>JAUIMM010000091.1:12555000-13155000 GCA_031769625.1 Taudactylus pleione
AAAAGTAGGAAAAAAGGAGATTCTGGGGTACTTTGGGGGCACTGAAAAAAGTTAAATAAATTATAAAAAAAAACAATTATTTTTCAGTTAAAAAATACTGTAATTAAATTTGGGGTTCCAAAACTAACAAAAAAGTTGATTTTGGGGTTATTTGAGGCCATTTTCTTTACCCCAAAAAGTGACATGTAATTATTGGACTAATTAAGCTCATTGGAAACTTCCAATTACCTATTTAGTCATTAGGGGTGGTGTCCAAGGGTCCAGCCTGACTCTCTCACCCTCAGGGTGGTGCGGTGGTAAAATGTGAATTCACTCTGACTGGTTTAGTGCGAATTGCTAATTTAATTACAAAATGAATTCGCTGTGCGAATTCAAAGAGAAAACTGCACCTCCCACCTCGCACCTCGCAATTTGCACCTAATTGGATTGACCCCATACTCTGTTGAACATTTTAAATATAATAATAATAATAATAATAATAATAATAATAATAATAATAATAATAATAATAATAATAATAAAACAATAATAATAATAATAATAATAATAATAATTATTATTATTATTATTATTATTATTATTATTATTACTATTTGGGACCCCAAGAGTCTGCGTATCATTGTTTTGGGACCGTAGAAAAATGTAACACACAGCTGAATATCAAAACAGGTCACTTTGCAGCTGGACAAACCATGTTGCAATTCAAGGGGTGCAATACATTTAGTTTGGACACGCCTCATTCAAATCCAAATCTCTCTATACATTTTAAATATGTCCCACTTGCAATGCAGCATGGTTTGTGCCAAGTTGCTAAGGTACTTGCTTTTTTTTTTACTTTGCTTCAGACGCTTGACACTGATTTCTTCTATGCCGGGATAGATGCCTTGGTGTACCATTGTAACAAATGCCTAGACAAGTACGGGGAGTACTGTATGTGGAAAAATAACCTGTACCAAGGCCACACTATTGATCATACATATATGTGAATACATTTATGCAATGAGAGATCTTGTTATCCTATTTATTGAACCACTCTCCTGTATATATATATATATATATATATATATATATATATATATATATATATATATATATATATATATTAGGGGTGTGCACCTGCCACTTTTCGTGTTTTGTGTTTTGGTTTTGGATCTGGATCTTTCTTCGTGTTTTGGATCTGGATTTGTTTTGCCAAAACCACCCTTCCGTGTTTTGGGTTCTGGGTTTTGTGTTTTGGATCTGTATTTTTTTGAAAAAAAGCATAAAAACAGCTTAAATCACAGAATTTGTGGGTTTTTCTGCTCCTATGCAATTATTAACCTCAATAACCTTCATTTCCACTCATTTCCAGTCTATTCTGAACATCTCACACCTCACAATATTGTTTTTATGGCCAAAAGATTGCACCGAGGTAGCTGGATGACTATGCTAAGCGACACGAGTGGGCGGCACAAACACGTGGCCCATCTAGGAATGACACTGCAGTGGCAGACAGGATGGCAGTTTGAAAAACTAAGCCCCAAACTGTACATGCTGCAAAGAAAAAAAAGAGGTGCAAGATGGAATTGTCCTTGGGCCCTCCCACCCACCCTTATGTTGTATAAATAGGACATGCACACTTTAACAAACCAATCATTTCAGCGCTAGGGTCTGCCACATGACTGTGGCTGAAATGATTGGTTCATTTGGGCCCCCACAAAACAAGCTGGCAATTAATGTGTCCCTGCACAAACTGGCTCTACGGAGGCAAGATGTCCTCCTCATCCTCCTCATCCACCGATTCCTTGGATTAAAACAGGAAAAAGGGATTTAGGTGTCCCTGGACTGCTTACGGTCTTAGCCAAAGTTTCTGAACTTGACAGTAACTTTTTATGAACGTGCTGCAGGTGCCGTATAAGGGAGGATGTTCCTAGGTGGTTAACGTCCCTACCCCTACTTATTTCACCTTTACATATGGTACATATGGCAAGACAGTTGTTGTCCGGATTTGGATAGATTTATTGCCAGACCAAAGAGGTGGAATGTTTGGTCTTCTGCCCAGGCATGACCGTGATGGGCTTTTTCATCCCACGGACAACAACTGTCTCCCCCGGAGCCTGACTTAAACAAACCACATCACCATCAGAATCCTCCTCGCCAACTTCCTCCTCAGTGCCAGCTACACCAGTATCCTCATCCTGTTGTACTTCAACAGTGACATCTTCAATTTGCATATCAGCAAGTGGACTGTGGGTGCTCCTTTCAGCACTTGCAGGGGGCGTGCAAATGGTGGAAAGAGCCACCTCTTCCCGTCCAGTGCTGGGAAGGTCAGGCTTCGCAACCGCCACCACACTTGGACTCTCCTTGGGGATTTGTGATATCTTCTTAGAACGCACAGTTCTTCGCTGTGCTTTTGCCAGCTTAACTCGTTTGATTTTTTTAGTGGGAGGAGGGCTTCCATCGTCATGTGAAGCTGAACCACTAGTCATGAACATAGGGAAAGACCTTAGCCATTCCTTGCCACTCCGTGTCGTAAATGGCATATTGGCAAGTTTACGTTTCTCTTCAGATGATTTAAATGTTTTTTTCAAGGTCATTTTCCTGAACTTTGTCATTTGGGATTGTATGTGCCCTCTACTATAACATTGGGCATCGGCCTTGGCAGACGACGTTGATGGCATGTTATCGTCTATGTCATGACTAGTGGCAGCAGCTTCAGCGCTAGGAGGAAGTGGTTCTTGATCTTTCCCTATTTTATTTTTATCGGAGAAAGTGTGGTCCTCCATTTATGTTATATTGATATATATGCGGCTAAGGCACACACAAACACAGAAAATAATTTTTTATTTTTGTTGGAGACTAGTGCACTTTGTGGGTTACACCACCCTTTAAGAAATGAGCCAGCCGGCCCTTTACTTATGGGACACAGGCGCACGCTTGGCGCTGCTCCTTCGTTGATGAACGTGCAGCCACAGTGCACACAATTCACAAACACAGAAAAAAAAATTTTATTTTGTTTTGAGTGCCCTTTGGGGGTTACAGCACCCTTTAGCAGTCAATCCAGCCGGCCCTTTATTTATGGGACACAGGAGCACGCTTGGCACTACTTTGTTGATGCACGTGCGGCTACTGCGCACACAATTCACAAACACAGAAAATATTTTTTTATTTGGTTTGGAGTGTACTTTGGGGGTTACAGCACCCTTTAACGGACAAGCCAGCCGGCTTTTTACTTATGGGACACAGGCGCACGCTTGGCGCTGCTCCTTCGTTGATGCACGTGCAGCCATAGTGCACACAATTCACAAACACAGAAAAAAAAATTATTTTGTTTGGAGTGCCCTATATATATATATTTATATCCTCTTATTTACATACTCTCTCATTGCAATGTTGTGAATTTTGTGCTATTTTCTAAAGTGTTTTAGTTTAGTATAAGCAGCCCCCAATGTGATGCTATCCCTGCTAGTTAAAGTTGCATGAGAGAACATACAGTAATAAGTGCCTGGCTCTAAATTGCTATTGGCAGCTTTGTTATTGTCATCACAAATATTGTTTATACAAATGTGAATCAATAGATGTAAATGTAACACTATCCCAAGCTAAGGCAATACTCCTGCGGTGGAAGTCTCTTGGTTGATGTCGTCAGATGTCATGGACAAGACGGGTTTGTCAATCGCTTATTTCTGAGAATGGATGGTCCCTCGTCATCCAATAGGATAATGGTGAGTCTTTCTAAGTATCATTTTCCTTAATAAAACATTATAGTCCATACATTTTTTTCCATTTGAATATTGGGCCTGATTCCGTGAATTCCGCTATGCCGATATGCCGATCAAGCGATTGTTGGCCACTGCACATGTGTGTAAGCTGCACTGTGCAGTGAGTGTATTGCAATCATGCTCTCAGAGAGGTTTCACTCGCAAAGTGAGTGAGAGGTAGTCAGCTTTTGGGGGAGCTAATGGTGTGGCTAGGCAAACGCATGCGTGCTGGGATCAGGATATAGGTTATATGCCAGCGGATGGGATGCCGGCAGTCGAATCATTCCGCCCTGCAAAATGCAGATGCCGATATCTTGAAGGAGATCAGGATACCGGCGTCAGCATCACGACCGCCGGAATCCCGAACAAAGGATCCAGGTAAGTATCAGCGCTTTGGTCGGGGATGGGGGGTTAGGTTTAGGTGACCTCCAAGGGGAAATTAGGGTTGGGCACCACTAGGGGGAGATTAGGGTTGGGCACCACTAGGGGGGAGTTAGGGTTAGGCACCCCCCGGGGAGGTTAGGGTTAGGCACCACTAATAGGGGGGTTATTGTTAGGGGGGACAGGAGAGGGATAGGGTGCTTACCAGCCTCCATCTGCAATAGTCAGGCTTCCGGAGTTGGGATTTGATACCATTCACCAGTATACAATTGTTTTCAGTTTTTATATTCTTTCATGGGAGAGTTGTAAATTCGTCATTACCCTATCATCTGAGGGCAAGTTTATAATCTAAACAGTGGCTATAAATGCAACCAAACCCTGGGATTTATGCAGTATATGGCACAGTATTTTCATGTCATAGGTTGTAATGGGCTGAGTACTGGTTGCCAGCGCTCGGGATCCCTGCAGTCAAAATCCTGACGCCGGCATCCCGACAGGGATAGGATACTGACACCTGTCGGTAGGTATCCTACCCCTTCTCCTACCCATACCCTTCCCTCCGCGATGCCTAAACCTAACCTCCCCCCCAGTACCTAAACCTAACTTCCCCTTCTCCGCACCCTAAACCTAACTCTCCCCCCTAGTGCCTAACCCTAATCCCCCCCTAGTGCCAAACCCTAACCTCGCTACTTACCTCCTGAATGTCGGCAGTAGGATGCCGTCGACAAGATTCTGACTTTTAGCTGTCGGTCTTTTCCAGCAGGGGGCATGTCGCGGCAAAAGGGGGCAGGGCATGGGGTACGGTTGCGCGATCGCGTCATCATGGCCCTGCCACCTTTTCACAATGCCATGAATAACGGCAATGTGAAGCATGGGGTGTGACCACGATGACATGATTTTGGATTTTTTTCCTTGATGTTTTGTTTTTTTGTTTTGGTTTTGGATCTGGATTTTTTTTTCAGAAAATGATAAAAGCAGCTAAAATCACATAATTTGGGCCATTTTTTGTCCCTACAATATTATTAACCTCTAACAATTATTTCCAGTCCCAGAGAACCCACTCATCCCTAGTATCCATAACACAAGTACTGTGATGCCTCAGGCCATACCCTTAGTGTGTTTTAGTAGTTTATTCAACTTCTAAACTGTCTGCCACTGCAGTGCCACTCTGTTTCCTAGATGTGCCATGTCGGAAGCTAACCTGCCACATGTTTTTGATGCCCACTGCTGTCGCTGAGCTTAGTCAGCCAGCTAGCTCAGTGCAACCTTTTGGCCTAAACTGGAAGAACTCAATATTGTGAGCTGTGAGGTGGTCAAAACTGACTGGAAATTAATGTTATTGAGGTTAAAAATACTATAGGAACAAAAACAGGCCCAAATGATGTAATTTCAGTTGTTTTTATGATTTTTTTGAAAAAAATACAGTTCCAAATCCAAAGCCAAAACATGCACTGGCGGTTTTGGCAAAACCAAATCAAGATCCAAAACACGAAGGAGATACAGTTCCAAAACCAAAACCAAATCAAGGGGGACGACATAGTTATAGTGGCTGGTGAACATAAGAAATCCTATCATGTTGCTGGTAGAATACACACAGAGCACCTATATCTACAGTACATGTATAAATGTGATCAGCCAAACAGAGAACACAGTGACTAGAGACAGCTGTTCCCTGCTGACGTCAGACCTGTATGTTACAGCTCTTAATATTTCGGTTTGAATTGCTGCAGCAATTAAGTTGCTGCAGTAAAATTGCCCATGGAGCTTTTTCTTTCATGTGGAAGATGGTGGTTTGGTATGTAAATTATACCACTATTCATAAGCGCTACACTGCGTGCACTAGCTAGGCCAAGTCTACGCTACAATGTGAATGCATTTAATTGAGCTTTTGCAGAGAAAGAAGCTAATATGATGAACCCTATGGGCTCCAGAACAAGCAGGTGCCCTTAGACAATCTGAACGCAGTCTGAGTACGTAGAATATGAAGATATTATCTAAAATTGACCTTTGCACACAGACTTACACTTGGCAGATTATTATACCCAATTCAAGATTTCCCACATACAAGTTCATTGAAATAATACAATGAGCCGTTCTCACCATGTGGCCGTACTTAAGAGCAATTCAGCTTTATAACAACCTGAGCATTTTCCGATTTTTTGGGGGGGAATCTGCACGGTAATTATGCTCCTATAACTTCCTTTAGCAGAGCTCGCCAGTCTCTTTTGCTATAATTAAGAACTGGATGTTTCCAAAATATACAATTATGAAATTAAATTTATGTAAAACTGTTTGTTAAAACAGCGCCTGCGACAGTTATATTTTGCGTAAATTAGGACAGTCGGGCTAAGATTTGTTGATTATTAAAAATTGGATTCACTTACCTAAGATGACAAGTTTATTGATTTATGCAAGCAAGCCAGTGTGGCACCGCAACTGTTCGGGTATATGGTGCGCTGTCACCTAATCTTACCAGGTTTGAATGAGTTCTTTGGTTCTTTTTCTGTTTGCAGAGAGGTAAGGAGGGATTACAGGCACAGATCGTAACCAGTTTGGTCTCAAATAAGAGTTACAATTTATTAAAAAAATAACATCACACAATGGGCGGGATGTACTAAAGGGAAAATGCGGTAAAAACCCAGTTTTCGGGGTTTTTACCGCATTTCCATATGTACTTAGCCCTGGCCACCCTTTTTTCGGCACAGAGGGTAACGGCAGAAAAACCTGGTGTAACCCTATAGAAGCCTATGGGTTTCTTACCGCACCCCGCTCCTGATGGTTTACCGCTGCCTCGCTGCCCCGCCGTTGCCCAGCGCTGGCCGCCACTCACCTGCACTCCATTGTCACCAGCCCGCACTCCTCCTGGGTCATCCGCCTCCTCCTCCTCCTAATCTTCTTCCGGGTGCAGGGAGGAGGAGGAGGAGCCCGGGGCTTCCTGCACATGTGACCAGCAGGAAGCTCCCGGGGCTCGGAGGGGATCACCTGGCGTCGGCTATTTCGCAAAGTGCAGCTCTTATCGCAAGAGCGGTCCTTTGCGATACTAAAATAATCACATATGTTAGTACATATGCGATTAGTAAGGTTGCGGTGACTGGCGGAATGGTTGCCGCAACCTTAGTACATCCCGCCCAATAGGTAATAATAATCAGCATATGACAAATTACAATATAATTTCTTTACATCTACTAGAAAATCACAATAAACTGAAAATTTAGTTTTTATTACACTGGAAATTGGTGGGAGACTTTCTGTTTATCCCATCCGCGTGAAAAGACGATTATTCCCTACCAACAAGCAATTCTTTTTAAAACTCTCATTTTACGGAACAAATTGTGGGGTCTATTTATCAAGCAGTGAAAAGTGTGGAGAAGTGGACCAGTGGAGAAGTTGCTCATAGCAACCAATCAGTTTTGAAGTAGCATTTATCAAGTACAGTCTATAAAATAATAGGTAGGAGCTGATTGGTTGCTATGGGCAACTTCTCCACTGGTTCACTTCTCCATGCTATTCACTGCTTGATAAATAGACCCCTATGTCACTATTTCTGAATAACTAACTGGTCCCAGTGAACTACAGTTACATTGTCATGTATCACACGCTACACATACTTGGCACAGTCGCACCTATATCAGCCATCAAACAATGAAATAAAAGAAATTTAACATTTTATAAATAATACACATTTCGTTTAAAGTCCTTTTGTTCACTTTATAATTGCATGCATGCAGCCTAATACCAACGCTATCTTCAGTTTGTTCTCTATAGGTGGTGCACGTGTATGATGATTTTGGGATGTTCCTCTCACTATAGCTGAAGTTATTACTTAAATACTATTGGAGAGCTCTGTTGTAGTACGCTGCCTGGGTTGAATACATTTTGCAGCCTATAATGTAACTTTTACAGTCAGTTGAAGTGCTTACAAGGAGTTGTCGCCTGTCCAGTATCTTGGGTATTAGCTATACTTCTGGAGGAGTATGGTTCTGCAAATGATAATCAGGTGATGGTCACTATAACTGACACTCCTCACCTTACTCTGTCATTTCTATTGCCTCAGTGCTGTGACTGTAATGCAGTCTGTAATGTAGGATTTAGCTGGGGATTGCGTCACTGACCTCTACGGATGTTGGTTCAGCTGCTTCAGGGAGATAACTGGCACTACCCAGTGGTCTCTTTACATGGGATATGCAGTATCAGATTTAGGGGCTTATATTTCAAGCTTTTGTTTCCGATAACTGCAGTTTCTGCATTATTATATGGTTTGTTGCTATGGGCCTGATTGAGAGATGGACGCTAATGCAATTTTCACGCAGATTGAGCGATTGTTTGCCATTGCGCATGTATAGCATCGCAGTGCGCGTGCTCAAAGGCTGCTCTGCGATTGCACTGTGGTCACACAGGCCACAGAGACCCATCGCAGAGTGATTGACAGGAAGTGAGCATTTAGGGAAGTTGACGAGGGGGGGGTGGTCTGCAAAACGCAGGCGTGCCTGACCGTTTGAACGCCGTTACATGGGCGTGCATAAATTTGCCACTGCTATTGCATACGCAGCTCTGCGTGTCAGAAGAGTACCCAAGGCTGCGGCAGGTCAGACCTGCCGCAAGGATAAGATGGTCGCCGATGTGCTTCGATGTTACTGATATTTACGCAGGTATGTGTCGTCGCACGCATGTAAAAAGGCAGCAGTTGGCGTCTTTATGCTTGGGAGATCTTTGCTAACATTAACATATTTTCCGCAGCTGAGTTCTAATTAGCACTGCAGATCACAGTCCCCATTATTACCAATGGGGACTATGGGTCATATTCAGACCCAGTTGCAAGCGCCGATGCGCTCGCAACTGGGTCGATGGTTAGCCCTGCGCAAGTGCAGCGGCCGCACTGCGCGTGCGCAAGCCCCGGAGCGAGAGAGAAAGTCTCTCGCTCCGGAGCTCTCTACAAAAGGGGCGGCTGTCGATGTTGATAGACAGCTCGCCCCGTTTTGTAGGCCGGGCGGAGGGGTGGTTACACAAACGGAGGCGTTCCTAATGGAACGCTTGCCGTTTTGTGGGCGGCCGCACTGACATCATCAGTGATGTCAGTGGGGAGTTTCCTGCTCGATCAGAGCAGGAAGTTCCCTGGGGCTTGCAGTTGCCGAGACCCAACCTTAGGGTCTCGTCGCAAGCCCCGATGGTCGCGATGGTGTTCACAATCGCGACCATCAACCTGGTCGGTCGCTAAGCTGTGGGTGGTAACACACAGCTTAGCTAGCGATCAGAAGGCCGCACTAAAAAAAAGGAAGCGGTCGCCCTCATTCAGAGAGAGCGATCGCTTCTTGCGACCGCCTCTGAATGAGGGCCTATGATCTGACCCCTATGTACCATGTATACTATGTAGTTTGGCCCCATTAGTATCTTTAGATGGTGTAAACTGCTTTAGGCCTATGGAGGCTTAAGAGGAGCAGAGTGATATTCTGATCTCTCTCCCGCAGCCTCAGGTAGGCGGTGGAAAAATGACACTGTGCGCATATGCAGTGTCAGCTTCCACGGGAGAAAGACTTCAATAAAAGGGGATATAACTCGCAGGGAGAGCGGTTATCGCAATAGCCGTCCCTGCGAGTTTTCCCTTGGTACATAGAGGGGATATATTTTTAATGTTGTTCCAATTTTTGTAACAGACAGATCATTTTAAATTTAGCCACATCTTTTCTCCAAATGCCCCTTAACACAATATACCCCTGAAATACAGATGACAGTAATAAATAATGTGGTTTTTTTTAATCTTTAAATTTAAAATGAAATCTAAATCTTTTTAAGTTATTATAGATGGACTTAGAAACATGTCTACTGAAATTTTTTGCAACTTTGTGCAAAATGTTGTCGGAATGAAAGTGTATACAATGGTTGAAAACACTTAAAAAATTACAAAACTAAAGCTGGGTAAACACCATCGATATATATCTTACAATATATTGCCCCGACGCATATCGGAACAATATATTACACACATGGTAGAGTGAGTAGGACTGATCTGTCGTTTCTGGCCGTCGTTCATTAAATTATCCGATCGGCTGTGCTGCACGTCAGATGGGACGATGTGATGAATGTCGTGGTGTTAAATGCAGCATGTAACAATACATCGCACCGTCGTACGCATCGTGCAGTGTGTAGGGTGCGCGCAATGTATTGTTACATCGCTCGCCATGTCGCTGTGTCACAAGGTGTGTGCCCAGCTTAAGACTGTTGAATCATGTGATCGTCCTTACCAGTATCTGTTGTGTTGAGGGTCTAATCGTTAATTCTACCTGTGGCATCTCATCCACAGGGCCCCTAGCATTTGTTTACTTGCTCTGACCAGGGATGGCATGTTTTGCTTCCGTAGGATCGGAGCCATATATCGTATGGATCGTATAGTATGTGCGCCCGATTGTGCGTTCACACGGGTTGTTCATCACAAAATCACATCTCCTGTTCTTCACAGCAAATGGGACAGTGCAGTGAATGACGTAATACAGTTACATGCAACATGGAACGATATATCGCGCAAAAGTACACCAGATCATGCCGTGTGTGTGGCACGCGCAATGCGCAATGTATCATTACATCGCGTTGTTCTGTCACAGGGTCACACCGTGGTATAGTGTGTACCCAGCTTAAGTGTTTATAAAAATGATGTCATCTGTCTGGTGTCTCTGTATAACATGACATCTGGAAGGTGTCTCTGTATATTATAACATATGAGATATTTAAAAGTTATTTCTTTCTCTCTCTCTGCTCCTTACCTCTGGAATTCCGTCCATCATATTCTGTCAATATTTGTCTTAAAATCTATAGTCAAATCCTCCATTCTAGATTGTTAGCTTTGATGCAAAGCCATCTCCACTGCAATTTTATATGTTTAGCACATTTTATCTAACCATCTGTCTGTGTCTCCAACCACCTAATTAGATTGTAAGGTCTTCGGATCAGAGGTCTCTTCTTTTCTAATATATGCTTATGTTGGAAGCAGCTGTTCCTTTCAATTTGTTTCTCATTTCTGCTGTACATCTCTGTACATATTTTGTGGCACCACGTAAATGATCCTATCCATGAATTATATGTGTGGCTGAAGTCCACAAGCCATAGACGGAAAAAAAAATATTCCTTGAAACCTCAAAGCTGCTTCTGGAGATTTTTTCTATCATGGTGGCAATTGCAGGACAGGATAATCAGTCGCACGTAAGTCACAATGCAGACAGATCTCATGGATTTCAGCATCCTAAATGAAATTGGCATGTGCGCTTGTGCCGGATCAGGTACACGCACAAGGACGGAGATCGCTAGTGTGTACGTTATCGTTGACCTGTCCATCTATGGACCACATTCCCGGGCGGTAACTGAATGGTGACCATGCAATCGCACTGAACTTTTCTGTCTCGTGGGAGTGTCATGGGCGTTCCTGCTGACTCCGGTGCGGACTGAGATGGGATGTCTGTTTTAGCAAATGGGGCGTCAGTGGGGTGTACAGATGGTCATGTAATTAAGCTGTGTAATGGTTTTACCTAATCTGCATATGTATTGTGCGGACGCTTTGCAATGGCACAAAATAAAAATAATTGTATCTTTTTCAGCCTTTTTCTAAGTACTTTGGAAACACCTGAGCAAGCAAGAAATTAGTCTGTTTGGAAAGGGGAAATAAATTAAGATTGCACTGTGCAAACGTGATATCAAAAGTTCAACTTCTACAGAGATGCAACTGTGAAGCTGGCCACACATCTAAAGCTGGGTACACACGTAAAGATTCTCTATACAACCAGACAACTAGTTGATTGGTTGGAATGAAAATCTGGTAAGGTATGGGAGTAAATGACAATCAGCAATTTGCTCCCAAACACTGTAAAATGGACAAAAACTGTTGCTTGAACAAATTGTTTAGATCAAACATTTAACAAACTTGTCTGAACGACCATTTTCATCTGTTTTCTGGCATTTATGAACAAATTGCTGATCATCAGTTACTCCCATACCTTACCAGATTTTCATTCCAACCAATCAACTAATTGGCTGGTTGGACAGATAATCTTTAGATGTGTGGCCAGCTTTAGGCTCAAAATATAGGATGAGACCTGATCACCAACTCATAGCTGGTGCAAATAAATTTTATTGAGTGGAAATATGCCTTCTCCACTCCATCCTCCCATGGTAAACCATGGCCATAAAAATATATCCTATACACATAATTTTTCTCTACAGTATGAAATCTGATTCCTGCCCTAATCCAAGGTGCAACGATGTGCCTTGTCTGTACTTTGCAAGAAATGCTTTCACTCAACCCAGCATCTCCCAGCACTAGTGCAAATATCTCCTCCTCAAACTATACCATCTAACACCAGAAACATAATGATACACTAGAAACCTAGGCCCTCATTCAGAGCCGTACGCTCTGAGCAGAGCGCACGCTCTTAATGAGGGCCGCCCTCCATAAAAATGGAGCGTCCTCCTGGACGCTCGTATAGCTGTGGGTCACCACCCACAGCCTATACGAGCGTGCAGGATGATGGTCGCGATGGTCGTGACCATCGCGACCATCGAAACTGCGAGCCGGAGCCTGCGGTTGAGGTTTTCTACCGCAAGCCCCGGAGTGATTTTGGCTCTATCAGAGCCAAAATCACTCCCACTGACATCACTAGTGATGTCAGTGGGCCGGCTTCTGACGGGAGGCGTTCTCGTGGGAACGCCCCCGTCAGGGAGGCACACCCCCGGCACGCCCACCAAAGGGGGCATGCTGTCAATCAACATCGACAGCACGCCCCCTTTGATCAGACACAACGAGCGAAGGACTTTCCTTCGCTCGTCGCATCTGGCGCATGCGCACGACGGAGCTCCCTCTGTCGTGCGCATGCTCAGTGCAGACCATCGACCCACTTGCGAGCGGACAGCCGCTTGCGAGTGGGTCTGAATCAGGGCCCTAGTCATGCTAAATTTTAGGAGTGTGACACCAATATGGAAGATTTTGTGCTGTACTTTGGCTATTTTGAACTTCATAAATCAGGACTAGGAAGAACATCTAATCTGTTTAATGATTAATTTGGTTCCCTACAGTATGTAAATACTTGTGGGGCTCTTTACATCTTTAATAAGGATTTCCAGCATAAGAATAACTAAAGGGATTAAGAATGACAAAAAAATGAAAATGAAAAACTGTGAATAATTTAAAGCTAATACAGATAATCCTGTATCACAGACAGAGGGGTCTATTTACTAAGCCTTGGATGGAGATAAAGTGGACAGAGATAAAGGACCTGATTCAGACCCGGACGCTAAACCGATAGTTGCCCGTCTGCATATGCGTCAATATGCGCATGCACGAGACACTCACTTTGAGTGACAGATAGCGCCGTTTGGGGTGGTAACAGGGCAACGTGCTTGTGAACGGGGGAGTGGTGCTGCGAACGCAGGCATGTCTGATCGTCAAAACGGCGTTTTATGGGTGTGCATAATTAGCATGGAAGCGTCATTGTACACGTCACTTGGTTGTATTACAGCCTGCAGTGATCGCAGTGCTTGCGGTGCCGTAGGGTCTACCTCAAGGGCTGTGAGCAGCTCCGATGGCCCTCGATGGTTCTGATTATTCATACACTTCCTGGAGATGACGTGTGCTAAGAAAGAAAAGTGGGCGTCTTTAGACTGGCGTGCGGTCGCTCTCCTGTCGCTCTCTAAGACATAGAGGGGGTCCTTAAGCCTTGCAATGCGATTGCGGAATTTGCATACCCTGCCACTGATGGCAGTGAAAGTGCGCTGCTTTGCGTCCGGGTCTGAATCGCCCCCAAAGTGCCAACCAACCAGCTCCTAACTGTCATTTTTCAAATACAGCCTGTGACATGGCAGTTAGGAACTGATTGGCTGGGACTTTGGGCCTGAATCAGCAAGGATCGCTATTCTGCTAATACGCACGCACCGCAGTTGCTAATATCAGCGGTGACATGTAAATGTTTGCAATCGCATTGTGATCACAACCTAACACAAGGACGCCCACTTCCTCTTACACACATCCGTATACTTGTACAACATAGCACAATAATCGATAACATCGAGTAACATCGGACCCATGCACACAAGTAAGGCAGGTCAGACCTCACTCAGGAATTGCTAACTGCTGTGCACGCTATGAGGTCTCAGGCTGCGTGTATTGAAGTGGATAAGTTATGCATGCCCCTGCAATGGCATTGCAATGCACTGGCACGCCTGCGTTCGCCAAACCACCCCCCCGTCATCACCCCCAAACGGCACTTCCTGTTAATCACTGTGCTCTGGGTCTGCACAGTCATTGCAGACCCTTCTCCCTTCGCAATTGCTAGCTCGTGCACGCGCAATGCAAATTAATCGACCGATTGCTTGCGATCCTTGCTCTATCAGGCCCTTTATCTCTGTTCACTTTATCTCCAGCCAAGGCTTAGTAAATAGGCCCCACAGTCTGAAAGGCATATCAAAGAGCCTTACATCACAGATATGATTACACTATAGCTGTATTTCTAAACTATTCAAAGTACATGTTCTGTGTTTTATAAATGTGCCAAAGTTAAATATGTTGAACTGTAGTACTAAGCACTCCTGTGCAAATCATGTCTTTGGGCCTGATTCAGACCCATTGCGAGCGGCTGTCCGCTCGCAAGTGGGTCGATGGTCTGCACTGCGCATGCGCACGATGGAGGGAGCTCCGTCGTGCGCATGCGCGAGACGCGACGAGCGAAGGACTTTCCTTCGCTCGTTGTGTCTGATCAAAGGGGGCGTGTTGTCGATGTTGATTGACAGCACGCCCCCTTTGGTGGGCGTGCCGAGGGCATGCCTCCCAGACGGGGGCGTTCCCAAGGGAACGCCTACCGTCAGAAGCCGGCCCCACTGACATCACTAGTGATGTCAGTGGGAGTGATTTTGGCTCTGATAGAGCCAAAATCACTCCGGGCCTTGCGGTTGAGAAACTCAACTGCAGGCTTCGGCTCGCAGTGGCGATGGTCGCGATGGTCAAGACCATCGCGACCATCCTCCTGCACGCTCATATATGCTGTGGGTGGTGACCCACAGCTATACGACCGTCCAGGAGGACGCTCCATAATTATGGAGGTGGGCCCTGATTCAGAGCGAGCGCTCTGGTCAGAGCGTCCGGCTCTGAATCAGGGCCTTTGTCCAATATATTGCTGCTTTAGCAAACACATATCTAACAAGTAGTTGTACAAAAGCTTAATGTTGATCCTGTAGGGCCGTTGTGCCATGGCCCAGCAACAATGGCCACAAATGTGCCAGTCTACCAGTTCATATTGATTGCCAAATTACTAGATGTGAAGCCAACATCTGCATGCATGATGTGGTGCAGTAAGACTGGATTTTATACTGTTTGGATTATTCAGGACAAATGTCAGAGGCTGCCCACACTTGTTATAATGTTGGACCAAATTGGTGCACTTTGAGCATGGAAAGCTAAACCTAATTATTTAATCAAAAATGATTTTAAAATCATGAGACTTAATGGCTCAAGTAGAAAGTGGCAAGATACTGTGAGCTTCTATTAAATGTATGTGTAAATTTTGGAGAGAATCCGGGCCACCTCAATCCACTTAAAACACCCCAAAGTATGTTTTATTTTTTAGATATAAACTATAGAGATAAAAAAATATATAGTTCAGTCTTAAACTATATTCTGTAGTGCTGTTATGAAGTCAAGTAATACCATCTGCTCCTTTAGAAACAATTGAAGATCCTTTACATCACTAGGCCAGCATCCTGATCCAATTTCATACCGTTCAAAAAAAAAAAAGAAAGCAGCTATTTCATTTACTGTGACATCACAGGATCGATCCCTGTGTATGAATACACCTGTGTACACATCGCATTTCACCCCCCACAGCAACTTTTCATAGCTGTCAACTCTGACTGCATAGTTAGTGTTAGGAGCCGCCACAGTGGCTCACAGGTCCGGTAGGTCCCGGTCGTTGCTAAGTGACAGGAACACTGTATCACGCCAGCGTCAATAGCCAATGGTCCTGACGGTTGTTAACAGGGACTTTCTGTGGCTGCACTGTCTATTGGTCCTGGCTGTTACCACATTTACTACAGCCAGGATATTTTTTTTTGTACCTGCAGCTGCTCAGCTGCAGTGTAATGGATTGCAAGGAGCCTGTTTCTGTTCTAGGGTTCTGATTGGCTCCCTGAATAGTCAAAGCACAGTCAGGGCCTTGGTGCATTGCCGAGTATAGCTTCTGTCCTGCCAGAAGTAACCTGCCCTACTGCACTATTCTAGTAGATTTCTGCCTGCTATATCTTGCATTTCTACTTGTCCCTTCTTGTAGGAATCCCTGGGGTCACTCTATCTGTGCTAGTCCTGCATCTGCTTGGTAAGCTACCAAAATGTCAACATGGCCTGAATATTGACAGTGACGGAATGTCGACATGCACAATGTCTACATGGTCTTAATGTTGATGTGAATATAATGTTGACATTGTAAATGTCAGCAGTTAGCATGTCAACATAAGGTTTTTCTACTGCTATAGCCCTAACCCTACCCCTAACACTACACTTAACCCTAACCACAGCCTCAGCCTAGCCCTAAAACTAACTCTAACCCAACATTGGGGCAGATGCAGAGGTGGACGCTATTTCGATTCGGTCCCAATTTTTTTTTGATGTGCGTGAGCCGCACAGCACCTTTGTACATCTGGTGCTGCATCATTGGTCGAAGTGCGGCTGCAGACATTGGTTGATTGACAGTCTGCAGTTATTTGGAGACATTGAGGGGAGGGGCATATAAAATGCAGACGAGTGGCTGGCATTTTGTGGGTGTGCTGAAGTCAGTGATTGCATCCTCAACATCAGATTCATTGGCCTTGGCAGGTTAGTTGTGGTGAACATTCGGAATACCCTTAGGGTTAATCAAATGTCCAATAGTCATTACTATTTATTCAGCCGGCACTGATTTATGCAGCTGCAGGAGATACAAGATGGTCCTAAACTGCTTGGATCCACTACACTGAATAACCAATTGGCAGCGGGCACTCAGCACACCCCCTCAATCCATGCAGCAGACAGAACAGAGTCGCACAAAGAGCGTGTATACACAGGCTGGGTAAGAAGGAGTAAAGACAAACACAGGAGTGTAATTTCTCCTTATCCTATACTGCTTGGATAGTGGATTGCTCTACTAAAGACTCCAATACTGAATATGACCTAGACTAATCTAGAGGTCTATAAATAACCAGTGGCATAACTAGGGGGTCAAGTGGGGCACGTGCCCTGGGCGCTGTGCCATCCAGGAGCAGCCAGCAGTAGCCAATAGGAGTCAGGCAGATTCTTATTGGCTGCTGCTCCCAGGGTCGGCTTGATTTTGTTACCAGCGGGTGCCCGGCAGCTCCTTCCCTGCAGTGTCAGCCAGACACTGGAGCTCACTCCTGAGCTCCATCTTCTGTCTCCCGCAGTGGGTGAAGGGAGAGACGTCATGACGTCTTTCCTATATTGCTCAGCGCGAGGACTGAGGACAGAGCAGTAGGATGGTGGAGGGCACAGGAGTGGGGTTTCAGGTAAGTATAGTAATGTGTTGTCTGTGTCTTGATGTGTAGGGGCACTACTACTATAGGCACTGTATAAGGAGCTCTACTACTGGGAGCACTGTATAGGGGGCACTGCATAAGGGGCACTATTGTTGGGGGCACTGTATAAAGTGCACTGCTACTGGGGTTACTGTATAAGGGGCACTACTACTGGGGGCACTGTATAAGGGGCACTACTACTGGGGCACTGGATAAGGGGTACTGCATAAGGGGCACTACTACTGCAGGCAATGTATAAGGGGCACTACTAATGGGGGTACTGTATAAGGGGCACTACTACTGGGGCACTGTATAAGGGGCACTACTACTGGGAGCACTGTATAAGGGGCACTACTACTAGGGGCACTGTATAAGGGGCACTGTATAAGGGGCACTACTACTGGGGACATTAAGGTGTATATGGAATGGAAAGGAATGTGTCGTTTCATGTTGACACCCCCCCATTTTTCAGCGGCCATGCCCTTTTGGCATATGGCCACTCTCATTTTTTTGGCGTATGCACCTTAGGCACGTGCACAGAGTTGGGCGGCCGCCATTTTCATTTTGCCCTGGGCACCAAAGACCCTTACGCCACTGAACAGTGATATCTACACTTTTTATCTCCTCAGTAAGATCAGTGGCTGTGATTGCTGACGTTTTTAACAGCTGGCATCTTTGCAAACACCCATTTGAAATTTGTGATTCTAGACTTTTTAAATAAGCAGTTCATTTGGTCACTATTTGTTTGTGAAAACCTGTTGAACCCTATGACTATAGAATGCCTTTGTAAAAAGCTGTTTATTTGAAATGAGCCAAAAATCCAGGCATACCTTCAAACAGTCCCATTGCTTTTTAGAGATAATTTGGGGCCCCATGAGCGTTTATGGTAGTATTGACATCAATGTGTTTTTACAAATGACTCTGTTAGATTGCATACTGAAAGTCTTGGTTGCATTTGCTGTCTCTTGCAATTGACTGAGGAAAAGTGCAACATAACGTTCTATCTACAGGGGCACCGAGAGGGGGGGGAAGTGGGTACTAATTACTTGAGCCCGGGCTTGCTGGAAGAGCCCGGCGGGGGGCTGTCCCGTTACCGCTCCCCCTTCCTATTACATCACAGCAGCCCAGCACACGCTGCTGTGTGTAGGGCTACACTGGGAGACTGCTCGCGGCTGCTATGAAGCAGCAGCCACAGCAATCTCCTATGCCTGTGGGGGGAGCGATCAAGCTGATTGCACCCCCCACTGGTTATGCGCCGGGCTGAGGGGGCTCACTGCGTCCCCCGCAGCAGTGCGCAGTGGCGCTGCAAAACTGTTTTTTTTAACCTAAGGGGCGTGGCCACACCCCACGAATAGGCCACGCCCCTTTTACCCAGGCCCCGTGCGGCTCTGGGCGGGCCTGTCTATCTATAACAACTAAGAGATATTGCAACAATAATTTATGTATGCAACTAATATATCATTGTATGTGTTTTTTCTTTTCACTTCATTCTTATCATTCGGGTCTACATACTTTTGTTATTGTGTAATAAATTACTTTTCAATTTAAATTAACTATATCTCCTGCCATTATATAATCACAAGACCTCTGAGCATAACTCTTATACCACATTTCTCCTAAGAGAGCTGCTGTGAGGTCGTTGGTTAGACACAGCTCGATACACTAGGTGACTAGTAGCATAGGCAAACGCAGAGGGGTTTTCCGTCTGCCTGGAAACCCCCTCCCCAGCCCACACCATGACCACAATAGAAATAATAATATAATAGATTGTTAGTAGCGCTGCATGTTCTTCTCAGTATCTCAAATGAAATAATTAGCACCACCTGTGGATCTTTTAACATCTATCAGCCAGTAGTAAATAACCTGTGCACCAATTAGAAGATCTGGAAAACATGCACTGTTAGAGATGCACTGCTATAGAGCACAATATGTACATATACAGTATGTCTAGGGCATTGCTAGGTTCTTCTACTGCTCCTCCAGGCTCTCGGACTTGCTCCAATAGTCTGGAATGGTGCCCACATCTAAAATAAATATGTTCAGCTAGAAGGATGGCCCTACTGGCGCATCTAATGACTTACTGTGATCGCTGGTCCTGTATATGCTGGAATTAATACACACAATACACTTTGTATGATGCTTATTATAGCTGGTTAAGTACTAATTCTGCCCTCTTCATTGACAGGCCACACTCGCTGTAAAATTAAGCATTTGGAAACCCCCCTCGGGAAATCTTGCATTTGCCGATGAGTAGTGTGCATCTTGTACACTGTTTTCTGTCTTTGGACACATACATGAGAAGCCGATGGTGGGCATCTCGTTACAGAAGACAGGACCTGCAGCATTAGCATTATCTACTGAGATCCGCTGCTACCCAAGACACAGCACTGATCCCTCTTGCGTCCACCTGTGAATCATCCCAATTAAGACTGTCGACATTCACAATGTCAACATAATGACCTAGTCAACAGTATGCCCATGTTGACATTGTGAAAGTCAACATGTTCACACTTGATGATGATGAGGATTTCTGCATTTTTGCTTTAGATGCATTTATACATTTACACCTATAAAAACGTGGTTGTATGTGTAGCTCAAAATACAGATGTGTAAACACAAGTGTGCAAACATATATTCGCGCATGGACAAAGTACATTACACTCATCTTTAAATAACCTCCATAGTGACTAAAGCAATGGCATTAAACTACATATATATAAATAAACGGCAAATCCTTGGAGGTTAAAAAAAATAAGGAAATAAAGAGAAATTAAATAACTGCAACAGTTGTATGTAAATGATACTTTTAATAGCTATGTTTTAGGATTTTGCAAGTTTTTGGCACATATATGCTGAAGCACAGTTTAAAATTAAAGTTATAATTAAAAAAAAAAAAATCTAACCTTAAAAAACAGGATACACTTGTCCGGCTGTAACCAAAGTTAAGCTTAATTTTACACTAATACTAGACTGGGTTTACTGCTTTCCAAGAAGTTCCACATTTTTACATATTGTCTAACTTACTAACTGTATCAAGATTATGTGGTCAGGTATAGTTTAGGCAAATATATCCCATATATACATGTTCCACAGTAAAAAGTCCTTTGTATTCTGTTAATGTCCATAGTGGGTAATATCTTTTGTTTCACTGTGTAGGCAATTTAATTTGTCTCTCAGTCATTCTGAAAAATATATTTTTTTTATTCCAATTTAATTTCACAAAACATAAAAAAAACTATTTTGCTAATAGCTCTTCTTAAATGCACATCTCAAACTCATATTTGTAGACTGGTTCATAATGTTGAGTACATAAATGCAACTCTTGGTGTACTTCTTTTTAAATAACAAATTGTTTTTTCCTTATTACAGCTATTATCACTCATTTGCATCAAAGAAAAGGGAAAAACATTGCTAGAGCACTATATTAATTATAAGAACAGTTAAATAAAAACTTTTAGATTTTATTTTGAGGTTTCTATATTCTAACTTCTATTATAATAACCTCTTTGTAAGAAATGTATTATTTTAAAAAATATAGAAATAATGTATGGGAAAATGTACTCTCTACTTCAACTTTTAAGGATATTATAAGACAATTTGAAGTTCCACAGGTCTTTGAGGTGACGTCTAATATTTGTAGTAACTTACAGTTGAAGTTGTATTAGTCTTTATAATACATAAGTTTTCACACTGAACTTAATCAATATAAGTGCTTATATTAGCACTCACAATTTGTGCCAACCTCATTTAAGTGAATGTATTATTTATTTTTATATATATATATATATATATATATATATTAATGTATATATTACCATAACCTGTGTATTATGTGCATATTATGCTATATAACATAGTATCTTCTAATAACTGTAGTTTGTACTACATGTTTTGCAAATTTTTTCTAATGACCCTCAATAAACAATATTTATTTGATTTTTTTTTATTTACAACAGCCTTTTGGAATTGGCGTTGCACAATATTGTAATGCTGTTCTGATGATACTTTTACTGACCATTATAGAACATTTATTTAAGTCAATATTACCAGTAGTGTAAAATTTTGAAGCATTTTTTTTATTTTTTACGCATTGTTGAATTCACAGATACAGGAGTACAGTTAGTGCATCTTCTAATACTACTACTGCCTTGTAATGATTACATATTGGATAGTTTTCAAATGGAAATACACTCTCACACTTTTCGGAGTGCCCCCCAAGAGCTGTATAAGAAACAAAGATTGTATCTATGTCATGCGGTAGTTATTCCCAGTTAAATATAAGATTTCATCCTCCTCCATAATGTTCTCTGCCAGAGCCTTTTAGTATTTATGTAACACACCTAATGTTAGAATTAGAAAATGGCATTAGTAGATTTTCCATAGATTGCCTTTTACATTCTACTAAAGTTTTATTCATTAATATGAATATATATGTGAGATATACATAGAAAAAGGGGGTAAAATGGTGGAGTTGCAATTGACAGTGTGTGCCTTACAGAGTTAGCATGTACCATATAAATGAAACAAAAGTGGGCTTATTTGGAGTTATAACAGGTGTTCATCTGTCACTATATTCTGGAGTTATCCAGGAGAAAATACTGGTGTCACCTCTTCCAAGGTAAATTTGGTGTCGGTAGATGTTGGTGAATGTAGATGGACTTCTAATACAACCATAATCAATAGTGTAGAAATGCTCCAGTTTTCACAAAATATGGTGCATATCTTTACTACCTAAGCAGCCCTATTTTCTGGATAGTGCAAAAATTTTGTTTCTATTGCAGTGAATTAGAGCATCAAACATCGGTGCCCAAGAGTTATGAGAGATGGCTTCTACATATGCTCCAGAGCGTTTGATGAGACTGAGACTATTCCTGATGTTGTTCTCACACTTAATATTTACAACATATCATTCTCTGGCTGCTCCTATGAAATTTATTACTATTAGTGATTGACTGTTCCATATTTAATGTATCATTCCACTTGCATTTGCTTTAAACTAGAGATGTGCGCCGACCCTCGTCTTTTGGTTTTGGTTTTGGATCTGGATCTCCCCTGGTTTTGGATCTGAATCTGGTTTTGGATTATTTTCCTTGGTGTTTTGTTTTTGTGTTTTGGTTTTGGATCTGGATTTTTTTCTTAAAAAAATTAAAAAAAACAGCTAAAATTACATAAAATGTGCCTTTTTTGTTCCTACAGAATTATTAGAAAAAAAGACAATTGATTTTAATTTTTTTTATGCTCCAGAACTTGGGCCCAGAACACAGATTGATCACGACTGGAGTCATGCAGCACTAGCTTGCAACTTACGTTGCTGGCTGGATCTTGTGTGGTACTGCGGTTAAGCCTAACACGCACGCACACACACACACACACACACACACACACACACACACACACACACACAGAAAAATATAAAAGACACTTTGATTGATTTTTTTTTTAGCATGACTGGAGTCGGGCAGCACTAGCTTGCAACTTGCGTTGCTGGCTGGATCTTGTGTGGTACTGCGGTTAAGCCTAACACACACACACACACACACACACACAGAAAAATATAAAAGACACTTTGGCCCTCATTCAGACCCACTCGCGAGCGGCTGTCCGCTCACAAGTCCGTCGATGGTCCGCACTGCGCATGCGCACGACGGAGGGAGCTGCGTCATGTGCATGCGCGAGACGCACCGAGCGAAGGACTTTCCTTTGCTCGGAGTGTCTGATCAAAGGGGGCGTGCTGTCGATGTTGACTGACAGCATGCCCCCTTTGGTGGGCATGCCGGGGGCGTGCCTGCCAGACAGAGGCGTTCCGTCTGAAGCCGGCCCCACTGACATCACTAGTGATGTCAGTGGGAGTGATTTTGGCTCTGATAGAGCCAAAATCACTCCTGGCCTTGCGGTTGAAAAACTCAACTGCAGGCTTTTGCTCGCAGTTTCGATGGTCGCGATGGTCAAGACCATCGCGACCATCATCCTGCACGCTCGTATATGCTGTGGGTGGTGACCCACAGCTATACGAGCGTCCAGGAGGACGCTCCATATTCATGGAGGTGGGCCCTAATTCAGAGCGAGCGCTCTGGTCAGAGCGTCCGGCTCTGAATCAGGGCCTTTGTTTGATTTTTTTTTCTTAGTACAACTGGAGTCGGGCAGCACTAGGTTGCAACTTGTGTTGCTGGCTGGATCTTGTGCGGTACTGCGGTTAAGCCTAACACGCATGCACACACACACAAAAATATAAAAGACACTGATTGATTTATTTTTTTTAATAAATATATATATATATATATATATATATATTTTAGTCCAGAACTTGGGCCCAGATGGACACAGCACCAGCCCAGATGTATCTACAGTACAGTTCTGCACCAGCCCAGATGTCCACAGCAGACTTGAAAAACACCAGCCCAGGACACAGCAGACAGCACAGACAGCCCAGATGTATCAGCAACAGCCCAGATGGACACAGCAGGCAGCACAGTGACAGCTGTCACAGGCACCAGTCCAGATTGGATCAGCAGTCACCAGCCCAGGATGCAGCAGACAGCACAGCACCTCTCCCAGCCCTACACTACCCACCCTCCCTGTTCAGTCTCCACAGCCGGAGTGAAATAGCGCCTGTCGCGTGGTCCCTTATATACTACATTGATCATAGAGATGAAAGCTTGCAAACCGCATGATTTCGTCTCTATGGTTTTGCCTCGATTTGAGAGATCTGAGTAAGGCGGGAACATCCGAGCCTGCTTGGATCCGACTCGGTTCTGCTAAATTCGGGTGGGTTCGGATCTCTGGAAACCGAACCCGCTCATCTCTACTTTAAACATCCTGGATGCCTCTCTACTTTCTGTAGAATTTACATAAGTGGGGCTGAATGTTCCTTGTATATACTGTATGTTTTGCATATGACAATAACCAGCTGTATATATAACTTTATTTTAATCTAAAGATGAATGATTGTGCACAACTTTAATATATCTTGTTATATTTTTAATGAATCAACATGTTATTTATATTTACTAATCATCTTGTTACTGTATGTAGGCGTTACCAGTTTGTTGCACATGTTTATTTCAGAAATAAAAAAAGTAATAATAGTAAACAGAGTGTGAGTATGGTATTGTTAACTCACCTGGGGTTTAAGGAGCATATCCACTACACGGTGAAAGAGCGATTGAACGATAACTACATTGTTATCGTTCAATCGTTCATTATACTGTGCAGTGGATAATGTGCCCACACTGAATGATATGTCGTTCAGTGCAGGTACCCTCCCTCATCCCCGAACATGCACAACCTGACGACATCATCAGGTTGGGCAGTATGTTCAGACGATGACAGATGCCAAAAATGACCAGCGGGAGAGTGCATCGCTGGTCGTTACTGGAATTTTCACCACACGATTAATGAACGATTGAGCAATAACGATGTTGCAATTGTTCAATCGTTCATTTATATCGTGGAGTGGATATGTGCCTTTAGAATATAAAGTGCAAACTGTTATCACCGGTGCGGCCCAAGAGAAGATAATAGGCTTTGTGGCGAGACAGCCCCAGGAAAACCACACTAGGCAACAGCTTACAATGTACAAACAAGAAGACAATGCAACCAGACACGGACATAGCCAGGAGCTGGTCATGAATCTTAAAGTGAAGGTTCAAGGTACAAATATGTTCTCATGGTCAGGTTCCCAGACACACAGAGATTGTTAGTAATCACTCGCTCACATCAGCTTAATGATATTGCATAGGTGCTTGTAATATATATGTGCTGTTATGCAGTACACTAATTTGTAATTATATGACCCAGAGTGGGTGCTACTATTAGGTAGCATTAATTATTTTGGGGTGAGCGTTTGGGCGTGGGGCCCCCGGAGTTACTCTGGCTGGGCCTTTTTCAGGACATCACCACTTAATTCAGATAGATACTTTTTCATCACCTTTTATCTGTTTGTTTATTATTTATGTCATTTTAATTCTTTCTTATTATATTAACACTTATTGATTTTCTTTACACATCTATACTTTACACTTCACTATCACCTTTTTTCCCTTTTCATGTGATGCCCTGGGGATGGTCCTTGGCTGGATTCTTTTGGGGTGCCCTGCGCCTCAGACGTGAACCCCTGAATGTTAGGGACGCCGGTATAGAGGAGCCTTGACGCTGGTCTGGCGCTTAATCATATATTTGCAAATGTATGCAACTAATACCTCTGAATTTCTATTATCATGTAGGATTCAAGTATTCTTGCTAATATTAGGGGTGTGCACCGGCCACTTTTCGTGTTTTGTGTTTTGGTTTTGGATCTGGATCTTTCTTCGTGTTTTGGATCTGGATTGGTTTTGCCAAAACCACCCTTCCGTGTTTTGGGTTCTGGGTTTTGTGTTTTGGATCTGTATTTTTTTTAAAAAAAGCATAAAAACAGCTAAAATCACAGAATTTGTAGGTTTTTCTGCTCCTATGCTATTATTAACCTCAATAACCTTAATTTCCACTCATTTCCAGTCTATTCTGAACACCTCACACCTCACAATAGTGTTTTTATGTCCAAAACGTTGCACCGAGGTAGCTGGATGACTATGCTAAGCGACACGAGTGGGCGGCACAAACACGTGACCCATCTAGGCGTGAAACTGCAGTGGCAGACAGGATGGCAGTTTGAAAAACTAGGCCCCAAACTGTACATAATGCAAAGAAAAAAAAGAGGTGCAAGATGGAATTGTCCTTGGGCCCTCCCACCCACCCTTATGTTGTATAAACAGGACATGCACACTTTAACAAACCAATCATTTCAGCGCCAGGGTCTGCCACACAACTGTGGCTGAAATGATTGGTTCGTTTGGGCCCCCACAAAACAAGCTGGCAATTAATGTGTCCCTGCACAAACTGGCTCTATGGAGGCAAGATGTCATCCTCATCCTCCTCATCCACCGATTCCTCACCCTCTTCAGTGTGTACATCCTCATCCTCACAAAGTATTAACTCGTCCCCACTTGAATCCACCACCACAGGTCCCTCTGTACCTTCTGGAGGCTGGTCTCCCTGGAAGAGCTGATAATTCATTTTGATGAACATCATCTTCTCCACATTCTGTGGAAGCAACCTCCTACGCCTTTCGCTGACAAGGTTCCCGGCTGCACTAAACACTCTTTCGGAGTACACACTGGAGGGGGGGCAACTCAGGTAAAATAGAGCCAGTTTGTACAGGGGCCTCCAAATTGCCTCTTTTTCCTGCCAGTACAGGTATGGACTGTCTGCCATGCCTACTTGGATGCTGTCACCGATGTAATCCTCCACCATTCTGTCAATAGTGACAGTATCATATGCAGTGACAGTAGACATGTCAGAAATTGTTGCCAGGTCCTTCAGTCCAGACCAGATGTCCAAACTTGGTCCTGCCTGTCCTGCATCACCGCCAGCGGGTTGCTTAGGATACCTAAGTTTTTTCCTGGCAGCCCCAGTTGCAGGAGAAAATGAAGAAGGAGCTGTTGACGTGTCACGTTCCGCTTCAGCTGACAGTGTGTTCACCAGCAGGTCTTTGCACCTCTGCAGGCTTGTGTCGGCCGGAAAGAGAGACACCACATAGGCTTTAAACCTAGGATCGAGCACGGTGGCCAAAATGTAGTGGTCTGATTTCAACAGATTGACCACCCTGGAATCCTGGCAAAGCGAATGAAGGGCTTCATCCACAAGTCCCACATGCCGAGCGGAATCGCTCCGTCTTAGCTCCTCCTTCACTTTCTCCAGCTGCTTCTGCAAAAGCCTGATGAGGGGAATGACCTGACTCAAGCTGGCAGTGTCTGAACTGACTTCACGTGTGGCAAGTTCGAAGGGCTGGAGAACCTTGCACAACACGGAAATCATTCTCCACTGCGCTTGAGTCAGGTGCATACCCCCTCCTTTGCCTATGTCATAGGTGGATGTATAGGCTTGTATGGCCTTTTGCTGCTCCTCCATCCTCTGAAGCATATAGAGGGTTGAGTTCCACCGTGTCACAACCTCTTGCTTCAGGTGATGGCGGGGCAGGTTCAAGAGTGTTTGCTGGCGCTCCAGTCTTCGGCACGCAGTCGCTGAATGGCGAAAGTGGCCAGAAATTTTTCGGGCCACCCAAAGCGTCTCCTGCACGCCCCTGTCGCTTTTCAGAAAATTCTGCACCACCAAGTTTATTGTGTGAGCAAAACATGGGACGTGCTGGAATTTGCCCAGATGTAATGCCCGCACAATATTGGTGGCGTTGTCAGATATCACAAATCCCCAGGAGAGTCTAAGTGGGGTAAGCCACTGGGCGATGATTTCCCTCAGTTTCTCTAAGAGGTTGTTGGCGGTGTGCCTCTTACTGAAACGGTGATACACAGCGTAGCCTGCCTTGTAACGAGCTGGCGTTTCTGAGATGCTGCTACTGGTGACGCTGCTGCTGTTGCTGCGTAAGGTGATACATCTACCCAGTGGGCTGTCACAGTCATATAGTCCTTAGTCTGCCCTGTTCCACTTGTCCACATGTCCGTGGTTAAGTGGACATTGTGTACAACGGCATTTTTCAGGACACTGAGGACACTTTTTCTGA
Organism: Taudactylus pleione; assembly: GCA_031769625.1. Classification (NCBI taxonomy): domain Eukaryota; kingdom Metazoa; phylum Chordata; class Amphibia; order Anura; family Myobatrachidae; genus Taudactylus; species Taudactylus pleione. The sequence continues at coordinate 12,583,204 of JAUIMM010000091.1, forward strand.
CGTTTCTGTACAGTCTCGGTATCGCCTGCCTAGTGAAGTGGAATCTAGACGGGATTTGGAACCGGGGACACACTACCTCCATCAATTGTCTAAATCCCACTGCACTAATGGCGGATACCGGACGCACGTCTAACACCAACATAGCAGTCAAGGCCTCAGTTATACGTTTTGCTTCAGGATGACTGCTGTCGTACTTCATCCTCCTCGCTAAGGACTGTTGGAGGGTCAATTGTTTAGTAAAAGTAGTGGTGTTCCTACTTCCTCTCTGGGATGATGAACGACTCCCAGCAGCAGCAACAGCAGCAGCGGCAGCAGTAGGCGTAGCAATGCAGGATCCTCCAGAGGAATCCCGGATAGGAGAGTCAGTCATGCCAGTGACATGGCCTGCAGGACTACTTCCGATCCTGACTAAGGAGGAAATTGACGAGGAGGGAGTTGACGGTGTGGTTTGCAGGCGCTTGGATACAACAGGACAACGGGATTTAGGTGTCCCTGGACTGCTTACGGTCTTAGCCAAAGTTTCTGAACTTGACAGTAACTTTTTATGAACGCGCTGCAGGTGCCGTATAAGGGAGGATGTTCCTAGGTGGTTGACGTCCCTACCCCTACTTATTTCACCTTTACATATGGTACATATGGCAAGACAGTTGTTGTCCGGATTTGGATAGAAATATTGCCAGACCAAAGAGGTGGAATGTTTGGTCTTCTGCCCAGGCATGACCGTGATGGGCTTTTTCATCCCACGGACAACAACTGTCTCCCCCGGAGCCTGATTTAAACAAACCACATCACCATCAGAATCCTCCTCGCCAACTTCCTCCTCAGCGCCAGCTACACCAGTATCCTCATCCTGTTGTACTTCAACAGTGACATCTTCAATTTGCATATCAGCAAGTGGACTGTGGGTGCTCCTTTCAGCACTTGCAGGGGGCATGCAAATGGTGGAAAGAGCCACCTCTTCCCGTCCAGTGCTGGGAAGGTCAGGCATCGCAACCACCACCACACTTGGACTCTCCTTGGGGATTTGTGATATCTTCTTAGAAAGCACAGTTCTTCGCTGTGCTTTTGCCAGCTTAACTCTTTTGATTTTTTTAGTGGGAGGAGGGCTTCCATCGTCATGTGAAGCTGAACCACTAGTCATGAACATACTAGGGATCGACCTTAGCCGTTCCTTGCCACTCCGTGTCGTAAATGGCATATTGGCAAGTTTACGTTTCTCTTCAGCTGATTTAAATGTCTTTTTCAAGGTCATTTTCCTGAACTTTGCCATTTGGGATTGTATGTGCCCTCTACTATGACATTGGGCATCGGCCTTGGCAGACGACGTTGATGGCATGTTATCGTCTATGTCATGACTAGTGGCAGCAGCTTCAGCACTAGGAGGAAGTGGTTCTTGATCTTTCTCTATTTTATTTTTATCGGAGAAAGTTTGGTCCTCCATTTATGTTATATCGATTTGATATATACGTGCGGCTAAACACAGAAAATAATTTTTTTTTTGGTTTGGACTGGAGTGTACTTTGTGGGTTACAGCACCCTTTAACGGTCAAGCCAGCCGGCCCTTTACTTATGACACAGGCGCACTCTTGGCACTACTTTGTTGATGCACGTGCGGCTACTGCGCACACAATTCACAAACACAGAAAATAATTTTTTTTTGGTTTGGCCTGGAGTGTACTTTCGGGGGTTACAGCACCCTTTAACGGTCAAGCCAGCCGGCCCTTTACTTATGACACAGGCGCACTCTTGGCACTACTTTGTTGATGCACGTGCGGCTACTGCGCACACAATTCACAAACACAGAAAATAATTTTTTTTGGTTTGGACTGGAGTGTACTTTCGGGGGGTTACAGCACCCTTTAACGGTCAAGCCAGCCGGCCCTTTACTTATGACACAGGCGCACGCTTGGCACTACTTTGTTGATGCACGTGTGGCTACTGCGCACACAATTCACAAACACAGAAAATAATTTTTTTTTTGGTTTGGACTGGAGTGTACTTTCGGGGGTTACAGCACCCTTAACGGTCAAGCCAGCCGGCCCTTTACTTATGACACAGGCGCACGCTTGGCACTACTTTGTTGATGCACGTGCGGCTACTGCGCACACAATTCACAAACACAGAAAATAATTTTTTTTTTGGTTTGGACTGGAGTGTACTTTCGGGGGTTACAGCACCCTTAACGGTCAAGCCAGCCGGCCCTTTACTTATGACACAGGCGCACGCTTGGCACTACTTTGTTGATGCACGTGTGGCTACTGCGCACACAATTCACAAACACAGAAAATAATTTTTTTTTTGGTTTGGACTGGAGTGTACTTTCGGGGGTTACAGCACCCTTAACGGTCAAGCCAGCCGGCCCTTTACTTTTGACACAGGCGCACGCTTGGCACTACTTTGTTGATGCACGTGCGGCTACTGCGCACACAATTCACAAACACAGAAAATAATTTTTTTTTTGGTTTGGACTGGAGTGTACTTTCGGGGGTTACAGCACCCTTAACGGTCAAGCCAGCCGGCCCTTTACTTATGACACAGGCGCACGCTTGGCACTACTTTGTTGATGCACGTGTGGCTACTGCGCACACAATTCACAAACACAGAAAATAATTTTTTTTTTGGTTTGGACTGGAGTGTACTTTCGGGGGTTACAGCACCCTTAACGGTCAAGCCAGCCGGCCCTTTACTTATGACACAGGCGCACGCTTGGCACTACTTTGTTGATGCACGTGCGGCTACTGCGCACACAATTCACAAACACAGAAAATAATTTTTTTTTGGTTTGGACTGGAGTGTACTTTGGGGGTTACAGCACCCTTTAACGGTCAAGCCAGCCGGCCCTTTACTTATGACACAGGCGCACGCTTGGCACTACTTTGTTGATGCACGTGCGGCTACTGCGCACACAATTCACAAACACAGAAAATAATTTTTTTTTTGGTTTGGACTGGAGTGTACTTTCGGGGGTTACAGCACCCTTAACGGTCAAGCCAGCCGGCCCTTTACTTATGACACAGGCGCACGCTTGGCACTACTTTGTTGATGCACGTGCGGCTACTGCGCACACAATTCACAAACACAGAAAATAATTTTTTTTTTGGTTTGGACTGGAGTGTACTTTCGGGGGTTACAGCACCCTTAACGGTCAAGCCAGCCGGCCCTTTACTTATGACACAGGCGCACGCTTGGCACTACTTTGTTGATGCACGTGCGGCTACTGCGCACACAATTCACAAACACAGAAAATAATTTTTTTTTTGGTTTGGACTGGAGTGTACTTTCGGGGGTTACAGCACCCTTAACGGTCAAGCCAGCCGGCCCTTTACTTATGACACAGGCGCACTCTTGGCACTACTTTGTTGATGCACGTGCGGCTACTGCGCACACAATTCACAAACACAGAAAATAATTTTTTTTTGGTTAGGACTGGAGTGTACTTTCGGGGGTTACAGCACCCTTTAACGGTCAAGCCAGCCGGCCCTTTACTTATGACACAGGCGCACGCTTGGCACTACTTTGTTGATGCACGTGCGGCTACTGCGCACACAATTCACAAACACAGAAAATAATTTTTTTTTTGGTTTGGACTGGAGTGTACTTTCGGGGGTTACAGCACCCTTAACGGTCAAGAGCCAGCCGGCCCTTTACTTATGACACAGGCGCACTCTTGGCACTACTTTGTTGATGCACGTGCGGCTACTGCGCACACAATTCACAAACACAGAAAATAATTTTTTTTTGGTTAGGACTGGAGTGTACTTTCGGGGGTTACAGCACCCTTTAACGGTCAAGCCAGCCGGCCCTTTACTTATGACACAGGCGCACGCTTGGCACTACTTTGTTGATGCACGTGCGGCTACTGCGCACACAATTCACAAACACAGAAAATAATTTTTTTTTTGGTTTGGACTGGAGTGTACTTTCGGGGGTTACAGCACCCTTAACGGTCAAGCCAGCCGGCCCTTTACTTATGACACAGGCGCACGCTTGGCACTACTTTGTTGATGCACGTGCGGCTACTGCGCACACAATTCACAAACACAGAAAATAATTTTTTTTTTGGTTTGGACTGGAGTGTACTTTGGGGGTTACAGCACCCTTTAACGGTCAAGCCAGCCGGCCCTTTACTTATGACACAGGCGCACGCTTGGCACTACTTTGTTGATGCACGTGCGACTACTGCGCACACAATTCACAAACACAGAAAATAATATTTTTTTTGGTTTGGACTGGAGTGTACTTTCGGGGGTTACAGCACCCTTAACGGTCAAGCCAGCCGGCCCTTTACTTATGACACAGGCGCACGCTTGGCACTACTTTGTTGATGCACGTGCGGCTACTGCGCACACAATTCACAAACACAGAAAATAATTTTTTTTTTGGTTTGGACTGGAGTGTACTTTCGGGGGTTACAGCACCCTTAACGGTCAAGCCAGCCGGCCCTTTACTTATGACACAGGCGCACTCTTGGCACTACTTTGTTGATGCACGTGCGGCTACTGCGCACACAATTCACAAACACAGAAAATAATTTTTTTTTGGTTAGGACTGGAGTGTACTTTCGGGGGTTACAGCACCCTTTAACGGTCAAGCCAGCCGGCCCTTTACTTATGACACAGGCGCACGCTTGGCACTACTTTGTTGATGCACGTGCGGCTACTGCGCACACAATTCACAAACACAGAAAATAATTTTTTTTTTGGTTTGGACTGGAGTGTACTTTCGGGGGTTACAGCACCCTTAACGGTCAAGCCAGCCGGCCCTTTACTTATGACACAGGCGCACGCTTGGCACTACTTTGTTGATGCACGTGCGGCTACTGCGCACACAATTCACAAACACAGAAAATAATTTTTTTTTTGGTTTGGACTGGAGTGTACTTTGGGGGTTACAGCACCCTTTAACGGTCAAGCCAGCCGGCCCTTTACTTATGACACAGGCGCACGCTTGGCACTACTTTGTTGATGCACGTGCGACTACTGCGCACACAATTCACAAACACAGAAAATAATATTTTTTTTGGTTTGGACTGGAGTGTACTTTCGGGGGTTACAGCACCCTTAACGGTCAAGCCAGCCGGCCCTTTACTTATGACACAGGCGCACGCTTGGCACTACTTTGTTGATGCACGTGCGGCTACTGCGCACACAATTCACAAACACAGAAAATAATTTTTTTTTTGGTTTGGACTGGAGTGTACTTTCGGGGGTTACAGCACCCTTAACGGTCAAGCCAGCCGGCCCTTTACTTATGACACAGGCGCACGCTTGGCACTACTTTGTTGATGCACGTGCGGCTACTGCGCACACAATTCACAAACACAGAAAATAATTTTTTTTTTGGTTTGGACTGGAGTGTACTTTCGGGGGTTACAGCACCCTTAACGGTCAAGCCAGCCGGCCCTTTACTTATGACACAGGCGCACGCTTGGCACTACTTTGTTGATGCACGTGCGGCTACTGCGCACACAATTCACAAACACAGAAAATATATTATTTTTTTAGCACTTGGGGGGAGCACCCCTGATGGACAGAGCACCCCCTGGACAACACTACAGCACTCCTTTAGGACTGGGACACTGCACAGGACTTTGGAGTGGACACAGCCCCTATGGAGAACTGACTGCACAACACAGTCCAGCCAGCCCCTATGGACTTTGAAGTAGTGGACACAGCCCCTATTAACAACAGCAGCACAGCACAACACAGCCAGCCCCTATGGACTTTGAAGTAGTGGACAACAGCAGCACTACACTACACTACACTACACAGCCCTAACTCCCACCCTCCCTCTTCACTGTCCACAGCCGAGTGAGAAAATGGCGCCGACGTGTGTACCTTATATAGGATCCAAAACCCGCGAGACTCGGAAGGCGGGAAGATGACGTTTTGCCTCGATTTCAGATCCGAGTCAGGCGGGAAAAGTCGAGCCTGACTCGGATCGGACTCGGATCGGGGGGGCTCGGGGGGGTTCGGATTTCAGAAATCCGAACCCGCTCACCCCTAGCTAATATTATTGCAGTGTGCTGGAGGGAATATCTTTTTTTTCTGTGATTGTTAGTAACAGGTCAGCAGTAACATGATAAGCGTATAGAAGAATAGCAACATTGCCCGTTTATTGCTCAGACACAATTCCTGCTGAAGTCAGCAGGTGCATATACGACATATACCAGGTAATGTAGAAGAAGCACTTGTACGCCTAAACAGAGATCTAGCAATGGGAAACAAGTCACTGAACATTTTACATTTTCATCCCCTTTTAACACATGACCGGTGGCATCTTGCACCTGGCTAGATTACACTTTTTTGACAGGAAGGGGAACTTGTACATCAGAAGCCTTGATCCAGGATCTTTTGTTTTAGGATCATTGGGCCTGATTCAAAGCTGGATGCTCTTTCAGAGCGCTCGCTCTGAATCAGGGCGGCATTTTTTTTGAGAGCCGGCCTCCTGGCCGCTTGCTAAGCTGTGGGTGACTACCCACAGCTTTTGCGAGCGGCCAGGTGATGGTCGCAACCATCGCGACTATTGGGCTTGTGACGAGACCCTTGTGGTAGGGTCTCATCCATTGCAAAGCCCCAGTGAGCTACCAGCTCTAATAGAGCTGGAAGCTCACTACTGAGGCCGCCCCCAAATGGCAGGCGTTCCTTTGGGAACGCCTCCATTTGGCCGGCCACCCCCCCTGCCAGCCTCCAAAACGGGGCGAGCTGTCAATCACAATCGACAGCCGCCCTGTTTTGGTGCGAGACCCATAGCGATGGAGCGCCCGTCGCTGGCCTGGTCTCGTGCATGCGCATGCTGGAGCCGGCTCCGGCGTGTGCATGCGCAGTGGGGGACCATCGACCCGCTTGCGAGCGCTGTGGCTCCATTATTCCTCCACTCCACCAAAGACAATATTATTCCTCCAGAAATCTTTGAGCCCAAAATTTCTTTATTTAGTTAACCAGGTGGGGTTCTTTTGGTAGAAGGTTTCTTTGGTAAGTGATTAATTACTGGGTTGAGAAACATGATAAACATTAGGAAAAAATAAACAAGAGGGTAAATATAACCAGAATGATACAATATTGATACATTACAATACTATAGTCTTATATAAGCCAATAACCTATACTTCTCCAAAGCTCTCAAGAGATGGTGACTCTAGACATTTTTTTACAGGGAGGCAGTTTAGCAATTAATCTAGACTCCTCCCCTTTCTGCACCTGACTCAACCCACTCTCTAGTCCAAGGTTGGGCAATAAGTGTCCCTCCAGCTGTGTGTATCTTGTTTACAGTGACTGAATCTCCCTCTGTGAATGCAGAACCATTGCTACCTTGATCTGCCCACGCCATTTCCAAGATTATGATGGCATACATAGCTCCTATTGCAATATGTGTTTGCCTAAAATGACTTCCTATACTGTTCAGTATCAGAAGAGAATTGGGACTATGGTCATTTGGACAATGAGCTTAATCTAACTCTGTGTGCTTTTGTTTTCCAACTGCACTAACTGTGGCCCATAGGGTCCAGCTATTTGCCACGAGTGACGGACAACTGTATCTCTCTGATTTGGTTAAAAATATATGTGTGCAAACTTAGACATAGACCGAATGCTATGGTTTAAGAGTCTGATCTGCCCATACTGTATCTTGGTATCTGTCTGCTGTTCCTGTATGGTCTAAACACACAGATTTAAATTCTTTTACATATACACGTAAATTCTTCTCTAAAGGTTCCCACAAAAACACAGGAACAAGTGTTGTAGTTTCTCATGATGCCATAACGCGGTACATATTACAAATATAATCTCTGCTCCGGTGTAAACATTAATATATGTTCTTATTTATATTATTTAATTTTCAGTATGAGTGTAAAATACATATATTTCCTTATTAGTCTACCGGCGACAATTGTGATTACATGTGACAAAACTGGTAATATGATTTGCAGTTAAGGCCTCTCCTTAATTAATGTTGAACCACTAGTGAACCTCTTATGAAAACACAGTTTATTTGTTGTTTGACGTGACCATTTTTTAAATGCAGAGAACAGCACATTTAATAGTAAGATTAATGAACGTTCTTATTTTCTGGGCAATCTGCACTTGCTTTTTTTATGTTGTAATTAATCTTTTGTTTTTATTTAATTTCTTTATGCCACAGTAGTAATTTACTGAGATTTGGAAAAGGTGCGAGTTTACCACTTCTCCCTCATTTTGCAGGAAATCCAACTGAAAAGTTTCATTTAGAGACATAAAACTTATAATTTTCCTCATACTTGGCTCAGTTTACTAAGGGGTCATCCAACTTTTATCTGGTTTAATGCAAATCTTGGACTAGGTCACCCAGAGAACAATCTATAAATGTTGCATAAAGTATTAGAGCACAGAATTCCTTCAGACCATTATTATGATTACAATAGTTACATTGTCCTGGCGGAACAAATATTGGGAGTGCTGGGGCTATTGTATCAGCTACATACACATTTGCTTCCTATAATAAAAAGCTGTCCTTGAGTTTTGAGTTCCTTCCAATATTTTTCTTTTCTTATGTTCTAACAATGTGAGTACTTTAGTCATTGTTTGTCAGACTAAGCAGAAGTACAAAACAGCTAGTATTTTGATACTAAAATGTTGATATAATTGCCTTGGTTTTGGTATAGTACAGTGCTGAGGATTGTTCATTGTTGTATACATCATGGATAATATCAGGAACAATAGAGATTTTGGGGTATATTTACTAAAAGTTGATTTTAATCTAAATTTAACAGACAATTTTAGATTTTTTTTTAAGTGTTAGTAAATGTGTGATTTAGCCCCAGAAACACAACAACGACAAAGATTCAGTGGTGTATCTATAATGGGTCCAGGGGGGCCCCGCACTGCACACACTGCACCCATATTATTCTAGACTTACCTGTCCATGGTCCCTTGTCGGGTGTCTGTGCTGCTCAGAACACCGGAAAACGGCCGCCGCAGCCATTTTTCCATTTTTCTGTGCATGCGCAGTAGGCTCTGGGCACTAGAGTGTGCCCGGAGTCTACTGCGCATGCGGAGAACGCCAGAAAAATGGCATCCGTGGCCATTTTCCGGCGTTCTGCGCATGCGCAGTAGACTTTGGGCACACTCTAGTGCCCAGAGTCTACTAAGGCTGGCTAGCCACGTCAGTCGGCTGCTGGCCACCGGGGAGAGAGGAGGGGGCCCCGCACGGAGAGTGCACACGGGCCCTCTCCTCTCTTAAGATGCCCCTGCAAAAATTGATTTAAAATTGATCAAAATTGATTAAAATCGACCTTTAGTAAATATACCCTTTCAACTTTAATGTGCATTCCAACATTTGTGTATTATCATGATAGCATCCTACTAGTGTCTAAAACTATGGTTCCCAAAGTAGGTAGTAATGCCCCCTTTGAGGTACTAGAGTGGAATTAATTTTTAAATGTGTACAATTACTTTTAACGGTTTTGTGTTATCATATTTCCCATAGGGTCAGGAGAATGTGGATTAGTGTAAGCAACCAAGTAAAGTAGTCAGTGGCCTACAAAAGTGTGTGAATCACTATTCTATAGTGTTAAAACAGAACATGGTGCCAGAGAAGTTCTGGGTCTAAATTTCATATGTTTTTAAATAGGTTGGAGCAAAGGGGCAGAATGAAGATACCATCTAAAAATCCTCCCTGCTACTCTCTTGACCATATGCTTCCTTTATTGTGCTTCCAAACAAAAATGTTCCCAGTAGTTTTATTTATACAGGTCCATCGGGAATATAAATTTTACAACTTTTTTCAAAATTCATTATTCCAGATATTAAACCAAGACTGGATCAATCAGCTATAGAGCAACTAGTGATTTTTCTAAGTAGTCTAATGGGCCATTCCACCCCCTGGTAGAAGAGGTATTGGAAAACAATATCGGCCCCTTTCTTTGATTCTCTGTCACTAAGTATGGTTATATCTTCAAGACAAGGGTGTAGCCATGGCCATAGCAATCCATGAGACGTCTATGAGCTCAGCAGCATGTGGGAAGAGGGGGGGTAGCAAGTTCTACATCAATATAGCTGCATATTTATTGGTTTAGACACCAGATGCAGACCATGAAACACATGAATAATTCAGGATCATATTGGTGAGAATGCAATTATTGCCTTAGTGATGGTCACTGTTTTGGGGTGGAGCATGCAACTGGAGCTTGGAGTTGCATTGGGACTCTCTTCAAGTTTGCTTCAGAGCCTAAACATTTCTAAAACACTCATACTCCAAAAGAAAACATTTGCTCTACTCTGCTTGATGATCCAAAATAAAATAGCATATCTACATAATAAGTTTTTTTTTTGTTTTTTTTATTGAAGCATATGCATCAATATTACAATAGATAGAAAGGTATTTTGTACACCATGTGATAAGGTGCACTTCAAGGTTATACCATGTAGACCAAAACAATTTGAAACGCAATGAGTACATAACAGATACAGGTTACGCAAACAGAATTAGATTAGTTATATATACTTTACAACAAGAAACCATACATTCGAAAATATGCCCTAGATAAAAAAAAACACCATAATTGGAGGACATTATTTGATGTATCATGAGGTTGTGTAGCTCACATAAATAATAATAATAATAATAATAATAATAATAATAATAATAATAATAATAATAATAATTATTATTATAAAAAGATAACAACTAAGTAGATGGTAAACCAACACAGTTTTGCAATGCTTCTCCTATTTACTTATTATAATTATTTTGACAAACTTTCATAACTAACCATCTTATGTAAGAGAGGAAAGAAAGAAAAAAAGAGGGAACAAAAATAAAAAGAAAGAGAAAGGAGAGGAAAAAAATTAACTGTAGACCACACTCTTGGGAAAATTATTACACTGTAGGTGAATATCATACCACTAAGTAGTATTAGTCAAGGGCACTGAACTAGTTTTTAAAAGCTTGGAGAAGAATCTAACACAGAAGTGAATCAAGGATCCCAGACCTGGTTAAACCCATCTACTTTACTGTTTCTGTCTGCTTGTCCTTTATGCATGGTCAGAGTTTTGTACCTAGCCCCACCAAATTTGGCATGCTTGTGTAGTTTGACCAGGATTACCTTTTTGGCTATGTTTGAAGTTCTTCAGGGCCATGGACACAGTCTACACGATGAACACCAAGTAGGCTGAGGAGTCAATTATTTGAAGTTTTGGTTTAAGCAAGTATACTCATAACGTCTTCCAGTGCCTAAAACTGCACTGATCTGAAGGCACAGGCTATGTACCAGTGGGGGGCAGGCAGAGCTCCAACAGAAGAGCAGTGAATCAGAGGATTAACTGTAACACTGCACCTGCACTGACAGTTACTTATTATCGCCAAGCACATTTTCATATGCCATAGTCTCCAATCTTGGTCTGCAATGTAAAAAAAAAGAAGGCTGCAGATGTACTGCAAGGTCCATTCATCAAACCGGGCAACGCCGGGTATTCATTTATTTATTAACAGTTTCTTATATAGCGCAGCATATTCCGTTGCACTTTACAATTTGAAATAACATTAACAGAATAAAAAGACAGACATAAAGATAAGAGGGCCCTGCTCGCAAGTTTACAAGCTCAGCTAGTAATGATAATAATCAGTATAATAATTTTATTTATATATGCTTTTCTCTCATAAGTGTCAAGAAAGATTCCTCCCCAAGGGTGAGTGTAGATCAGAGAACAATAACACCCAATCCCCACAAGACCATTTTTAGAGCTAGAACCGCAACCTTGAAGCAAACTATAAACAGGTTTGTTTCACCCTAAACCAGGCCAAAGTAAAGAGATAATACTGATCCGTAATAAAGTTTTTTTTTCTTCTCATGATCAAGATGTTCAAAATCTAACAGTCTTTATAAGTAAAGATAAGTTTAATAACATATTAACATTTACATGCAATTGTAGGAATATCTTATATCTGTTGTGGAATCGCTGCAGACTCCAAAATAATGGGGGACTGGTAAGAAAGGGAAGACTAGAGTGAACAATCTCTAGATTTTCTGGTTTACAGTGTGTGCTGTAGAGATGAGAGAGGGTGGTGTTTGGGGGAATAATTACACAGGACACCCCACTGAGTCAAAACGTCCCCCAAGATTGGATCATCCCAGGTGTTTAATCCCTCGCTTAACCTGAAGTAAAGGCAAACCATATGCATTCTGTTCTGGGAGATTGATTCTACCACATGAGAAGTTACTTTCATCTGCAGGTTAGACAACAAATCCTGCTACATTAGTAGATCATGCTCCAATGCTTGCTATAGTTAAAGTGAGCCAAATATAACTAATATAAAGTAATCAGCTCATACAGGCACTTTTAACAGGTCAGTGCTCAGGACGAACAAGTCTATATTTGCAAATGGCGCTGCCATAGGTATTGTGTATATGTAGACTTTTTCATTATACTCTCTTACCTTTACTAGGAAAAAGTGGTAAAATATAAGTAGTAAAAACAGAATATTACAAGAAACAAATACATGACATTACTATAAGGTATATTCAGCCCTTATAATACAGTCCCTGTAGTAGCTCTGACCACACACCACACACATCAGAGTTCTAGACAACACAATATTTCAATACCCAATCACCCCACATGCATGATTAACTGTAAAGATGGATTTTAGCAGGTTGGTAAATTATTGACATACGGCTATTCAGGAAGCCAGCACCGGGATTCTGACAGGTGGTACGAGTCCTCCGCTGGTATTATAAGTGTCGGCATACCATGTGCTGGGATATTGACTGTATCCCGGATATCCTGTGTCCATGTATTACATAATTTATTTATTTATTTACCACTTATTTATATAGCGCACACATATTCCACATTGCTTTGCAGAGAATGGTCATTCACATCAGTCCCTGCTCCAGTGTAGCTTACAATCTATTTTCCCTACCACATGCTCACACACATTCAATCTAGGGTTAATTTTGTTGGAAGCCAATTAATCTACCATTATATTTTTGAAGCAGAAAGCAAATAGCAGAGTTTAAGAAAGAGGATAAACATAATGAAGCAGATCTGAAGCTAGGTATGTGTGCCAACCCCCATGTTTTGGTTTTGGATCTATATCTCCTTCATGTTTTGCATCTGGATTTGGTTTTGGCAATACCACCCATGCGTGTTTTAGTTTTGGATCTGTATTTTTTCTAAAAAATCATAAAAACAGCTCAAATCATATAATTTGGGCCTGTTTTTGTTCCTACAGTATTATTAACCATCAATAACATTAATTATCACTCATTTCTAATCAATTTTGACCACCTCACAGCTAACAATATTGTTTTCATCCAGTTTAGGCCTGTAATTTGCACCAAACTAGCTGGCTGACTAAGCTAAGTGGCAGCAGTGGGTGGCACAAACATGTGGTAGTTCATCTTCCAACATGGCACGTAAGGAAACATATGTTTTCAATAATCAAGAGGCCTGAGGGAGATGGAGTATGTATGTAGTTGAAGGCAGGGAAAGAAAGGGTTGATTCATAGTAAATTTAATTTAAGTTTTGGATACCAAAGCAAATTTATAAGGGAGAGAGGTGAGGAGTCATTTTCATTGAATATTTCACTCATTCACATCAGTCCTTGCCCAAGTTGAGCTCTTGTGGTGGTCCAACATTTTTTTTTAAATGAAAGGAACATGCAGGAGATGCTGTCTCTTTTAAATTTGAATGTGAACTGGATGATTTAAACACTCATTGACAGGTAAAGTGCAGTTCCTCAATTTTCCTTTTTTTTCTGATATAATGTTAAGCCTGCAGAGACTTAGTTGGAACAGCAGCTAAATAAACAAGGAAAATTAGCACCTATTGGTTGATGTTATGTTGTTTAGATTGTGCAAGGGCCTCCAAATTACCTTTTTTTTCCTGCCAGTAGTCAAACGGACTGTCTGACATCCCTATTTGGATGTTATCATTAAAATAGTCCTCAACCATTCTTTGAATAGTGACCATCTCAGATGGAGTCACAGTAGAAGTCTCATTAATGGTAGCAATTCTTTTAGACCCAACCAGATGTCAAAACTTGAGTCATATGCATCATCAGTGGGTCTTTTGAGAAAGTTTAGTTTTTTTCTGGCAGCTGCACTTGCTGGAGAAACTGTAGGAGGAGCCATCGCTGCATCATGTGCCTTTTGTGATTACAATTTGCTTTCCAACAGCTCTTTGCATCTCTTCAGATCTGTGTCCATTAGGAATAAAGACACGACATATGACTTAAACCTGGGATCGAGCATGGTCACCAGAATGTATTGCTCTGATTGGAAAATCCTGACAACCCTTGGATCCTGGTGAAGCAAATAAAGGACTTGATCTACAAGTCCGACATACTTAGCGGAATCGCTTTGTTTCAGCTCCTCATTCAGTTTCTCAAGCTGCTTTTCCAACAGTCTAAAGAGAGGAATTACCTGACTCAAGCTAGCAGTGTCTGAACTCACTTCACAGGTGACTACTTCAAAGTGCTTCAGCACTTAACACAACACGGATAGTATTTTCCACTGAGCTTGAGCAAGGTACATTCCCCCTCCTCTTCCTATGTCATACTTCATTGTGTAGCATTGGATGGCTTTTTGCTGTTCCTCCATCCACTGAAGCATATAAAGGGTGGAGTTACACCTTGTAACTACCTCCAGCTGGTGACAGGGCAAATTCAACATTTCTTGCAGGTGCTGCAATCTTCTACATGCACCTTCTGAATGGTAAAAATGCCCAGAAATTTTGTGGGCCACAGAGAGCATCTCCTGCATAGCCCTGTCATTTTGAAAAAACATTTTGCATCACCAAGTTAACAGTGTGAGCAAAACATGGGACGTGTCGGAATTCACCCAGCTGTAATGCTCCCACAATATTGGTGGCATTGTCAGAAATCCAAAATCCCAAGGAGAGTCGAAGCAGGGTAAACCATTTTGCAATGACTTCCCTGAGTTTTTATAAGAGGTTGTCAGCAGTATGCCTCTTAGTGAAACCGGTGATACACAGAGTAGACTGCCTCTGAATGAGTTGCTTTTTCTTAGATGCTGCTGCTGTTGGTCCCGCTGAAGGCAATACACCCACCCAGTGGGCTATTACAGTCATGTAATCTTACATTTGCCCTGTTCCACTTGTCCACATATCTGTGGTTAAGTGGACAATGGGTACAATGACATTTAGGAGGACACTAATTAAGTTTATTCTAATGTCCCTGTACAGGCTGGGAATTATTTTTCTAGTGAAGTGAAACCTAGATGGGATTTTGTAGCAGGGACTCAGGACCTCAACTAACTGTCTAAAACCCACTGCACTAATGGCAGATATCGGACACACATCTAATATCAGCATACATGTTATGGCATCAGTGATCAGCTGTGCAACTGGGTGACTGCTGTCATACTTGCTCCCCATTGCAAAGGATTGTTAAACAGTCAATTGTTTTTCCTGGTCCCCTTCTGGTATGAAGAACCACACCCAGCAGCAGCAGCAGGCATAGTGCTCAATGATTCTTCTGAAGAATCCAGGATAGGGGAGGATCGAGTTAGCCTTATCAAATTGGATGCAGTACTACTTCAGATCATGATTGAGGATATTGGTGGTGCAGATGGCAGGTACTTGGATCTAGCGAGAGAAGGGAGCTAGCTGACACTGGACTGCTTGTTGTTACTTTTTTAGCCAAAGTTTCTGAATTTTGCTAACATTTTTGATGGATGCGCTTTAGATGACGTAACAGGGAGGAGGTCCCTAGATGGTTATGGTCCCTACCTCTACTTACTATTACTTTACAATGGGTACAGATGACTTCACAATTGTTGTCTGGATTTGGGTAGAAATGATTCCACACATAAGAAGTGGATTTTTTTGTCTTATGTCCAGGCATGACAAAGGGCTTTCTCTTACCGTGGGCAAAAATTGTTTCCTCTGGTGCCTACACAAACAACATCCTCATCAACAGTATCCTCATCAACAACATCCTCATCATCAAAATCCTTATTAGCGTAAGCTACACAAGTATCCTCCCCATCCTGGTGCACTTCCACAGAAGCATCCTCGATTTCTATGTCAGCATATTGGCTTGTGCTGCTCATCCACACATTTGCAGAGGATGCACAAGTGGTGAAAGGAGGCTCCTCTTCGAGTACAGTTTTGGAAAGGCCAGGCTCACACATGGCACCCACCGACACACTTAGACTCTCCTCAGGGATTTGTGACATTTCTGAGCACACAGTTGGTTCCTGTGCCTTAACTATTTTCATCTTTTTGAACTGTGTACATGTAGAAGGGCTTACATCATCATAAGAGGCAAAACCACCAGTCATAAATAAAGGCCAAGGCCTTAGCCTTTCCTTGCCACTTTGTGTGGTGAAAGGCATCTTGCCAATTTTATCTTTCTGCAGCTAACTTTCCCTTTAATGTTTTTTTCTTTACCACTGTAAAAATTTGCTTGTTTGATTTAGATGCCCTGACTTAAGCCCTTGGGCATTGGCTTTCGTAGATGATGTTGTCAGCCTTGTATTGTCATCTTAACTGCTGGCAGCAACTGCAGCACTAGTATGTGGTTCCTGCTCTCCTCTTATTTGATCGTCCTCCATATCAACAAACTTACACTGCGGTCTGGTTGGCAGTGTCAGCGAACAATAATAGCATAGCTAACACACACAAAAAAAACCTTATATATATTTTTTTATTTTTTGTGGAATGATCATTTTATTTATTTTTTATTTTATTAATTTACACTGGGGAAGAGCACCCCTGGATGAGGCAGCAGCCCCTTGATGAACAACACAGCACACCTTTATGGACAACAAAGCACCCTTGCAGAGTGCAGATGGACCACCTGCAGAGTCACAAATACGTGGATGATAAACTGCGGTCTGGCTGGCAGTGTCACCAAACAATAATAGCGCAGCTAACACACACAGATAAAGGCTGAAAAAAAAAATATATTTTTGTTTGTAGAATGATAATTTTATGTCACTTTTATCTTTTTTGCACTGCAGCCCCAGCCCCTTTATGGACAGGACAATACAGCAGCACCCCTTTATGTACTACAGCCCCCTTTATGTGCTGCAGCCCAAACCCCTTTATGGACAACAAAGCAGCAGCCCTTTATTTACTGCAGCCCCAGCTTACACTCAAGGGGATAGTACTGCAGCCCCAGCCCCTTGATAGTACTGCAGCCCCAGCCCCTTGATAGAAAGGACAACAGTGACACAGCAGTACCCCTTTATGTACTGCAACCCCAGCATGACAAAACTGCACCCTTGAACAACAGTGAGAGAAACAGAGAACATGTGCACAGACAGAGCGCGTCTGCACTGTACACTCACCACAGCCGCAGTGAAAATGGCGCCGATCACGGGACCTTTATTCAATCCAAAATCTGCGAGAGTCAGACAGCGGGATGATGACTTTTTGCCTGGTTGTGAGATCCAGTTAGGCGGGAAAACCCGAGCCGGACTCGGATCCCGGCCTGGATCGGGAAGTTCTGGTGGGTTTTGGAGGACCGGACCCGCTCATCTCTACTTGCAGCACCTCTCAAAGTCAAAGTAAATATTGTTGACATTACATAAATTCATTTATACCATGGCAAGGGGTCAGCTTCCTACCCTTATTGGATTGAAGGGATGTGGAATTGTATATTATATGTGTGTGTGTCTGTGTGTGACTTTTAAAGGGTTGGGTATGGGATTCCAGCTGTCGGGATGCCAATTGTCAGAATACTGAGAGCGGCATTCCGACAGTCACAATCTTGACACTGGATGGTACCTGCTTGAACCTAACCTCTCCCCTAATTCCTAAACCTAACTTCCCTCTCCTCGCACCCTAAACCTAACCCTGCCCTCAGTGCATAATCCTAACCTTCCCTGTAGTGCCTAACCATAAACCTAACCCTTGAAAAAGATACAATAGTATCGAAACTTTGGTGGAGGAGCTGAGTGAGGACTTTTTTGGACACTTCCCAGTTGGTCCGTCTAACAACTACCGGGGACGCATCAGATTTCGGACTTATGCTTTGTTGTCTACTGATTGGGTAGACCAATTCATCTGTATTACACTATTTTTGGAATTATTTCTCTCTTTACATATACAACGTTGGAGATTGTGTTTATTAAAAGAAAAAGGAAAACCATTTATTCGGAAGAGAACTACAAGTTTTAATACATGCTGTTCTGCCTACTTTTTATAGTAGACCATCCCTAATGGTACGAGTCTGAAAAAAGAAGGGGGTCATTGTGATATAAAAGAGATCTTAAATGTATTGCACTATGAAATTTCTTCTGTTTTTTTTTGAGGTCTAGTTTATCTTTAAGCGCCTGAGGATCATTGTTGGTAATATTTTTTCAATATATTTCTGGTGGAGTGTGAGTGACACTTTTTTACCTTCAACCACGGGTTGCTTTAGGGCGCACAGAATATTTTCCACTATCTTCTGATCATAAACCTAACCCTCCCCTAACCCCCAATACTTATCTCTATTTAGAGTGTCGGTATGCCGCATACCGGGATGCTGACTACATATCCCATTCACCCCATATACTGAACCAATACAGCCCATGTACTGGCACATTGGTTCCCAAACGCAGTACTAATGGTGCCCCAACAATTCAGGTTTTAGAGATATCCATGGTTGAGCACAGATGGTTAAGTCAAATTAACCTGGACTGTTAGGGTGCCTTTATAATCGAGTTTGGGAGCCTCTGTACTGGCAAATTTCAAAGTCAGATCTGCATTATTCAAGCCTAAACTGCTAAACTGCTTATTTTTAGCTCCTCATATCCAACCCCAGCCACTTTCTCACAGAACGTTTTTTATTTATTGCATTACCAATTGCAATACAGACTCAGTAGTATAAACTGCCAATACAGTGTACAATTTATCTCCACCTCAGTTAAACCCTGTCGATTTTTCGCATTGCTTACAGCTTATTTCTCTTTGTCAATAAATTAAGGTAATTTTGAAATCTGCACTGTGAGAACCCACTGTGCCTAGTACTTTGGCCTGTACAGAGTACATACATGCTGTGACTACACACAGTTTCTTTTATTTGTTTTATATAGGGAAATGTGATGGATTAGTGACTCTTTATCATATAAAAAACACTTCTAGCTAAGGTGGGTTTGTATCACTTTTCCTATGATTTGGGTTCTTTAGCAAGAGTGAGGTCCTTGAGATGTTACAGTAAGGCTGGGTACACACCTGAATGATATTGGCCCGATTTGGCCAAATGGAAAGACAAATCGGGCCTATCGTGCAGTGTGTATGCCCGATTTGCGTGCTACCACAGTCGCATGCAATATCCTGTGATTGGCCATGCTGCACAGTCAATCACACGATATTGCATGTGAGGCTGTACATATTAATGAAGGACAGAACAGTGATTTTTCCATAGTTCATTAAATCTTTTAAGTGTGTACCGGCAATCATGCGATGTCCCGGGTGAAGGCCTGAACATGGGCTCGATTGCTGGTTGTTTAGGTGTGCACCCAGCCTAAGACAGCACTGTGGGTACTTTGTTAAACACTGAATGCAAATATCATCTCTGAGAGAACTTGAATTCCGTAGGAATAAATCTGTAAGAGAAGCAGATATTGTGTATAAAGCCAGTGATATCTTCGTGTCGTGTGTCTAACTGCAAAAATATATTTTTCCCATGTTCTATGTTCATAGATTTTTAAAACACAAAGCGAAAAAGAATATCCTGGAAAAAAAACAAATGTCATATTAGTAAAGCCTTCAATAACTATGCTATATTTATATACACATTTTGAAGTACAGGGAATTTTTGTGTCTTTAAGAAACGAGGAAAAAAAAAATACACCTGCATAGGTCACGCAAAAAAGCTAACAAATTTCAATGAACAACAATACAGATGGCAAGGAAAAAAACAAAACAACCAAGCTGAAAATATAACAAGACAGAGGTGGAATAGGGGAGAAGGGGTGGAGATTGGAGGGGTCTCTAAGCACCTCTGACCTATAGGGCAACCTCAGGGCGTAGAGAGAGACTAATGTCAAAACCAGAGTATGCTCAACTGGAGGAAGTGATTAACTCCAATAAGCAACAGATTCTTTAAACTCCAACCAGCTACAGCACATGGTGATAAATACTGCATTCTAATCCAGCATGACCAAGGTGATGTCCGCCATAGACATGTAACAGTCCAGTCTATGGAACCAATCCTTAATTGACGATGGAGAGGAAATTTCCATAGCATGCTGATAAACACCTTGGGGGTTATGTAGTAGGTTCTGATTTCATGTAACTGATGGGATTTCAGTGAGATGAACCAGCCTCATAATTGCTGCCTTAAATTTTGCGGCAATCGTGATGAAATCCTGCTGGTTCCATGAAATTGGATCCTCTTATATAACCGTCTTTGGCTGCATTGTTGAAGTGCTGTTGGAGAGATTTCACTTAGGTGGAGATGAGGTAACAGGTAATATTTAAGTTCTGGATGTCTGGTAGAGAGAGGGAACCTTATCAACCAAAGCATCCCCAATGACAGCAATAACCTCCTCCCAGCAAATGTGCCGAGGGGTCCTAGGAGACTCACTTCAATGCCAGCAGATAGGCCACTAAATATTTGCATGAGCCGGCACTATTCTGATGGGATAGTCAGTAGATTTAAAGTGGCAACTAGTTTAAAGGCAAATCCTAAGTCACCTGGATCAACTAGTCAGGACTTTGTACTGGGTCTCCAGGACCAAAATGTTTTGCATGGAGACATGGACAAAGGAAAATATTCTTTCCCTTAGAGCAGAGTCTATGCTTTTGGGGCAATCTCTCTCTCAAGCCAACATACATTTGGGGGGGAGTAGGCCAGGATTCACAGAGGGTCTCAAAATGTGTTAAACCTATGCCTAGCGAGTCCTTAGAATTCAGCTTCCAAAGCCAATGTTTCAGCCAAATGTAGAGTCACCTCTGTCTAAGAGCTATACCTTTCTTGTAGAAAGGGGAAGGGAGGGATCCCCTCTCTACTAACTAAATGGCAGACACATAATGGCTGAAATATGGACCTACTACTACTGAGCAGTTTTAAGATAGGAGGGGGCCCGTGTGCAGCCGTTCAGTCCCCCTCCTCTCTGTCTTCATGCCAGAATCTACTGCACATGCACGGGTCTCCGGGAAAATGGCACCTGCACCTATTTTCCCAGGGACAACTATTCTGCGTATGCGCAGGCCACTGGGAAAATGGCTGCTGCCATTTTCCCAGTGATTTTTTGCTTCTCTGTAGTGCCGGTCCGGCGCTGTGGAGCAGCACATCGGAATCTGCAAAGAGGTAAGTATTATTAACTGTGGGTGTGCCCATTATAAAGACGCCTATGCTACTGTGGGTCTTACGACTAAAGACTTGTTGAACTTCCAGATTGTACTAAGTGTGGAAAATCATACATGTTCTTTTTATATACATTTTAGATGTGTTATTATTATCTGTATACAGATTAAGAAGCTTTTATCTCAACATTGGGTTCACTTCACTCCCATTTATGATGTCCACTGTGCATAGTCAAACTGCAGTAAACTGTCTTACAATGCTTTACATTGACACACCACGTCACTAGTAGGGGCAGTTAAGAGAGGAGGAGAACTACACTACTGCACTGACTCCAGTCTTCCTATCCCTCCATGGAAGCTTCATGCCCTTTTCCAAGATGGCTGCCAAGGTCACTACTGAGCATGTGCAGGGGCCATCTTGTCTTTATCCTTTGCTGTGAGAGAGTGACATGGTGGGAGACCATAGTTTCCTGCTTTGCTCCTAGATCCAGTTAATACCTGCATTTAACACTTCCAGGTCCCTTGCAACATTCACTCACCAGTTGGTGAGCTATATAGAAAACCTCTCCGCTCAAGCTCTGCTCCATCACCAGTGTGCATGTTAGAGTGAGTATGTCTATCAATAAACCAACACCATTAGTGAAGTAAATGAGCTGTTCATAGTTTGAGTCATCCGCTGGTGTGTGCACATCATTTCCAACAAACGTCATCCATGCTATTTTCCCAGTGATAATAGAGGCATTGGCAGTGTGGTATGTACTGCATAGGTTATGGATGTAGGGTGTGTAGGTGTGTACATGCGTGCGTCTGACTGTGCAAGAACTGAGATATCCACTTATGCATCTTTATATGCAACCATCGGATGCACCATTGAAATTTGCACCAGCCGCATGCTAGGTGTAGATTCTCTGTCAGGGTATGTCTACCAGTGTAAGCGATTAAGTGTCTGAGCTCGCAACCAGTTCTGTGACACGCCCACATAACACACCCATCCCACAGTACATCTCCGTGCATCTGATTAGCCACCTCCCAGTCACCACCCTGAAACACCGAATACATTTCCAATGCATTTCTGAGATCGTGCTTCTCCATCGCAACTGCACCTCAGTGCATGCACACCATGGGGCACATGTACTCTGCAAGCTTTTATCAACTTAGATGAATGTGCAGTTTAAAAATATTGACCATCATTACATGCGTCTCAGAATCAGGCCCTATGTAGGCACTGTATAAGGCACTGTAGGTACTATACATTGCAGGGAGCGTGTTCAGCTACAAAAGAGGTCTTCAGGACAACTTGTTGTGAGAGCTGCAGAGGGGGATCTACCAATCAGGTGGATGGCACATGCGTAATACACATACAGGTTCTCCAGCTGTGATGTCATCATAGTACCTGCTGTACACAGTGCTTCCACGTGTGGGTGATGACATCATCGTACAGATGTGCAATCATTAGGGCTGCTGGCCTCTTCTTCATGTGAACGCTCCTAATAGTTGGGGCAAGTGCAAGTGGGTATGGTAGCACTGGAAACAATAGGTTCCATCCCTGTACCCATTTCTATGCTTTAGAAAACAATAGTAAATATGCGACGTCTGGCATCTGTGGGTAAGGGGATGTTCACAAATAGCTTTTCATAAGATGACAGGATCACAAATGCAAAAACATCAAATAGACAGTGACAAGTGGTTAAAATATCTCAATACATTTTTAGTAGATTAAACAAAAAGTTCAGCGCAGTGGCAAGGGAACGCGTAAAGCTGAAGGAGAGCATATAATGCACAGCAAGTATAATTTATGTAGGGTAAATGGAAGGAAAAGGGGATTAGAGTGAGTTTTAGGCATGACACACACATGGTCAGCAAATCAGACTTATCCCAATACCAGGCTGATTGGATAATGTCAGGGTTATCTTAACCGTGCAAAAAGAAGCATCTGTCATCTGCAGCCCCTAGCAGATGGAGGACTCTTATCTGATTTTTCTAAACCTGAAATTCTTTTTTAATTTAGAAATTGAATTGATGTTTAGACATTAGAAAGCCTAATACAATCTTTACAGCTCGCAGCAGTCGACTCCAGTTTCTTGTCATTGTGCATCCTGTTTATAATGTATATCTGATTTCTTTTGCTTTTAAATATATAAATCCAACCTTGCACACAAACACAAATACATGCTACACTATTATTATCATGTAATACATGCAAGATAATCATTTTCCTCTACATCTTTTCCATGATGAGTTATGACAAGAAGACTCACTAATCAATAATCGTAGAGTTTTTTATGTTAACACTTTCACTGCACAGCTGCTGAGATGTATACACCTTTCTTAGGTGTGTTTTGCTTTCACTGACAGATATATAAGCTGTTCATTATATGATCATGATGTAAATAATAATAATAATAATAATTAGAGATGTGCGCTGACCCCCATGTTTTGGTTTTCGATCTGGGTTTTTTTTTTTCTAAATTGATAAAAAATTGTTAAAAACAGCTAAAATCATGTAATTTATGCCATTCAAAACACGAAATTCGGATTTACAACCCGAATTACGAACTGTCTGGATCTACTCAGATCCGTCCGGATTCACAAAATTTGGGTGGATGCGGATTTCTGGAGAACCAAGCCGCACATCTCTAATAATAATAATAATGCTATTTATACAGCAATATTCTCCTATTAAGCCCCATATTCAATTTGGAGCGAAAAGATAATTTTGCCTGAAAATTTATCTCCATATTCAATTACAGTCCTTTTTCGCCTAAGTGAAAAGTCAATGCACTGAAATAGGTAAAACTTTTTCTCTACAGAATAGCAGGAGAAAAAAAGTGCAAAATCTATATTTTGGGGCGCAGAAGTTTGGAAACCACCCAGAACCCTTGGTACATCACCCCCAAAGGACAATTCACCCCCCAAAAAATAATTCCCAGAACACCCCAAAAAACACCTTAAAAATTTGGTGTTGAAAATGAAAAAAGTGGGGGGACAACTTCAAAAGTAGCGAAATAAGCTTCTGGGGGTGCTCTAAGAATTGGGCCAAGTGTTTTGGGGATTGCAGGTGCTTGTATGACGGAGGAATTTCACTTTTTCTAAAACTTCACTTTAGAGACATAAAAATATTGTAGTACCAATTTTCAAGCACCCCAAATTTGATGGGACTACTTATTTTCTCCAAAAAACACTGCTTTATACCTTTCTTCAACACTTTTACCTAGACGCTAATAGCAAGCAATTACCACCACTTAAGAACCCTAACTAGTTCTATTAGGGCTAATACTAAACTACCATAATGATTTCCGAAGTCAGTCCATCTTTTTCTGGGGTACAGAGTGATTCCCCCAATTCATCTTGCACTTTTCGCCTGTTTTACATTCGCCGAGTCCCGTTTTCGCCTGTCTGGGAATTGAATACGGAGTAAATAGGGAGCGCTCATGAAAAGTTTTCATCTCCAAAACAAGCGAAGGCGGCGAAAAGTCGGGTAAGCGGAACTTTTTAGCCGAGGCAAAACTAATTGAATACGGCCCTAGAACTCAAAGTTCTTTACATTTGCATTTTATAAAACCTCTAGTTCTCCAGTAAAAGACAATATTAATCATTCTATTTTTTATACAATCAACCCGGTTGTCAGCTCCGCCTCCCTCCTCCCACATCTCCCCAGGGATCCCTGGCCAGGGCTGACTAGTGGTCAGATGTCAATGCTTTGGTCGGGGAACTTGGTGTTAGGGTCCCCTGGCTTTGGCATTACACCCCCACTAGAAAGAGTACAGTGCTGGTTATGGAAAATAGAGGGGACCCCCACTCATTTTGCCCCCTGTATTTCCAGTACCAGGACTGGCTCAACAGAGCCTGGTGCTGTTTCTTAAAATACAGGGGAACCCTACACATTTTTTCCCCTGTATTTTAAGAACCAGTACAGGCTCAACAAAACCCTGGGCTGATTATGCTTGTGGGTGGGGGGGCGCACGTAATTTTTGTTTTTTTTCACAGTTTACTACTTTTTTACACACGGAAGCATGCATGGTTCTCATGGATCTGTGCTTGTTTCTGTGTAACTTGTACCTGCCCAGGTTTACTCGCTAGCCTGAAGCAGGTCTATTTTTTTTTTTTTAGTTTTCAGACAGTAATAGTGTGCGAGTTAAACACTCACACTCTTTTACATTGTCCGACTTGTATCCTCACAATGGCAAAACATCTGGTTGCGTGTTTTGCCACTGAGAGTTTCGGGGAAAC
Organism: Taudactylus pleione; assembly: GCA_031769625.1. Classification (NCBI taxonomy): domain Eukaryota; kingdom Metazoa; phylum Chordata; class Amphibia; order Anura; family Myobatrachidae; genus Taudactylus; species Taudactylus pleione. The sequence continues at coordinate 12,608,677 of JAUIMM010000091.1, forward strand.
ATGCAAATTGGCATGTTCTCACACCCTATTACATAGGGTGAGTTCTGAAAATGTGCAAGTATAGCTCTATATTAACACATTTTCAAAACTCGGACCCTATTACATTTTGCCCCCAATCTTACTCTGATACACTCTCCAAATGTTTAAATCCTTTATGCAATCCCACCACAATGTATCTCGTAACTGTTTACCATACTCACACTGGTACGTCCTCATCCTATTCTTTTCTCAGCTCAGCCCTTTCTAATTACATTGTAAACTCTGAGTAGGGCCCCTCCTAACTTTGTTTTCATCTATGCATTTATTCTTGTATGTCCCAGTTTTATGTATGTGCTGTTTCCCTACTATCTGGTGCAGTGAGCACTGTTTTACCTCAAACACCAGCTTTACATCATGTTCTTTTTCTTGTCAGTCACACGTTTTTTTTATTTGGATCTAAAATATTACAGCCACTTACATCAGTCCCTGCCTCAGTGGAGCTTACAATCTATATTCCCTATCACAGGGACACATATACACACTAGGGGCTATATCTAGGAAGTGCTGAATTTAAAGCGGCACTAACATTCATAAGTCCAGCGTGCTTTATACTGAATGTGAGTGCCACTTTAAATCTTCAGCTCCAACCCGCCAAGAAGCGTCGATGCTTCGTAAATATAGCCCTAGAACTTTGTCATAAAATTAATGAAACTACCAGTATGTTTTAGGAGTGTGGGAGGAAACTTAAAAACTCAGAGGAAACCCAAACATGGGAAGAACATGCAAACTCTGCACATAAAGTGTAATTTTGGACCCTTGTGCACGCATCTACGTAGGTGATGGCACAGTTTTTATCACCTTAGATAAATATTGTATTACATTATAATACAATCATATTTTCCTACTACAGACATACACAAAGCCACTTTTGAGTCATAAGCCAATTATCTGATTAGTATGTCTGTAGAAGGAAATAGAAGCACCCAAATGAAACACACAAACACGAGGAGAACATACAAACTCCACACTGGTAACTTCCTTGCTCAAAATCAAATCTGAAGGGTTTGCAAAACAACAAAGGCCTGGGCTGCTTTTATGAGGAATCGGTATTTTCAGAACCAATATGCCTGGGAAAACCGAATCCAAGCACACTGATTTGTATTAGAGATGTGCCGGTTCGGATGTACTCGGTTCTTATCACCACTTTGCCGCAAGTTCGGATTAGTTCGGATTTATTTTATTGGCTATCCAAAACATGTGATAGCCGATAGCCAATAAAATGCCATTTTGAGATCCGAGTAAATCCGGGTAAAACCGAGTAAATCCGAACCCGCTCATCTCTAATTTGTATAGGAAGTTGTAAAATTCACTGAAGTCCCAGACAAATCTATTCATTGAAGACGGGCAGGAAAACAGTTATCCTACATTTATTTATTACCAGTTATTTGTATAGCGCATAAGTATTCCAGAGCAATAAACAGATAATATTTGGCCATTCATGTCAGTCCCTGCCCCAGTGGAGGGAGCTTACAGTCTATATTCCCTACCACTCGTACATACACACTAGGGTAAATTTTTGTCAAGAGCCAATTAACCTACCTACAAATGTTTGGATTGTGGGAGAAAAACCGGAGTACCCAGAAGAAACCAACACAAGTAGGGGGAGAACATACAAACTCCATACCATTAGGGCCATGGTGGGAATTGAACCCAATACCTCAGTGCTGTGAGTCAGTAATTAGTTACCAATACACCATCCCTGCTGCCATAAGTATGGTATCTACTTCTATAAGTCTATGACATGTCCGCCTCTTTTAACTCCAATCCCCCCCACTTGAAATAACACAACAAACTATTTAAATCACCATCAATGTCAAGACACAAGGTTATTTTTTAAAAATTGTCTTGAACCTTGAGTCCCACTTGTGTAAAAACAGCATGCAATAGGGGATGACATATCTACATGAAGGGCAACATTAATGTATGATTATAAGCATCCTTAAATTAATGATTTCATTATTTCTCCAATCAAAATTAACACCAGTTTCCAAGTTTTATCTAAATATTGGGAAACATCATACGGAAAAAAGTACTCCCTCAAAAAAACAAAAAAAATCTGCTTCAAAAAAGTTAACTGTCTTAAAAAACAAAATAGGTCACATGATTAATTATGACCTAACTGCCCAGTATGAGTAACCTACTGAGGATTTAACACATTTCTGGTGTATAGCCTTTAACTAATATCTTATCTACTTAATTACCTTAGAATCCAAACAATGCAACGTTCTTATCAGTTGTCTGCATGGTACAGTGTCAAACACCTTATAGAAATCTAGATAAACCATATTTACTTGTTCTACTATGATCTATTACCTCAATCACACAAATAAATAAAGAGCAGATAGACACCGTTTACATTTGTTAGGCTCTAGCGGTCTTTAGTAAGCCTTGGTTTATGTTGGAGATTATCTAGTCACTATTTCATATATGAGCCATTTCATGTAGTACAGAAGTCAAACTTGGTTCAAAAGAGAACTCAACAGTTTTTTCTATGGTTTTTTTAGAGATGAGTCAAGCTCCCTCGGTTGTTTTATGATGAATTATTGACGTTATAGGGCCAATAATAATTGTATTTTCTTGTGATGTGGCCATGCTAAATAGTGAGTGCCTTAGGCATTTGTAAGAGAGGATGGAGTCCATGTACAGTCTCCATGCGGGAGCCCCCTCTCAGGCCAGCTCTGCGTCGAGTAGACTGTGCCAGAATTTACTGAGTATATCTCTGGAAAAATGTCACCAGCACCACATTCCAGACACTTTCTTTATCGCATCATCAGTGGAAAAGTAGGTAAAGTCTATGGGTGCTGGGTAACCTGTGTGCACCACACACTCTGTAGCCATTTATAACTATGTCCCTGGTGGGTGCACTTTAAATAATGGTGAGTTTATTATGAGAATTATCTTGAACAAAATGTTGAAATTGGTATGAAATACTGATGGCGGAATAGCCGTCGCTTCTCATACCGACACTAGATGCCCGAAGTTTCTAGATCCCTACAGGAGGTGGTAACTAGGGTAATCCTCCCTTGTCCCCCCCTAACCCTCCCTTGGTGGTGCCTTACCCTAAAACTCCAGGGGTGGTGCCTAACCCTAAGCCCCCCAGGGGTGCCTAAACCTAACCCCCCCTCCTGCACCCTAAACCTAACTCCTCCGGGGGTGCCTAACCCTAACCCACCTCCTTGTAGCCTAAACCTAACCCGGTAATGTCACCGCATCCCCAAAATGTACATAGTTTAAATTGTATCTATCTATACACAGTATAAAATAAAGTCCCTGGAAGGCGTCTGTCTGTTTGATCGGGATAATCTCGAAAACACTAGATGGATTTTGAGGCAATTATCACTATTCTATAGAGCATTTCTTGAGGAAAGTTTAGGTGTATGAAACATTAATGTATGACAAAAGGGAGCCGAGGAGGGATGATTTTAGTGAAGCAAGTCAATGTAAAATCTTTTCGTCTTGAGGTCAGGAGGGATAACGACTAATGTCATCTACAAGGCAATCTTATAAGACCTAGGTTAAAAAAAGACTATCGTCGTAAATTCAAAAATGCTCCCGTGCGAAGCCAGGGCAGGTCCCTATTTAACTAATAAATAGGAACTGTAAACATAGTGTAAACATAGGTTGCTTTGGGCAATTTCTCCACTGGTCCACTTCCCCACGCTTTTCACTGCTTGATACATAAACCCCATAAAGTGGCATATTTGCAAAAAACTGGACACGTGTTGTTCCAAAACTAGAGATGAGCGGGTTCAGTTCTCAGAGAACCGAACCCACCCAAACTTTCAATTCCGAGCCGAGATCCGAGTCGGCTCGGGTTTTCCCGGCTGACTCAGATCTCAAAACGAGGCAAAACGTCATCATCCCGCTGTCAGATTCTCGCTGGTTTTGGATTGTATAAAAGGTTCCCCACGAACGCCTCCATTTTCATTCTGGCTGTGGACAGTGAAGAGGAAAGAGGGAGCTGTGATCGCTGTGCTGATAGGGGCTGGCTACTGTTGTTACTTGTGTCAGGGGCTGGCTGGCTGTGCTGCTATGTTGTCTAGGGGGTGCTCACTGCTCTGTCCATCAGAGGTCCTCTTCATCTTCACCCTCAGTGTGAAAAAATATTTTTTTTCCTGTATGTGTGTGCGCATAGCCACACTTATCAGCAACGTATGAAAATTAATCAACTAATCAATAAGTGGTTTTATTTCTGTGTGTGTCCGCGCATTAGCCATGACATCACAAACGCCTCAGCTGAGATTCACATAAATGTTTTCAAATGGTAAAAATAGAGCATATGGTTTAAAAAATAGAATAAAGCAGCTAAAACTGCATTCTCTGATTATTGTGTCCCTACTCCCTACCCATGGCCCCTCTGCAAGAATTTCAGTGACTCAGAGGGGCAAACTCCATGCAATTGTATTCCAGAGTGCAGTTGCTCCTCCTGTAGCCCAGGCCAGAAGATGTGTAGGGGGTGTGGTGGTGATATGGACTAAAATGAAGCTCACATTCACTAAAGTGGACAATGAATCCCCAATCTAGCAGGGAGCGCAGCTGTAATTTATACACAACACAGGATGGGATGACGATATAGGCTTGGTTGATGGTATAATCTGGGGTGATGTATATATCATCTTCTTCACACAATATTAATTTGTCCCTGCTGGAATCCACCATTACAGGTGCCTCTGTCAGTTTTGCATGTAATTGACAGTAAAGGTCTTTCTCATAGAACTTGTAGTTCATTTTGATGGATATCATTTTTCCACATTTTGGGGAAGTAGTCTCAGGCCGATCACTGACACTGACAAGGTTCTGGTGTGTGCTGAAAACACACTGGATGGTGGGCAGCTCAAGTAAAGCAAATGCAGTTTGTGTAAGGGCCTCCAAATTGCCTCTTTTTCCTGCCAGTAGTTCTTTAAATCTCTTCAAATCTGTGTCCTTTGGGAAGATGAAACAATGTCTTCATCCCTTCTGGGATGAAAATCCACTCCCATCAGCAGGCATGACGCTCAAGATTTCTCAAGAAAGACACAATGTAAGACTTAAACCTTAAATCTGAAATGTTGCATTTGCTGCTCTGTTCCGCTTGTCCACATATCTGCTCTGGTTTAGTGGACAGTGGATACAATGGAAGTTTGAAGGCCATTAACTAACTATGTTTTTTTAATGTCTCTGTACAGGTTGGGAAATGTTCATGTGGAAGCTTTGCAAAGGATTATTTTACAGTCAATTGTTTTGGAAAGCACTCTTCCTGGTCCCCTTCTGGGATGAAAATTCACTCATAGCAGCAGATGCAGGCGCAGGATTCTCAAGAAAAACACAACGTAATACCATAAATCTTAAATCTTGTGCTTGTCCACATATCTGTGCTGGTTAAGTGGCAGTTTGGAGGCCACTAACTATGTTTTTTTTAATGTCCCTGTACAGGTTGGGAAATGCTATTTCATGTGGAAGCTTTTCAAAGGATTATTAAATAGTCAATTGTTTTGGAAAGCACTGATAGAAGCCTTCCTGGTCCCCTTCTGAGATGAAAAAATCCACTCCCAACAGCAGCAGGCATGGCACCCAAGGATTCTTCTGGGGCAAGGACTGATGTGAATTAGTCAAATATTTTTTTTGTAAATGCCTCCCCTCCTCTCCTCCCCTTCTCCCTCATAAATTTACTTCGGAATCAAAAAATGAAATAAAATGTACTACCAATCAACCCTTCCTGTCCCTGCCTTCAACTACATACATACTCCAACTCCCTCAGGCCTCTCTTGAATAATAAAAACAGTTAAAAAAACAGTAAAACAGTAACAGTAAAAAAAGTTTCCTGATGTGCCCTGTAGGAAGTTGAACTGCCCCGTGTTGTGCCGCCCACTGCTGCCACTTAGCTTAGTCAGCCAGCTAGCTTGGTGCAAATTTTGGGCCTAAACTGGATGAAAACAATATAGTGAGCTGTGAGGTGATCAAAATTGACTGGAAACAAGTGGAAATAAATGTTATTTAGGTTAATAATACTGTAGGAACAAAAACAGGCCCAAATCATGTGAATTTAGCTGTTTTTATGATTTTTTAATAAAAAATCCAGATCCAAAAGCCCAAAACAAAACACGGAAGGGCGGTTTTGACAAAACCAATCTAGATCCAAAACCAGGGGAGATACAGGTCCAAAACCAAAACACAGGGGTCGGCGCACATCTCTATCCAAAATTAATTGGCATTACAGGTCACATTTTGCAGCTTCAGAATTCGCTCCATTTATAGAATAATCCTTGTGTGTTGTTCTCAGCTATCACAGAACCAGTGTTTAGTGGTTAAAAGCAGATTTTCCGAGTAACAATAATTTTTTTGCACTTAGTTATTTTCATGTGTGCTTTGCAATTCCCATTTAGGGTCTAAAAAATCTATGATAATTTTCATAACTGTAACGAGTAAATGTACTTTTTATTAGATTTTTATTTCCTTCCTTTCAAGAACATTTATTTTCTTTGCCATGTTTACTTCAGACATCTTTTATTGACTGTGATTAGTACACTTACATAAGTTTACAGGCACTATCAAGAATTATTTAGCATTTTACTTGGTGATCATAATGGAGTTACACATTTTTAATTCAAAAGAGATCTTTGCATCAGTGAGGTAATGGTAAAATTCACATTACTGGGGAAGAAAAATACAGTACACAAAAAAACATAAACAGCTCTTGCTAAGATGTGATCGGCAGTGTTAAAATTTCATTTATTGAGGTTCAGACAGAGATAGACTGTACACACTTAAAAGCCAGGAAAGATCCAGACTAATGCTGGGTACACACTTGTCAATATATCATTGGTTTGATAGATGAACGATATATATATCGCGAGTGCAGCTGCGGGTATGTGCACCCAATATGTCTGTGAATGATGTAGTTCCAGACAAATCAGGTCAGGCCTGCAGCACAGCCTATGCCAATATATCATGCAAATATATTGGTGCATCTGCATGTGTGTAAGGGTGACCCGCTGACCTCCCGTACACTTGCTGCAGGGTACCGCCAACATTGACATCACAACTGGGAGGGCAAATTTAAATGCCTGCCCAGTTGTGATGTCAGGCCAGACATATCAGGCGGCCGATTGGTAAGTGTGTATAGCTTACCAATCGGCCACTCAAACAGTGGATTCGCCTGTTCACCAGGGATGGACTGGGGCTCCTTGATTGGTCCTGGCATCAACATCCGCTTGCACAAAAGGGGCATGTCCTCACCTCATGGGGGTGTGGCCCCACCTCATGGGTTATGGCTAAAGCTAATTGGGGCGTGCCGCGAGTCATGGAGGCCTGGCCTCGCGGCACACCCCTGTCTGTCAGTAACCTGGCTGAGCAGTGCGCCAGGAGGCAGAACTGCTCGACCGGGTTTCAGACCAGGCAAGCCCATCATGCCATCGGCCCTTCTGCCATTTGCCATAAGTGCCTGATGCCCAGTCCGGGCCTGCTGCTCACTGATCAGTCGTTATAGTGTGTACTCAGCTCAAGGGGGTTATTTACTAATGGTATAAGATTTCCGTTAGCTTGGATGACCTCTTGTTATGGATTCCTAGTCCATTCCGTCTAATCCCCTAGAATCCAGGCTATCAAGGTATTTCGCCACTAACAGCCACCCACTGTTCCCTTAGAACTAGAAGACGTTCACCATTACTTAAGTGGCCACCTGGACTTAATACTCGAAGTAGTAGTTACACTGATTACCTTCGGAAACTAGAGAATAACGGGAGATACTGCAAACTAGGAGGAAAGTCAGTAGTATGGCTAAGAAGCTGATGGTGCAGCTATGAGAGCCAATGGTGCGGCTTTGTATGCCGATGGTGCGGCTAAAGCTGGGAGTAGGAGTTGATGAAGTGGTTTTGGAAGCCAGTGATGCGGCTTTGTATACCGATGGTGCGGTTTGTACGCCAATGGTGTGGCTAAAGCCGGTAGTAATATTTACAGAGTTGATGCATTGGCTTGGAAGCCAGTGATGTGGCTTTGAGAGCCAATGGTGCGGCTAAAGCCGATAGTACAGTTTGAAGAATTGATGAAGTGCTTGGAAGCCAGTGATGCAGCTTTGAGGGCCGGTAGCAGCTTGGAGGCTGACGGAGCAGCTGGAAGCTGGGGAAACAGCATAAACTACAATCAGGAGAGATAAGAACGCTGACCATGCAGCAGAGCCGAGAAATCCACAAGGAACGCTACAGTTGGTGAGGCGGAAAAAGGACAGCGTGCACAAATAGGGGAAGGAACTAATCATGCTGTGTTGTGGACAGCACGTGACATTGTCGGTCCAGATCGCCGAGCAACCGACGGTACTAGCACCATACTGCCAGAAGGAGGTACATTACTAGAAAGAGACAAGTCATGACCGCGACTTGTAACACCTCTGTATTTTTTTAACTAATCTGATTGTTTGATGCAACCACAGATCCAACAACCAGGGCAGCCACAGAATCTGTGTAACACTATCATAGCCTGGGGTGCAGGCATGGGCAGAAAGATTTATCACTTATCCTTGTGTATTAATGGTTATTTCCCTATAGATTGTAAGCTAGCTTGCAGGGCCCTCTAACCTCTGTTTTGTTCCCATAAGTACAAGTAGTTATTAATAAATACTGTAAGTATAAAAAAAGTAAGGAAAAAATTACTTACAAAATCTGCTGATAGTGGAACATACAGTTCTGTACTAGGTAAAAAGCATGAAAAGGTTCAAACAGATGTATAACTAATTGGGCCCATACATCAGCAACCAATAGGGACAATTCTCAGTTTTGCAGATGATTGTGTAATAATATCTACAATGTATGTTGTTCACTGATCTCAGATTCTGACCAATCAGTAAATCAGGTTGTCCAAAGTGTTGTATTTTACCGACCAATCGGGCTGTAGATTGGTAGTGTATGATATTGAACAGCAGATTTGCAGACCGTTACTAGTAAAATGATGAACCTTTCATGATTGGCAGATCTGGTATTTGCTGAAAATGATATGCAAATCACTGAAAAATATCTGTTCTGTATCGGGGCAGATTGGTATATTGGGGAATTGTGAAATCAGGGGGCAAAAACGCAGAATCTTTGTAACATTTAATCTCAAGGGAAATTTCACCCCAAGCTTGCCACTTGTCATTAAATCTCAGGACCGGATTCATTACTAATTTATGCACACCATTGCAACGGCATTGAAACGCACTGGCACGCCTGTGTTTCGCCGACCACCCCCCAAAAAACGTCACTTCCTGTCAATCACTCTGCGATGGGTCTGCGTAGCCGCTGCGATCATAGTTGCCTGTTCGCACACACGCACTGCGATGCATACGCATGTGCAGAATGCAACAATCGGCCGATTGCGTGCGTATTAGCAACTGAGATCCTTGCTGAATCAGGCCCTCAGTTAACAATGCTTCACTATGTTATTTATTATTCTCATTTCATATTCCTGATGAGATATGCCTCGTGGAGTGGTCATAAATTAATAAGGGATGAATTTCTCTCATTTGATTTCCACTATCACACTACAGCCATTTACTGCACCACCTAAATACAGATGTGCCCATGCCCCTACCAGTAAGACCATGCCCCCTACCTGCAAGACTAAGCCCCCTTTTTTGCTGGTACGCAGTGTGCTACAACCCTCCCTGCACTGCGGGTGTCACCACGGGGAGGGACGCCACTGGTCTTTTTATCATTTAGAACCCGATCACTGCGGGGCGTAACATTGTTTTGTTTCTTAGTGCAGCAAAAGGGAATATTGTACCACTGCTATTTATAATAGTTGTGCTGGCAGGAGATGTTTTGTGAAAAACCACCTCTTCGGTGATATAGCTTTACCTGGGGCAGTAATGTTCATTGCAAATTTCTGGTTCCATATGCAGGCCATTAAGGCTGCTGGTGCCTAATATTTATATGTGCCTAATTTTAAAAGTGCACCTTAATTTCTAACCAAATTCGGCATTATTCCGGCATTAAACCAAAGTTAAACAGAAGGAAACCACTCAAACTTCAAACCATTCTAAACCAATAACATTTGGACAAAGTATAATCAAGAAATGGAATCTCACAATATCTTCACTACAAGCGACTGCTGTTTGCACAACCTGGACAGTCATCACTGGACTCTCACCATAACAACTCACACTTTATTTGCTAATATTTGTGCTGTCTGGTTTCACAAACACCTCATAGCATACTGTATTCTGTGCCAATTTCAGTTTATTTCTTAGAAATAATGTCTTCCTATTTTAGTTCTTTGCCTAGCCTGTCATCTGTCTTCTAATACAGCTTACTTTAATATTCCATTTCTTCCCCTTCAAATCTCCACTGTTCCTCTGCTCAATAATACACTTTGGTAATTGTGCATGCACCTTTTCCTCCACTGTACGTTTACTCACTTCACTGCAAATCTCCAGTATTTTCTCTCACATTCATACTTTATTCCTACATCTAGTTTTCCTCCCCCAATTCAACTCTCAGTGTCTACATAATCATCTGTTCTGCCCCCTTCTTCCACCTTTATCATTTCCCCCTTGTCTCCTCCCTCTCCTCTTCCTTTATCTCCCCTCCTCTGTCTGCCTTCCTCCCTCTCCTCTCCCATTACTCCACTTTCATTTTCTTCTACCCCTCCTGGGTCCTATTACCCCACTGCTAATCCCTCCTCCAAACCTCCTCTCCATGTCAACCCACCCCACCTGCATCCACATAATAGCAAACTCCCTCCCTGCCAGCCACCCACCGGTTATTTCCCAGCACTGGTCCCCGCACAATATCTCCACTACATTCATCTCAGCCACCCAAATTCAACTCTCCTTCTCGTTACAGCAACCCTGATAATCTCATTTATATCTCTCCCCACAAACACTGTCCCTCTATCCTGTGCCCTCTGGAATGCCAGATCAGTCTGTAATAAACTCGTTCCCACCCATGACCTTTTCATCTCCAAAAACTTGCATCTCCTAGCCATTACTGAAACCTGGATTTCACCCTCTGACACCACTCCCCCTGCTGCTCTATCCTCTGGGGTCCTCACCTCCTCACACACCCCTTGGCCTGGTGGGCGCCATGGTGGTGGTGTAGGGGTCCTTCTATCCCCTAGTTACTCCTACCAACTCCTTCCCCCTCAACCTTCCCTTACTTTCTCTACATTTGAGGTTCATGCCTTACACCTCTTCCAACCAGTACACCTGAGAGCAGCTGTCATTTGCCATCCCCCTGGCCCTCCATCCAATTCCTTGACAACTTTGCTTCCTGGCTCCCTCACTTTCTGTACTCTGACCTTCCCTCTATTATCCTAGGTGACTTCAATATTCCAATTGATATCCCACAGAAACATCTGCCTCCAAACTCCTTACCCTCAAATCTTCATTTGGTCTCAATGGACCTCCTCACCCTTCCATGTGAGTGGGCATTCACTTGAACTGGTCTTCATTCACCATTGTGATATCTCTGATTACTCCAATTTCCCATGCCCCCTCTCTGACCATCACCTTCTCTCTGTTAACCTATCCCTCTCTCCTTCCATTTCTCTACCTCCTAAGGCCACCGTCACTAAGCATAACATTGAGTATATTGACACTGTTTCTTTTTCCTCCCAGCTTGACTCACTTCTCTCCCCTATCCTGTCTCTCTTCTGCCCTGAACAAGCCACTACCCTATACAATGCCTCCCTTACTTCTGCTCTGGACTCTGTTGCTCCAGCAATCACTATTCACCCTCACAGATCCACACCTCAACTCTGGCATTCCAAATGCACCAGACACCTGCAAAAGTGTTCACGAACCAATGAGCAACAGCGGATAAGATCATGCTCTAAAGCAGATATTTTTCCATTTCAAATTTATGCTTTCATCCAACAGTGCTGCCCTTTCCCTCTCTAAACAGTCATATTTCAAGAACCTCATCTCCTCTCAGTCCTCAAATCCCCAGCATCTTTTCAGCACCTTCAACTCCCTCCTCCACCCACCCCCTCCTCGCCTCCCCTCCTTGTTCTCTGCCCTTGACTTTGTTACCTACTTTACATCTAATATTGACTCCATACATCAGGACATAATATCCCATCAGTCCCCCAGCTCTCCACCTCCTCCTTTCCTGGATCACCCCTCCCCGTCCATTTTACAGACTCTGACATCCTTCTCCCCTGTATCTGGAGAGGAAATCATGTCCCTCATCTGGTCCTCCCCCCTTCCACCTCGACCCTTGACCCTATCCCTTCATATTTCCTCCGCTACCTCTCTCCTTCTGCCTGCTCCCATCTTGCCCACCTCCTTAGTCTCTCCCTATCCTCAGGCACTGTCCCTTCTGCATTCAAACATGCCCTTGTCTCCCCCATTTTTAAAAAACCTACCCTCGATCCTAACACTCTCTCCAACTACCGTCCCATCTCTCTCCTCCCTTTTGCCTCCAAGCTCCTTGAGCATGTTGTTTACACCCGCCTTACTACCTTCCTTTCCTCCCACTCCCTCCTTGACCCTTTTCAGTCTAGCTTCCATTTTCTCCACCCTACTGAAACTGACCTCACAAAAGTCATCAATGACCTCCTTGCTGCTAAATCCAAGGGCGGCCACTACTCTCTGCTCATTCTCCTTAACCTCTCATCTGCTTTTAATACTGTGGACCACCCTCTCCTTCTGCAAATCCTTCACTCCCTTGGTCTATGTGACACTGCTCTCTCCTGGCTATCCTCCTACTTTTCTGACTGATCCTTCTCTGTCTCCTCTCATGACTCCTCTTTCCCTCCAAAGCCTCTTACAGTAGGTGTTCCCCAAGGTTCTGTTCTTGGACCTCTCCTATTCTCACTCTATACGTCCTCACTAGGTGAACTCTTCAGCTCTTTCGACCTCCAATATCTCTATGCTGATGATACTCAGATCTACCTCTAATCCCCTGACCACTCCCCCTCTCCTCACTCGTATCTCCAACTGTCTCTCTGCTATCTCTTCCTGGATGTCCCAGCGATTTCTTAAACTCAATATGGCCAAGACTGAGCTAATCGTTTTCCCACTCCACCACATAACCTCACTTCCCACAATTTCTTTATCAATTGATGGCACAACTATCTTCTCTAGCACCAATGTGCGCTGTCTTGGAGTTATCCTGGACTCCTACCTCTCATTCAAAACACATATCCAGAATCTCTTGCAGTCCTGTCATTTTCATGTTAAAAATGTTTCCAAGATTAGACCCTTTCTCACCCTGGATGCCACTAAAACCCTCATACACTCATTGGTCATCTCCAGATTTGACTACTGTAACCTCCTCCTATCTGGCCTCCCCAACTCCCTTCTCTCCCCTCTCCAGTCAGTCCTCAATGCTGCTGCTCAGCTCATATTCCTCTCCAAATGCTCTGCATCTGCCTCCCCTCTTCTTCAAACTCTCCACTGGCTCCCCTTCCCTTTCAGAACCCAATACAAGGTTCTCACACTCACTTACAAAGCCCTCACCCATTTTTCTCCCATTTACATCTCGAACCTCATCTCTCTTCACTCTTCTGTCCGCCTTCTTCATTCAACAAATACATGCTGCCTCTCATGCCATTTGATTGCTTCCTCCCACTCCAGCCTCCAAGACTTTGCCCGCGCTACTCCCCACCTTTGGACCTCTCTCCCTCTTCCCATCAGATGCTCCACTTCTCTATATACAATCCTTCAAATGGGCTCTCAAGACCCACTCTTCATCAAAGCCTTTCAGCTCTCACCTTAACTTGCTGCTATATATTCCTTCCTCCCTGCCTACCCCATTTGTGTCATACCTGTTTGTCTGCACCTCCCCTATAGAATGTAAGCTCTTACGAGCAGGACCTCTACCCTCTTGTGCTTCTCCTTACTCTACTGTCATCTACTTCTTACTCCCCACTAGGGCACCTAACACTTGGTTACTTTGCTTTGTTGCTTATCTGGGTGTTATGGTCGCTAATGTAGCAATGTATATTTTTCATGTTCCTTGTCCTCTATTGTATAGTACTGTAAGTCACTGGTCAACCTATTTGTTTATGTACTGTGTAAGGCGCTGCGGAACACTTGTGGTGCCATATAAATAAATGATAATAATAATAATATTGCTGAATGTTTTCCTCCATACTAGATATGATTTAAAGATTACTGCGCATGCGTATAACAAAAAGGTCTCAAAATGCGCACTGACGAATTACAAAGGTCCCCAGAGGCTGACACGAATAAAAGTATGCATTATGCTGTCCTTAGATGGTGTTATTTTTCTTAAATTGCTGAAAGTGCTGGCCTAGGGAGCTGTAGCTTGCTCTATGTGTACATCACAGATCATACAGGTGGGGTCAATTCGATTAGGTGCAATTTGGGTCCTGCGATCTGTTCTAATGGTGAACGCGCACCACCTATTACATTTGAAATTCAATTCCATACTCGCACTGCATTTTATCAGCAAATTTGTATTTTCTTGTGCGCACCCCTTTGACCAGGTGAAAAAGTAGGGAAAATCTTTGTTTTAAGGTATAAATGTGAGGACACACTGCAGAACAAGGGGTCCACCCCTTCCAATAAATAATTGTGCACTTAATGGGGTTTAGATAGCATAATTTGGCTGTAAAGATGTCTGTTTTCAGGTGAATTTCTCTAAACAGCTAAATAATGGGATCAATGATGTGGGACCAGCATGTGGAGGTGTAAATGATGTTGGACAAGTATGCAGAGGAGTAAATGATTTGAGACAGGTATGTAGAGGTGTAAATGATGTGGGACACATATGTGGAGGTGTAAATGATGTGGGACAGGTATGTGGAGGTGTAAATGATGTGGGACAGGTATGTGGAGGTGTAAATGATGTAGGACAGGTACATGGAGGTGTAAATGATGTGGGACAGGTATGTGGAGATGTAAATGATGTGGGACAGGTATGTGGAGGTATAAATTTTGTAGGACAGGTATGTGGAGGTGTAAATGATGTGGGACAGGTATGTGGAGGTGTAAATGATGTGGGACAGGTATGTGGAAGTGTAAACGATGTGGGACAGGTATGTGGAGGTGTAAATGATGTGGGACAGGTATGTGGAGGTGTAAATGATGTGGCACAGGTATGTGGAGGTGTAAATGATGTGGGACAGGTATGTGGAGATGTAAATGATGTGGGACAGGTATGTGGAGGTGTAAATGATGTGGGACAGGTATGTGGAGATGTAAATGATGTGGGACAGGTATGTGGAGGTGTAAATTATGTGGGACAGGTATGTGGAGTTGTAACCGATGTGGGACAGGTATGTGGAGCTGTAAATGATGTGGGACAGGTATGTGGAGGTGTAACTGATGTGACACGTATGTTGTGGTGTAACTGATGTGGGACTGGTATGTGGAGGTGTAAATGATGTGGGACAGGTATGTGGAGGTGTAACTGATGTGACACGTATGTTGTGGTGTAACTGATGTGGGACAGGTATGTGGAGGTGTAAATGATGTGGGACAGGTATGTGGAGGTGTAACTGATGTGACACGTATGTTGTGATGTAACTGATGTGGGACACGTATCTGGAGGGAATGGGATTGAAATACCGGTGGCTGTTTAGACACCAGTTCAAATCCTGACAGCGAATACCAGACAGGATGAAGATCCCGACTGGGGCAGGTAAGTACCCTAGTCCTCCCCTGTCCCCCCCTAACCTAACGTCAACCCAGTGTTGCCTAACCCTAACCCCCCCTTCCCCTAGCCTAACCCTAACCCTCCCCAGGGGTGCCTAACCCTAACCCCCCCTTCCCCTAGCCTAACCCTAACCCTCCCCAGGGGTGCCTAACCCTAAGTCCCCCCGGCGTTGCCTAAACCTAACCCTCCCCTGCACGGCTAAGTACTAAGGACTGCTGGACTTACCTCGATCGGCCCAGCATTTCTCTGCTTCCGGCATCGGGATTAAGATAGGCGGTATTTTGACGCCTATTTTAAGCCCCTTGTCGGGCAACTGGTGTCAGGATATAGACTGGCGGCACCTAGTCCACCAGTCTATTAACTACATCCCAACTGGAGGTGTAAATCACTTTACAAAAATTTTTCTGTACCCCAAAATGCTGGAAAGACTTTTATTTGCGGACAAACACTTGCTTGCTTGCACACCATAGCTGCAAGTCCCGGGAATTGCTATTTGTAATTGAATCTCGCATTAACGCGCAGTGTGCAAGTTTCATGAAGCAAACTCGCATTCACAAACTCGCACCTAATTGAATTTACCCCTGTGTTTGAATAATACAACTACTTATCTGACTTGCCATCCTATAGCTAAGCATTATACCAGATACAAGGTGTCAAGGTTGAACAATGTAATTTAATATAAAGATATAAATGTAAAATAATAATCATCTCTCTCTGTAAATATACATTTTGCAACTTTAAACCAATTATTTTTTTTTCTTTGCATTTTGTTCTATTCTTTATCCTACAAGCTGTGCTTTACTTTTATTTTTTTAGGAAGGATCTTGAATTGCAATTATATTTGTTTGATTTATCAAGCTTTAAAAAATTTCCTTTCCCTATTCTTCTGTATGCGCATAGTTTTGATATTAAGTAAGGGATTATAACATAAAACACACAGGTAAATCTTTGTGTTGCAGTTATATTGCTTGCTGTGCTTTTTATTAATAGAAATGTCAATTTAATTAAGCATTCATTTCCATATTTATACAACACACGACTACCTCAAATAAATGGTGATATTAGAAAAGACACATTTAATAGTAATTAAGCCTTAATTTTTGATTATAGTCATGTTTGCAAATGTGAAATATATAGCTATGTGTGTTTTCTGGAAAAATAAAAGAAATACGTAAACCTATTTTTTTATATTTGGCTAATTCATTTAACTATTTAGCAACTAATGAGAATGAAGGAAAACAGAAGTCAGTATATTAAGAGAGATTCCTTTGCTAGTAGGTGTAATAGTAAGGGGTCTATTCAGGGGTATATTAGGAGAGGAGGGGGCTCATGTGCCCCCTCCTCTCTAAATGGTCGCTGGCAGCGCATGAGCGCAGCAGTGGACTCTGGACACTAGTAGACTCTAGCGCTGAGCCAGAGTCTACTGCGCTTGTGCTGGGTCGCTGGGAAAATGGTCCAGCAGCCATTTTCCCGGTGATTTTCCTACTGCGCATGCGAGAAACACCAGGAAAATGGCCGCTGCACCATTTTTGCAGTGATTTGTACAGAGCTGCTACCGCCGACCCGGGACTCCGGAGAGGTAAGTATTGACAAAATAGGTGCAGGGTGTGCAGTGTGGGCCCCCGTGGACCTCGGGGCCCGTGTGCACCGCACATCCTGTGCCCATTATATATACGCCACTGGTTCTATTCATGTTGCAGTGAAAAGCCCTGTTACACAAAGCACTTCAGAAAACAAGGCTTTTCACCAGAGGCGGGCTGGGCTGGGGGGCAAGGTGCCATCTGCCCCCCGGGCCGGTACAATCTTGACACTTTGAGGCCGCCCACAGGCAGCCAGCGGGCCTTGCTCTGTCTTACTGTCAGTCGGGAAGCATTCCCTGTCTGCTCCTCGGCCGGCGACAGCAATGACTCCACCATGTGCCTGTGTCCCGGCCACTCGCTGCAGTGAAAGGGCAGCATATCTCTGGCAGCACCAGTAGCGCTGTGTGCAGCAGGGACCTGGCTGGGAGCGCGACGTTGTCCTTGTGACATCATGTCACGCGCCCTGCCGCAAAGAGGAGCCGGCAGCCATCTGGGAGAGGAGCAGCTACTACAGGACCATTTAAATGGTAAGACTCAGAGAGGGGGACAGAGTCTGTAAAGTCAGGAGGCTGGAAAGCAAGGGGGGCAGGAGGCTGGAAATAGGGGGGGCAGGAGGTTGGAAAGAGAGGGGGGGCAGGTTCTTGGAAAGACAAGAGTGCAGGAGGCTGGAAAAACAAAGGGGCAGGAGGCTAGAAAGACAAGGGGGAGGAAGGCTGGAAAGACAAGGGGGCAGAAAGCTGTAGTCATGAAGAGCTTGGCAGGGACTTGTTGGGTGAGATGGAGGTTGGGGCACATGCAACAAGGAGAGAATGACAGGAGGGTATATGTGACATGGGGAGAATAAGTAGGGCACATGTCACAAAAAATAGGGTGCGAGCACAAGCCCTTAACAGACGACCCAAATGCTCTTATGGTACCTGTACTGCCCAGTTAGCACAAATACCACTTCCACCCTTCTCAGGTGCTTCACCTATTTTACTCCTGGTACAGTCTGCAGAATGCTGGTTCTCTCATGTAATAGGCTTAGGTGTTGTTAGCACAGGGCATATCACGCTCTGGAAAAAGCTCGCTCAATGTTTTTCCTGATGTTTAGGTGTCAGCAGGATGCTGGATATGTAGGGGAGCAGGAGGCTGGAAAGATAGGGGGCAGGTAGCTGGAAAGGGATGCCGTCAGTATCCCGACAGCCATGATGCTGGCACTGATATCACCGGCGCCAGAATCCCGACTCATATCACAATCCCGGCACCGACATCCCGACCGCCAGGATACCAAAGGTAAGTAGCGGGGTGGGGGGAGGGTTAGGGTGTGGGGTTAGACACCAGGGGGAGGATTATGGTTAGGCACTAAGGGGGGAGGGTTAGGTTTAGGGTGTGGGGAGGTTAGGTTCAGGCACTGGGTGGGGAGGTTAGGGTCAGGAACCAAAGACGGAGGGTTAGCATACCCCTCAACAAGTGTCAGTATGCTAGCCCTGTCAGGATGCTAGTGTCAGGATACTGCCGGCATCCCATACCGATTCCACTGGAAAGATAAGGAATGCAGGGGGCTGGAAAGATAAAGGGGCAGGGGGCTGGTAAGATAAGGGGGTGGAAGGGTGGAAAGACAAGGGGGCAGGAGACTGGAGTGCCATAAGGCAGGAAGCTCAGGTGACATGGGGCAGGAAGTGACACAGGCGCTTCAATGTCATGGCAAGCTTGAGGTGAAACAGAGCTGGAGGTTACACAGGGCAGGGGCAGGAGAGATACAGGAGGCTAGAGGGGATATGGGGATGGAGCTGTAGGTGATACCGAGCAGGAGGGTGAAGAGACACATGTGGTTGGAGGGGACATGAGGCAGTAGGTGACACAAGGAACAGGAGGCTGGAAGAGACAGCAGGAAGCTGAATGGCATAGGGATCTGGAGGTGACACAGCGAGCAGGAGGATGGAGGAGACACGGGGCAGGAAGCTGGAATGTTACAGGGATCTGGAGGTGACACAGGAAGCAGGAGGCTGAAGATGACACGGGACATGTAGCTGGAAAGACACGGGGAGAGATGAGACATGAAGCAGGAGGCCGGAGGGGACACAGGTGGTGAATCTGATTGAACCTCTGTTGTATGATAATGACACTAGTTATATTCCTACACAAACAGGCATCTTCTGGACAATGGGATTTCCAACATGAATAGTGAAGACACCGTCTGCCCAGAGAGGATTCATTTCTTCAGAGGTTCCACATCGCATATAAACCACCAAATAGGTAAGGTTAGGAGTATTTTTATATCGCATTCACATGCTGTGCCTGTGCCAAATATATTAGAATTGCACATAGTACACATGCCAGGGAATTGCAGAGAGAGAGTCCAATGAGCTTCAAAACAAAAGATGTGTAAAAGCAACTCCACACATGACATCTTTTGTGTTGCAAATCATTGCTCTGTTCTCTCTCTATAGTTCAAAAACCCCAGCACATGTACTGTGTGCAATTCTATTTGACACAGGAACTACGTATGCAAACAGTCCAGTCACAGTGATCCCCCCCATGTCTTTCTCACTGCCCCCATCTCATCTTGCCCAGTGTCCCCCACCATCTCACTGACTCCCCCATCCCAGTGTCTACCCACTTCCATCCCCAACCAGCCCACTGCCCCTCAAAAATAACCCCCTCTAGCCGTTCAGTGTCCCTCCATTATTCAGCCCAGTGTACCCCTTCTTCAGCCAACTGTTCCCCTTTCCTACTACCATCTTTGCCCTCTTTCCATCCAGCTCAGTGCCCCCCTATATACCACACGCTGCCTCTCCCCATTATCCTCTACCTGTCACCCACTGCCTTTCACTCTCTACCTGGCGTCACCCACTGCTCCTCCCTGGCACCCTATTTCTGGCATCACCCACTGCCTCTCTCTGTCACATTTATGTCTGATGAGAGTATCATCATCCAAACCATAGGAATGGTTAATTGTAAAAGTCACCAAAAGCTCAAATAATAATACGGTCTGAATTTTATATAAGTCACTAGAATGTTCTTTTTAATATGTATGGGTTACTCATTATGCTCTCTGTTCTCTCACTAGAATACTTTGTGGATTGTGTGGAGGTTATTGTAATGCTATCTGTAATTTTATAGAAGTCACTGGTAGAAAGGCTGGGGCCACATGTTTATGCTTGCCCCCCAGGATGAAAGTTGCCAGCCAGCCCCTGCTTTTCACTACTTGCTCGTGATGTGGGAGGGAGTCAGTGCATGCGCAGTGGGAAAAAGACGTATCAAACTCCGGATATGTCAGTTTTCGCACTGCTGTCTGGGATCAAGGAGGAGCCGTTTATTGGAAGGGAATCGCTGGAGAGGTAAATATCACTGAATGGCTACAAAACATTATATTTTGCATCGATATGACACAATTTATAGTGATTTTTTCTGGCAGCCATTTAAGTACGTAAGAGTCCTAACTGCACATAATACAGCTAGAACCAAGCTGGAGATATTATTCAGACATCTGAACAAGACTTTAGCCCATTGTTGTTATTTAGAAAATAACTCAGCGTTTTTCGTCTGCAGTACAGACTTACACTAATTCAACCATGAAAGTGCTGCATACCACGGATAGTTTATGTCACCATGTTCTATAGCATTAGATATCCGTTAATCTTTTAGCAGCTTTTTGCATCATTCTATGCCTTTGAGTAGAAATTCTTACTTCCAGAGGGCCCGCGAGCTGTGTAGGAGAGGTCTAACTGTGAATTTATTCAAGACATCAGATTTATGACCCCTTCTCATTTTAAATGTACCATGTAATTGTTAAGCCCTGGAAAACTTTGTTTTAACATATCATCTAAAAGATATTATTGCATTGTTATATCCGGCAACTTTTATGGCATGCGGGGTTGCCTGGTATATGGAGAAGGTCCAAAAAGTTCCAGACAGGAATAAATGTGATCTGCTTACACAGAGGTTGGTTGGCTGCTAAACTCCAGCTACACTGTCATTCTATGCAATAAATTACAAATGGTCATTGTAATACTAAGGTGTGATGGATTGGATTCTAAAAATTAAAATTTATGGAATATATGTATATACTGTAAATATGGACAAAATTGTGAAACTGCTTCATTTATATAGTAGAGTAAACATGATAGACTTTATAGTGGTAATTAGATTTGTGGTTTGGTTCTCCAGAAATCTGAGTGAACCTGAATTTTCGTGAATCCGGACAGATCCGAGTGGCAGTTATGATCTTCCCTCAGTTTGGAATTCGGATTTTACATGATTTTAGCTGTTTTTAAAAACTTTTTATCAATTTGTAAAAAAAAAAAAAAAAAAAAAAACAGATCCAAAACCAAAACTCTGCAGTCAGCGCACATCTCTACTGGCAATTAGGGATGTGCGCCGACCCCCGTGTTTTGGTTTTGTTTTCGGTTTTGGATCTGTATCTCCGTTGTGTTTTGGATATGGATCTGGTTTTGCAAAACCACCCTTGCGTATTTTGGTTTTGGCTTTGGATCTTTTTTTAAAAAAAATGATAAAAACAGGTAAAACCACATAATTTGGGCCTGTTTTTGTTCCTACAGTATTATTAACCTTAATAACATTTATTCCCAGTCATCTGTAGTCAATTTTGACCACCTCCCAGCTCACAATATTGATTTTTTTTCATCTAGGTTAGGCCTAGGGCCAAAATGTTGCATCCAGCTAGCTGGCTGACTAAACTAAGCAACAGCAGTGGGCGGCACTAACATGTGGCCATTTTGAAAACATGAAAGGGGCATACAGGAGATGCTGAGTGTGGCCATTACAATTTCTATTATTTTTTATTAATTTTTTTGTCCAGATTTTTTTGTCCAGAAGTTGGGGCCCAGAGCACCCCTGACCGAGGCAGCAGCGATTGATGACACAGGCAGCACTAGGTTGCTGTCTGAATAATTGCAGCTAACACACACATACACACACAAAAAAATACACTTTTTATTATATAGATTTTTTTTTTGCCCACAACTTGGGGCCCAGAGCACCCCTGACCGAGGTAGCAGTGACTGACAACACAGGCAGCATGCTATCAGCCCAGATGGACACAGTAAAGCAGCCTAGATGGATACAGCAGACAGCACCAGCCCAGATGGACACAGCAGACAGCACCAGCCCAGATGGACACAGCAGACAGCACCAGCCCTACACTACCCACCCTCCCTGTTCACTCTCCACAGCCGGAGTGAAATGGCGCCAACGCGGGCTCCTCCTTATAAAGCAGAGACGAAAGCTCGCGGGCCACGAGATTTCATCTCTGAGGTTTTTCCTCGGTTTGAGATCTGGGCCGGCGGGGGAACCAAATGCACATTTGGTTCTCGCCCCGGATCTCTAAGTTCGGGTGGGTTTGGATCTCTGAGATCCGAACCCGCTCATCTCTACTGGTAATATGGCTAATTTAGCAAACCCTTGACACTGCAGCTTGTCAGCTGTAATTACATATTTTACTGGTGTTTGTTGTGTTGTAAATGTTTTTTCATATACAGTTTAAAAGTGGGAACAAGCAAACATCAGAAACTCAAACACAATTATGATCGGTATGTTCACCTTGGTATAATGGGGCTAATTCTAAGGTCTGGCGCATCATCGGCCGCTTTTGTGTCTGACCGCAGCAGACTACTTAGGTTACGCAAATATCTGCTATGCGAGTATCCGTGTGTGTGCACACTCCTGAGTCCTACTGCCCACTGTTTTTCATCTGCATCGGAAACCATCATCACCTCTCTCACTACAGTGGTGGCTATGGGTCAAGGCCAACAGGATATAAAGATTTGATGTTTCTGATGGAAAGAGAAGGTGGATTAAGACCCAATGTGTTGAATTCGGGTTCATACAAGGTGTCACATCTTGTATCACATGAAAAAACTTGGGTGGCACATTAAATTCAGCTTCTTCTGTGGATAGATAGCAGCAGGGGTTAAAGTGGGTCAAGAAATGACCAGTGAGTCTCACCCTTCAGGGTGAAAAATGCTCTGATCCTGTAGACGTTATGAAGATGGAAGTGGCATGACTAGAAGAAGGCATGAATGTGGTGTTGGAAAGAGAGTCAAGAAATACTCCTATCATTGGACTTGGGGAACAGAAGAGATCAATATATAAAGGAGGGGGATGAGGGTACTCTATATTGGAGAAAGGGAAGACAAAGAGCTCAATCTTAGATTGTATGAATTAGAAGGAATAGAGGGCTATATAAGAACCCCTCACAGCACCACCTTGTCAACCCCCAGGATGGAGGTGTATGGCAGAATGAGATGTCAACAGAAGAGTGAGCAGCAGGGTTTCAGATAGAAAGATCCAAGATTCAGTGATGGCTAAGATGTTGATGGAGTTTGAAATGAAGCAGCCATGTGGGGGAACAGCTTGGTACAGAAAGACCTGGTATGCCAGATGGCATAATAAAGAGGGAGAGATTAGAAAGGAAGAATGTAGATAAGATTATCGGAATTGCTGGTGCATGATGGTGAAATAGAGGATAGTGAGATGTGGATAGCATTCTAAAGAGCAGGAACCTGGGAAAGGAGGGTAAGCCATGGTTTAAATTAGTGGAGGCAATTTGTTAATGGTACTTAATGGCACCAGAAGTGAGATCTAATAAAGGGCAGCAGAAAAGGTACAATAGTCTTCAGGGTGAGTGTATAGATCTTGGGATTTCAACAGCTGGCTGGTTTAGTGGTTGTAACTAGACCAAAGCTGCATTCTTGCATAAGTGAAAGCCAGAGCAATGTGTAGGTTGAAACTTGTGATGGCCATAATCCAAGAGGAATCTGGGGTCACAGCTGGATCTGAGAGACACAGAATTCGGACGAAGAATCAGTAGATGTGATTAGTTCAAAGCCACTGCCTACATTAGAAGAATTCCTGAGCAAACTGTAAGTCTGAGTGGACGGGAGCCAATTGCCAAGATGAGGAGGCTATGTGGCAGTTGGATAACTAAATTGGACAGAGCATTGCCTGGTCTACTCCAAGAAATAAAGGAACCCAGTGGATGTTTGAAGCCTGGTCCCAGTGGAGAGCTCAAAAGGGCACGTCTGCTTTCTCCGAAACCAGGAAGTACAGTATGATGTGAGGATGAGAAGTTTAAATGACTTGAAGGCTCCTACAATGATTGGATCACATGGCAGATGTAAGGAGTAAAGTACAGGGTGAATTTAATAACAGCAGAAGAGAGCACCATGTCTGAGTCTTGGGCTCCTCCCATTGGAACTTTTTACATTAATATGTGCAGTACAGATTGACAGGTATATGTACCATTGGGAACACAACTATTAAAAGGGGGTCTGTACATTTAATATTAAAGTATGTAGTTAAAATATCTATCAATAAAAAACTCTAATAACAAATATGTAAGACTACAGTACTAGGGGTATATTTACTAAAGTGAGAGTTTTTAGAAGTGGAGGTGTTGCCCATAGCAACCAATAAGATTCTAGCTATTATCTTCTAGAAGGTGCTAGTTAAATGTTATGTAGAAACTTATTGGTTGCTATGGGCAACTTCTCCACTTCTAAAAACTCTCATTTTAGTAAATATACCCCTTAGCCTGGGTAAATCAAGAAAATAAGAAAACTTTTAAATAACATGATGCAGGTATTCATGGATCTGTCTTTACATACCATGATATAGGGTCATGTAGGCTTAAACTAAAGTTTAACCTATTTATTAAAAAAAAAAAATTACCTAGCTTATTCTCTCTAAAACCAAGGGAACCCAACATAGATTTAGTGCTAGGGCCACTTTTAGCAGAAGCAGCATGAAGTGGTGAGTGGCTTATATATGTGCAAAGATTGTAAAACTAAGATGTCTTCTTTTTATTCACTAATAGAGTGGTAGCTGTTTTAACTGTTTTATAGCTTTTTTGTATTTCTTTTCTAGATAACTCATCCCTTTCAAGCTCCTACCTCATCTAATAAATTGATTTGAACAATGGCTGTATTACTTCCTCATACTAGCCAGATTGAGTAGATAGTGAAGTGGTCCAAAACCAAAGGAAAGTAAAGTAAGCCAATAATTAAGAAAAAAGTAATATCTATATAATAATCGAGAAAGCGTGTCTATTTGTTTATCCTTTATGCACGGCTTTGACCCTCTGACGAAACCACCATCACCTGTAGCGGAGAAACTAATAAGGGTCTCCCTTACATGCTACAAGCTGGTTTTCACCTCTAAATACGTTCCTGTCTGACACCGGAGAGCCGCACATGGAAGTGTAACTGCAAGGAGAAACAGTTGAGCCCTGTCCGATTTCCACTGACGGGCAGAGAGACCCTTTTAAAACAGCCTGCCGGCGGTAAGCAGTCACACTATTGACTATTTTCATGAAAGTCAGTTCCAATTTATGTGCCTGAACGGCATCATTAAACATCGCGGTGAAAGCGATTATCGCTGATTCAGTCTTATGGACCATTTACAACAGGCTACCAATAACCGATTGTTGTCTATCTGAGGAGAACCTGATGTGTGGCTATTTAATTATAAACACCATACAAGAAACATCTGAGGTGTATTTATTATAATCCGTTTAAATAAACGGCGATACCATCATTTTTTTATCCGGAGGACAGAGACTATTACTTGGAACCACAGTAGTGATGTTTACTTATTGCATACTAATATAGGAGATACCTTCTGCAGAGGTTATTCTCCTTTCCATACGTATGATCCATTATTGATATACAACACGAGCTTGTATTTTATGTATAACTGTATGTATATGTGTGTCTTGATTTTTATAGTTCATTTTATTGCTTATAATTATTTTGTCTTACAATAAATTGTTAATTTTATGTCAAGCGTTCTTTTGTCTGGTTGCATTTAAACAATCTTATTGGCCTACTAAGGCATATAAGTTGAATATTCTATATCCAGGCTTTTTTGTATTTTGATATACTAGTGTTTATTGCAGATTATCACGGTTAGGAGCGAATTGTATATATATTTTGTACACTAATAGAGTGGTAGTTGTTTTAACTGTTCTATAACTTTTTTGTATTTCTTTTCTAGATAACTCATCCCTTTCAAGCTCCTACCTCATCTAATAAATTGATTTGAACAATGGCTGTATTACTTCCTCATACTAGCCAGATTGAGTAGATAGTGAAGTGGTACAAAACCAATGGAAAGTAAAGTAAGCCAATAATTAAGAAATATGTAATATCTGTATAATAAGCGAGAAAGCGTGTCTATCTGTTTATCCTTTATGCGCGGCTTTGGACCTAGCTCTACCAAATTTGTTAATATCCCTTACACATTATGCTCTCTCACCCCCCCCTCCCCGTGTCCCTCTAGCAGTCTCTTGCCTCCCCCTGTGTGCCATCAGCAGCCAGCAGATGGTATATTTGGTGCTGGGGGAATACATACGAATTACCGCTGGACACAAGCTTGGCGGTTAACATCCCGACAACGGCAGGCCGAACACGGCTGAAAATCCCGATCGTCCGCAGCTAAGTAAGAACTAACCTAACCCGACTAAACCTAACCCTCCTCAGGGGTGCCTAACCCTAACCTTCCCCCCAGTGCCTAACCCTAATCCCCCCTCTAAGTGCCTAAACCTAACCCACCCTTCCCCGCCGCCTAAACCTAAGTCCCCCAGGGTGGTGCCAAACCCTAAGTCCCCCCTGGGGGTGCCTAACCCTAACCGTCCCTCCCCCTAGCCTAACCCTAACCTCCTGGGGGGATGCCTTACCCTAAGTCGCCCCCGATAGCCCTAAACCTAACCCTCCCCCCCTGTGGATGTCTGCAGCGGTGCCCGGCATCACTTCGATCGGGATACCGGGCGCCGGTCTCCCGGCGTCGGTAAAATGACAGGCGTCTAGAATTAGATGCCTGTCATTTAACCCTCACCGGGATAAAGCAGTCAGGAAGCCGGCTGTCGTGTTTACGTCCGCCGGCTTCCCGACTGCATACCGGTGCTGGGTACCAGCTAATTAAAGCTGGCACACTGGCATGCAGCAGCAGGATGCATAGACAGCGCCTGTGCAATTTGAAGCTGATTGGTTGCCAGTACGTGAGCTCTGACTGCATTGTCACCGGCTAAACTGTCTCTCCATGTCTGCCTGCTGCCTGCTAGTGTGCCAGCTGTAAATATCTGGCAGGCCGGCACCAAATCAACACTGCTGACACCCGAGTCCCTCTCGGCAGCCCTGAATGGATCGGCAAACCTTGTATGCGTGGCTGGGTGCTGCTCGGGCACCATAGCAGCCACACCAATTGCAACCACGATGGTTACTCCACTGTTCGCATGCATGTTAGCAAACAGTGGGGTCCTTTACAGGATCAATAGAATGGGGTTATAGGTGAGGACAATGTAAACAAATAAAGCCTGCAGGTGTACTTCAGGGTCCAGTCTTCATCCTGGGTAACACCGGGTATCCCAGCTAGTAAAGAATATTAAAGATATAAACATTATATGCTGTCTCCTTGAAAGTAAGGAGGCCATAAGAACTATAGTTTGTGGCTGAATCAATAAATGCAAGACCCTGTAGTAGCCTTACGCACTATGTTTCTGTACACAGTACAGGAAATTATGGTCATGGAAAAATTACATATTTTTTGCTCACTTGTCTATGAGGTACAAGCAAAAATGAGTGAGAATCTGACGCCACTTGGAAACATAACATATAACGCTGCTACGGGGACATCACGGTTAATTCAATTTGCCCCTTTGTCGCACAACAAATATGTTATTCACTCAGCGATTGGTAATTAGGCATAAATGTATCTGATGCTTGCAGTTTGTTCATATTGTGGCACGGGATGTAGTTATCAGACCGGTGGATGGCATGCCGCCATCTGAATCCCGACACTGAAATTCTGACACGGGACTTAAGATAGGCGTTGAAATACCAACACCTATCTTAATCCCGACGCCGTAATCCAGGAGGACGGTAGCCCGAACAAGGTAAGTCCTGGGCACCCTTAATGTTAGCTGCGCGCGTGGGGGGGAGGGGGGTTCGGTTGAGGCAGAATAGCAGGTTTAGGTTTTTGGGAGGAGCTTAGGGTTAGGCACCCCTAGGGGGGATGGTTATGGTTAGGCACCACTGGGGGAGGGGGTTAGACACTAAGGGGGTGGGTTAGGTTTAGGCACAAAGGGTGGAGACTTAGGTTTAGACACTAATATTATTATCCTTTATTTATATGGCGCCACAAGTGTTCCGCAGCGCCTTACATAGAACTAATAGGTGAACAAGAAACGAGTAAATTACAGTACAGTACAGGACAAGGACACAATTTATATACATTGCTGCAATAGCGATTAAAGCACTCACAATAAGCAGCCAGGAGTTGGCAGTCACGTGTTAGGTGCCCTTATGGGGAGTAAAGAGTAGAAGAAAATGTAAAGAGGAGCACATGAGGGAAGAGGTCCCTGCTCGTGAGAGCTTACATTCTAAAGGGGAGGGGCAGACAGACGGGCGTGACACAGAAGGGGAAGACAGGGAGGAAAGAGCATGAGGTGGGTTAGGATGAGTGCTGGAAGGCCTTGATGAAGTAGTAGGTCTTGAGAGCCCGTTTGAAGATTTGTAGAGAGGTGGAGAGTCTGATGGGGAGAGGAAGAGCATTCCAAAGGTAGGGAGCAGCACGGGCAAAATCTTGGATGCAGGAGTGGGAGGAAGTAATCAGTTGGCAAGAGAGGCGGCATGCATTTGTTGAGCGAAGTGGGTGGGTGGGAGTGTAAAGGGAGATGAGGTCAGAAATGTATGTGGGAGAGGATTTGATGAGGGCTTTGTAGGCGAATGTAAGAACCTTGAATTGGCATCTGAAGGGGAAGGGGAGCCAGTGTAGGGCTTGAAGGAGAGGGGAAGCAGATGTAGAACGTCTGGAGAGGAAGATGAGCCGAGCAGCAGCATTGAGAACAGATTGTAGTGGAGAGAGGTGAGAGACTGGGAGGCCAGCTAGGAGAAGGTTACAGTAGTCCAATCTGGAGATGACCAGTGAGTGGATGAGGGTTTTAGTGGCATCCTGGGTGAGGAAAGGTCTAATCCTGGAAATATTTTTTAGGTGGAAATGGCAGGAATGTGAGAGGTGCTGAATGTGCAGTTTAAAGGAGAGGGAGGAGTCTAGGATAACTGCAAGACAGCGCACTTTAGGGCTAGAGGAGATAGTTGTGCCATCAATGGATAATGAAATTGTGGGAAGTGATGTAGTGGAAGAGGGTGGGAAGATGATCAGCTCAGTCTTAGACATGTTAAGTTTAAGAAAGCACTGGGACATCCATGAAGAGACAGCAGAGAGACAGTTGGAGATACGGGTAAGGAGTGAGGGGGAGAGCTCAGGGGTGGAAAGGTAAATTTGAGTGTCATCAGCATATAGATGATATTGGAGGTCAAAGGAGTTAATGAGTTCACCTAAAGAGGATGTATATAGGGAGAAAAGGAGAGGTCCAAGAACAGAACCTTGGGGAACTCCTACTGTTAGTGGAAGTGGGTCATGAGAGGACACAGAGAAGGAACGATCAGAGAGGTAGGAGGAAAGCCAGGAGAGGGCAGTTCCATGTAAACCAAGAGAGTAAAGGATTTTCAGAAGGAGAGGATGGTCTACAGTGTCAAATGCAGCAGAAAGGTCAAGGAGAATGAGCAGAGAGTAGTGGCCCTTGGATTTGGCAGCAAGGAGGTCATTGCTGACTTTCGTGAGGGCAGTTTCAGTGGAGTGGAGAGAATGGAAGCCAGACTGAAATGAGTCAAGGAGGGGGAGGGAGGAAAGAAAGGTGGTAAGGCGATTGTAGACAATACGCTCAAGGAGTTTGGAAGCAAATGGGAGAAGAGAGATGGGTCGATAGTTGGAAAGTATGTTAGGATCAAGGGTAGGTTTTTTAAGAATGGGAGAGACAAGGGCATGTTTGAATGCAGAAGGGGCAGTGCCAGATGATAGGGAGCGATTAAGGAGGTGAGCCAGCTGGGAGCAGGCAGAAGGAGACAGGTAGGAGAGGAGACGGGAAGGGATAGGGTCAAGAGGGGAGGTGGAAGGAGGAGAGGACCAGATGAGGGCCATGACTTCCTCTCCAGAAGCAGGGGAGAAGGATGTCAGAGTTGGTGAGACAGAAGGGGAGGGGTAGTCAGGGCAAGGAGGGGGAGGAGTGCCGAGGGTCTGATGGGATATGATGTCCTCACGTATGGAGTCAATTTTAGATGTAAAGTAGGTGGCAAAGTCAAGGGCAGAGAGTGAGGAGGGGAGGCGAGGAGGGGAAGGGCATAGGAGGGAGTTGAAAGTGGCAAAGAGACGCCAGGGGTTTGAGGACTGGGAGGAGATGAGGTTCTTGAAATATGTTTGTTTGGAGAGAGACAGGGCAGCACTGTAGGAAGAGAGAATAAATTTGAAATGGAGTTAGTCAGCCTTAGAGCACGATTTTCTCCATTGATGCTTGGCAATTCTTGAACATTTTTGCAGGTATCTGGTGTATGGAATGCCAGGGTTGTGGTGTGGATCTGCGAGGGTGAGTAGTTATTGCCGGAGCAACAGAGTCAAGAGCAGAACTAAGGGAGGAATTGTACAGGGAAGTAGCTTGTTCAGGACAGGAGAGAGAAAGGATAGGGGAGAGAAGAGAGTCCAGCAGGGAGGAAAAGGCAACAGTGTCAATAGCCTCAATATTACGCTTTGTAATTGTAGCCTTAGGAGGTAAAGGAGGGGAAGGAGAGAGGGATAGGCTAAAAGAGAGAAGGTGATGGTCAGAGAGAGGGAAGGGGGAATTGGAGTAATCAGAAATATCACAACGGTGAGTAAAGACCAGGTCAAGTGAGTGCCCACTCACATGGGAGGGTGATGAAGTCCATTGGGCAAGACCAAATAAAGAGGTGAGGGTAAGGAGTTTAGCTGCAGAGGATTCTGTGGGAATGTCAATAGGAATATTAAAATCATCTAGGATAATGGAGGGAAGATCTGAGGAGAGAAAGTGAGGGAGCCAGGAAGCGAAGTTGTCAAGGAATTTGGAGGGAGAGCC
Organism: Taudactylus pleione; assembly: GCA_031769625.1. Lineage (NCBI taxonomy): Eukaryota > Metazoa > Chordata > Amphibia > Anura > Myobatrachidae > Taudactylus > Taudactylus pleione. Next base: position 12,639,798 of record JAUIMM010000091.1, read on the forward strand.
AGGGGGACGGTAAATGATAGCTACTCTGAGGTTTACTGGTTGGAAGAGGCGTATAGCATGAACCTCAAATGTGAGGAATGTAAGGGATGGTTCAGAGGATAAAAGCTGGTAGGAATAACTGGTGGATAGAAGGACCCCAACACCACCACCATGGCGACCCCCAGGCCAGGGGGTGTGGGAGAAGGCAAGGCCCCCAGAGGATAGAGCAGCAGGAAAGGTGGTGTCAGAGGGTGAGATCCAGGTTTCAGTAATGGCTAGGAGATTCATGGAGTTGGAGATGAAAAGGTCATGGGTGGGGACCAGTTTATTACAGACTGACCTGGCATTCCAGAGGGCACAGGATAGAGAGATAGCATTTGTGGGGGAGATGTGAATAAGATTATCCGGGTTGCTGTAACGTGGAGGTAAGATTAATTTGGGGGACCGATATGAATAGAGTTTAGTGATGGTGCGGACACCTGAGCTAGAATGGGAACCTGTAGGAGGTGGGCAGGGAGGGAGATGTGGATGGCAGTGGAGTGAAGTGACAGGGAGAGGAGTGTAGGAGGAGGGTTTGGTGGTGGGGTAGTAGGACAGAGGGGGGATAAAACAGGAAGAAAGTGGAGTAATGGGAAAGGAGGGAAGAGTAGGCAGACAGAGGAGGGGAAGAAGGGGAGGAGGAGGTGGAAGAGATAAGGGGGAAAGGATAAAGGTGGAAGCAGGGGGCAGAACAGAGGATTGGGTAGAGACTGATTGAAGGAGGGATTTGAAGAAAACCTTGTCATGGTGTTTATAAGTAAACAAGAGGAAAGAAATTCGGAAATGTGAATGAGATATAAATGCAAGAGATTTGTAGAAATTCAAGAGAAAGAACAGTGATGGTAAATATGTATGCAGATTATCAAGTTGTTATAGGGAGGATAAAAGTGGGGATCTAGTGTGTGCAGAATTTGATAAATAACACAGATTGTAAGTAGATAGAGGATGTGAGGCTAGGCAGGAGAACTAAGATAAAGGACAGTGTTTCAAAGTGGAAATATGTAAACTGACATGTGAACAAGAAGGATAAGCATTGAGATATATGTGAGAATCAGAAGGCCAGCATTATTAATAGCAGTTGAACTGTTCTTGCCGTGACTGTACAGGGAGTCCAGTTGTAGCTTGAATATTTAGATCGGTGAGGTTTGTTGCTGGATGGATCTTTTCTCCTTCTGTTTCTCCTCGGTTTAATGCAGGTCTAACGCTAGTTTTGCACTTAAAAACACTGCACTTTGAAAAAAGCTGCACCAGCCAAGGCTTCCCCAGCCAAACTACTGACACTTATACAGGGATGCAGGCAAGTGTGGACACTAATTAACGAAAACCCCCAATTGGCCAACCAAAGATAACTAGCAATAAAGATGGCTTAAGTCAACAAGGAACACATACCAAGGATCTAAGGCTGGAAATAAATCATGCCTTCACTTCAGTCAATAGACTGAGAGAATCCTTATAACAATTTAACTATTACAAATCATAAGGCATTAGAAACAATAGCAAAAGGATTCAGTAAATAATAAGCTAGTTACCTATATGTTTAATTAATAACTAATGGGGAGGGTTAGGGTGCGGGATGGGGAGGATTAGGGTTAGGCTACAAGAAGTTAGGGTTAGGTGGAGAAGGTAGAAGGGTAAGTATAATTACCCGACCCCTTTCGGGATACCAACCATCGGGATGCTGCTGTTGCTATTTTGACAGGAGGCATCCCGACAGCTGGTATTATATACCGATTCCTTGTGACACAACATAAAAAAAAAAAAGATAAAAAAGGGGCTTTATTTACAAAGCAACAGCTTTTCTAAGCCGCTGCTTCCCAGCAGGTTGCAGGTGAAAATTTAAAATGGCACACACAGTCGGTGTAATGCAAGCCTGGCTTTACACTGACTGCAGTTGCCGTTTTAAATTTTCACCTGCAACCTGTCGGGAAGCAGCGGCTTAAAAAAGTTGCAGCTTCGTAATTAAAGACCTAGGTAACTAATTTGTACTTTGATTCATATGCTACAAGCTGTCACAACTTCAGTTGCCCACCAGATTGGATACCTATTGACAAAGGTTCAAGATAACTGAATCTTGTTTCAATGATTAACAGCAGGTCTAGGTGCCAACGTATAAATTATACAGCTTTCATCAATTGGCACTTCTCTACAGAAATAATTATGATGTCACGAAATATTTGTTTTATTTTGTTTGTGTGGCATAATATAGATATTACTGCACCAATTTATATTTCCATAGTCCAGTATGTATATTTCTTCCAATGCAGAAATGTGATATATATACAGTATGCTGCATATTAAAACATGATTGAAATGTTATGTAGCTCACTGTCCCGTGCTCACTATCTACCCCATCTGTGTCACCCCTGTCTGTCTACCCCTACCCTATAGAAATTTAGCTCTCACAAGCAAGCCATGTGCTTTTCCTTCCCTTACTATTACCTTTGGCACCTAACCCTTGACTTCTGTCACCGTACTTCTTGGGGGTCACCAATGTTCATATACCATGTACTTGTCCTGCATTGTCTTGTACTGTAAGTTACTGTCCTCTTGTTCTGCTCAATTGTTTACATACTTTGTAATGTGCTGCGGAACCCTTGTGGTGCCATAAAAGTCAAGGATAATAATAATAATAATAATAATAATAATAATAATAATATTCTATAAATCACGTGTTTCTACTGTTAGCTTTCTCAAATGGAGCTTGCAGGTAAAACGGAAAATGACTTTGCGATAAATGGAGATGGACACATTTTTTGTTACTATATATAGTGAAAATAGCTGTAAGACTTTCTTAATTCATTTTTAAAGAACACCGCTCAGCCCTCCACTTTGGTGCTTTTAATTTGAGAAACTGCAAATTCTCTGAAACAAAATCCAGTCTGCAAAGGAATTTTTGAGTGCAATAAGATTAGATTTCGTTCTATATTATCTGAAGTTCCATAAGCACAAATTTGTAACAGTTTTAGCCCCATGAATTTCAAAGCACAAACTTCATTATAAGCTCATACACAACGTGTTCTTGCAAGTCCACCACGGCAAAATAACAGTAAAAAGTCCTAAAAGCTTAAAGGATCATGTTTTACAAGAAGGTCATCCCAAGGTTATTAATTCTTTGAATATGTGACATGGTACAACATGGAAAAAAAACCTGCAAATGTCTGAATGCTGCTGTCCAGGCTGAAGGGCTCAAGGTTATTTTCAGATGCTCTGTCAAGTCTGTGCTCTAACGTTCATTACACAGGAGAATTTATTTACGCAGTAATGTCATCTAAAATAAAAAAGAAAAGTGCGCAGACGGAATTGAAATATTGGTCCTGACAACACCTGTCTTGGTTCTACAAATCAATGCAACAGTTGATACTTGGCCATTGCATCCATAATGTTATTAGGAAAACATTCATTAAGTGTGTGGCTTTTCCTTGTTTAAAATTCTGTATTCAAAGCCATTTATCTGAAAGTAATTATAGTGTGACACAACACAGCATAACAAATATTCAAAATCAGTTGTTGATATAGGTATTACCTTTAATACAGCTCTCCCCGTATACACATGAATAAGTGTACAGCATATATTTAAACACTCATATATAATATATATATATATATATATATATATATATATATTCACACACATATGTGTACATATGTGACATGAAAAACCCATGTATGAAAAAGTATCTTCCCACGTGATTGAGTAGTTTACAGAACAGCAATATCTTAAAGATGTAGGGGGAGACTTATCAAACCTTGGAGAGAGATAAAGTGGAAAGAGATAAAGTACCAACCAATCAGCTCCTAACTGTCATTTTCCAAACACAACCTATAAAATGACATAAAGGAGTTGATTGGTTGCTATGGGCAACTTCTCCACTGGTCCACTTCTCCTCTCTTTTTACTGCTTGATACAGCATTCCCTTAATTTTCTCTGAGATTAACATTGGATTTTAGGATATCTAACCAATGGTGGCTCCAGAGGTGGGGCTGCAGCATAGTCCAAAATTTAAATAGGGAAGCAACACCAACTGCCACCCCAAACACTGCCAAACATCACTGGCTGGGACTCACTGGTAGTTGGTGTGACTCCCCTATTTGAATTTTGGACTGCACTGCAGCCCCACCTCTGGAGCCACCACAATCTAACCCACTCTTTTTAGCACAATTTGTTTTAATTGATGCTTGCTGACATTAATTTCTGTACAGTTCTCTTAACACATCACATCACATCATCTCATATCTCAGTGGGGATGAGGTCTGGACATGGCCATTCCAGAATCTTGTCTACATGTTAGCTATTCTGTTGTAGATTTGCTGGTAGGTTTAGGATACATGGTCCACTTTTGGCTAAGCTACTGCTGTCAAACAAACGGTCACACATTTAAAAAAAAATACTCTGAAGAAGAGTTCATGGTGGACTCCATCATTTTGTAGATATTCAGGCTCTGTGGCTATAAAACAGCTACTGATCATCACCTGCCCCTACACCATTGTGTTTGGAAGTCAAAACCAGGTTACTGTGGTGCCATCATGCTGTCTCTGTTGACTATTTTATGATCGCACAATCATGAACTTTACAATGTTGATTGATGCTTGTAGATCTGAACACAAATTTATGTTATTTATGGTTTGTAGAAACATCATATTGTTTGGGTAAATTTTCTGGGATGCCCACTCCTTGGAAGTTTAGCAACTACCTTCAGTTTTCTACATTTGCAAATAATCTTTCTTCCTGTTGAATTACTGACTTAAAATTGTTTGGAAATTTCCCTTTAAACCTTTGCAATTAGGCAATCAGCCAGTTCATTGGTCATTTCTGTCAGGTCACTGAGCTATATTTTGTTGTCCAGGATAAGGTACTCTAAGGTTGGTTTTGGGAGATAGTATAAAGCTAGGTGGCTTAATGAAGCTCCTCCTCATGCAGACAGTAGTGATGAGAGAAAGAATACAAAGCAGACTGATGAGTCACCTTGTGGTCAGGGGGTGCAAAGAACTGGAACAAGAATACTTGATACATAAGGAGATATTTTATACAGGATCATGCTGGTAAATACAGCAGCTACTGAAACACCAGAAGGCAGGTACTGTAAATAATCTTTAGCAAGGAGTATACACAGATGGAGAAAGATATAAGGTAGATAAGACCTATTTCTTGACTGGAATAGCTGCAATAGTTTGTGGTGTAAATCGCACTGCTAGGAGTTAATGCTGGCACTGGATGTCTACAGTGCCTAGCCCAGAACTGTAGAACTGCCGAGTCAGGAAATGGGGCCTGGAACCCCAATGTGTGAAAGTATCCCCTCTTTTATGAGTGACCACTGGACACGATGTTTCGAAGAAAAGTCCATGTGAAACTTGGACCGTTTAAATCAGAAGCATTAATCAATTATTTTTCTTCTGAGCCACAGACCTTCCAATCAATAAGCTATTGTAAGTGTCAATGTCGAAACCAAGAATATACTATGTTTTTTGACCTCGTAGTCAACTCCTTGTTGAGTCTGGATCTTGGGTGACTTCTCATGGAGGAGTAGACCTATTTATGACCAGAGGTTTGTGACAAAGAGAAATTAAATGAGTTGGGTAGCCAAAGATAAGGAGCTAGATGCAATTTATAAGCCACAGGATTGATTAACCTTGATATACTAAACGGTCCAATGACATGAGAGACGAACTTCATTGATGGAACCTTCAGTCTCAAATTTGAGTAAATAACCAAACTCGATCTCCTGGTTTCAGACTGAGAATAGCCCTCAGTTATTTAACAGCATAGAGTTTGCAACTTTGTGATGGAAGTGACGTGAAGGCTGGTACCCGAGGATGCTGACCGTACACAGGGGCTGATTCAGACCCGCTCGCGAGCGCAGGACACTCAAAAGTGGGTCGATGGTGCAGAATTGCGCATGCGCATGACGGAGGGAGCTCCGTCGTGCGCATGCGCGAAACCAGAATAACGACGGCCAAGCCGTCATTATGGGTCTCGCACCAAAGGGGGCGTGCTGTCGATGGTGACTGACAGCACGCCACCTTTGGTGGGCGTGCCGGGGGCATGGCTACCAGACGGAGGCATTCCCATTGGAACGCCTACCGTCTGATTCCGGCCCCACTGACATCAGTAGTGATGTCAGTGGGAGTGATTTTGGCTCTGATAGAGCCAAAATCACTCCAGGGCTTGCGGTCAATGCCCCCCTGCCACAGGGTCTCATCGCAAGCCTGATGGTCGCGATGGTCTTGACTATCGCGACCATCATCATGGACGCTCACTATAGCTGTGGGTGGTAACCCACAGCTATGCGAGCGTCCATGAGGCCGCTCCAAGTTGAGGGAGGAGGGCCCTGATTCAGAGCGAGCACTCTGGTCAGAGCATTCGGCTCTGAATCAGGCCTACAGTGTAAAACAGAGTAAAAGTGGAGGGGTTGGGTATGAAAAAGCGGCAGTTGGGATACCTTCTGTCAAAATGACGACAGTGGCATTCCGATGCTCAGTATCCCAACTGTGGTCGGGTAAGTATACTAACCCTCCCCCTTCTCCCCCTAACCCTCCCTTCTTGGTGCATAAGCCTAACCCTCCCCACCCCCTACCCTAACCATCCCGTTAGTACCTAAACCTAACCCCCAACTTGGTCCCTAAACCTATTTGTCCCCCTTAATGCCTAACTCTAACCATCCCCAGTGGTGCCTAACCCTAATCTCCCCCCCCAAACCTAACCCTAACACCCCGTGGTGCCTAAACCTAACCTTTCCCCCCTCTCCACAGCTAACAGCTAAGACGCCCCAGCTTATATTCGACCAGGATGCCGTCTGTCGGGATTCCGGTGTCAGTATGTATGCTGGCATTGGGATTTTCGCTGCCTATGTTTAGTCCCAACCCGGGATTCTGACACGGGATTTAAAACAGGGCCGCAACTAGGGGGGAAGCTAAGGGGGAACGTGACTGGGTGCTGGCCTGGAGGAGGTGCCAGGGAGAGGCAGCCAGGAGGCTAGGTTGCTGGTCTTGTGGGTTTCAAGCCGCATCCCACCTTTGAGAGGCACAGAGACACCGTCAGTCTAATGTGGTGCTGGTCACAAGCCAATCAGTGCTCGCGGACCAGCAGCCAATCAATCGAGGCTGCCGGTCCGTGAGCTCCAATTGGTTTGTGAGTGGTGCCACATTACAATGACAGCAGTACTGACTGTTCCCCAGTGTGTGACAGCCCCCTCCTGTGCCACCCCGAGCATACCCACCGCACGGCCCTAGCAGGTAAGAGAAAGGAGATGGGGCCTTACTGTGGCTTACTGTAAAACATGCCTTAACTGTGGCATAATGTGTAAGGAGCCATACTGTGACATAATGTAAACAGGCATTACTGTGGCATAATGTGTAAGAGGCATTACTGTGGCATAATGTATAAGCGGCATTAGTGTGGCATAATGTTTATGGGGCATTACAGTGGCATAAATGTATAAGGCAGAATACATTTATAGTGACACCACTGTTTGCGCAATAAACAGGACCAATAGCAACCAGTCATACACCTTGGGAGGAAGACAACCCCTCCCTAAAGTTACAAATGCATACCACAGTTGGTGTGTGATAGGCGCTTGAACCTGACGATGAAAATATATATATGCCAAAAAGTATATAAACCAATGTGTTTCTTAGCATAAATATCTCATATGCATCAAATTTGTAACACATTTATTTGAAGTTCCATAAAATACATACAATAATGAACAGACATAAAACTTATACTGGATATTCGTGCAAGATGTCCCTTGTAGGTCTTTGATGTGTGGACAACATACTTGGAACTGGATTACCTGTTGGTGCATTAAACCCCCAATTGGGCTACCCATGAAGTGTGTTGCGGTGGTGCCATGCCATATGTCCGGGACCTACAGCTATAGAGAGATAGCCCTCCACAACTGCCTAAAAGGGTGAGGACTTTTTAATCAAAGACCGACCCACAAGGGACGTCTTGCACGAATATCCAGTATAAGTTTTATGTCTATTCATTATTGTATGTATTTTATGGAACTTCAAATACATGTGTTACAAACTTGATGCATATGAGATATTTATGCTAAGAAACACATTGCTTTATATACTTTTTGGCATATATATATATATGTTCATCATCAGGTAAAAGCGCCTATATTCACACACCAACTCTGGTATGCATTATAAATGTATAAGTAGCATTAATGTGGCATAATGTGTTGTAAGGGGCATTACTGTGGCAGAATTTGTTGTAAGGGGCATGACTGTGGCAGAATATGATGTAAGGGGCATTACTGTGGCAGAATGTGTTGTAAGGGGCATTACTGTGTTGCATAATGTGTTGTAAGGGACATTACTATGTTGCATGATGTGTTATAAAGGACATTACTGTGTGGCATAATGTGCTGTAAGGGGCATTACTGTGGCATAATGTTTTATAAGGGCCACTAATGTGTGGCATAAAGTGTTAAAAGGGACATTACTGTGTCACAAAACCACACACCCTTTTCGTCCTCTATGTGGTTTTTTTTTTGGGGGGGGGCACCAAATTATGGCCTTGCCCCGCAAAACAAATATGCTACTTTCGGCCCTGTTTAAACAGATGACATCCCGGCCATCGGTATTATAACTACATCCCGAAGTCGAGGATACATGATAATGATTGTTGTGGGCAAATTCTGCACATGGTAACATATCTGCCCAGTCATTTTGTGAGGATGCATATGAAGAAAGGTTTCCAAATCTTGAATTACTCATTCTGTTTGGCAGTTAGACTGTGGGTGATATGTAGAGCAGAATGCAAGGGATGCCAGAATTTTGCTACAAATTGCGCAGTCTGAAACAATCTCCACTGGAAACCCATGTAGTCAGATGAATCTTGGTTTCAAAATGATGTTGCCTCTTCCCTGGGAGATGTAAGATGGAGACAACAGCAGCTGTCTAGATGCACACACTTAGCCTGTGAATGCCAATGCATAAACCTGAATGCTCCAAATGAAACTTCACATGTTCTGCTTTCTTAGATGAATGATGTATATATAGACAGAAATTGCTTTGTTGTTCAATCTAATCACATTTTAGCATGCTGATATGTCAACTTCAATTTACATTGTACTTTCCATTTGTATTTTTAAATCAATAGACACATACTTTCAGATTTAGTATAGAAATGTTTTTTTATGAAAATGTGGATATAATTCAAAAGTAATAATGATAATTAAAGGTGCATACACACGGGACGACCATCAGCGATAACGATATAGCTGAACGATCTCCCGGGTGTGCTGGATGATCGATATCACCACCAACCCACCAACGATGGCCAGCAACCTGCGATCAACAATCGTAGGTCCCTATAGTAACTTGGTTGATATCGATATCGATCAGATTGGCCTACATGCATGGTCATGCCTGTTCATCGCAGGTTGTTGGTGGGTTGGAGGCAACGAAAAATGCGCGATATGAACAATAATGATATGATCGCTATCATTATCATTCATATTGTGCATTTTAATCATACCATGTGTACGCACCTTAAGACTCTATTTGCCAAAATGTACAGTATTTATGTATTTTAGCTGTGTGGCCTATTCAATATTTGGTGCACCTTAAGACTTTCCAATAAGCAGGTGATCTATATTATTATATCATCATAAATCTTAACAACCTAAACCCTAGAAAATCCCATGATGCTTTGTTTTAAGATAAGATTCAGAAGCAAATTTATAATGGGTGCAGGCTGTGCGGTGCATGCAGGTCCCTGGGTCCAGGGGGGGCCTGCACCGCACACCCTGCACCCATACTTTTTTTTATACTTACCTCTCTAAAGTCCCATGGAGTAGCACTACACAAAACACCTGGAAAATGACCACCACGGCCATTTTCCCGACGTTTTGCGCATGCACAGTAGACAGACTGGTGCCTGGAGTCCTCTGCTGCTGTCAGTTCACTGACGGCAGCTGGGAAGAGAGGAGGGGTCCCTGGAAGAGGAGTGAACACGGGGCCCCTCCTCTCCTAATACGCCCCTGGTAAGATTACTTTAAATTCTAAACAAAATAGCTAACATTGGTAAAACCAAACGACAGTTAAAAATCCGTTGGGCCGAACATGTACGTAATATACTGAAGGGGTGTGATAAACATCCATTTTCAGCACATTTTAAGGAGAAACATTCTAGTTCGGTAAAAGGTTTGAAACAATGTTGTGGAATTGCATGGGTGAAGGACAACTGGCGCACCAAAGATAGGGATATTAGATTGGCGAAAATTGAAATGCGCCATATTTATGAATTAGGTACTTTAAAACCATATGGACTTAACAGTGAATTCGAAATCAAATGGTTTCTTTAGATATTATATTTAGTTTTTATTGTTAATATGTTTTTATTGTGTTTATTTTATAGGGTCTGTATAAGATGGATCCGTGTATATTATTCTATATTCATTATTTTGGGTCATGTGACTGGAAATGGGTCACATGACATGAATCCATGATATATGTTTACATTTATAGCAACACTGTATGACAGGTTGTTATGGTGAGCACGTCATGCCATTGCGTGTTGCAGGGATGTCTTTTCGTTAGATCACGTGATCGGGAGTTTAGGTCACATGACCCGGACCTACTATACAGATATATAGACTGGAACTTAAGTCTAAACGAATCCCTGTGTTTTATGGCGAGTGTCTATTGAATTATGTCACTTTGCCATCCACATAGAAGCAGAAGGGATTTGTTTGGTGTATCTTCCGTCTATTTCTGCTGATATGCATAATCGCCGGAAACCGGATGATGTATAAATACCCGTATGGCCCCATGGGATCTGTAGTTTTCAGATCCAAAATGGCGGCCGCATAACGGAGTTCTCCGGTTTTTTGGGTAAGTTGTACCCCTTGAATGGGAAAACGTTTAAATACCATGTATACATATTGTTATTGGAGTTCATTTGTTTATTTATTTAGATTGCAGAGACACATATCTTGAAAAAGACGCCGCAGTAGCGTCGAAATGCATTGGTAGTGTCTCCATTTTTTTATCTTCACAAACCCATTTGGATTCAACTAAACTGTAGGTGATATACCCGGGATCCATCTTCTGCCACAGTATATGTTGTTATACAAATAGGGTATGTGTTTGTTTTTTTATATGTTTTTACAATAAAGTCCACAAGTATCTTCCATTTGGTGATTCCCATTTATTTCTTTGGATTACCTGGGGTCCCATTGATTTGGACATGAGGTGCCAATAGAGGAAGTATCAAAAGTGGACCTAAAGAAACCATTATATGCATTTACCAAGCTTTTAAAAGTAAGCATACATGTAAGCACATATCAGCAATACTATCAAGTCACGTGTGGTGGTGCCCATTCTTTGGAAGTTTGGACTCTGGAAAAAAATCTCTCTGAATATTGGACTCCATCACCTTTTTCCAATTAACCCTCACCAGGGGTGTTTGACATTTAATTTCTCATTTATTGAGTTCTGTTTTTCTGTTTTTTGTCCATTTTTTTCATATATGGATTGAAACGTGGATATTTGGAGTCATTCTTAGTGTTGGAACACAGACAAGCGCGGAATTGTAAGATTATATTTTTCATGCAAAATAGCTAACATGATTACATTTCTAAGTAAATGTACACCAAGTTTTGGGTATGAATTACAAACATCTAATTTAGAAAATCACTCTATCTCAATGCCAAGAGTGCTCATGAAAAAGTGCAATATCTCAATGCAATATCTCAATGCAATATCTCAATGCCAATAGTGCTCATGAAAAAGTCTGCAGCAAAATCTAGTTTTCATTCCACACATCTTATTTATTTCTTATTAATTGTGCAGAAATCTCAATAAAATCAATAAAATCATGTGTGATGTGTTTTATTTTGTTATCCAATTGTTCTATTTTGTTATCCAATATAGCAAATTGAACTTTATGTTCATTAAGATGTATTAAAGGACAAGAACATTATTCATGTTTTCAATCTCATGTAAACTGTATGAAACAAGTTAAAATATTTTTTTAAATTTATATAGCATTTGTTATTCAAATTGTAGACATTTTGGGATATAATCTCATGCTACAAAGTAAAAATTGGACCTGGTTTTGTTCATGTCACAATAAAATTTAAATTTTATAGAACACACATTATAGTCATGTTTATGAACACACATTATAGTCATGTCTAAATCAGCACTCCACGTTAAAAAAGTTGGAAATTATCCTGTCTCAGGAGATTCAAAAACAACCATGAAGATTCATTTTTTTTCTTAAAAGCACTGCTTCAAAACTACTTAGTTAAGGAAGAAAAATGGACAAAAAATAGAACATTTTAAATCTTAAATAGAGACTTCTTAATAGAATGTGGTGTAAAATTGTATAATTGACTTACAAAAGATATTTAAAAATACTTTCAAGGTCCTCCAGTTTTATATAGTACTTGAATACTCTCCTAACTCTAAATTTTCATGGATAGTGCTACTACGGTTAATATGTTATAAACTGACTATTTTAACACATTCTTATTTCATTTTTCAATTGGAATTATCGGCTTGTATGTGTATATATATATATATATATATATATATATATATATATATATAAAATATTGCTATATTTCATTATTTGTTAATAATTATAAGTATTTCTTTTAGCTTTTCATCATATTATGTACACTGAATAAAGTGAGAATGAAAAGTTCTATTTTATACTGTGGCACAGTCAAAAATATATCATATTTAAAACAAAATTATATTTACATGAACAATAGTTTGCTATTTTGTCTCTTGTCTTGTCTATTTATACAGAGAAATGTAATCATGTTAACTATTTTGTTTAGAATTTAAAGCAGTTTGCTTCAATATATAAGAATGATGTTGATGATGATTATTTATTTATTATTTATTTATTTATTTATTACCAGTTATTTGTATAGCACACACATATTCCGCAGCACTTTACAGAGCATATTTGGCCATTCACATCAGTCCCTGCCCCAGTGGAGCTTACAATCTATATTCCCTACCACATGTACACGCACACACATACAAACTAGGGTTAATTTTTGTTGGGAGCCAATTAACCTACCAGTATATTTTTGGAGTTTATACTTTACTTTATCACTTTTTTCATTCCGGGGCCATATTGAGTTGTATGCAGTATGTGTAATGTTTTTTGTTAAAACCTAATACATTATAAATAAATCTCTCTCTTTATATTTCTTTCATTTAATACATTTTGATGTAATGAGAACCTGTCACCAATTTGGAGTTTGCTGTGATTTATAGCAGAGTCACTGAGAGAGGGGTGCTTGTACTACTTACCCTGTCCAGTTGGAAGAAGTAGTTGGGGGTCTGGATCAGTGACTGCCCCCATTTTATAGTAGTGTAGCCCCAGTGGTACACCAGACAGTGATAGAGCAGAGATCTCTGCTATAGCAGTCTCCTCTTACTGCCTGATGTGCTGCTGTGGTTGTGCTGATATATAGGTGCGTCCAGTACAGTGGGCAGAGAGAAGTGTTACAGGTGGGAGCAATTGCACTAATCACCCCCCAACCCATAGAGCCAGCCCTCTGTGCTGAGAAAGGACATGGCCTCTCCTCTCATATTTGGCCATGTCCACAGTACCCTGGCTCATTAGAGTTCTAAATAGCCCTTATTACTAGTGCACAGTGGAGGTAATTTATGGAACAAAATGGAGGTGGGGCAAACTCCTCTTCGGTAGTGCTATGTGCTAAAATATGTATAAGTGCATATATTTCTGCCTATGTACATAGAATTATGAGGCAAGGCAAAAAAAGATAAATAACAAGTATTTCTGGACAAGCGTTACAGTGGGCCACAGTCTCCTAGCAGCTGTTTAGTTCTTGGGGATAATCAGTCCCCAAGGAGATGTAAAGATAAAAATGCAATAGAAAAAGTACTTAGTGAGGAAACAATTGATCAAATGAAATGAATTAATAATTTGAATAACTAATATTACAACACTCAATACATTAATATAAAAAAATAAATTTAAAATAATATAGCTAAAAACAATGTTGATATAAATACACCAAAAACAGTGAGAAGCCTTTTTTGCCCCTCTCTTTCAGAATTGTGGCTTAGATTTTACTGATAGGCAACATTTATAGCGTGTCCTGTTCCTATAAGGACCTCCAGATATAGAAAGAAAAGTTCACATAATGGAGGTAGGTTCCGGCAAAGAGTTATAGTTACCAATTCATGATGTGTAAGGTCCTTTAAATTAAAAGGCCAACTTCAGGCTCAGAAAGTTAGTCTTCCAGAGTGGTGTATGTAGCCAGAAAAAGCCTCATGTGGTGGATTTAAATCAGCATTCACTTTCCAAAATTTGCAAGTTTTCTTCAACCAATCCTTCTCCATATAAACATCAACCACCTGCCCAGTGTCTCCAATTGTAGAGGACCCTTGATATTCTATCCTCAGTACCCTACTCTTTTCACTCTAAACATCCTTGCTTAGTGAACTTATAAGCTCTTTACGTCCTCAGTACCATCTATATATTGATGATGTCCAACTCTACATGCCCACTACCCATTCTTCCTCTTTTATATTTCAAAGTATCTAACTGCCATCTCTTACTGCATGTCTCAACACTATATGTGCTTACTGTGTGTGTCCAAGACTAAACTCATTGTCTTTCAACCTTCTTGAGTCTCTAACCCTCCCTAATTCTCCGTCAATGCTGACAATACCACTATATCTTCTTTTTCTCCAGTCTGCTACTTTGCCTTCATTATTGACTTTACTCTTCCTTTCTCTCCCCCTTCTAGTCCATTACCTTCTCTTGTCAGCTCCATCACAAGAACCTCAAAAGACTGTTACTCTTTCTTGACACCACCAAATACTTCTCTCGCTCTTATATCATCTCTGACCTCGAATATTCCAATATTTCCCACCTGGTCTGCCCCACCTTTATTTTCTTCAATCCCTCTGTAACATTGCGGCTAAATTGATCTTTCAATCATGCTTCTCTTTGTTTGCACCACCCTTGGCCAGTTTCAACCCCTGGCTCCCTATGCCCTAAAAAAGTACATTTATAGGGTCTAATAGCGTGCAATTGTAAATGTCACAGTTTGACTATGAGGTACAGGTTTTGGAACCTCTGTATGAAACACTTAGGAGAAGTTAAGAGGGTTCAGGGGTTGACAACCTAATTAATAAAGGAAATAGAAGACATCATTTATAATGAGAGGTTAGAAAATGTAGGTCCTCTAGCGGTAGCCTAATAAATATATATGTACAAGGTCAATATAAAGATCTAGAACTTTATATACCAAAGATCATACACAGGACAAACTTTCACCAGCTTAGAATGGAAAAAAGCAATTTTTCCATGAGTATACCAAGGGCATCTTTACATTAACAGTGGTTAAACATGATATGGTAAGGGTGGTTATACATGATATAGTGATGGCAAATTCAGTTTCAGAATTTAAAATTTTAATTAACACCTTTCCTGCAGTGCTACCTGTAGGTATAATTGCAAGATATAGTATAGGGCAATTGATCAACAGAATGTATCCAGTTGCCATATTTTGTGATCAGGAAAATATTTTTTTCTCCCTGTTAGTTTAAATTTGTAATTGTCACATGTGGAATCTACTGTTTTCTTTCATTTGGTCAGTGATAATAAATAAAAACATTATACAGTTAAAATAGATAACCAAACAGTATAAAAACAATCCAATATCAATCCAAATAAAGCTGCTATCGGTACATACATAAGGATAAGTATATAATAAACATCAAAATTAGAACATCCAAAAGTATGGTTCTGTTTTTATAATGCACACACTTCTATGTATAATATCTGAACCAAATTGGTTGCAAGAGAAAGGCATAATGGTGCAATATATACAGCCAGAAATGGCAAAAAGGTAGGTCAGTATAGAGTTGAAGTATCATTGGAGAAAAACATTATATGATAATTGGTCATTCAGGCCTCTCGGTCTGACTGTGTTTCATTTAAATATCCATTCAGCTTCCAATTGAAGCAGTCGTTTACAATGATCAAGACCACACATGTCTTCTTAAACTTGGTCAATTATAATATATTCAAGTGCAGATAAGTTGTACTTCACTTGGGTGAAATGCTTGGCCACTGGTTGATCATTTTCTTTGTTATTTAATGCAGACTCCTTAAAAGTCCTAATGGTTTTCCCTATGTAATAAAGTCCACACGTACACTTATTAGAGATATATAACATAGGCACCGGTGCAGTAACGTATCCGATACTTATTTCCAAGATGTGGATAAAAAAGTGCTTGATAGACAGTAAATCATATAGCTACAAGTAATACACCCCAAACATTGATATATATATATATATATATATATATATATATATTAATTTATTTCCCCCAGTACTGATTGTGATGGAAAAAATGAATAAAAAATAATAATGAAATTGTAAAAATACCAAAAAACTTTATTAAATGCAAATATATTTAACAATACATTGTTTTCAATGAAAAGTTACATTAACATTACTGGATATGGTTACCCATTATTGAATAAGGTTACCCTTACACAGTCCTGTTTTGAATTACACCTACAGATCATGGCGATAATTACTGAATCCATGAGGCAAAAAAAAAAATCACAGGTAAGTTATTGATACATATGAATATTAGCACAATTCAATTCATTTCTATGGATCTGGAATTGTGCTGCATTATTACTAATGCAGACAAATAACACAACAAAATTTTGAGATAAAAATGTGATAACATATAATATAGCTGCGAAAAAAGTAAAGATGCAATAACGCAAAAACAGCATTGATACATATGCCCCTTAATTCAATAATGGAGAATATCCCTTTAGGTTCAAATAACATTTATTATAAATTTATAAGTGGCATTAAAAGCACAAAAAATTATGTAACAGACAAACGTAATATTAAAACATACAAAAAGTTTTTTCATTATTTACAGACAGTAAATTGATAATATATAAGACCGGTCCTCCTCTCCTAGATCTGTCCTTTCTGCCTCACTGTGGGGGCCATTGGGGTACACGTCCTGGCTTCCACTGCACACTCATTAAGAAGGGACAGACCTTCTATAATTATTATATAGATAATATGCTGAATGCCATGTATAATACACTGAGACCATTTGCCTATTAGCTTTTATATAATAATAGCTTCCTGTTTAAATCATCAAAACCTCATTAAATTGTACAATGTTAATGGAACTTTTAGGAGCATTTTGTGAATTTGAATGCTTCTTAAACTTCTTAATTCTTAATTTGAATGCTTCTTAAACTTAAACGGGAAAATAGATTAAAAAAAGACTTGATGCAGAAAAACAAATGTATCCCTGTACATATCATAACTTTTTTGCATTATTTTTCTATATGCATGTCTACTTGCATTAGCCAAATGTCACACGATGCTTGAGTAGTACAGATGGAAATAATAACTGTCTTCAATTACCTCATCTATGATGCTTGCCAAAAAGAACATGTAGTCGCATGTTTAGTTCATCATATTTTGTTTGTGCATTAATAAAAGGAAATTGCACAGACAGGATCTTCCAGTACTACAGAGGAGTATTGAACGGCCAGTAAAGTGCATATTGTGAAACTTTGTGCTAATTTTGAAACTTATGAATGTGTTATGAATGGAGTCAAGTTGCTTACAATGCAATTGTGTATTTAAAAGAATGTTATTTTAAAATGTAATATAATTTTGCACTTTCACCTTTAGCTATCTTTCTAACATTTATATTGATATTAAAACCATAATGTTGTTACTGCCTGCTAGGGGAACCATTTAATAAATTAGTAATATCTTTGTTTCTTATGTTTCCCAAATGTAGGTTCATGTTCCATTTTATAGCTAGTGCTTGGATGTTGCACAGGAGAAAGTTACACTTAAGTTTAATATAAAATGTATTGTATGTCAATTGTAATTAGAGATGTGTGCTGACCTCTGTATTTTGGTTTTGGATCTGCATTCATCTTCATGTTTTGGTTTTGCAAAACCACATTCAAGTGTTTAGTTTTGGATCTGTTTTTTTATTATTTTTTATTTTTAAGAAACAGATAATCAAATTTTAGCTGATTTTAAATTTTTGCAATCCAAATCCCAAAATTTGGATTTTTGCAATCCAAATCCCCAAATTCGGATTTAAAGTCAGAATTCTGAATGGTGGGAAGATGAGAAATGCAACTTGGATGTGTCCAGATTCACAAAATTCATGTGGATTCAGATTTCTATAGACCCGAATGGCACATCTTTAATTGTAATGTTTTTCAGTGAGATATAAAAGGTGTAGCTAAATTTAACAAGGCAAGCTTGACCAATCAGAATTGACCAATATTCAATGGGCTAACCATATTTTCAAAAAATCACTTACTCTATAGGATAGGAAAGATCTCTCATCTGCAAGAAAAACCCTGTACCAGTGAGATTTTCAAAATTACACATACAATTGGATATGCCCCTATATGTATGCTGAATTTGCCCTTATAAGTAAGAACCTATGTGTTATGTAAGGTGGCTAACTTGGTATTTTCAATTAAGTTTCAGTATACTTGGAACTGTACAAATACTGAGTTGAGTTGCTGTTTTCAGACAAAAGAGATAAGAACACAAACCAATTTCAGAATCAGTTCTAAATTTGTCTTCTACTCCATGTGTTTTGCTGTCAAGTCTGCAAAAGAAACATTTTTGTGTTGTCAAGTTGGAGATGCTTAAGAAGGTCCGGTATTCCAACACTACTAATTATTATTTTAAATATTATTTCAATTTAAATGTCTGAATGTCTGAAATGGAGAATTTATTCTGATTGTTAATTAATATCTATATCCAAAGTATACTACTGTATTATCCTGGCTTAAACCTGGCGCGTACACCACTGTTTTCTTTTTTTGTAAATCGGCACATATGCAACAGTATCTGTGCAGACCTGAACACTTCTTTCTGCAAGCTGATAAAAATGCCCTGAATCTGTGTTGGGAGGAAAGCAATAAAAGCAAGTAACTTTACACCTGGACCAACCATGTTGCAATGTAAGGGATGAAAATACCATTTTATTATTTTATTTTTTATTGCATACGTGGTAAATACTGGCTGCTTTTGCATGTAGCCCACAAATTCTGGACAGCTTTTTTTTTACACAGCAATGTAGATATGAGTTTGGACACACCCCTCTCACATCTAAGGCCCTCATTCAGAGCCGGACGCTCTGAGCAGAGCGCTCGCTCTGAATGAGGGCCGTCCTCCATAAACATGGAGCGTCCTCCTGGACGCTCGTATAGCTGTGGGTCACCACCCACAGCACATACGAGCATGCAGGATGATGGTCGCGATGGTCTTGACCATCGCGACCATCGCCAGTGCGACCAGAAGCATGTGGTCGGGGTTTTCGACCACAAGCCCTGGAGTGATTGTGGCTCTATCAGAGCCAAAATCACTCCCACTGACATCACTAGTGATGTCAGTGGGCCGGCTTCTGACGGTAGGCGTTCCCTTGGGAACGCCCCCGTCTGGGAGGCACCCCCCGGCACGCCCACCAAAGGGGGCGTGCTGTCAATCAACATCGACAGCACGCCCCCTTTGATCAGACACAACGAGCGACGGAAAGTCCTTCGCTCGTCGCGTCTGGCGTATGCGCACGACGGAGCTCCCTCCGTCGTGCGCATGCTCAGTGCACACCATCGACCCACTTGCGAGCGGACAGCCGCTCGCGAGTGGGTCTGAATCAGGCCCTAAATCTCTACACATTTTCAATCTGCCCCACCTGCAGTGCAACATGATTTTAACAAGGTGCATAGTTTCTTGCTTTTTTTTTTGCTTAGCTTCCCAAATATGTGAAACGACTGCCAAATCATTGCAGGGATATTGAACTTCTTATTGACCTTAATGTAGACCATTGTGCAAAAGGTATGAATCTGCAGCCACACTGCCAAGATCAGACTGTCAATAAACCTAATTACTGGGCAAAAAATGGAAACTTATTGAACACTTATTAAGCTAGTGTGAAGCCAACTGTTGACTTTGAATGAGCTATAAAAGTCAGAGCCTACAATGCAATACATTGTGCAAGGGCAAATCTACAAGCCATTCCACAGAAGGACAATGTATGGGAGGGTCACAAGGAAAGATCCTATGCTGCCCTACAAAGTGTTTGTAAAGTTCTGTCATGCTATGTGAACAATCCTAGAGCAAAGCATGGTGGTGGTTGCATCATGCTGTTGGAACAACCCTAGCACACAGTATGTGGTGGTAGCGTCATGCTATGGGAATTACCCTGGAGCAAAATATGTTGGTGGTAGCATCAATGGTCAATTTGATTGTGGTAGATCGCTTTTTAAGATGCCTCATTTCACTCCTTTTAGATCCTTAACATCCCTCCTCACAAAGATTTTTTCCATTACAATATCTCCATAAATGCTGGAGAGTCTTCAATAATGGACAGGCTAATGGAGAGGATTAGAGCTTTAAGCAAGTCATTGGACTATGGCCATCCTGTGGCTCTCTAGGTGTTGTGAAACAACAAGTCCCAGCATACCCTCCCACCAATCAGCTGGTAAAGTATGTTGGGACTTGTAGTTTCACAACAGCTGGAGAGCTACAGGTTGGCCAGGCCTGGACTATTGTCTCTAGTCCTTATTATAACTGAGAAGATTTGCAAATAAACCAAGAAAACTCCCTTTTTTTATTGTCTCAGTTACTCACCCTTATCTTTGAGATTCCCTCTCATTTTGTATTCTTGATATGACTATATTTGATCTCCGCAGAGACATGTGAGGCTCTTTATAAGAACATGCACTGCTAGACATCACTAATCAGTGCCTTTATTGTGGCTTTGAGATCAAATATAGCTATCACACACAGCAGTAAAATAGCATTCAAGATACCCTCTCTCATACTTGCCCCCTGCTTAATTGGACCAGCCCAGCCATTTTTGAAAGGTTTAAATTCAGTTTCTTTCTAACTGAATGTACTTTATACGTTCCCAGCCTCTTCTATATCTCACTACTCTAATCTGTGGTGATAAATAAATTTTACCTCTAGGAAATCTCCTAAACCATTTCACATCTTCTGTCAACAATGAATATACATTTGGAATTTCCTGGGATTAATAAAATATTCTGAAGTACATGTTATCATTTTCATTATAAAGTTTCATCTATGTTATCCGCTGAAGCCAGGCAGTGGATGCCTGTTATATTGGTGCCCAATCCCTCCCTTCTCAGTACAGCTTAGAGAGCAGCTGCAAAGAAACTGTTCATATAACTGAGCTCTGTAATTAGCCAGTTGACTAAATGGTGTCAAAGTGTCAAAGCCAGTCTTTATGCATTAATATCAGTCTATGTATCATTCTGTG
Source organism: Taudactylus pleione (assembly GCA_031769625.1). NCBI lineage: Eukaryota > Metazoa > Chordata > Amphibia > Anura > Myobatrachidae > Taudactylus > Taudactylus pleione. Next base: position 12,661,146 of record JAUIMM010000091.1, read on the forward strand.
TCTGTGTGTATATAAATATTAGGATAAGTGTGTGAATATGAGAAGTCATCTTGGAGTTCCTTGAAGTCAGTTGAAGCAGTTGCCCTGCAGCCAGCCCCCTTTATGACTTATATTCATATTTCATAGCAGCAGATATATGGCCAAGAAATGCATCAAGTTTATTGCCACAGTTGTAATGGATATATGTGCCATTAGATTGCATTAAACTGAACTATTCACTCAATGGCTCTTTTTTACACCAAACAGGGGTCTCGCCTCCAGCCAAGCCATCTTACTTAGCGTCCGCTAGTGGAACATAAACCTTTTACCAAATGGATGCACATACAGTAGTGAGACCTTGTAAACTGGGGATTTGAGTTCTCCTTGTGGACTGTATCGGATAGACTGTTCATCTGTCCCTTATAACATTATGTGTTACATATGCTAGTTTTGTATACTTTTAGGGCCTGCTTCCAAGATTTACGCTAACGCAATCGCAACTGAGATCTCTGACAGATCACAATTGCTAAAATATGCTATATATATATAAAATGAGTGCTATAAAATATATGTAAAATTAAATGTTAAAATAAAACTATAGTATATGTAATATACGTATGATTAACTAATTTAATGGCTTGAATTTGTGCAATTGTAGAAAATGTCCCACCATGTAGGATTTTATAACTCTTTTGTAAAAATTGTAGCTGGCTGGGAACGCCACGCACTAAAGTGTTCCCCAGGTCTGTGGTACTGATAATTGAAGGGCTGACAGCTGAGCCGTAACTAGACTTTTTGGTGCCCTGTCCAGAAAGAGCATTGGCGCCCCCCTCATTTTTCAAAGGGACACAATGCACCCAAAAAAGGGGAATGGCCTCAAGGGGAAGGGCCAGGTGACAGGCCCAAACAGCGCCCCCTGACCTGTGGTGCCCTGTGCAATGGCACTGGCCGCACTACCCTAGCTACGGCCCTGGCTGACAGGCCCTACCTCTCTGCTGAAGCAGCTGTGCAACCTCTACAGGCTGTAGCCACTTGGGTTTGGAGTGGTGAGTGTGTTACTGCGAGTGGGTTGCCAGACAGCCGGTGATGTCACAACCAATAATGCTCTGTGTTTCCTGTTTCTCTGCTGATGCAGCCAATGCATATCATACCACTGGGCAGTTGCATAACTATAGAGGGAGCAGGGGATGTGCTTGTTATGGGACCCTGCAGCTTAGGGGGCCTGCAAGCCCTGCTTGCGTCTCCCTGCACCCTCTGTAGCATGGCCGGTCAAGTTGCTGGTGCAACTGGGCACGCTGTTCTCTGAAGCCATCAGAGACTAAAGACACCTCTGATCACTTCAGAGGCCAGCGTTCCCAGTGATGCAGTGTGCCAGTGACATCATCACCCTCATTACCTGCAATGAGAGGAGCCTGCGCCTGCTGCTGGATCTAGTAAGATCCAGTCAGTGGCAGCAACTACGCAGGGAGCTGACAGCATGGACTGGAGAGTGAAGAGCGGTAAGTACTGCATTGGGAGGGGGCCACAGCATAAGGGGCAGTATTAGGGTCATTACTGAGGGCACAGCATAAGGGGCACTACTAGGGCATTACTGGGGCACTGCATTAGGGCCATTACTGGGGGCACAACATAAGGGGCACTAGTAGAGGCACTGCATAATGGACACTACTGGGGGCACTGCATAATGGGCACTACTGAGGGCACTGCATAAGGAGCTTTAATACAGGGGGCACTAATTTTCTATAGACATTACTTATAGTATTTGTATCAAATTGGCATGTTTAATATTTTTCCTATGATTAGTGCCTGAATTATTATTTTTTTTATATTACATAACAGTATATGATGTTTGGCTTTGGTTGTTTGCTTGTTAATATACTTTTGCTACTAAGCATGGTACTTATTTGAAATGTTGGCATCAAACAAGGTCTCATTGTTTTTATATATTTACCATTTTAAAATAAATACTTTGATTTGGATGTTTGATAGTGATTACATATAATATCTACAGGTTTTTATAGAAAAAAATTAATATCTAATGTACCATGAGCTATAACGTAGGTTGTAAGAGACTAGAAAATGTTTTAAGAAATCAGTAAAACCAGTTAACTATTTTGTACCTTTAATGTATGAGTTTTTCATTGGCATTTATTATTTGTATTTTTATTTTTCTTTCTTTCTTGGTATAAATTTCTATTGAATTAAAACTTTTGGGATGTCCTCAGGAAAGGGCGCTGTAGAGTAAAACTCAATACAATACACCTATATACTAAAAGTGTTGGAAAAGTGTTAGCCAAGAATTATTAAGAGTTAATTAAGTGCCTCCTGCCCATATAAGCAAAATAAAGAACATACTACAGAGTGCAAAACAAATTAAAGAACCAAAGAGCCAAGCAATACTTTCTAAGGCTGTAAATCACAAGCTTCTTGGTGGTCTTTGTATTTTTTTAGTGAAAGAAGGTTTGTAATAAATATAAGGGAAGTTGTCATCTCCTGAATATTTCCCCAAAACATGTTAATTTAACAAATTTGTTAAATAAATCATCTTGGCCAATTATTACAATGTGGTTAAAATAATGCCTTTCCAACTCATGTTTAAGTCTACAAAGGCTGGGGAGTCACTTTTTGATAATTACACCTTATATATGTTGACATGAAATACATATGATTCTTGGTTGAAAGACTGGTTGTAATATATTTGTAACAATTAATGTATGATGTTTCACAGACCTTCCATAGAGTCCTCTCAATAAAGTCTCCTATATTCCCATGAGTTACATTAAAATGGAACCAAAAAATATACTATATCTTCAAATGTTTCCAAAATTTCCCTTGATGTCTCTAAATACTTACTCTATCTAATGCTCCCACTGTTCTATTGTTTTAATAAAAAATACCCCTTTTATTGTATACAGTTTTTCTAAAAGCATTTATTCAATTTGTGTGCATAAATTAGATCAGATTACATTTTTATGTATGTCCAATTCTTTAAAAATATAGTATAGTTTGTGAATCTCTCAATGACTTCATCGCAACACTCTTCTTCCCATTTTAGACTAAACACACTTGTAAAGAGATTTTATCTGAATTTAAATATTTTCCACTTAAAATGCAATCCTTTGTTCCTGGTTCCATAACAGTGTTATTTATTTTATGCAGACCCCATATTTGGCTTGGTATACATACTTCCATTATGGTTGCACTAATTATACGAGAGTAATAATAACATGTGAATTGCCCTGCTTATGTAGCAAATACCACCTACTCTCCACTGAAATATAACAGGTTATGCAAACAATGGCACTAATTCCAATGAACACAAAACATATACAATATTTCAAATCTAAAGGTATAAATGATAATCTATGGTAAAACCAATTTTTTATTGTTATTATCTGTGATTTGTAAGGTGCTTTTGAGAAGGGAGTTGTTTGTATACTTGAGTAAAAGATAATGAACAATAGGAGTGTTGTATGTCCCCATTTTCTTTCCATATGGTTATATGAGTAAATAAGTATATACATAGAAAGAGTATAATACATTGCCATTAAGTAGAACTGTAATGGACCCCTATAGTTATCTCTGTTTGACTCAGACTAGGTCAGAGCCAATAACCATATTACCTTAATATTATTATTACTTTTTATTTATAAGGTGCCATAAGTGGTCCGCAGCGCCGTACATAAGGCTGGGTTATTAAGAAGCTATTAGATCACTAAGATTAGGCTATAACTATTATCTCTTGCTGAAAGCAGTGGGAGACCAACTCATTGAGGGCTAGTTGGTATTACAGAGACTGTGCAAGTGTTTGGGGACCTGTGTTCCCTTTTATTTCAATGGGTGGTGGAGGAAGAGAATTGTATGGTATAATGGGAGTACAGATTGGAGTACCAACTGGAACTGGATTGGGAACGGACTGGAGTACAAACTGGAACCAGATTGGGACCTGACCGAAGTACAAACTGAAACTGGATTGGGACTGGACTGGAGTACATTCGGATTGAGACCGATGATGACAGGTATCTGCTGGAACCGATAATAACAGATATCGACTGGAATCGATGGTAACTCATGTCTGCTGGAACTGATGGTAACAGATATCGGCTGGAACTGATGGTAACACTAGAAGCAAGTCCTTTAGTTAGACCAGACTGGAACATTGAGATAGATGGAGACTTGCATTCACCAGACTGGAAATGTATTTGGACGGACTGGGCCCATACAGATATAGAGTACCTGGGACGTCAGCACAGAGCTGTAACTTCAGCAGAAGGGACATTGTACTGGCAATGTGGGCCAGTCAGGAAATTAAATTTATAGGACTGATTGGATGCTGCAATCAGCTGATTTGGGGGCAACTCTCAGGGTGGTGGAGAAGAGTCAACATGGCTGCACTCATACTAAGTTTTGGAGGGAACTCTGGCGTGCAGCCTGAGTACTAGCATGCTGTGAAAGTGTAGAGGGAACAGCATGCACAGAGAGCAAATACATCTTCAATCTCTGCAGTCAAGACCAGCACTACATATAGATTGCACACACTGTTGTAATCAGGACTCTGCAGAGTTCACAGACAGAAGGAAACTCAGGTGAATAATGAGCCTGGACGTAATAGCACAGTCTCATGCTCAATCATAACAGGTGGTCACTTGATGCTCTGTGAGGTAGTGTAGTACAGCCAGCAATACTTATCTTTTAATCTTGAGACAATGGAGCCTCCATACTCTGTTTAAAAGTGAAGATACCCCACAACCATAGCATAAATGAACCAGGTGCTGGCACCTTAATGTAGAGAGTAGAGCCATCTCAGTCTTTACAATACTGACATCTGTATTCAAGTGAGCCACGAATGACAGAAGTCAGAGCTAAGTTTTTTCCTTGTACGATAGAAAGCATAGTTTCATTCCTGGCCCGAGGTATCTGAATTAAAGATTGACCATGTCTAGAAAGACACTCAATAGGTTGACACCAGATGGTGACAGGCAATAGGTTGACAGGGTGAAAAGTTCGACAGGTACAAAAGGTCAACTGAAAAAAGGTCAGCAGTGCAAAAGATCAACAGAAAAAAAAGGTCGACATGGACAAATTGTCGACACAAAAATGGCCAACACGTGTTTTTCACCATTTTTAAGGTTAGGGATTAGGGTTAGTGTTGGAGTGAGGGTTAGGCACTTGGTGGAGGGTTAGGGTTAGGCTGTCGGAGAGTTAGGGTATGGATTAGGCTTAAATTACAAAAACATGTAGACCATTATTGTGTTGTCCATTTTTAAGTTGACCATTTGTCCCTGTCGACCTTTTCTACTTGTTGACCTTTAGCACTGTTGACATTTTTTCAGTCAACGTTTTGTACATGTCGACATTTTGACCATGGCGACCTATTGTCTGTTATCGACCTACAGTATTGAGTGTCTATCTAGACATTCTTGATCTTTTATATCACACTCCCTGGCCGGGTCTGTTCACCTTAATGTCCAATACGAGTTATCAGAATAGATGGACCTATTCTAATCAAGTTGCTCTAGGAATCAAAAGGAGCCTAGGGGGTCATTCAGCAAAGGATGCTCGCAAACGGGTCGATGTTGCCCCACTGTGCATGCGCACGACGGAGGGAGCTCCGTCGTGTGCATGCGCGAGACCCGGATAGCGACGGGCTCTCCGTCGCTCCGGGTCTTGCACCAAAGGGGGCGTGCTGTCGATGTTGATTGACAGCACACCCCCTTTGGTGGGCGTGCCGGGGGCGTGACTGCCAGACGGATGCTTTCCCATGGGAACGCCTACCGTCTGAGTCCGGCCCCACTGACATCAGTAATGATGTCAGTGGGAGTGATTTTGGCTCTGATAGAGCCAAAATCACTCCTGGGCTTGCGGAAGCGAGACCCTACCGCAGGGTCTCATCGCAAGCCCGATGCTCGCGATGGTCTTTGACCATCACGACCATCTTTTTGGCCGCTCGCATAAGCTGTGGGTGGTCACCCACAGCTATGCGAGCGGCCAGGAGGCCGCTCCAAATTTAGCTGGGACAGCCCTGATTCAGAGCGAGCGCTCTGGTCAGAGTGTTCAGCTCTGAATCAGGCCCCTAGTTAGCACAGTTGGCCTATGACCACGTGTGCATTCTGAATGTGGTTGACCTCCTAAATACTTCCACACATACAATGAGTTTCAAATGCCTGAGAATTTATAATTTTGCAACATTAGCAAATATAACTGCCAGCATAGCTACGGGTTATGAAAACATACATCATATATGTCGTCAGCCTGTATGTGTTCTTTGAAACCCATCATGAAGTATGCTGCCTTAACTAGTCCTGAACCTTGCTTCCTGCAGTTTGGTCACCTAGTCTTTTTGACTGACATACTTATTCCACACTACAACCTGGGTTATTGCACGTGAACATGCAGCAAACCGGGTTACTGTGATGTGTGAAAGGGACAGGTTGAAAGAACGGGTCGAAAAAAACAGCATTTCAACCTTGGTCACGAGAAGCGTTGAACGCGTGTTTAAACCGGCTTGCAGGGCAATGTGAATTGGTAACCTGGGTTGATGCGACCCAGGTGCCGTTTTCTGCATAGGAATAAATTCATAAATTACTGGCTTCTAACTTTTTGTGTTTCAATTAAAAAAAACAACAAGAGAGTTTTTCATCATAAAATGATAACAAAGGACAGTTACAATAGCCAAATTCTAGAGAGTAGATGACGGAAAACATAAAAAAATCTAAAAATCATTTGAAGAGATGTTGACAGTTACAGACAGCATTATGGTGAATATTTAGGAGCAATCATCACAGCACTTGATATCTGAAGGTGAACAGTGTCACATTCAGTTTCTTAATTATCATTACCCTTCCCCATCTATTCACTTGTATCATGCGGCAATTCTGTATGGACTTGCTGTGACTGACACAGTATGTCATTGTGATGGAAGCCTGTAAGTGGCCTTCCTGTAAATTAGACCTGAAATGGCTGCAGTCTACCACTGCGACCTGTACATGGTGCTCAAAATGTAGACAAGATTCACTTCAAGAAAAAAAGGATAAAACATCCAGAAAACAGCAAAATGACATTTTATTATGCTGACATTTTGCAAAACATGTCATCAAATCTCCAGCATCAGCTAATGATTCATATAGTTATATTTATTATTAAATGTTTTGTTTTCATAAAGTGCATACAACTTTATTTTATAATTTATGGTGAGGGGTGTGTGTCTTATAGTTTAAATATACATAACCAGGATCTTATTCATAGTCTGCGTCATATTCAAAGCCAAGACTATTATATGATATTGGAGCGGTCAAACAAGTGATGTACATGGTCTTGAAAATGGTCACAACGATGACCAAAACGTTGACTGGTAACAATATCTTGCTGACTTTGGGCCTGATTTTTTGCGGATCACAACTGCAAAAGAGTATGCAGATCGACCGATGGTGCGTATTGTGTATGCGTATGCATCGCAGTGTGTGAGTTAGCATTTCGATCGCACTGTGATCACCCATGCAGATACAAAGCCATCGCAGAGTGAGGGACGGGAGGTCGGCATTTGGGGGTGGTGACGGGGGAGTGGTTGGAGAAAGGCAGGCGTGCCTGTCCGTTTGAACACCGTTGCATGGGTATGCATAAATTAGCCACTGCCACAGCATTCACAGCTTGAGTACTCACTGCATGCGACGAGGTTAGCAATTTCTGAGTAAGGTCAGACCTGCTGTAATTGGGCGTGAGGGGCCCATGTTACTCGATGTTCCCGATATATACGCAGGACTGCATGGTATTACTCATGTGCAAAAGCGGTAGTGGGCGTCTCTATGCTGGCTTTCCAATTGCAAACATTAGCATATTTTCACAGCAGGTCAGCGTGCGTAATCGCAGCTGCGATCGCAATAGCGATCCGTAGTGAATCAGGCCCTTTGATGTTAACAATATAATTATGTTTTTTGGCATTACTGGATTTATTTTGTATCTGGGTGATAGTTACATTGTGCAATAAATATCTTATGGATTATTTTCACTAAAAGGAGAGTGCTCATTTGTTGTGCTTATTAGTGGACCCATGGGGGAGTTACAAAGGGATTTTCTTTGTTGATGCAGTCCTGGATGAGGCAACATTTTTGAACGCAAGTGCTGGTCCGGAAGGATTAATGTGTTATTGGATTTGTGAGATGGAAATGGAAACAGTAAATATCTAAGGTCTACCCATGGGAAACAGGGTAATCAGCTAGTGTATATGTGTATGTATATATATATATATATCTCAAGTGCCCTGACTAACTGTGACTCATCAATACCCAGCCCAAACCCTTTTCAAAAATAGACTCCTAAGGGGGTGAAAAGGGATCAAATGTTTCCTCCCACCCTGTGCAATGTCCTGACTGATTGACTCATCATGGCTGTAGCACAGTTCAATATTCAAACTCCAGCTGTCACCCCAAGTGCTGCCAAACAACATTGGCATTTGATGTGGCTCCCCTATTTGAATAATGAGGGATCGGAATGTGTTACTACATAGGTAGCAGAGGGGAATGTGTTAGTACAGGTGTGAGGGAAGGAATGTGTTACTATAGAGGTGAGAGATGAAAATGTGTTACAATAGCAGTGATAGAGGAATGTGTTACTATATAGGTGAGGGAGGGGAATGTGTTACTACACAGGTGTGGGAGGAGAATATGTTACTACGCAGGTGAGGGAGGGGAATGTCAAATGTGTTACTACAGGGTAAGGGAAGAGAGTGTGTTACAACACTGGCAAGGGAGGGGAATTGTTACTACAGGGGTAAGGGAGGGGAATATGTTACCATAGGGGTAGCAGGGGTAATGTATTACTGTATTACTACCAACTGTGACCCCATGCGCTGGCAAACATCACTGGCATTTGGTGTGGCTCCCCTATTGGATTAGTGAGGGATCGGAATGTGTTACTACAAAGATATCAGAGGTGAATGTGTTAGTACAGGTGTGAGGGAAGAAATGTGTTACTATAGAGGTGAGAGAGGAAAATGTGTTACAACACCAGTGAGAGGGGAATATGTTACTATAGAGGTGATGAAGGGGAATGTGTTACAACACTGGTGAGGGAGGGGAATTTGTTACTACAGTGGTAAGGCGAGGAGAATGTGTTGCCATAGGGGTGAGTGGGGGTAATGTATTACTACAGAGGTGAGGGACGGGAATGTGTTTCTCCAGAGGTAAGGGAGGGGAATAGGTTATAACAGGTGTGAGTGAGGGTAATGTGTTACTACAGGTGTGAGGGAGGTATTGTATTTCTACACAGGTGAGGGAGGGGAATGTTGAATGTGTTAACACATGGGTGAGGGAGGGAAATTTGTTACTATAGAAGTGAGCAAGGATAATGTGTTACTAGTAGTAACACATTATCCTTGCTCACCTCTATAGTAACACATTTCTCTCCCTCGTCCGTGTGTTAACACATTCCACATTCCACTCCCTCACCTCTGTAGTAACTTACTACAGAGGTGAAGGAGTGGAATGTGTTAGTACACAGGTAAGGGAGGGAAATGTCTTGCTGTAGCAGTGATGGATGGGATGCATTACTAATGTGAAGGTAAAGGATTAATATTTTACTGGAGTAAATTTCTAAGGTCTACCCAGGTGAAACCAGGTACATCAGCTAATTATATATATCTACATCTACACTATATGGACAAAACTACTTGGTCACACCTGTTACTTATTGCATTGAGGTGTTTCAACCCGTTACCACAGGTGTAAAAAATCAAGCACCTAGCTATGCAGTCTCCATTTGCAAACATTTGTGATACAAAATGGGTCATTCTGAAGAGCTCAGTGACTTCAAGGATGGTACTGTGATAGGAAGCGTGGTACTTTGATAGGATACCACCTTTGCAATAAGATAGTTCGTGAAATTTCATCCCTGCTGGATATTCGACAGTCAACTGTAAGTGATATTAGTAGAAGGTGGAAGCATTTAGGAACAACAGCAGAAGACTACGTAAAATCACAGAGCAGGGTCAACGACTGCTAAGGCACATGGTGTGTCAAAGTTGCCAACGCTCTACTGATTCCATAGTTCCAAACTTCCACTGGCCTGAATGTAAGCACAAAAACTGTGCTGTGGGAGCTTAATGGAATGTGTTTCCATGGCCGAGCAGCGGCATGCTAGACTCACATTACCAAGTCCAATGCCAAGTGTCGGATGTAGTGGTGTAGAGCACACTGACACTGGACTGTGGAGCAGTCGAAACGTGGTCTGCGAAGTGACAAATTAAATTTCTTTGTAAGTCATATGGGCAAGTCTGGGTTTGGTGGATGTCGGGAGAACGTTACCTGCCAGACTGCATTGTGCCAACTGTGAAGTTTGGTGGAGGAGGGATAATGATATGCGACTGTTTTTCAGGGTTTGGACTAGGCCACTTATCTCCAGTGAAGGGCATTCTTAATGTTTCAGCATACCAAGACATTTTGGACAAATCTATGCTTCCAACTTTGTGGCAACAATTTGGGGAGGGACATTTTCTATTCCAACATGACTGTGCCCCAGTGCAAAAAGCAAGGACTATAAAGACATGGTTTGATGAGTTCGGTGTGGAAGAACTTGACTAGCCCGCACAGAGCTCTGACCTCACCCCATTGAGCACCTTTGGGATGAACTGGAATCTAGATTGCGAGCCAGGTTTTCTCATCCAACATCAGTGCCTGACCTCATAAATGCTCTACAAGAGGAATGGGCGCAAATTCCCACAAAAACACTCCAAAATCTTGTGGAAAGCCTTCCAAGAAGAGTGGAAACTGTTATAGCTGTTCCCCAGTTGTGCATGACTCTTAATTTACTAAAAACTAGAGCTTTAAAGTCATCACTATCAATGTTTACACTTACACCAGACTCTAAGTCAGACCCTTTCTGGAGGCTTCATTTGAGACATTTCGGCTGCCATGTTTGTCTCAGTTTGTGAATACACACCCACACCGCCCTCTTGCTGTCCTCTCATTACAACAACATACCCACTGCAGTTCCGGCCCCAGTCCCAATCCTCTAGTTACAAGTCAGACTTCAGACAAAGGATGCAGATTCTTGAAAGTCACATGCGTAATGCGAGAAATCACAATTTGCGATTGAAAAAAGTCTGAAGCGCATTTGTAACTGGCTCTAAAAAAGCCCCACAATTGTGACTCTCAATTCTAAAAAGTATTGTATATATTTTTAATAGTTTTCGGGTTTATATTACCAGGCCATAGCAGTGATATACATACAAAGCCTATGCTTGGGTCAGTTGTAGTTATTATTATTATTGCAGGTGATCCTCTATAGCGAAAATCACACCCTCAGTAATCAAACAGATAAATTATAAATGCAAAATAGTAACACTTTTGTCCTAATTACCTTTACTTTCCCATACTGTCACTCTTGTTTATATAGACCAATGAATTCTTCTAGGCAGGTTGCAGGCATTTTAAATGATCTCTAACCTCATGACCTTTGCTACTTGTAAAATGTTGTTTAAAAAGGAAATTATTATAATTTATTCCACTGTTCAGAAAAGCTATGCTGTCAGCTAAATGACAAACTGTTTTGCTATTGACACTACAATTAATAAAATACCTCCCTGAGGGTCTTATGTAGAGGAACAGGTTCAGAAATCCTGGTTCAGGGGCATATACTCTAGTTCTTATGTATTTCACACAATAATGCCTGTACTGTTAGTGTGAATTTTGTGCTTATTTGCGCACTTGCATGTTTAAGTAAAATATTGTTTTGGTGGGTTTGGGATGAAGTAGAAAACTTTTCAGGCAACCACTGAGACACTGACATCCTTTCTAAGATTGTGGAATGAAAGGTAAATTTATTCTTAAAGGATCACGAAACACATTAAAATTTTCAGATGTGAGCCATAAAATTAAAGACATTGTTAAGTGTTAATCTGATATTCTATTGCAGCTCTGTTAAAAAGTAAAGTTTATCTCCATACTCTTTTACAAATAGAGGAAGTAGAGTCAGCCATTGACCATCAATGGTTGGCAACCATTCATGGTTTACTACCAATGTACCAATGGTCGATGGTTGCACCATCGGTGGCGGTGTCCAGATGGGTCACAATAAGTTTCTTTAAGTTCTTCCATGACCACAAAATCCTTTCTACAGCACATGCGCAATCACGAACCATTGAAGGAACAACCACCAATGGTTTTCCAATGATAGTCAAAGAAAATGCTCTTTGACTATAGAAAACCTTAAGCTGAAGCTCCTTCCATTATGGGATCCCTGCAGGTCATTGTGTTTAGTCTGCCTGGAGTGCTTCCTCCTGGTTCCTTCTGGTCCTGCTAACTTACTGCTCCTTTGGTGGATTCCTTGATCAATTTCCATGTCTCATGGTCTCATTAAACCGACTTTACTCCTTTTGCCCTACTGTAGATTATTGTTTCAACTTACTTCTTAGTTCTGTTTGCTCCTGGATTATGTTTTTTTTTTCATGCCCCTCTCTTGCTGGACTCATGTTTTCTTGTTTTGGTACTGGTACATTTAAAAACATTTTAATTTTTATTGTTTCAGACCTTACACTTGTCACCCATGTGGCACATATATCGTGATGAGTATGGTGGTAAACTGGGACTGTCATGCCTAAATTTGAAACTTTTGGGAGGTAAGTATTGTTAAAGAATTTGCATGAGTGCAGGATACTTGCAAATGAGATTTGGCTGTCTTGTACCAAAACTGATTGTGCACAGAGCGCTCTAACTCTAATAATATATATTTTATACAATACAATACAAATAAATAGAACATGAAATATTGTGATTAAATAAAGAGCAGGCCTCATCGTTGATAGAGATCGTGGATGGCCTGACATCACATAAGTAGATATTAAAAATTTAAACGAAATATACACTCACCAGCCATAACTTTAAATTCAGCTCCCTAATATTGTGGAGGTTCCTTTCATGCCATCAAAACATGCTCTGACTTGTCTAGGCATGGATTCCACAAGACCTCTGGAGGTGTCCTGTGGTATATGGCACCAAGAACTTAGCAGATCCTTTAAGTCCTGTAAATTGTGAGGTGGATCCTCCATGGCTCAGACTTGCTTTTCTGGCAGATCTCACAGATTGAGATCTGAGGAATTTTGAGGCCAAGTCAACACCTTGAACTCTTTGCCATGTTCCTCAAAACCTTCCTGAATAATTTTTGAAGTGTGGCAGGGCACAATATCCTGCTGAAAGAGGCCACTGTCATCAGGGAATACCATTGTCATGAATGGGTGTACTTGGTCTGCAACTATGTTTAGGTAGGTTGTACGTGTCAAAGTAACATACACATAAATGCCAGCACCCAAGGTTTCCAAGCAGAACATTGCCAAGATCATCACACTGTCTCCACCAGCTTGCTTTCTTCCCATAGAGCATCCTGGTGCTATCTCTTCCACTTAAACAATGCACACGCTCTTGGCCAGCCACATGAAGAAAAAGAAAATGTGAAACATCAGACTAGGATCTTCTTCCACTGCTCCATGGTCTAGTTCTGATTAGGAATGTGCGCCGACCCTCGTGTTTTGGTTTTGGTTTTGGATCTGTATCTCCTTCAAGGTTTTGGATCTGGATTTGGTTTTGCAAAACCACCCTCAATTGTTTTGGTTTTGGATCTGAAGTTTTTTAAATAAAAAATAGATAAAAATTTTTCAAAACAGCTAAAATCATGTAAATTATGCAATCCAAAACCCAAAATTCGGATTTAAAATCCGAATTTTGAACCGCAAAAAGATCAGAACCGCGACCTGGATTTACCTGGATCTCCTCAGGAGATTAACCACGACTCAGATTTACCCGGACTCTTGAAATTCAGATGGATTCGGATTTCTGGAGAACCAAACCAAACATCTCGAGTTCTGATGCCCATTGTAGGCGCTTTCAGCGGTGGAAAGGAGTCAGCCTGGGTACTCTGACTGGTCTGCAGCTACGCAGTCCCAAATGCAGCAAGTTGTGATGCCCTGTGTGTTACGATTCCTTTCTATCATAACATTAACTTTTTCATCAATTTGTGCTACAGTAGGGCTAGCCTTTGCTCCCTAAGTGCATCAATGAGCCTTGGGTGCCCATGACCCTTTCGCTGATTTACCGGTTGTCCTTCTTAGGACCACTTTTGATAAGAACTAACCACTGCATACTAGGAACACCCCACAAGACCTGCTATTTTGGATATGCACTGATCCAGTCATCTAGCCATCACAATTTGATCCTTGTCAAAGTCACTCATATGCTTGGCCATTTTTCCTGCTCCCAACACATCAACTTTAAGAACTGAGGCCCTCATTCAGAGGTGGTCGCAAGAAGCGACCGCTCGTTCTGAATGAGGGCAGATGATTCTTTTTTTAAGTGCGGCCTCCTGGTCGCTAGCTAAGCTGTGGGTTACCACCCACAGCTTAGCAACCGACCAGGGTGATGGTCCCAATGGTCAAGACCATTGCAACCATCGGGGCTTGTGACGAGACCCTAAGGTTGGGTCTCGGCAACCACAAGCCCCAGGGAGCTTCCTGCTCTGATCGAGCAGGAAGCTCCCCACTGACATCACTGCTGATGTCAGTGCGGCCGCCCACAAAACGGCAAGCGTTCCATCGGGAACGCCTCCATTTGTGAAACCACCCCCCCACCCCGCTTACAAAACAGGCCGAGCTGTCGATCATCCTTCGAGCTGGTTGCGAGTGCTCAGCACTTGCGACCGACTCTGAATGAGGTCCTGAGTGTTCACTTACTGCCTAATTTATCCACTCTCTCGACAGGTGCAACTGTAACCAGATAATCAATGTTATTCACTTCATCTGTCAGTCATTATGGCTGTTAGAACTCTCTCTTTCAGCAGTTAGAAGTGCTACATTATTATGGCAATGCACAGTAAGACCTGGTCACTTAATTCATGGGCCAGACTGCACAAGTGAATGAATACATCAGATGCCAGTCAGTGAAGTCAGCAACACACAAATGTCACTGTTGTCATCAGACACCAGTCAATAATGTTCAGTCACATTGACCAAGCCAGCAGACAAAGCTTTACTTTTGTGGGGCCAACAAAAGATTAACATACTGTATGAACTTGCAGAACAAGAATCCAGTGGGAGAATGCAATATTATTGTTTTAAGAAAACATCATTACAAGCAATATTCTGTGATCAACCACTTATTGTGTTATCTTATATTACTTTTTATGTTTGTAAACTATTACGTTCTACTCAAAAGGACATTATTTCAGCCATTTTTTCGGCAATCTGCCTGTACAACAATGATTAAACAAGATATTTTTACCCCTTTACCCGCCCTTCCTGATTTATTTATTTTTTTTGCGCCAATGCATGCAAAAACTTACTGTAGCTTATGAGCAATGTACCATTTTAGGTATAATTATTCTTAAAGAAAAGCAAAATAAGCAGTACTGTATGTAACTGACATAAAAACAATGACACATAACATGAGGGACAGAAATCTAATGCCTAGTAACTATTATGCAGGAGCATATGAAAGATATTAATTTACTACAAAGCATCTTCAGTGTAGAAAACACTATAAATTTTGTGGATTTTTAACCTTGACAGTTTCATGTAAATCAAAATATTCAACTTTGCGCAATAAATCTTGCAGAGGTTCAGCACTGCAACCTCCCATCGAGGCAAAGGACACCGAATACTACTTCAACATTTCAATATCATTTACTCAAAATTTGCTTAGGTATTTTAAATGTGTTTGTATGATATCATCCAATGCTGCCAGTTCACATAGATATTTGCTTAGACAACTGCAGAGGTCTATGTGTATCAACCACATATATATATTAGCTTTCATTATTCATTTAGGTTTTCTTTTTCAAAATGAAACTGTTTTGTTTTAATACTTGTCTAATCTGTGGTAGCAAAATAAACACAGAGACATGACATATTTTGACACATATGCAGAGTTGTGCACATGGTTATGTGTACGGCCAGTGGTGTCGCTATGGAGGTGCTGGCCGCACCAAGTGTCACCCTTGGAGGGGATGGTACCAAAATGCCGGCTCCTCTTCATTGATAGGAGCCGGGTGCTGCAGTGTGACATTTCTCCTGCAGCACTCAGCTCCTGTCACAAAAGAGGTCTCTGGGAGCAGCCCAGCTTCTCCGGGAATGCTGAGCATGCCCCCGGAGGAATGCAGTCAGGATTCGCCATGAGGCCAAACCCCTTTAAGTTAAGCCACTCCCCTTTCCAGGTATGCACAGCTCTGAAGGAGGGGGGGGAGGGGTATGAAGTGTAAGAGATGGCTGATCCTAGGCTGAACCCTGACAGTCAAACAGTTGTGAGCTCTATTACTCCTTTCAAAATAGGAAATATGTCAGAAGTTGCTGGCAAGCCTTGTTCCGGCCATCTCCCCTCTTCCGGGTTCTCCTGTCCTCAGGGTTGTCTTAACAGCAATGTGGACCCTGGGCAAAGCAATGCACTGGGGCCCCTACCTATCCATTCACTGGAAAAAAATGTAAATGGTGCATATGCCCATCAGACCTCCCACACATGCAGAGAGACTCTGGCCCTCATTCAGAGGCACTCACAAGAAGCGAGCGCTCGTTCTGAATGAGGGCGGCTGCTTGTATTTTTAAGTGTGGCCTCCTGGTCGCTAGCTAAGCTGTGGGTTACCACCCACAGCTTTAGCGATCGACCAGGTTGATGATCGCGATGGTCAAGACTATCGTGACCATCGGGGCTTGCGACGAGACCCTAAGGTTGGGTCTCGGCAACCGCAAGCCCCAGGGAGCTTCCTGCTCTGATCAAGCAGGAAGCTCCCCACTGACATCACTGCTGATGTCAGTGTGGCCGCCCACAAAACAGCAGGCATTCCACCCCCCCACCATGCCTACAAAATGGGCTGAGCTGTCGATCAACATCGACAGCCGCCCCTTTTGTAGTGAGTTCCGGAGCGAGGGAATTTCTCTCTCGCTCCGGGGCTTGCGCGTGCCCAGGGCCTAAACATCGACCCGGGTGCGAGCGCTCAGCGCTTGCGACCGGGTCTGAATGAAATCCTCTGTCTGAAGCCGGCGGATGAAGTGAAACTGGGACTGAGGCGAGTACTCGTCACCGAGTGGGTGGGGGGGGGAGGTTAGATCAGAATACAGTGCATTGGCGGCTGGCTTATAGAAATAGCACAAATTTACCCTGGCCAGGCTGCAGAGGGGTGGGTTGGTGGGTCCCTATAAGCTTCGGGCCCTTGGGCAACTGCCCAACAAGCCCAATGGAAGAGATGGCCCTGCCTGTCCTGCAGCCTCATGTCTAGACTATTCCCTCAATACAACGTACTCGCCACACTGCGGTACGTGATGCTGGGAATACTGGCGAAAGCTGTGTTCTCACCTGTGGATTATCCTCAGTCACCTGCTTGCTTGCTCATTGGTTCCTTATATTTTTTAAGCTTGTTTGTTCTACGCCGGTTTGCCGGCTATAGTGTGTCTCTACGTGTCCTTCTGGTTCCTGCCAGTCATGGTCCTGCTGGCGTGTGCCTGTTCTGCTGTATTTCTAAGAGCTCTGATTCTACACTCTCACTCCATCATCTAAAATGTTAATTTATTACTGTCTGCGGTGTTCCTGAGTTGTGCTGTGCCTGTGGCCTTGCCGCACATGGTTGTCATCTATTACCATCTCTCAGCCTGTTATCACCTCGGCTCTCAAAGCTGCATCCCGTCTGTCTAGCCGCAACTCGGCACACAAGGCCAGACCTCAGCCTATTACCACCTCGGCTCTCAAAGCCGCATCCCTGCTGTCGAAGCTGCACCTCGGCTCACTAGACTGCACCTCAGCCTGTTACCACCTCGGGTCTCAAAGCCGCATCCCAGCTATTAAAGCTGCACCTCGGCCCACTAGGCCGCACCTCAGCCTGTTACCACCTTGGCTCTCAAACCCACATCCCGGCTGTCTCGGCCGCATCTCAGCTCACCAGGCCGCATCTCAGCCTATTACCACTTCAGCTCTCAAAGTCACACCATGGCTGTCAAAGCCGCACCTCATCCTCTAAGATGCATCTCAATCTATGTACTATTGGCTCATTATCTGCACCACAGCTCTCAATGTCACCTCTCATCCTGTTTCCATATCAGCTCTCAAAGTTGCAACCCGGCAGTAATAGCTGCACCTCGAGCCTCAAGGTCACCTCTCAGCTCTCTAGCCACATCTCAGCTTTCCTAGCCACTTCTCAATTACGCAATCTCTAATTAGTAGACTTCATCAAGATTACCTCACCTTTTCAGTCCTCAAACAGTCGCATAACATCTAGTGGCCCTAGGAATAAATGATTAAGTCTCTACTACCTCGATTTAGGTCCAGACAGCCCCCTAAGTACCGGTGAATGTGTCCAGTTCTAAGGGAACAGCGGGTGGCTGTTATTGGTGAGGACCTCGTCTGTATGATTCTAGAGGTCTTACATGGTGAGCCCTAGGAGACAGTAACAAAATAAGATAGAAATATTATGATGTCTGATATTTTACAATTAACTAGATACACTAATTGAGATTTATATTCATGCATGATGTCCCCTACCTTAGCCAAATTTGTATGACTTCAATATAGGACCAATGGCAGTTATTTACTTGAAGAACACTCACAGCCAGGTAATTGTATTATATATGACGTCTTTAATATGTAGAAAACTAACATTGAACAAAAAAGGAATCAGTGATTCGACTTGTATACCTGGGAGTATAGTTGCCTCATGTCTAGTACATTTATAGCGAAATGTCATTTGTTTCACAGAAGATCCAACTTTAACTCGTCATGTTAGTACAATTCAGTCTAAGTAAATACACAGACTAATGTTTACAGTATCTCCTCTCTTCCTATTTGTACTGAGACACGTAAACATGAACTATATTGGGATATGAGCTTAAGGGGTCACTGATGTTTTTAAAACAGTTGTCACTCTCAAGTGAAACACCTGGTATATGATTTTATCCTTTAGTCTTCATCACTGTAAAACAAATGGGATATATAAGAATATGTCTTTTTCAGGCAATAAGATTTCCTGTGTATAAAAATAAGGTCAATTAAATGTTTCCGTTTTTTCCATTATAACTAGCGTTGTGCATTTCCAAATGAATCTGAAGTGAACCATTTTGGAAAGTGAACAGATAAAACAAATAATTTAATTTGGAAGCATTACCATTGATTGTTAATATTTGTGCTATTGTTAATATTATTTATTTACAACAGAAGGAAAACTTTAATTAAAAGGTGTTGTCATTTTAATTTTAATATTTTATATCTTGATTTCAATGTAACCAGCATCATCCTGCATAATATACACTAGAGATGTGCGGTTCCGGTTCCCAGAGAACCGAGAACAACCAAATTTAGAGATTCCAAGTCGAACCGAGTCCTGAGTCCCGGTTTTGCGATCAGTTCGTGACTTGGTTTTAAAAGACTAACTCAGGTTTAGGATTGCATGTAAACAGGTCCAAATTACATGAATTTAGCTGGGGTTTTTTTAATGAAATTTTTAATTAAAAAAAAAACATCCAAAGCCAAAACATTTGAGAGTGGTTTTGCAAAACCAAAACACGAAGATGAAAACAGTTCCAAAACCAAAACACAGGGGTCAGCAATCATCTCTAGTATACACACTATTTCGCTGTTGTAGTAATAATAATAATAATTTTCATTAACACTGGACAGTCAACACACCAATATTTGAGAACAAATTAGGAATAATAGCAAGATATGTGTAAAATATAACTATGGTTGCAAAGGAACAATAACAAGTAACACAAAATAAGTACAGATTCCATAAGTATGCAAGCTTACACTGTAGCAGACTTAATAAAATTGCAGCAGAATAATAATAGGTACAAGCGGGGAATTGGCACACAAACAATGATTAAATTTAGCTATTTAAGCAGCTAACAAAAGGGTATGCAGTTATACTTTCACTACATTAGTAATATATATATTCTTAAGCAGTAGTAATAATTCCAGAATGATAATTCAAGAAACATGAGATTAATTGCAAAACTCAGTAATTTCTTTAGATATACAGCAAACTGCAGGATAAAACATTTCAAAACACATGGACTATCCAGAGTAGTATATTAGCCAGGTGTACATCTGTTAGCAATAATATGTAATAGAATGTATCCAGGATACTTAGCAGTTGAAGAAATCAGCAATCCTTCTTAGGCAGCTTGCAAACAGCTAGAACAAGGGACCAGGCAAGAACAGAACAACCCACCCAGGCCCTAAAGTCAGCACCTGATTAAAACTGCTGGCAAACCATTCACAGTCGACCAAGCCAACGCCCAGGCTGACATCATCATAACAGGTGCAAAAGTCAGCAACCATTCCAATGATTCAGTCTAGACTCTACCAGTCGAGTACAGATATAACAGATATACAGGGTGGCAATAATTAAACTTATTCAGAGCCGTCTGCAGCTTGATCTAATAACCAGAATGTCACCAAAATATTTTTGGGCAAAAAGTCACCAATAGGGGGAATATAGCACTGTACAATGTGAAAATAGCAAAAAATGGCCAGACATTTCTGCATTATCATTAGTGTAACACAATAAAGTTAATTGAACATTACAATTTAATCTTGATATTCATTTGTCAGTCCATTTTCAAGCTATTTTCACATTGTAATGCCCCATGTGCCCCACATTGTAAACTTTTTGCAGAAAAAAATTCCCTGTGGAATCCTGCTTACCATGTCCTAATTACTCTCCCTAAAAAATATGGTGACATTCTGGTTGATTGATTAAACTACACATGGCTCTGAATAAGGGAAGTTTAATTATGGCCACCCTGTATTTATGAAGGGAAGCATTGGTGAAAGTTTTCTTGGTGAGGGTAAGAAGTTTGAATTGAATTCCGGAGAAATTTGGAGTCCATTATGATATTTACAGAGAGGTGCTGTGGAAGCTGAGCAGTGGAAAAGGAAGCTAAGCCTTGTCACTGCATTCTGCAAGGATATAAGTGGGGAGAGGTGGGTGAGGGGAATGCATGGAGAAGATTGCAATAGTCTAAGCAGGAGACATTAAGTGAATGGACCAGTATGTTGGTTATTTACCCAGTGAGAAAAGGGATATATTTCAAAGAAAAATGTGGTAAGGCTATAAGTGGTACTGTATGTGTGGATTTAAGTTGAGGGAGGAGTCAGTGATGACATCATAGAAGAGTTCTTGGGGGACAGGCAACATGTTTACCATGTCAAAACTATGCTGCCAACAATATGATTGTTGACATGGTGAATGTCGATATAATATATTGAACCACACTAAATAGTTCTGTCACTTTCAACGTGGCACTGTCAGAAGAATAAATCAGTTCATCAACTTTCTCCACTGCTGTAGCTGCAACAGCCGACTGTAAATGCTGTTAGTGTAAACTGAAACTATCTAGGAGCAACAATAGTTCCGCCATGAAAGGGTAAGTCACACAAGCAATGGGACCGGAGTGTGCTGAAACATGTAGTGGTAAAAAAATCTTCTGTTCTCCATTGCAATACTCAATTCTGAGTTCCAAACTGTATCTGGAAGCAACGTCACCACAATAATTGTTTATCCAGAGCTTCATGGCTTGGGTTTCCATTGCCAAACAGCAGCAGACATGCCTCACATCACAATCCACAATGCCAAATGCCAGCTGGAGTGGAGTAAGGCACACCGCCATGGCTACACCAATTGTCTCATAGATGAATCTGGGTGTTGCGTACTGCCAATAGTAAAGTTTGATATAAGTAACTGGTAATAAATAAATAAATAAATAAATGTACTGTAGGAGGAATAATGATCTGGGGTTGTTTTCGTGGTTTGGACAGGGCCCCTTAATTGTAGCTAGCTGAGTAAAATTCTTACAGCATACAATTATATTTTAAAGAATGTGCTTCCAACTTTGTAGCAATGTTTTAGGGGTGAAAAACATTTCATTTCATTTCCGTCCCGAATAAGCATGACAATGAACCATGCACAAAATAAGGTCGATCAAAAAATGGTTTGCTGAGTTTTGTGTTGAAGAGCTTGATTGGCCTGTATAGAGCTCTGATCTCAACCCCATCAAACAAGTAGGAAAGTAACTTTCATACCAAATGTGAGCCGGGCCTTGTCACTGAACATTGGACCTCCATAATGCTCTTGTAGCTTAATGTATGCTAACAGACATGTTCCACAATCTAGCTGAAAGGCTTCCCAGAAGAGTGGAGGTATAGTAGCATGGGGGTACCAAATCCATACAGATGCCCATGGTCGGAATGAGATGTTCCACAATCACATATTGGTGTGAAGTTGAGGACTTCATATAATGCAGGGGTGGCCAACCCGTGGCTCTCGAGCCACATGCAGCTCTTTTGAGTTTTTGATGTGGCTCCCAGCTCGCAGCTCGGCAGACCCCCACTAGTACTGAGAATGCTGGTCTCTGAAGTGATCAGAGACTAAAGAAGCGTTCCCAGTAGTGCAGTGCAAGGAGATGTGAGGAGCCCGTGCACCTGCTGGATCCAGTTAGATCCAGTAGACAGCGGAAGCGGAAGCGGCAGCAGCAGCGACGGTGGGACTTTGGAGCCCTGATGGCGTGGAGCGGCGCCAGCATGAAGACAGGTACATTTCTTCATAGGGGTGTGGGTGGGAAAGGGGAGCTAGTACTGGGGGCACTACCATAGGGGGCGCAACTACAGGGAGCATTGCAGAAAGGGCACAACTACTGGGGGCATTGCTTAATAGGCACAGCTACAGGGGGCATTGCAGAAGTGGCACAACTACTGGGGGACATTGCAAAATGGGCGTAGCTACAGGGGGTATTGCATAAGGGCCACAACTACTGGGGGCATTGCTTAATGGGCACTACCACAGGGGGCATTGCAGAAGGGGCACAACTACTGGAGGCATTGCATAATGGGCACAGCTACAGGGGTCATTGCATAAGGGGTACAACTACTGGCGGCATTGCTTAATGGGCACAACTACAGGGGGCATTGCAGAAGGGGCACAACTACTGTGGGCATTGCATAATGGGCACAGCAACAGGGGGCTTTGCATAAGGGCCACAACTACTGTAGGTATTGCTTAATGAGCACAACTACAGGGGGGCGCTGCTTATGGGGCACAACTACAGGGGGCACAGAATAATGGCCACTGGCTTTCTCAATGTATTTTATGTGGTTCTGGATTTCAATATGTATTTTATTTGGATGTGTATTTTAAATGTATTTTATGTGGATCTGGCTTGTTTCTGTGTATTTTATGTGAACGTGGCTATTTCAATGTTTTCTATATTACTCTGGCTTTTTCTTTCACTTCAAAAGTGAATTTATATTGGGCACTTTATGTGTATTTTCAATGTGTGGGCTCGCCGTCAGCGTGACTAAAACGGGGGTGTGACACAAGGTTATGCTCCTGCAAATGTCATACCAAAGGTGTGCGTACACAAATTGGGATGTGGCCTTGTGACAGCTTGGCCACGCCCCATTTTTGGACGCGCGCCTTTGGTGTGCCCATGCGATCGGCTCTTCAACTTGACCACAGATATTTTTTGGCTCTTTGCCTCTGACTGGTTGGCCACCCCTGATATACTGTTTGGCCATGTTGTGTATATTATGTATATATTTCCAAACTAGGATATAAATGAGCATTGTTACAGTGTAGCAGGGGACACTTGTAGATTAGAATATTCATACTTGAAATGGGAGACCACTTTCCAGAGCTGTGCGGCTGTGGGGCATGGACAAAAGAGATTTGATTTAGCTCTAAAGGCCCTCCAGCACTTAGAAAAGTGGTCAATGGCATGCTTATGGCATGGGTAATATGCAACTGCTTGTAAATAAGTCTACTGAGCGGCATCTCACGTTCTAGGAGGCTAGGGAGCATTAGCCCACATTGGAGACACATCCTCTTCAATTTTTACAACCCCAACACTATATTAGTTCTGTTGTGCGGGTATTTTCAACCTTAGATTGGGATAATTCATTAGATACTATTATATGTAGTTTAGCCCTGAGAGCAAGAGCCAACTCTATAATTTATACTTGTCTATGCACTACATTTATACCTGATAACTCACCTACAGCTCTTGCTCCTTTGCTCTCTCGACACCCCATCCTAACAGCAGATGATCTACTTTGGTGTCATGCTAAAGCCTGCACGTTTTTACCCTATTCCCCCTATACTGCAATGTTCCAAAACATACTACATAGGGTCTACATATCTCCACATTCTAGATTTTTGATAGGGCACTCGCCAAATTCAAATTGTTACAAATGTGAAGCCCAGCTAGCAGACCTGCACCACTGACTTTGTAAGATTATCCTGGAGACCTGGCTACATCCTCTCCTACCCTCACGTTCTCTTTTTAAAGCTAAGCAACACTACTTGTTTAGAATGATTGGGTTGAGGTCACCTTGGTCAAGGAACTTAAAATTTAAAAATTCTTTCTTATGTTGGAAAGTTATATAGCCACACTTTCCAACGCTTTGAGGACCCATATACATCATAGTTAACAGAATTCGCCCTGGTACCTTACACAACTTGCAGCTAATGATCCTCTGTTATAGTTATAAATGTGGAATCTCATTTTCTTTTCTTTTTTTAGGTTTTGCTTTTAATCATTATAAACCATTAGTCAATTTTTGATATATTATTTGTGGACCATGGGTGGGGATGCGGGAGATGGCGAGGCACCTATTTTTGGCTGTATTTACAATTTTATTGTATAATTTTTTCTTTTTTTGTCATGGATCTCAATGAAATGGAACTTAGTGGTTCCACATTTCATTGTCTTGATGACACTTTGTATCTTACGTATTTGCTGCATTATTATTTCTACTACTTTTGTCCTTGATATTTACACTATTATTCATTGCAATTCTTGTGTACATGACACTCAATGCTTCAATAAAACTTGTTTTATTGAAGCAATTCATACAGCAATTCATACAGAAACTTAATTCAGCTGCATAATAAAGGAGGAACCACATATCAGCAAATAGATGAGACCACTACTCTGGACTGAGGTTGCATTTTATATCTAAGTCTCATAAAATGCACAATCTGAAAGTTTTGGGGTCAACCAGTGTTTTGTTCATAATATATAGAGATGAATGACGTAAAGTTGTAGGGGGTCTTGTTGCAAATTTGAGCAGTGAGTGAAAGCAATGTAGCACTTAGAGGTTCAGTGTCTATAGACTTGGATGGTGAGGTCAAATCATTAATATACAGTAGGGAAGAAAAGGTGATTTTAGATGAAGAATCAAATATATATTTTATTGTATTTTCCCCTTCACATCCCAGTTTGACAAATAAATGTATGGGATGAGATTTTTTTATAGTTATGATTAGAAGAGACATGGAAAGGTATAGAAGCCTTATAACTAGTTAATGAAGTACCAGGTTTCCAGTGCAGTCTATGGTAGGAAGAGGTTTTGGAAGGTTATAGCTAGAGATATGTGCAGACCCCAGTGTTTTGGTTCTAAACAACCTACATGTTTTGGTTTTGACAAATTTATTTACCCTTAAGTGTTTTGGTTTTGGATATCTTTAAAAATGTATAAAAACAGCTAGAATCATGTAACTTAGACCTGTTTTTGGTTATATAGTATTATTAACATCAAAAACTTTTATTTCCAGCAATTTCCAGTCAATTTTGATGACCTGTAGCACCTAAACTCACAAAGGAGGGTCTTACTTGAAATTCACAAGGGAGGGACTTTCATGCAATCTGATCTTAGATCAGATTGGTCAGAAGACCCAAATCGGGACTTGGTTCTACTTGGAACCCCTAAGTTCCGGTGTGCTCTGTTTTCAGCAAAGCCGAACCGCTTATCTCCAGTTATTGTATAGGTTTTTAGGAAGGTTTCTTCTCCTGTGGCTTCTTTTTCCCTCTAGACCAAGACCTTGTTCTGTGCTTGACAAGAGCTATATCTAGTCTACAGTACAAACTGCATAGTAAGTCATTAAAGTGGCTATTCAGTTCTTCATGATGTGCCCTGAAATGGTCACTAAGGGACTTCACAATAATGTATCTTTGCTCATTTTTCCTTGCATGACATACAGGTGTATAGGAAAGTGATAGAAGATCCTTTACCGCGATAAGCAGTAATACGCAAAACCGATAATCGCATCAGCACATCACAGAGAATTGATTTGCAACTAAAGTGCAGAGCTAAGACAACTGCAAATTATTTTAAGCACTGAAGGATTGACTGAGTTGCAGTAGTCTGAGTGTTTCTTCCTTTCAAATAAGTAAATATAAGGTAGGATGGGGGACTGTACAAATAGGTAGACCAATAATAGTTGTGGCAAACCATAATTTTCAGGCTGCAAGTCTTACCTGGAGACTTCAAGATTTTGCATGTTATATAAAAGGTTTCACTTCAGTTCAAAAGTTATTTTGTGTCAATTAAATGTGCAGCAGCTTTCATCAAATAAATAAGAACAAATATGTTGAGACATTATGGGCCTCATTCAGAGGCGGTCGGAGGATGCAAGCGGTCGCTCAGAAACTGGGCAGCCGCTTGCATCCTGACCGCCCGCCTCTGTTGCGGTCGTTAGGCTGTGGGTTAACACCCACAGCTCTAACGACCGCTCCGATGATGGTCGCGATGGTCACAGACCATCGCGACCATTGGGGCTTACGACGAGACCCTAGGGTAGGGTCTCCCTTGTCGTAAGCCCCGGAGAGCTTCTGGCTCTGTCTGAGCCGGAAGCTCTCCACTGACATCACTAGTGATGTTAGTGGGGCCTCCCCCAAAGGTTAGGCGTTGCAATGGGAACGCCTCCGTTTGGGCTGCCATCCCCCCGGCCCGCCTTCCAAACGGGGCGAGCTGTCAATCTACATCGACAGCTCGCCCCCTTTGGATTGACACCCGCTACGACCGGCTCTGTCGGTCGTAGCGGGTCTCACGCAAGCGCACGACGGCGCCGTCATGCGCATGCTCTGTGGGGGCCATCGACCTGGTCCGAGCGCATCGGCGCTAATGACCGGGTCTGAATGACCCCCTATGTTATTTGTACAGAATAATTTACCTATTTTCCATAGATCATTCACAGACAATTAATGTCCATAAATATAAATAATTTAAAAAAATAATTAAATAGTAATAATTATCACATATTTTCCATTGGAATTATTAGAATAATATTGTACATCCACATTGTACATTTTGTGTGTTTCAAAATTGAATCACATTTTTATCTTTCTCCAAGCTAATAGGCCTAATAATACAGTATAAGACTAACATAGTGAGGTATTGATCGTCTTTCTGCTCAGTTAAGTACTTTGAATGCATGTTGTGAATGCAAAGTGTCAAAAAAATTCTTAAAAGTATAGATTTTTCGCAAACTGCAGAAAAAGAGAATACTGTGATGGATATGTTTTACGATTTTGATGGGTGATAATTATTGTGTGTGTGTTATTTTTCTTAATTTATTTATTGTATTGTTTAATTGGAAAAATGTTTTCAATAAAAAATACTCAATTTAAAAAAAGTATAGAGTTTTAAAATAATTGAAACAATTAAGTTAAAACTGCAAGAGTTAGTAATAAAAGTATGCAAAATTATAATAGTAATTAAAAAAATATAAAGAGTCTGATCAAGAGTTGCATGCAATTCGCACGCAAGGTCTATGTACACATAATTGAGCGCTTACTTACCACTGCGCATGTACAAACAGTTGAGAAAACCCCTACAATGCAAGTGTTACACAGAGTGTATGCACTAAAAATGCTGCAGTGATCGGGAAAATGGTATCCGATATCGGACGGCAAAGTGATGGGCGTTCCTGGGTGATGACAGGAAGGTGACCTGAAGTGAATGTAACAAAAGTTAGTCTCATGGCATATTATGGGAGTGTCATGGGCGTGTCAGAGAAAGCAGCTGCATTGTTAGATGCAGAGCCACAGCCACAGAGGCCATGATCAGACAGGGAAATGCACCTGCCATAGGGTTGGTGCATGTATTTATTGTACATATGGTGGAGCACCGATATTGGTGTGTCAGGAATCACTGGCAGTGTTACAGCATGCAAAGACACTGAAAGTGGTTCTTCCAGCACTTGCTCATTCAGATGCTGGCTACTACACCAGGATATGGCTGAAACTATAATAACCGCAACTCTGGCAACAGATGCAAGAACAGACGCAGCAGCATCCACCTCTGAATTAGGCCCATAGCCTCCAACTACTAGTTAGATAAACCCATTATATTCCAACTGAATGGTCTTCATTCCCTTTGCTACAGTAGTTCTGAAAGTTTTGTTCACTTTAAAACATTACTTATTTATTTATTACAAGTTATTTATATAGAGGCCCACTACTGAGACCTCCATTATGACAGGTATCATATTCAATGTTGTACTGTAGGTATCCATCTATGGGAACCATTCAAAACTGCATATAGCATCCATGTGACACGGCCATCCAATCAGATGCTACATACACTACACATCTCCCCAGGTTTCTTGCAGCTGGAATTATGAACAATTGGGTGCTCCACAAAACATTATTATACCTTTTATTAGCATTGATTCTTTTCACCTTACCATTTCAATATATAATCAAAATACAATATATCTAAATACAGGCCAGTGTTCTGTAAATTTTAATTATTCAACCCTCAAATTCATTAAAAGAAAAAGCAAATATTTACAACAGTGCTTAAAATCAAGATAAATTTGATAAAACATCATTAAATATATCAATACACAATATATCTAAATACTGTCCGGTGTTCTGTAAATTTAAAGCACAATGTAATATTAAATCAGCTGAATTTATTCTTCCAGGCATATAATAGTAAGTGTCTGATCCATGTCTGTGAGTCTTCACATGCGCAAGCAGGGTTAACCTTAAATTACAATCCCTATTCACTCCAGCACATCACAGCACATCATAAGGGCATATTCAATATGGGAGAGAAAAGTCCGTGCTTAACTTTTCACTCCACATCGCAGTATTTCCGGGGATAAAGTATCGGGCGCGTGCCCATTTTATCCCTGTATTCAATTAGGAATCAACGAAAATGGAAGCTGGTGGAAAGGTAAGTATTACCAAAAAGCGTGAATTTTCAGGAAATATTCCAGGGTCCCCCCTAAAGATGTCTAGACATGGGAGATCACTATGGATACCCCCATTTTTACCTGCTGAAGTCGGGGTTCCTAATAGCCGTAGCAGGTGCATATTTGTGGCTATGAAGAAGGGGTGAAGAATAGCACTTATCAATAGTTATTTTTACCCAAAAAAAAATCTATGAAATCTGGGGTACATGAAAATGGGGATAAACATTTTTTTACGTCCATAAAGTGATTTTTAAAATTTCTGTAAATATGCACCTGCCGCTACTCCCGCAATGAAGAAAACACCTGCCGCATACTTGGGAAACCCTCTGAATTTAATTTGGCTATTTTAGAAGTGTGTTCCCTATTTTTTTTTTACTCCCAAAGTTACATTTTTTGGTGTGTCCCAATTTTTTAAAACTTTTTTGACACAGTTTAATTTTAAACGACGTTCCCAGGGGTGCAGGCTATTTTTTTTAAGCGTACACCACTAAACCCTAATTCTGCACTTTTTTTCGCCACCTATTTCAGTGGTGAAAAGTTATCCCCGTTTTTTTTTTCAAAGACTTTTTGAACCTGCGAAAAGTCTTTGAAATTGAATACGGGGATAATTGAAATAGGCTGAAATGACGTCATCGGCGATAAATTCCGACAATTCGAATTCCGACAAATTGAATATGGGCCATAGAGTTGTAATCGCTTAGTTACCACAGATTGCAAGCATATATCCACCGCCAGATACACATCATAACGTCTGTATCGAATTAAATGGTAACTTTTTAACGTTTTACCTTCTGATGAAGCCGCTGACATTAATGAAAGGCAGGGAAATGCATTAAGGTTGTTACTGATACACGCTATACCAGCTGGCTAACCTACAGGACTGTGGACTTTACTCCCCAAGAGCCATGTTCTTTTTTGCTTGCTTGCAAAGAGGCATTTTAATGGAGGTGTGGGACTAACAGCAAGGCCTAACCACAGGGACGAACATTACCATAACAGCCCAGTGTACACTGGAAGATAGGAGTGGGTCAGATAAGTGAACTGTGATTAATTATTATGCTATACCTGGCAACTAATACATAAAACTAATATAATTTCACCTGTTCCCTGTATGATCGGGGAGTGGATAAAGCTTGCTATACCCCTGCATGAACAGAAAAAGCTTTGCTAACATTAATCACACTGATTGGCTCTGGCTGAGATCGGAAAGACTTCTTTCAGTGATATGTGTCAGAAAAAGTTACCATTTAATTTGATACAGACGTTATGAT
This sequence comes from Taudactylus pleione, assembly GCA_031769625.1. Taxonomy (NCBI): domain Eukaryota; kingdom Metazoa; phylum Chordata; class Amphibia; order Anura; family Myobatrachidae; genus Taudactylus; species Taudactylus pleione. The sequence continues at coordinate 12,691,394 of JAUIMM010000091.1, forward strand.
GTGTATCTGGCGGTGGATACATGCTTGCAATCTTTGGTAACTAACCAATTACAACTCCATGATGTGCTGTGATGTGCTGGAGTAAATAGGGATTGTAATTTAAGATTGTTTTAATCCTGCTTGCACAGGTGAAGACTTACAGACACGGACCAGACACTTACTAATATATGCCTGGAATTGAGGGCCTGATTCAGACCCGCTCGCGAGCGTTATGCGCTCACAAGCGGGTCGATGGTGGCCCAGTGCACATGCGCACGACGGAGCCGGCTCCGTCGTGCACATGCGTGAGACCCGGATAACGACGGTTAATCCGTCGCTCCGGGTCTCATACTAAAGGGGGCGTGCTGTCGATGTTGAGTGACAGCACGCCCCCTTTGGTGGGCGGGGTGGGGGCGTGGCTGCCCAGACGGAGGCGTTCCCATGGGAACGCCCACCATCCTGGGCTGGCCACACTGACATCACAAGTGATGTCAGTGGAAGAGCTTTCGGCTCTGTTAGAGCCGAAAGCACTCTGGGGCATGTGGCAACGAGACCCTACCACAAGGGTCTCGTCGCAATCCCGATGGTCGCGATGGTCTTGACCATTGCGACCATCATCATGGCCGCTCGCTATAGCTGTGGGTGGTCACCCACAGCTATGCGAGCGGCCAGGAGGCCGTTCGAAAAAACCAGAAGGCCGGCCCTGATTCAGAGCGAGTGCTCTGTCAGAGTGTCCGGCTATGAATCAGGTCCTGAGTGTCTCAATTAGGGGATAAATAATAAATTCAGCTGATTTTATATTACATTGTGTTTTAAATTTACAGAACACCGGCTGGTATTTAGATATATTGTGTATTGATATATTTAATTATGTTTTATCAACTTTATCTTGATTTTAAGCACTGTTGTAAATATTTGCTTTTTCTTTTACTGAATTTGAGGGTTGAATAATTACCTCATACAACAGCTGCAGGAAAAACAGGGTCATTTTTGTAATAATTGTGTTTGTTTATTTTGAAACCAGCGCCTGTATTTGGTTTTGTTTCTACTGTATTTCAATATATGTTCTATAAAACACACATAAAGCCTAATATTCTTTTTTGCATTAGTTTACACATACGTGAGCAGCCACACTGATTTTATTCTTCAGTGGGGATAAAATGAAAATAATTTTTTTCCTACCGTGATCTTGGTATGACATTTAGGGCCTTAGTCAGGTTAGATTGTACGGCCGCGTTCGCACGCAGCAGGTCGATGTTTGTGCCCTGCACATGTGTATGCGTCACAGTGCGCGAACACGGCATTGCCATGCAGAAGTGATCTCAGTAAGGACTTTATTCAGGTTGGATCACACGGCTGCGTTCACATGCACCTGCTCGCTGCGAAAATATGCTGTGGAATGCAATCGCACGGCAACCGCAGCTCTATACCAAGACGCCCATCACTGTATAAAGCCGCCCATTCCCAAGACATGCATCCGAAAGTCAGCAAAAAATCGGTAACAATGAGTAACATCGGAACCAATTACACAGTTGTGGTTGACCTGACCCTACCCCACAGACTGCTAAACTTCCCGTCACCATATAGACCTCTGCCAACGTATGTAATCGCAGGGGCTTAATTATGCATGCCCCTGTAACGGCGTTCAAACTCACAGGCACGCCCCCTCTCCACCCCCAAACGGTCACTTCATGTCAGCCACTTTGTGATTGGACTGCGTGCTCACTGCAATCACTTCCCGATCGCAGTGCCTGGTTCGCGCACGTGCCCTGCGATGCATATGCAGAGCACAAACATTGACGGGTTGCATGCAAATCAGCCGTGCGATCCAGCCTGAATAAGGCCCTGAGCACTCAGTCCAATCGCATAGTGATTGACATGAAGAGACCGTTTGTGGGTGGAGAGGGGGGGTAGTCAGAGAAACGCAGCCGTGCCTGTGCATTTGAACGCCGTTACAGGGGTGTGCATAATTAAGCCCATGCGATTGCATACACTGGCAGAGGTCTAGATGGCGACGGGAAGTTTAGCTGTCTGTGAGGTAGGGTCAGGTCAACCACAACTGTGCGATTGGTTCCGATGTTACTCGATGTTACCGATTTTTTTGCTGACTTGCGGATGCATGTAATGGGAAGTGGGTGGCTTTATACAGTGGTGGGTGTCTTGGTATAGTGCTGCGGTTGCCGTGCGATCACATTCATTAGCATATTTTCGCAGCTAGCGGGTGCGTGCGAACGCAGCCGTGCGATCCAACCTGAATAAAGTCTTTAATACTGGACAACCCTGATTTTGAAGAAAATTTTAATGTTTTTAATAAATTAAAGACATGCACATCCGGTTCTCAAAGAACCGAAAACAATCAAATTTAGGGGCTCTGAGTCTAACAGAGTCTGATTTTGGAATCACTTCGAGGTACCGAGTCGAACGGAGCCTGAGTTCAGAACTTGGATTTAAAAACTGAACTCTGGTTTTGGATTCCATGCTAACAGGTCAAAATGATGTAAATTTAGCTGTTTTTATTTTATTTTATTTTTTTAAATACAGATCCAAAACCAAAACGAGAAGATAAATCCAGATCCAAAAACAAAACTCGGGGGTCGGCACACATCTTTATAATAAATAATTTAAAAAAAGAAAGAAAAGAATTCTCTCATAGGGGAGATGTACTACAGCGGAACTTAACATGCCGCTATATCGCTTCCTGCTTCGCCTCTTTACCAAGGTGAAGCAGGAAGCACTAACGATGTGATGTATTAACATCTCATCTGCCGGAGCGGGGCAGTGATAACTCCCCCCTCCCATGATCTTTGCCTGAGTACACAACCCATCAGTCTAGGGCTGATGCGCTATCTCAGTCCTGGCCGGCACCACTGAGCATGAGCGGGATCTCGCAAGTATTGCAAGATTCCGCGTGCAGCCCTGGAGCCGGCAGCCACCGCAGCAGGGACTGCGCTGTCCCTGCTGTGGAGATAGGGCACAGCCAGGCTGCAGCTATTGATAGCGACAGCTGCAGCTGGCGGAACGGTCAGGCGAACTGATCATTCCTACATAACCCAGGCATAGCGCCCCTGTCATTTACCGCCCAGACCACCAATCATACATGGGGGAGAACCGGTATCAGCGCACATAACGTGCGCTGATGCTGCTTCAGCGGTTAATATATCTCCCCCATAAACTGTAAAGAAACAGTATCCCTAGAGATCAAAATGTCCTGGAGTATAGTAGAATATTTGTTTGGCTTTACAAATATATTTTTAACACAATAGATCTCAATAGTCTTGTTTAGTTGGTTCAAGGAGAGAGTACACATTACCATAGACAGGGCTGGATTAAGAGCCATAAGGGCCTGGGGCTGAAAATGTTCAAGGGCCTATTATGAGAAGCAGAGGAGAATTGGCTGGTGCTGTGTGGGTGGGGCCAGTGTCATATGGGCGTTTATTTATATGGTGCCTCAAGGGTCCGCAACACCTTACAGAGTACATAAACAGAATGTGCAAGACAAGAAACAAGTGACTTACAATACAAAACATTGCAGGACAAGAACATGGTTATAACATTGCTGTATCAGCGATCATAATACTCAAGTAGCAGAAACCAAGGGTTAGGTTCCATTGTAGGTAGTGGGGAGGAGATCATAGTATAACTAAAGGAAGGAGAAGCACATGAGGAAAGAGGATCCTGCATGTGAGGGGATGGGCAGACAGACAGAGGAGACACAGATGGGGTAGACAGTGAGCAAGGAGCTTGGGGTAGTGGGTTAGGATGAAAGCTGCATAGCTTTGATGAAGAAGTGGGTGTTGAGAGCCCATTTGAAGTTTTGTAGAGAGGAGGAGAGTCTATAGGGAGAGGGAGAGAGTTCCAGAAGTAGGGATCAACACGGGCAAAATCTTGGAGGCAGACGTGGGAGGAAATAATTGGTTGGCAGGAGAGGCAATGTTCTTGTATGGAGTAAAGTGGGTGGACGGGAGTTTAAAGGGAGATAAGGTCAGAGATGTAAATAGCAGATGATTGGATAAGGGCTTCATAAAAGCATATTCGAGAGGAAAACAGAAATAAAATTGCAATACTTGTGATTTATGGTCAACCATATAGCTAACTGGTTGCTGGCCATCATTATGCTACCCTGATGATGGACCTATTGTTATATTGAGGCCTGGAGCTATAGCTCCATCTGCCCCACTGTTAACCTGGTCCTGGCCTTAGATTTGATAACAGATATGCACAAGTATGTGGTTTAGACGTGATTGCATATAAAGAGCACATATGGTGACATATCTAACACGGACACATGGGTTGATCCTGTTGCTCAACCCAACAGTCCTCACATATAGCGGGACAATTCAGAAACAATCTCTGTGGTTGAGCATCTGGATTATGGCCGTTATATTCCTACAGCCTAACCCCCCCTCCCCCTGCAGCCTAACCCTAATCCTCCCCCTAGTGCTTAACCCTAAACCTAAACCTCCCCCTAAACCTAATACTTGCCGTTGGGATGGCAGCTGTCGGGATTTTGACTGCTGTCAAGATTCCCAGTGCTGGTATTCTGAACGCAGGCATCCCGACCGCTGGGATGCTGATGACATCACTTACATCACCACAGACTATGATAAAGAACTTTGAGTTTCAAGTCACGAAGCATGACATTTTTAATAATAAAGTCAGATAGTTTTGTAATTCCTAAAAATTATATATTTATACCAGAAAAGTTATTTAATATTTAACATTCATTTGACCAAACTTTATTATGAAAGTCTCTAATTATTGGAGGAAATTATGCATCTAACATTTTTCATGACGCCTGCATCTATGTATGCATGAAAGTCAAAGGTACAGACGTATTAAAGTTTAACATTCCTGGAACATAGACTGCATTTATTTAAGCTCCATGCCAACATTAGGAAGCAGATTGAAAAATGTAAGCATTCTGATAAAAAATGAAGCAGGCGACCTTCGGAGTGCACAAAGATCATTAATCTATTCAAGATTGTTTCTTTAAACGGGGAAGGTAAACCTTTATGTATATAATATGTAAATATTTGTGTAGGATGTATATATAAATTCAGAATTAGCATAGCCAAGGCGATTTCACAAAGATTTAATTAAAGTCTACTCTGAATCGGATACTATAAGTTTGCAGTTCAGAGTAGTCACCGAAGAATGTTAGCAAAATATTATACAGGCTTAGGCATGAGAGACAAATGTTAGTAATAGTTTGCTTATAGTAAATAAGAAAATGACACCAAACTATAGTGACCTGGGAATTGGAGGTAAAACAAAATGGCCGACATGTCAGAAGTTGTGCTGCACAGGATTCCTGGCTCTGAGAGAAGTCCAGCAAGTACAGTTTCACACTGTATTATGAATAACACATTCAGATAGAACATGACTGTGCTGCATTTTCACCAAATCTGCCACTTCAGTTCTTCTTAAACCTAGCAAAACATTTTGCCCAGAGCTTCTCCTCTAATTTTCAGTCTTAACTTTTTTAGAAAACAGAGAGATTAAACAGATACAGCCAGTCGACAGATGGGATATTCGGAGGGGATACTTGTGTAAATAATTTATCTACACAAGTCCCCGGTGACCTCAGCCAAAGAACCACATGTATGCTATAGCTGAGTTCTGTGGGTAGAAATGATCATTAAGGGTGTGCCGTTTTATTTTCTATTTTGTTCCATGAAAAAAATACTCTTTGATAACTTCAGATTTTTTTGTTCCATAAAGTAAGTATATGGGATTTTATTGTACATCAAAGTTTCCTTCTCAACAGATGGAGAGCATGCATTCTGTACATGAAAAGCACTGTTGTATATGTATTTCATGAGCCAACAAATTACATATAGAGTACAATTTAATGTTAACTTTAACATTGTACATAAGATATTAGCTGTTGCATGCATTTATATGCAAGTAATGGCAGTGGCTTATATAGTAGTTATTATTTCACTTATCATGCAGCTGAAATGTCGGGTGGGGTATTTATCTGCAAGGTTCTAAGACATATAAAGCTGACAATTGTGCTAGTTGGGTAGGTACAGTATGGATATTGCAGGATATTGAGTCTGTATTGATATCTTCTATAAAATAGGAAATTGGCCCCCGTAATTGCAACAAAAAAATTGCTATAATAGGGCAGCACGGTTATATTGATGGTTAGCATTACACCAAGGTCTTGGGTTCAATTCCTAACATGGCCTTAGCTTGTATACTATATTCTTCTCATGTTTGTGTGGGTTTCCTCCATGTACTCCGGATTCCTCCCACAGTCTAAACGTATTCTTGTAGGTTAATTGGCTACTAACGAAAAATTAACCTTGGAGTGTGTGCGTGTGCATGTGGTAAAGAATGTAGATAGTAAGCTCCACTGGGGCAGGGATGTGTTGTTGCCGCTTTTCTGTGATGATGAAACTGGTGGGTCACCACAAGCCTTCCTCGTTATCAATCCCTTTAGGCAGCCATGTGGGTAGCATTCCTGCTTTACCCTTGCCAGTGCCATCTCAGCATGGGTGCCACCATCTTGGCCATGTCACATGATATAATTTCCACAAATTAGGTCCACAGTTCTGACCACCTGACTTGTTCAGCCTATAGGGTTGAAGGGTGCCCTATTTAGCTCAGCTCCTGTGTTCTGTCAGAACAACATCACTCCAGTGTCTGTTTCCTGGCTCTGGGCTGTATCTACAGTTCTGTTCTTGTTCAGCTTACATATGCTATCATCATCAGCCTTGCAGTTCTGTACTGCTCTACTCAGACACCAGTACTCCCTGCTGTATAGTTATCAGTGCACTCTCCAAACACCAGCGCAGACACACGTACTCTCTGCTGTTGAAGCTAAATAGTGCTGTCTCCAACTACCAGCACAGACAGCAGTTCCATCTGAGCGGTTACTATTTACCTGGGCCTGGGCCTGTTGGATGGGCCTTGGTCCTGCAGCCCACATCCCCCCCTGCCCCTGCTGCCGATGCTGCTACTGCTGAAGTACGAGCATGGCAAAAGAGGACTGACTGCCGTTGTGGCAGCCTCTCTCCCCAGCCCAGCACACACGCTGCTGTCACACTGTCACACAGAAGTCAGTTCTCTCTCCCTGCATTATATGTGGGGGGGGCAATGATTGCACCCCAACTACCAGACACCAGTGCCCTCCTGCGCAGCATGTGCCTTCTTCGCAGCCACAAACATGTTCAGTTTTTATTTATTGTAAGGAGGGGGTCTGGCCACATCTCCCCAGGTTGGCCATGCCCCATTCCTGGGCTTGGCAGAGCTGTCAGCAGCCCTGTCTGCTGTATAGCCATCAGCTCTGTCTCCACACACCAGCGCAGACACAAGTACTCTCTGTTGTTGCAGCTAAACAATGCTGACTCCAACTACCAATACAGATATCAGTATTCTCTGCTGTACAGTTATCAGCATTGTCTTCAGCACTAACTGCAGTCTCCAGTTCTCATCACTGCTACAGCCTGCAGCACTGCCTGCTATGCCATCGGCTGGCGGTTCAAATCCCGACAGCGGAAGCCCGGCAGTGAAGATCCTGACAGGTAAGTATATTTTCTATTTACTAACCTAATCTCCCCCCTAACCCTAACCCTCCCTTAGGGGTGCCTAACCCTAACCTCCCCCCCAAGTACCTAACCCTAACCCTCCTCTAAGTGCCTAAACCTAACCCCCCCTTCCCTGCAGCCTAACCCTAAGTCTACCGGGGGGGTGCCTAACCCTAACATCCCCCTGGGGGTGCCTAACCCTAACCCCCCCTTCCCCTAGTCTAACCCTAACCTCCCTGAGGGTTGCCCAACCCTGTCCCCCCCGGGAGCCCTAACCTAACCCTCACCCCCCATGGCTCTCCATGCCCGGCGCCTGTCTTACCTTCGATTCGGTAAGCTGGGTGTCGGGCTCCCGGCATAGGTCTAATGACAGACGTCAGAATTTCAACGCCTGTCATTAGACACTTTCCGGGATTAGACAGTTGGGATGCCGACGGTCAGCATTTAGTCCGTTGGCATGCCGACTGTATACCCCTGCTATATCCAGCCCTGTCTGCAGGTCGCGCACTGCATCAGCTCTCTCAAAAGTACAGTGTAACCAATACTCTGTTTAGTCTACTGCCTTCCATGAAGGACCATTTCCACTTATGGCTCACCTCCTCAGTCCATCTGTACCAGTAGCAGCTGTGCTGTGTCTCATGAGGAGGAGCATTATAAAGCCCCCAAATCTCCTTCACTTCACTCACACTCTAGTTAGCGTATGCTCCCTGAACCAAATTCACCCAATCCTAGTTCCCTGGCAAGGGAGAATTCAAGCACTGGGGGGCTTATATTTGAGCAGGTTCACCAGTTTGTTAGCATTACAGTAGTAGCAGCATTCTCATTTAATAAATATCTCCATCCCCTACCAGCCATACATTAAATTAATAGCATCCACATTTAATAAGTAAGCCTATTTACCCCTACCAGCCCCAATATCAAATTAACTGCATTAAAATTTTCTCAAGAGCCACGCAATTAATTGATTAATTTCCACATTTAGTAGAGACCTCCACATTACATTAAGAGCCTCTCAATATGGTAATATTTCATTAATAAATATCACACAGCACTGGAAAATTTAGGTAATAATGACACAAATAAATTGCATACAATAACATCAAATAGAATAAAAAAATAGAGATGTGCGCAGATCCCCGTGTTTTGTTTTTGGTTTAAAACATTGTCATGTTATAAATTATTGTTATGTTTTGGTTTTCATTTTGGCTGAACCATCCTCAAGTGTTTTGGTTCGTTTTAGTTTTGCATTTATTTAAAAACTGATAAAAACAGTTAAGATCATGAAACCTGGACCTGTTTTTGTTCCTATAATTTTATTAACATCTATAACATCAATACCATTCATCTCCAGTCAATTTTGACCATCTCACAGCACCTGAAATCACGAGGAGGGACTTGCATGCAATCCAAAATACCTGAGACCTGGTTTTTAGAACCGAGGGCCTGATTCAGACCCGCTCGTGAGCGCTGAGCGCTGAGCGCTCGCAAGCGGGTCGATGGTGCCCTAGTGCGCATGCGCACGACCCGAATAACAACGGGGTAGCCGTTGTTATGGGTCTCGCACCAAAGGGGGCGTGCTGTCGATGGTGAGTGACAGCACGCCCCCTTTGGTGGGCATGCCGGGGGCGTGGCTGCCAGATGGAGGCGTTCCCATGGGAACGCCTACCGTCTGGGTCCGGCCCCACTGACATCACTAGTGATGTCAGTGGGAGTGATTTTGGCTCTGATAGAGCCAAAATCACTCCAGGGCTTGCGGTCACCGAGACCCTACCGCAGGGTCTCGTCGCAAGCCCGATGGTCGTGATGGTCTTGACCATCGCAACCATCATCATGGACGCTCGCATAAGCTGTGGGTGGTAACCCACAGCTATGCGAGCATCCAAAAGGCCGCACGGAAAAAAAACCACGCCCTGATTCAGAGCGGGTGCTCATTCAGAGCGTCCGGCTCTGAATCAGGCCCTGAGTTCCGAACTTGGCAAGAAGACCCACGTCTGGACTTGGCTCTACACAGAATGCCAAAGTAATCTGAGCTGGGAAGTTCAGGTGTGTTCAGTTTTGTTAAAAATGTGCCATGAAAAAGGTCTTGAAATAATAACACTGGAGAACAAAAAAATATATTTTTTTTCTTGCCAAGGATTTAAGATCGGTGTGAGAGTACTCGCAGGTCCTATTTTCGCATTAGATCTTCGCTATAGCTGAATTGGCTCCAGTTTTCAAATTAATGAAAAATTATAAAATTCAATTATTTTCTCCATGTGAAGTACCTTACTAGTCTAGATTGCTTTACTTAACAGAATTGACTTAGTTTTGCTTTTTTAACAACTACCCTCTTTCAACAATAACAATAATTTGCTTTATTCGTCATAACGTAGCTGGTAGTCACGTTTGAGACAGAAAACACATTCAAATCTTCTCACTAACGCTGGGAGGAGGCGTGGCAGTGCTCTGCTGGGACATCCTCAGACCACAGCCACGCCTCCTCCCAGCACACAGAGAGGAGCAACACATAACACATTCATATCTCCTCACTAACGCTGGGAGGAGGCGTGGCAGTGCACTGCTGAGCCTGCTGGAACATCCTCAGACCACAGCCACGCCTCCTCCCAGCATACAGAGAGGAGCAACACATAACACATTCATATCACCTCATTAACGCTGGGAGGAGGCGTGGCAGTGCCCTGCTGGGACATCCTCAGACCACAGCCGTGCCTCCTCCCAGCATACAGAGAGGAGCAACACATAACACATTCATATCCCCTCACTAACGCTAGGAGGAGGCGTGGCAGTGCTCTGCTGGGACATCCTCAGACCACAGCCATGCCTCCTCCCAGCATACAGAGAGGAGCAACACATAACACATTCATATCACCTCATTAACGCTGGGAGGAGGTGTGGCAGTGCCCTGCTGGGACATCCTCAGACCACAGCCATGCCTCCTCCCAGCATACAGAGAGGAGCAACACATAACACATTCATATCACCTCATTAACGCTGGGAGGAGGCGTGGCAGTGCCCTGCTGGGACATCCTCAGACCACAGCCTCGCCTCCTCCCAGCATACAGAGTGGAGCAACACATAACACATTCATATCTCCTCACTAACGCTGGGAGGAAGCGTGGCAGTGCCCTGCTGGGACATCCTCAGACCACAGCCATGCCTCCTCCCAGCATACAGAGAGGAACAACACATAACACATTCATATCTCCTCACTAACGCTGGGAGTAGGCGTGGCAGTGCACTGCTGGGACATCCTCAGACCACAGCCACGGCTCCTCCCAGCATACCGAGAGACGCAACTCAGAGGACCAAGCGACGCAGTTAGCACACCTCCTGTTCCTTTGTTCTGCCCTCTCTCCGTCCCACCACAACCTATTTCCCGCCGTTTGGGTTTGTTTTGTTCAGTACGTTCTCGGCTTTTGTTGGGAGTTAGCACTGAATGTGTGAAACAAAACGTTTTCGCCGTAAAAATGTGTTCTTTTCAGAGACGGTGTACTAACAACCCTGATGTTTTTTGTTATATTTGTGGCAAATATAGTGTTGCAAAAGAAAGAAAATATATAACTGTATTCGTAAAACAAGCGTATCAGGCTTATTTTGGACATCACATAAGCCAGCAAGACAAAATTTGGGTGCTTCACAAAGTTTGTAAAACCTGCATGGAATTACTCCGCAATTGGACTAAAGGTGTTTGAAAAGGACTTAATTTCGGCATACCTATGATGTAGTGTGAGCCAAAAGATCACTTGAGTGACTGCTATTTTTGTGCTGTAAATGTGAAGGGTATGAATCGATTTAAGAAACGCAAATGAGAATACCCAAGTATGAATTCTGCAAACCAACCAATACTACATAGCAAAGATTCACCTGTACCATCATTCCGTTCTTTGTGCTAAGCTGAATGTGATGATTTGGAAATGTTAATTTAATCCAGTTCAAGTGACAACACAGATGAAAGTGAGTTTGAAGAAAGTTCCTCTACTCCAAACAAATTTTCTCAAAAGGAACTAAACGATTTAATTCGTGACTTGAATCTATCGAAAAAGTAGCTGAGCTTTTAGCATCTAGACTTCTAGAAAAGCACTGTCTTACTGTTACTATAATGTCGTAGCAAGCCATACTGCCATTCTTAAGCCAAGATAAGAATCTTGTATATTGCAACAATATTCTGGAACTTCTCCAAATGATGGGCTTACCAGAATATCCAGCAGAAGACTGGCGGCTCTTTTTGGATAGTTCTAAAAGGAGCTTAAAATGCATATTACTGCACAATAGGACTAAATTTGTGATGATTCCTATCGGTCATTCATCAAAACTTAAAAACAGTATGAAAATATCAAGTTAGTCTTAGAAAAAATAGCTTATTCTCAGCATCAGTGGCCTGTTTGTGTTGATTTAAAAATGGTAAACTTTCTTCTTGGGCAGCAAAGTGGATATACTAAGTATCCTTGTCACATATCCTCTTGGGATAGTCGTGCAAAACAAAAGTACTGTCAGCAAACCGTATGGTCTCCAAGAGAAGTTATAACTGTAGGAGAGGCCAACATCTTTCATGAGCCCTTAATTGACAGGAAAGAAATCATACTACCGCCTCTGCATATCAAACTGGGTTTAATGAAACAATTTTTAAAAGCATTGGACAAGTCAGGTGATTGTTTCACGTATATTTGTAGAACATTTACATCTTTTAGTATTGAAAAATTAAAGGCAGGAATTTGACGGCCCACAGATATGGAAACTGGTTAAGCATCCAAATTTTACCACATCTATGACTGAAACCGAATCTGAAGCATGGCTGAGTTATGTGTCTGTCATTCAAAAAGTTTTAGGCAATCACAAGGCAGACAACTATCATGAATTAGTCCACAACATGCTAAAATGTTTCGAGAAAGTAGGTGCCAGCATGAGTATTAAAGTACATTTTTTGTACAGCAATTTAGATCACTTCCCGTCAAATCAAGGAGATTTAAGCGAAGAACAGGGTGAACGGTTCCACCAGGATATTCAGGTAATGGAAGAAAGATATCAAGGAAGGTGGGATCATCACATGATGGCCGATTACTGTTGGAGTCTGCAGAGGGACTGCCCGCAACAAGAATACAAAAGAAAATCCTACAAAAAATGGTTCTCTTAGCTTCCTAACACTTATGTATGTAATTATCCAGTGTCTTTTTATAACATTTTATGAATCAAATGTAATCAGAATAAAAATAAATCTTTTTAACTATTTTTAACATTGTTTAATTACATTTTTCAGAAATATTAAAGACATACGTATATCTCAAAAATTAGAGCCATTTGAAAAATAAACATGGCATATTCATGATCAGGAGAACAAAATTAATCGAAATCGACTGATTTGCCTGTTCCCCAGTGTAATTATAGCTGTTGGTGAGGAAGGTGTGTGTATCTACTGTAAGGCAGCAGACAATAATAAAGCAGTCATTAGTGTCTAGTAGAGATGTGCGGGTTCAGATACCTGGAATCCAAACACAACCAAATTTAAGGGTTCTGAGTCGTAACGAACCAGGGCTCGGGTCTTCCCGCAATGTTTGGATCTCAAAACAAGGCAAAAAGTCATCTTCCCAGCATTGGATCTCGTGTTTTTTTCGATTGCAAATTAAAGTATCTCCCTTCTAATCGGGCACCATTTCACACTTGAGACCGGATGGAGGGAGAGATTGTGGGTAGGTACAGGGGAACTTTGTAAAAAAAAAGAAATGATTAGGCTAAAAAAAAAGCCATAGGAGTGGACTGCAGCACTGTGTTGTTTGTTGCTAAACAAAAAAGTCTACTAGGGCACGTTTTCTTAAAAAAAAACAAAAAAAAGAATAAGAAGATTAGGAGCACTGGATTAAAGGTGCACTGTTGAGAGGCACTGGGCTTGATTCAGACCCGCTCGCAAGTGCTTGAGCGCTCGCAAGCAGGTCGATGGTGGGCTCTGCGCATGCGCAGCGGCCGCACTGTGCGTGCGTAAGCCCCGGAGCGAGAGAGAAATTCTCTAGCTCCATGGCTCTCTAAAATGTTGATCGACAGCTTGCCCATTTTGTAGGCGTGGCGGGAGGGGTGGCTTCGCAAACAGAGGCGTTCCCAAGCGAACCCACTGACATCACCAGTGATGTCAGTGGGGGAGCTTCCAGTTCTATTAGAGCCACAAGGGTCTCGTCGCAAGCCCCAATGGTCGCGATGGTCTTGACCATTGCGACCATCATCCTGGCCACTCGCAATAGCTGTGGGTGGGCACGCACAGCTAAGCGAGCGGCCAGGAGGCCACACAAAAAAAAACACCTTGATTCAGAGCGAGCGCTCTTTCAGAGCGTCCGTCTGTGAATCAGGGCCACTGTGTGCTACTGCAGCACTGTGAGGTGCAGAAAAAAATGCTATAGTAGTGGACTGCATCTCTGTGTTACTTAAAAAGCTTACTGGGGAACTTTTTTTATAAAACAAAAACTATTGTATAACATTATCATTACTATTAGTGTGCCACCCTTAAGAGTGCTGTGAGCCAGTTTGTTGTGTGTTCAGGCACTGTTAAAAATGTGAATATAAAACTTGTGTGTTAATAAATATAACATGATTATGTGGGTGCCACCCGGCTTATACTAGGGCCACTGTGAGGCAGTTTGTTGTATGTTCAGGGCCTTCAGGTACTGCTAAAATTTTTGAATTTAAAACTTGGTTAAAACTGAGCATTTTTCCTTTCCAGAAAAAAAGTGGAAGACAAAAACAAAAACAAAAACAAAAACAAAAAGCTAAACTGTTATGTACTGTCGCACGGGTTCTAATCCACCTCAACTTCCACTAATGATGGCAGATAAGAGGCAATGGGGAACCATATATCATTCTATGATACAGTTAGTAGTTTGAGTTTAGGAGAACAATTATTTCTGAACAGAAAAAGATTAGTGATTTCAACTGTATTATTACTCAGTTCTCACTCCCCCCACCCAAAAAAATACATTATAAATCTTGGTATAAAGTGGATAAAGGGGGAGGGGGTAAATTACCAAAAACAAAGGCAACATAGTTCACACAAAACTAAAATAAAGAAATAAAAAAGGGAAGGAGGAAAAAAACAAACAAAATTGAACACAACAGCATCTTGCTAGCATGGACTAGATAAAAAAGGGTAAGAGGGTAGAATCCAAACAATGCCATCATTTAATATTTACCTATAACTATTATAGAAATAATATAGACAATTAAAATTCCCATAAATTCAATACAACTTAGGCTTTTCTCCCCTGATCAAAAAGAAATAAAACAAACAAAACAGAATAGTGTATTTAATATTGATAATCTTTACTTTTTAGTATATACTGTGGCTGTACAAATACAAATTGGTCTAAAAAATTAACAAACTGATGACAGAAACAATGAACAGCTGTCTACATTGTTCCAAAAGCTAGACGCAAAGGGTCAAATTGTACAACACTCTCAGGGTTAGGAACTGGATGGTCTAAATAATTAAAGGTCTATGTCAGGACTGCGACTATTTCAGTACATAAAGATAGATTACTTTTTCCAAGGTTCCACTGTGGTCATTGCAGGAGCTATCCTGCTTGCTGGCGTTCTTCACATACAGGGAATAGAGAGTTAACTTGATCATCTGTTTCCAAGGTGTTGTCAGGTTGTGGGATTCCTAGATTGCTCATTATTTCAAACCAGATTCCATTTGGGTCACATGTTCTGAACTTGATATGGATCACAGACCTCTAGTATAAAGCCTGTTACTAACTGTGTCTCAGTGTCTGTGCAATGTTACTTTCAGGTCTTTCTTGGACTCCTGCCAGATCCCTGCTGTGCCTGTGGGTTGCTGTGGACTTTACTATATCTCCGCTCCTGTTCCAGCTAAACTTCTGTTGCCAGTTACCAGCCACACTACAGAGCTCAGCATAGCCATTGCCTAAGTGTTGCTTTCTGCTCCACTGCTGTGGTTTCACCTTTTGCTGCACTATTTACTTTGTCTGTTACCTCTCACTCCTGTGGACATCAAACCCATCTTCGTTACAGTTGTCAACTGCACCTTTACAGTTATCATCACCGCATCGCGGGGCTCAACCCCGTTCCAGATTCTAGTCACACCGCAGGGCTCAACCCTGTTCCGGAATCACACCGCTTTACAGGGTTCAACCCTGTTTCAACCTTCATTGCATCGTGGGGCTCAACCCCACTCCGGATTCTAGTTATGCCGCAGAGCTCAACCCTGTTCCAGAACCACATCACTTCACAGAGCTCAACCCTGCTTCAACTTCATCGCATCACAGGGCTCAACCCTGCTCCGACCTCATCGCAAAACACAGGGCTCAACCCTGCTCCGACCTCACTGCATCACAGGGCTCAACCCTGCTTCAACCTCACAACTTCACAGGGCTCAACCCTGCTCTGTGTTTCACCGCATCACAGGGCTCACTCTGCTCCGGATCGCCATCACTACAGGTGAAGCTCCTCTATACCATCCTGAGGTGTTAGCCTCATACTGGACTCGGGGTTCCCTACCATATTAACTTTTCTGTGTTAAAGACTAGGTTTTCTCCTATATTCATTATTGCTTATGTGAACCTCAGTGTTGTTGAGACTTTATGTGAGACGTTGCTATTATATTTCTCCTGTGAATAAATTCTATTACTTTTATTCCGTGCTATCGAGATTTCATGAAAAGGTCATTCCTAAAGTCACCCCAGTTTATTGTGCCTAGTAGGCCTGCCTCCTCCCAGGAGTCTCAAGTGTCGGCAGCCATGACAGTTTGCACAGACCTAAAAATGAATCCGGATCTGGAACAGGCTACTCGGGTACAGGAGCTTCAGGGTTTGACCGCTCATTTGGAAGTACAGGAAAACACTCAAGTTCATGTTTTGCAATGTCTACATGATCTTTTCACATGTCTTGATAAACTTAAGATTCCTGTTGCAAGTACCTCTGGGGTTTCTGCTTCTCATTTATGTTTACCTACTCCTACCTTTTATGATGGTAATCCAAAAACATGTAGAGGATTTCTCAACCAATGTGAGATTCATTTTGAATTGTAACCTCAAAGTTTTACCACCTCTCGTGTTAAAGTGGCTTATATTATGTAATTATTGTCTGGTGCTGCTATTGAGTGGGCCTCTCCTTTATGGGAGAGAAATGTTGCCTTAATGTCTAATTACCAAGCTTTTGTTTCTACTTTTAAAAGGATATTTGATGAACCTGGAAAATCAGTGGCCGCGTCTGGAGATATTTTGCGAGTAAAGCAAGAAACAGCTCCAGTTGTTTAGTATGTGGTTCGTTTTCAAACTATAGCTGCAGAACTTAAATGGAATAATGAGGCATTAAGAGCAGCATATTGGATTGGTCTCTCTGAGAGACTTAAAGATGAGTTGGTGACTCGGGATCTTCCTGAGAATTTGGATGAGTTAATTTCATTGACTATTAAAATTGATCTG
This sequence comes from Taudactylus pleione, assembly GCA_031769625.1. Lineage (NCBI taxonomy): Eukaryota > Metazoa > Chordata > Amphibia > Anura > Myobatrachidae > Taudactylus > Taudactylus pleione. The sequence goes on from JAUIMM010000091.1 coordinate 12,708,330, forward strand.
CGCATGCGAGAATGAGGGGTTCAGAAGAGTCACTCTGAGTGTTCTAAAATTCTCTTCCCCAGTCTCACTCTTTTCATAGTACATCTGATGAGCCTATGCAAATTAATAAAGCTAAATTGTCTGAAGTTGAGAAGCAACATGGGAGGCGTTCTAATTTGTGCTTGTATTGTGCATCCTCAGAACATTTCTTTGCTAAATGTCCAATAAGGCCGGGAAACGATCGTTCCTAGTTGATGGAGGGGAAGTCAAACTAGGGGTATTTTCTAAAGTTTCCCCCAAAAAGGAATGTTTAATTTCTGTGATCATTCCTGATTTTGGTTCTTCATGGCAAGAGTTTTCTGCATTGCTAGATTCTGGAGCAGCTGGCAATTTTATTTCATTGTCTTTGGTTCAGAAATTAAAAATTCCTGTTGTCAAATTAACACGTTCTTTTTCCCTTTCTGCAGTTAATGGGACTAGAATTTCTAATGGATATGTTACGCATCAAACAAAGTCTATGAAGTTGAGGGTAGGAGCTTTGCATGAAGAAAGTTTAGAGTTTTTGGTATTACCCATTTCTATGTATGATATAGTTCTGGGTTTACCATGGTTAACTCTTCATTACCCTCATATTGATTGGACTTGTTCTCAAATTCTTTCTTAGAGTCCTAAATGCAAATTAAATAGTTTGATTCCTGGGGTACGATTGGCTGAAGTGAAAGTAGATGTTCCACCTTCTCTCCCACAGCCTTATTATGAATTTGCTGATGTCTTTTCTGAGCAGGCGGCAGACGCACTTCCACCGCATCGTCACTGGGATTGTCCTATTGAACTTATTCCTGGTAAAATGCCACCCAAAGGTCGAGTATACCCTCTCTCTGTTCCTGAGCCTCAAGCCATGTTGGAATATGTGCAAGATAACCTAAAAAAGGGGTTTATCAGGCCTTCTTCATCTCCCGCTGGAGCGGGCTTCTTTTCTGTAAAGACAAAAGATGGTGGTCTTCGTCCATGTATCGACTTTAGAGGTCTAAACGAGATCATGGTAAAAAATAAATATCCTTTGCCTCTCATTACAGAATTGTTTGACAGAGTTAAGGGGTCTTGACTGTTTTCTAAACTTGATCTAAAGGGAGCTTACAACTTGATCAGAGTTAAAGAGGGTGATGAGTGCAAAGCTGCGTTTAATACGCAAGATGGCCATTATGAGAACCTAATCATGCCTTTTGGTTTATGTAATGCTCCTGCGGTGTTCCAGGAGTTTGTGAATGAAATTTTCTGAGATAAACTTTATCAGTTTGTTATTGTTTATCTTGATGATATTTAGATTTTTTCCAGGAATCTTTCTGATCATCGTACCCATGTTAAAGAGCTATTAAGTCATCTTTGAGTTAATAAGCTTTATGGTAAGATCTCCAAGTGTGTTTTTGAAGTCCCAGTGATACCCTTTTTGGGGTATATAATTTCTAGTTCCGAACTTCAGATGTACCCTGAGAAGTTAAAGACTATTCAAGATTGGGTTTTGCCCACTTCATTAAAGTCTATTCAGAGATTTTTAGGCTTTGCCAATTATTACAGAAAGTTTATCAAAGCTTTTTCAACGATTGCAGCTCCAATTACTGCTATGACAAAAAAGGGGCTAATCCCAAAGTATGGTCCCCAGAGGCATTGAATGCCTTTCAGACTCTCAAAGATGCATTTTCTGCGACCCCCATTCTAGTTCAACCTGATGTTGAGAAACCATTTATGCTAGAAGTGGATGCCTCCACTTATGGAGTTGGGGCTGTTTTGTCTCAAGTGGCTGCAGATGGGAGAACAGTGTCTTGTGGATTCTTTTCACAAAAGTTTTCTAGTGCTGAGAGTAATTACTCCATCGGGGACCAAGAATTGTTAGATATTAAGTTAGCTTTGGATCAATGGAGATATTTATTTAGAAGGCGCAAAGCATCCTTTTACTATTTTTACAGACCATAAAAATTTGTTGTATTTGAAAACTGCCCATTGTCTGAACCCACGACAAGCTTGTTGGGCACTCTTTTTTTCTTGTTTTGATTTTGTCCTCAGGTATCGTCCAGGTTCATTGAATAAAAAGGCAGATGTACTTTCACACTCAATGTTGGAAGAGAAAGAACAAAATGAGGATCAAAGGTACCCTATAATAAACCCTCTGGCTTTTTCTTCAATTTCCATCTCTCCTGAACCTCCTCAAGGGAAGATATTTGTGGCACCAGAGTTACGAGGTAAACTTCTTTCCTGGCCTCATAATTCTCATTTCTCTGGACATCCAGTGGTTTGTAAAATATACAAATTTTTGCAATGTTCCTATTGGTGGTCTTCCATGAATAAAGATGTCCAAGAGTTCTTGTTCTAAGTGTGTACAACATAAGTCCTCCCGGCAGTCTCCAGTTGGTCCTCTCCATCCACTGCCTATTCCCACCCAACCATGGACCGATCTTTCCATGGATTTTATTACAGATCTTCCTAAGTCTAGGGGGTGAACACTCCTGCGAGATGTTCTTCATGGACAGATTGATCAGCCTGGTGCAATCTGTGATTTCTTTCTATGGTGTATGCGTAGTGGTGGATCGTTTTACCAAGATGGCTAATTTTTGTCTTTTGGCTCGAATTCCATCAGCCCCCAAATTAGCACAAATATTTATCAAAGAGATATTTTGTCTTCATGGACTTCCTTCTGAGATAGTGTATGATCGGGATGTCCAGTTTGTTGCTCAGTTTTGGAGGGCTTTATGTTCATCATTGCAAAGTAAATTACAGTTTTCTTCTGCATATCACCCTCATTCAAAAGGATAAACTGAAAGAGTGAACCAGGAGCTGGAGCCCTTCTTGAGAATGTATATTTCTTCTTCTCAAGATGATTGGATGGATTTCTTGCCTTGGGCTGAGTTTGCTCATAACTTTCATTATTCATCTGCTACAGGTGTAAGTCCTTTTTTTGCCAATTCTAGTCGGCATCCTCAAGTTCCTGAGCTTCAATCAATTCCTACAGTGGACGTTCCAGCAGCCAAAGCTACCCTCCAACATTTTTCTGGAATTTGGAGACAGGTACATAAGTGTCTTAGGAAAGCCTCTCATAATTATAAGGTCTTTGCTGATAGAAAATGTTTGGCTGTTCCTAAATACTCTGTTGGGGATCGTGTCTGGTTGTCTAATTGAAATCTTCGACTTAAAGTACCTACTATGAAGTTTGCTCCCTGGTATATTGGTCCTTTTCATATTATAAAAATTATCAACCCAGTGGCATGTAAGTTACAGTTACCTCCAACTATGCGTGTACCTCACTCCTTTCATGTCTCCTTGCTTAGACCATTGATTCTTAATCAATTTCATGACAGCTTGCCCAAAGTACCTCCCATAACAACTGCTCAAGGTGTGGAGTTTGAGATCGATAAAATTCTGGATTCACGTAAGCATCAAAATTAATTACAATACCTTGTAGACTGGAAGGGTTACGGCCCGGAGAAGAGATCTTTGATTAAAGACTCTGATGTCCATGCTCCTAAGTTGATTCGTAATTTTCATGCTAAATTCCCTTTAAAACATTGTTCCAAAAGCTAGACGCAAAGGGTCAAATTGAACAACACTCTCAGGGTTAGGAACTGGATGGTCTAAATAATTAAAGGTCTATGTCAGGACTGCGACTATTTCAGTACATAAAGATAGATTACTTTTTCCAAAGTTCCACTGTGGTCATTGCAGGAGCTATCCTGCTTGCTGGCGTTCTTCACATACAGGGAATAGAGAGTTAAAGTGATCATCTGTTTCCAAGGTGTTGTCAGGTTGTGGGATTCCTAGATTGCTCATTATTTCAAACCTAATTCTCTTTGGGTCACATGTTCTAAACTTCCTATGGTATAAAGCCTGTTACTAACTGTGTCTCAGTGTCTGTGCAATGTTATTTTCAGGTCTTTCTTGGACTCCTGCCAGATCCCTGCTGTGCCTGTGGGTTGCTGTGGACTTTGCTATATATCCGCTCATGTTCCAGCTAAACTTCTGATAGCAGTTACCAGCTGCACTACAAAGCTCAGCATAGCCATTGCCTAAGTATTGCTTTCTGCTCCACTGCTGTGGTTTCACCTTTTGCTGCACTATTTACTTTGTCTGTTGCCTCTCACTCCTGTGGACATCGAACCCATCTTCGTTACAGTTGTCAACCGCACTGTTACAGTTATCATCACCACATCACGGGGCTCAACCCCGTTCCGGATTCTAGTTACACCGCAGGGCTCAACTCTGTTCCGGAACCACACCGCTTCACAGGGCTCAACCCTGCTTCAACCTTCATTGCATCGTGGGGCTCAACCCCACTCTGACCTCACCACATCACAGGCCTCAACCCTGCTCCGACCTCATCGCATAACAGGGCTCAACCCTGCTCCGACCTCATTGCATCACAGGGCTCAACCCTGCTCCGACCTCACCACATCACAGGGCTCAACCCTGCTTCAACCTCACAGCATCACAGGGCTCAACCCTGCGCCGTCTTTCACCACATCACAGGGCTCACTCTGCTCTGGATCTCCATCACTACAGGATTCCACCCAGGTGAAGCTCCTCTATACCATCCTGAGGTGTTAGCCTCATACTGGACTCTGGGTTCCCTACCATATTCACTTTTCTGTGTTAAAGACTATATGGGGGGGTTTTCTCCTATATTCATTATTGCTTATGTGAACCTCAGTGTTGTTGAGACTTTATGTGAGACGTTGCTATTATATTTCTCCTGTGAATAAATTCTATTTACTTTTATTCCATGCTATCGAGATTTCATGAAAAGGTCATTCCTAAAGTCACCCCAGTTTATTGTGCCTAGTAGGCCTGCCTCCTCCCAGGAGTCTCAAGTGTCGGCAGCCATGACAGTCTAATAAATAATTAATGTTTTACAATTTGCAAGTGACCTCATAGAAAATTACATCAGATATAATTGTCAGATCACTCATTTTAGATGGAACAGTGCTAATAATAATCCCGATTCAGTATCCACAAACATTAGATGCGCCATATTTGAAGTTGAACTGCCACATGCTTGTGCCACTGCTGTAACTTAGCTTAGTAAACTTAATAAGCTAGCTAGCCCAGTGCAGTCTTTGGCCATGAGTGGAAACAATATTGCGAGCTGTGTGGTGGTCAAAATTGACTGGAAATTACTGGAAATTCATATTTTGGAGGTTACTACTACTGTAGGAACAAAAACAGGCCCAAGTTACTTGATTTTAACTGGGTTTTTTTTAATTAATTTTTGTTTACATTTTCACTGTTTTCTATATCTAAACAAAACACTTAAGGGTGGTTTTGCCAAAACCACAACACGATGATGAATTAGAACCAAAACAAGGGGGTCCACGCACATATCTAGTGACTAACATTTCTGAGCAGCTGCCAGAATTGTACCAGTGCTGGAAATTGAATAGAGTGGAAGATACGATCAAACAGGAAACATGGACCAGTCACTGTAAACCAGTCAGCAGCTCATAACTGTAACTGTCCTTCACCATTTCTATTCATTGGACCTTTTTCTTGCTCTGTCTTTAGAGTAGGTTGCTGTGTGTCTATGTTATTTTTACTATTATGCACATATTATAAATGCAGTCACTAATTAACATAAATGCCCCAACAGCCTTCACACAACAATAAAACCCCCCAAATCCATCTACTTTCTGGTACTATAGGTATATTGGGTGGTGGGTCTATTCAGGGACAACCCCTTTTGCCATCAGCTCAAATCAATATCTGAAGTAGGAGGTTAAAGAGAGAGACAAAAAGAGAAAGAGACAAGGAGAGAAACAGTCAAAGGGGCATATTCATAAATATGTCCCATCTTCCCCCTGATACAGTACCTTGGTATTTGCTGCAAATTGTGGTGTCAAATATCATATAACTGGAGCAATTCAAGATTACTCTTGTGCAAAGACAGATGCTCCAAAAAGCAACCTGGAGCTCCTTCACATAGGAAAGAGTGGGTCTCCGGAAACCAACACCATCTGAAGATGACGTAAGCTCCCGTAGTCAGACTTGATGATTGAAAGTCCCCATACTTGTGTATGTGGACAGCAGACTGGAGTGGGAGTGAAAGGAAAGTACGACATATCAGTGAAAAAGCAGAAGGATAACAATTACTCATGGGGCAACTGGCAAAAGGTCAAAGATAATTTGCATATGGATGATCATATATTAAAATAAATCATAATATAGATTACCAGGTATTGTCCTGTGCATAGGTGTGTTTTCTAACAGGAAGAGTTATCACTCGGCGATGCCTTGTAGGCACTCTGGAAACATGCAGCATAGGCATAGTTACAATAGACTACAGGTATAAATAATATGTTATACTGGGAACGGCAGGCAGTAGTTTAAGTATTGCATTTAACTGAAGCCAGAGGAAAAAGGAAACAGCCTGTAACCCCATACATATTTACCAACATAATAATATAAAAGAAAATTGGGTTGTGTAGCGTTCAGACCTATTGCTAAGTGGTATTGTTTCAAATGATTGGGTGATGTGTAAAGAAGAAGATTGTAGTTCACTGGTCTCAATAGACAGCAGCAGTAAACAGAATATTGATGCTTGTACAGAGAAATGTAGCAATCATAGATGTGGATTGGTTGGAATGAGCAAATATCGTAACGTGCAAAGTTACACAAGTGGGGCAATCTTGGACATGCACGATGCAGCAAAACAAAGCAAAAACAAATGCAAAACAAGTCAATGTGGCAATGTCCAGTAACAAGGTTAGTGTGGCCAGTGTTTGCCATAAAGTCGAAGGTGGTAGTGGATATTACCCGGGATGGTCTATTCTGGTATTCAGAGGGTCCAATACAAGGTTAAGCAGAGTCTTATTTCCATCTAGTCTTCTGGACTTTTCAGAGCTAGGGGCGGCTTCCTGCTTACCTGTCTGGTCATCCTGGTCATGCATGGTTGGTGCCTGTGAATGTGTAGCAGAGAGATGTGGGCAGGGGTGGCCTGGTGTGTTTAACCGTGTGATGTTTATCTCGCATATTGGGGACCTTCAGGAGATGCTTACTCCGGCAGTTCACATGTAGACTGACCGGGGTGTATCAATCCTTCTTGTCTGTTATATCCAGGTACGTTGTGGGCACGGTGTGATGAGGCACGATTCCCCAATCCTGGGGTTTTTGCGGGTTGATTTCTGCTGGGTGTTGATATAGGTGGTGCTCTGTGTTGATATCGGCTCAGGCCGGTGGGTAGCACGACCCGCTGTGGGTGCACAAGGATATCCATCTCAACATAATAATATACAGCAATTTACTTGCTGATATTAAACACCAGGCCATTGCAAGATGGTCCCTTTCTCCCCTATTTTGGCTGATATCACAATGTGGAGCCCAGTAGTCAATGTCCTGGTGTTGTGGTATCCTGCACTTAAATCCATATTCTCCATATTGCAGTTATATGATCTGGAACACTATCTGGTGGTTGCAGGTGAAATCAATACTCTCAGCTTGTAGAACTAACTAGCTCAGGAACCACCAGATAGTACATAAGTAACATTGACATGAGCACACCACAGCCCACCAAATCAGGGAAAGGGATGGCGGGGGAGGAATATGGCAATGGATTAGTTGTACTAAGGGGATTGGTAATGGGATGCATTGAACATGCCATCTCTATAGAATGAAACTGGCAAGTGAAAATATGCGCAATGATCTCATCGATATCTGCATACTGCGCTTATGCCATAGAAATAAATCACAGATTGCACCAGACTGATCAATCTGTCCATGAAGAACATCTCGCAGGAGTGTCATTGGAATAGGAGTGTAAAGCATATGCTATGCGTGAGCGGGGTTAAACCTCATCGTTGTAGGAGCAGTGGCCCTTGAAGACTTACTGTATGTTAACTCTATTTTCTTAGTATGTTTTGCATTTGATGGTTTAGCCTATAGGGTTGTAGGGGGTGTGTTTAAGTTCTATATCAGTGTTGGTCTCTGAGTGACAGCGCCTTTTTCATCTGGAAATCTCTCCCTCCCACTCATTTGTTTATATGTGGTATTTATTTGTGGTGGAAAGAACAGAAATTTGGAGTTGATTGGTTAGGTGTTTTAGTTGGGTGCGCTCTCCTTTATTTATTATAGGCCAATCGGTCCATGCTGGGAAATGACACAGCCCATCCGACCGTGCTTCTCAATAGAGTTGAACACCAATGAATGATTTGCATGCATGTTCTTGTTGTATTTTATGCATGTTCTTTGTTGTCTGCCACCATACTAACTTGGTTTAATTTAATTACTTAATGCTCGGAAAATTGTAGGAAATTTAATTGGTTGATGCCAAAATAAATTTAACCTAAATTGATCTCAACTCTGGTTGTCCATGTCTTTATTTTAGATAAGTACTTTAGAGTTAATATGGGTCTTATGGGTAACCCGGTAAATGCATTTATCAACCGCTAGGAAGTTTATGCAGTGGGCGTGTAAGCGTAATTCCATGCTTGATCACAGTGTGCGGCCTAATATGGGATGCCTGTTTCAGATGGATCATTTGCATTCAGCTTGGAGTGGGTGCAAGTCCAGATGCTAATGATGACATCTGCGGATGTAAAAATTAGAGATGTGAGCGGACATCCCCTTTTTTTTAGTTATGGTTCTAAATTATCATCATGTTTTGGTTTTGGCAAAACCACCCTTAAGTGTTTTGGTTCGGTTTTGGTTTTGGATTTCTTTTAAAAAATTAAAAAATCAGCTAAAATCATTTTATTTGGACCTGTTTTTAATCCTTTATTATTATCATCAATAACATTAATTTCCAATCATTTCCAGTCAATATAGCATAGCATCTGATATCACAAAGGAATTACTTAAATGAATCCAAAACATGCAAGATCTGTTTTTTAAATCTGAGTTTCGAATTGCCAGAAGAGTCAGGCAATTTCTGCTCGGAATCCCAAAGTGATTCTGAACTGGTGTCACAACCCGGGCTTGTTACCCCTGCCGCTGGGTCATTTACTGCTCCTGTGGCCAGCCGGTTTGCTCCCTGAGCTCAGTTCATGCGTCCACTGTTATTACTGTGAGACGTAAGCTTCATTGTTTCTGGCCTGCTAGGCCACAGCTCACATCCAGCCAGCCCCTGAAGTACTGCTGTCCCGATCACCTGATCAATCCAGCCAGTCACTATTCAGCATGAGTCAGCCAAGTACATCTGACGCTGTTCATCCAATCCTGACTAACCCTGGGGTATATATTCCAGCTTCTGGCTCTCAGTCATTGCCAGTACAACATTTAGCTCAGTCCTTACCGAGTGAAGCACAACTAGTGCTCCGGTTTCTATTGTTTGTTATCCTGCTGGTGCAGTTCTGATTGTATTTGCTGCACTAACCTTCCCTGTCATTCCACTCCTGTGTAATCAGCATCTAAAGTTGCACAGGTATTTCCAGCCTGCTTTTCTACAAGCGTGACAACTGGGACTTGATTCAACTCGGAACCTCTATGTTCAAGTGTGTTCATATTTCAGTAAACCACACCCGCACATTTCTAGTAAAAACAATGGGAGGGATAAGTTTCCGCATGCAGTTGCCTGAATCTTTGGCATATACGGGTGGACTCTTGCATTACCATAAATGAGAAAGAAGACAGGTGGCCTTAGATGTGTTCGTTTCGGATTTAAACCTGTGTTTTGGTTTTGGATCTGGATTCATCTTTGTGTTTTGGTTTTGGATCTGTGTTTTTTAAAAAAGTTTTTAAAAACAGCTAAAATCATGTAATTTTTCCAATCAAAAACCCAAAATTCGGTTTTAAAATCTGAATTTCCAACTGCGGGAAGATCAGAATCATGACTCGGATTTGTCCGGATTCACAAAATTCAAGTGGATTCAGATTTCTGAAGAACCAAACTGCACATGTCTAGCTTTTATAATAGTATCTCATGATTGGCATTCAGTAAACAAAAACAGACAAATTACTATCCTCAATTATCCATGGCTCACTAGCAGTAGGCAGACTATCAAGGGAACTGTTACAGGTGTGGTATATTATGTCAACATTCAGAATGTTGACACCAGTATGTCGACATAACTTTTTTCTACTGTTAAAGCCCTAATCCTAAACCTAACCCGAACCACAGCCTAATCCTAAACCTAACCTTAACCGCAGACTAATCCTAAGCCTAAACTTAACCGCAGACTAATCCTGAACCTAACCCTAAACCTGTAATGTCAATATTATGGGCCAGACTAAGATTTAGAAAGTGATAAAATGAAGAGAAATAAAGTACCAACCAATCAGCTCATAACTGTCATTTTTCAAACACAGCCTGTAACATGACAATTAGGAGCTGATTGGTTGATAGTTTATCACTCTCCAATGTATCACTTTCCAGAGCTTAGTACATCTCCCCCTATGTCAGCGTGAATATTGACCCACTATCGTCATACCGGCCATGTCGACATTCTGGTGTATATAAACAAAATTACTACATTCCATTGCTACCATCAAGAGGACACGTTATACACTTTCGAACATATACAAAGTATACTTCATAGCACTTATATAGAAGGCAATGTTCGAGATTAGTACATTGTGAAACTTGGTAAAGCCTGCAGATGTCGCTGTTTTCTGTTGCCGTCCCTGCAGTTCTCATGGCTAGACTTATTATGGACAGCAATAAGAACTGTGAGACGTGCAGATTTTTTAAAACAGTAATTTACTTAAGAAGTAAACTGGAAAAAAATGAAGTGAAACCGATGCAATTTCCTTGTAATGCATTCACTTAAAAAGCTTAGTTATTTTGTATGGAAAATATTCTTCGGAGATTTACCATTGCTACTGTACTGTATGTGGAATTATTTAAATTTATAGGAGAAAGATATTCTACACAAAGAGGCAACATGATCAATCTTGTGTTACATTAGTTTGGGACTCTAGTCCTGTTACTGTAATTTGGATTTAGCAAACCATTCTCACAAAACCCTATTTGACAGTACAGGGAAAAAAAAGAGATGTATGATATTTTTATTCCAGTATAAAGTGTATATTAGCTTGGAATCAAGGGATATAGTTTTAGAGCTTTATGTCTAACCTAAGGAATTCATGCTGTGATTAATGGGCATCCCTCACACTGCCAGCTCATTATTGTACAAAGACACCTGTATTGCATAGACCTTTCCATTGCCAGCAATGCATTGTACAGTGCTACACACATTGCCAGTCATACATTGCACAAACATAAATCCTACCGCTAGCCATATATTGTACAGTCGCTATTCCAGAAAACATGACCTGTTTGGTGTACTTGCAGAATGATATTGAAAACTTCTGGTATAGTTTGTCGGGGTCTCTGCAGTTAGGTAGTCAACAGGAGATAAGATCGACCAAGACTTCTTCCTGATTCCTTCTACTCTAGCAGTTGGTCTCCTTCCTGGATACCAAAACAGTTATGGTGCCCTTGGGGGATATAAAATACTGTGCTGTGTTATACATTTAACACTGGTAATAAAAGTAGGGTTTGAAAGGGATATGGTCAACATCCCGGCAAAGGGGATGCTGATGCTTAGAATACCAGTTCCGGAATCCAAACACCTGTCAGAAGCCCAGCACCAGCATCCTGAACGGCAGCAATCCGAAGGTAAGTAGCGGGCTTAAAGCTTAGGGTTAGGCACTAGGGGGAGGGTTAAGGTTAGGCACTAAGGGGAGAGGGTTAGGTTTAGGGTGTGGTGAGCGGGAGGTTAGTTTTAGGCACTAGGGGGGAGGTTAGGTTTATAGGCACCATCGAGGAAGAGTTAAGGGTAGGGAGAGGGGGAGGGTTAGGATACCTACCGACAGGTGTCGGTATCCTTACCCTTTTGGGATGCTGGCATCAGGATTTTGACCACCGGGATCCCGAATTCCGGCAACCCGTACCCACCCGTTTGAAAGCCATAACCATTTGGTCTAGATACATATGTTGGTTACTCTACTATTTCTCTGGCTTTGTTGGGTCATAGGTACTGTCATGAAATGGTGGAGTGAAAAACTAGAATGTGATCACATGCAAGTCTTATATGGCAACATACGTGATGCTTTCCAAATATTACGCAAAAGACTAATGGTGCACATTTCAAATGGGTTTAATTTAAAGTTCGGGTGCTGAAAGACCTTAAAGGTTTATTTGACAACCGCTGTAAAAGTGTTTTTTGGTTTTGTATGCAATGTATCAAGGATCTTCAGACAATAGGCCTGATTCAGACCAGCTCGCAATCGCTATGCACTCGCAAGCGGGTCAATGGCCTGGCAGTGCACACGGGCTGTCGATGTTGATCGACAGCTTGCCCCGTTTTGTAGGCAGGGAGGGGGGGTGGCTGGTAAAACGGAGGCGTTCCCGAAGGAATGCCTGCCATTTGGGGGCGGTCCTACTGACATCACACGTGATGTCAGTAGTGAGCTTCCGGCTCGGCTTGCGGCAGATGAGACCATACCACAAGGGTCTCGTCGCAAGCCCGATGGTCGCAACCATCACGACCATCACCTGGCCGCTCACAAAAGCTTAGCGAACGACCAGAAGACCGGTCCCAAAAAAAAAAAAACGCCCTTCAGACCTGCGAGCTGCCTTCAGCAGTGAGGAGGTCTGAATCAGGGCCACTATTTCAAGATGTCACACAAAACCCCTCCACAAGAACCACTGGATGAATAATTTAGCAAGAAGGCTTAGACAAGGAGTAGAGGGTTATGGGAAGTTTCTGTGTGTGCCCTTAGGGGGCAATTAAATAGTTTTTTTTATACATGGTAATTAATGGGCGGCCAATATAGCAATGCAATTGTTTTTGTGCGCCCATTAATTATCCTGCTTGTTGCACCAAATTAGACTGGGTTTAGCCACATAAAATGGCTAATCCCATTTAAAGTCCTGGTTAGGGCACCCAAACAGCAGTTTGGGCACCAGAACCACAGACTTATCGCACAATTTTGCTCGCCTCCTCAGGTGGCTGCAAGCAGTAATACTCTAATGGGGCAACAATTGAATTGCTCCATCACTGACAGCCATCGATGTAAAGAATTGAATGCTCCCCAAAGAGACCATCACGAGATCACTATGTGCCAATTTTTTTGCAGACTCTGTATAAACCAAAATTAGATTAAAATATGGGGATTGGTTCCTAGAATTGATGTAGATTATTTGTCACATATTCATATTGAGCAGGAAGTATGGGGTGCCTTTTATTGGCTGATAAAATTTCCCAGTCCCAGATTCTCATTTCAAAATGATGGGAGCTCTACATTGTAGCCGCACTATGGGGCTGATTTCTTATGGATCACAACTGCGAATGCAATAGCAATTATGCCTGCAGTCTCACTGCGATGATATGCTACTCCTCTGCGATCACTATGCCGTCACAGCACACATAAAGACGCCCACCTTAGCTTACAGACATCCATAATACTTCGATGTTACCATCGGTAACATCAAGTACCATCGCAGCCTCACGCACACTTGCACAAGCTCTGACCTTACTCAAGAATTGCTAACCTCATCGCACGTTGTGAGCACACAAGCTGCGTATGGCATCACAGTGGATCATTTATGCATGCCCCTGTAACGGCGTTCAAACGCACTGGCACGTCTGCGTTTCATCCGACCGCCCCTCGTCACCACCCCAAACAGCACTTCCTGTCAATCACTCTGCTATGGGTCTGCATAGTGACTGCAGTCCCTTTCGCAGTGGCTGGTCCGAGCACGTGCACTGCAATGCATACGCATGCGCAGAACGCAACAATCAGCCGATTGTGTATGTGATATCTCAGTTGTGATAATTGCTGAATCAGGCCCTAATATCCAGGAATGGAGCTCCTCCTATAGAGACGATGACCCTCTGCATTAATAGTGTACTATAGAGACGATGACCCCCTGCATTAATAGTGTACTATAGAGACTATGACCCCCTGCATTAATAGTGTACTATAGAGACGATGACCCCATGCATTAATAGTGTACTATAGAGACGCATTAATAGTGTACTATAGAGACGATGGCCCCCTGCATTAATAGTGTACTATAGAGACGATGACCCCATGCATTAATAGTGTACTATAGAGACGATGACCCCCTGCATTAATAGTGTACTATAGAGACGATGACCCCCTGCATTAATAGTGTACTATAGAGACGCATTAATAGTGTACTATAGAGACGATGACCCCCTGCATTAATAGTGTACTATAGAGACGATGACCCCCTGCATTAATAGTGTACTATAGAGACGATGACCCCCTGCATTAATAGTGTACTATAGAGACGCATTAATAGTGTACTATAGAGACGATGACCCCCTGCATTAATAGTGTACTATAGAGACGATGACCCCCTGCATTAATAGTGTACTATTAAAGAATAATAATAGTAATTCCAAATGTAACAGCCTACTAACTAGGAGGTTAAACAATCTGAATTTCTTACTCCACTTCTATTTTAAGAGTAGGTGTAAATCTTCTAAAAAGCCAGATGCCTCCTGAATAATATTGTATCACAAATCTCTGAAATATAATACATTGTATAAATAAGACCATTATGTGCTCAATGGGTTCATCTGCTTTTCATTTCCCAGCCTATGGTACGGTAGCATCATTAGTTAAGCTGGGTCTTGCACATTTATGATCTTCTAGAAAAACAATAGAGTAGAAAAAAAAATTCAAGAGAAGAGATAGACTGAAACAAAGTGCTAATGTTTTCTAAACATACGAAAGGCGACATACACAAGTGAAACGAAACTTAGCACACTCCACCAATATGCCACACTGAGTTATGAATATTAGGACCCTTTAGTCCAGACACATACAACAGTTTTCCTGTTTGGATTTTTGAAAGATCCAATATGCTAAAAATTAGGTAATAAAACCGCCAAACCGTATTTCTGGAAACTATAGGGGAAGAAACAGCCCTGTTTCATTGCCTTGGATTAAACAGAAACAGTTAAAATACTGAATGCTTTAAAGCTTAAATCAAAGCTAAGATGAGAAAATAGAGAAAGAAAAACAGGAAAGAATAACGATGTACTGACTTCCACCGAGCCAGGGATTAGTTGTTCTATACTGTTTAACTCTTTGGTATTACTAAAAGGATAAAGTGTGTCTTTCTTATTGCTAGTCAGTGCCGTGGGCAGATTGGTTACATATGAAATATTCAACTTGCTGATTAGCTTTTCAACTACAATCAAGGAATTTAGAAAACGGTTAAACATAACATTTAATTTAGTAATCTCATCCAGCTGCTTGTCAGGCAGCAGCAAAGTGCATCTTTTATAGGAGCGGGGAAACAAAACATGACAAGTCCAGGATAAATGATGGAACAGTAGAGACAGTGTAAGAAATAAGTAAACATTTTATTGGGATATATACATATTTATATGTATATACTAGCTGAAGTACCTGGAGTTGCCTGGGTTTAAATCTTGAAGTTATTAAGTTTTATTATGTGATGTTGTCCAAATCCATCCAGTGGAAGGCCAAGTACAAGCTCCCTGGGTCAAAGTTCTACCCGGCACAGTCCGTCGTGAAATCCAACCGCGACCCCAACAACTCCATTAGGCACCCCAGACCAATCACTGTCCCTCTGTGAAGTTTTCATCCAAATCCATCCAGTGGAAGGCCAGAATAGGTTCCCCGGGTCAAAGTTCTGCCCAGCGTACACCAACGGGAGGTCAAACCCCATAATATGTCTTCTGGGATCCAATGTTACCAGTTTGTGAAGTTTTCATTCAAATTATGTGATGTTGTCCAAATCCATCCAATGGAAGGCCCAGAACAGGCTCCCTGGGTCAAAGTTCTGCCTGGCGCAATCTGCCGTGAGATCCAACCGGGACCCCAGCAACTCCATTATGTATCCCAGACCAATGGCCACCCCTCTGTGAAGTTTTCATCCAAATCCATCCAGTGGAAGGCCCAGAATAAGGTCCCCGGGTTAAAGTTCTGCCCAGCATTCCTGGGTCAAAGTTCTGCCCAGCATACAGCAACAGGAGGTCCAACTGAGACCTCAACCCCCTAGGATATCTTCTGGGATCCAATGTTACCACTCTGTGAAGTTTTCGTCCAAATCTATCCAGTGGAAGGCCCAGAACAAGCTTTCAGGGACAAAGTTCTGCTCAGCATACACCAACGGGAGGTCTGACCGGTATATCTACTCCCTAGGATGTCTTCTGGGGTCCAATGTTAACACTCTGTGAAGTTTTTGTCCAAATCCACCCAGTGGAAGACCCAGAACAGGCTCTCTGGGTCAAAGTTCTGCCCAGCGTAAACACCAACGGGAGGTCCGACCGGGACCCTTACCCCCGTAAACCTGGCCAGGATCCAACTGGACCACCTCGCATTGGTTTCATCCCAATCGTTGCAGCATTATCCGAATGCATAACCGGACAGACAGACAAATAAATAAATAAATAAACAAACAGACCAATTAATTTTATATATAAGATGTGTGTGTGTATTTTTTCTTACTCTTTTGGTATAAAATAATAGAATAAGAGGCATCCATTATACTGAGATGTTGTGACCTCATAGAAATGAATGCATAGTAAGTATGAAGCAGATACCTGTGGTCAGTGTTGGACTGGGGCATGAAGGGACCACCAGGTTAATGCAATCATTAGGGCCCACTAAGGGGTGTGGCCAGTCTCTGGAAGCAGTGGCTTGAAAGGGATGTGGATAGCCACCAGAGAGGAGTGGCCAGCCATTATAGAAGCATCATAGTATGGATGGTGCGACCGATGGTGGATTATAAATATGCACAAATTGGTATCACAGCACACTAAAAAGTGGGCGTCTCTGTTCTTGCACATTAAGCTGCACAGATGTACAGGAGGAAGGAGTTTGTGGTGTCATTTGCATAAACTTGCCGACTGGCGACCGGCAATAGACGCGGCTGCATGCGACTCATAGTCAGGCAAAGAGTGTTTTTTATATATTTTTACATAATTGTAGGGCTAAATTAGGAAGACTCTGAAGCCCCATTTTTTTTTAAATAGCTCCTTGCCAGTCCACCAGGAACCTGACAGGTCTGGATCCCCTTTTAGAAGTACTGTCTGTGATTGGGAAGACTGTTAGGAATACAAGTGCTTCCTTTTATTTTTCTCTTTGTGCCTGTTGCATAAACCCCTCTGTGGTTCTGGGGTAGGCTTTCCAATAATTTGGCTGCCTCTTCCGGGAGGAAGACATGATTTTCTGAGAGAGGGGCGGGGGCGTGACCGCATCATCGCGGCGCCGCCCCCACTACACGATGCCAAGATTACTGGCATAGTGTTGCCAGGTGTGCGGGCGGGCCTCTAGACTTGCCAACTCTTCCGGGGGGCCGGGAGTGATACACAATTTTTTGGGAGGCTCCAGACTATTTCGTAGGAAGGAATAAGGGCCCTATCAAGTCGGAGAACTGAAAGAGCTGTCCTTATACAGGTCTCTCAGTGTGAAACAGGGTAATTGGGTTGAACCTCTACCCACTGCAGGGCTGGTTTATTTTCTTTTAGCAAACAAACAAATACTCTTGTTACTCACCATCTTAAGGCTTCTACAATGCCCTTTGTGTGCTGTTGGTGATGCTGCAGCAGGGCTGGCTCCGTTCATCTTGTTTGTTGTTCTACTGTGTGGTCATATTGCAGGTGGCTCCTCCTAGGCGTCATCTAGAGTCCAAGGCAAGCTCTGAAACCAGTCACCACCAGTAGTGGCTGTGGCTGGGCATCTTCTGAGAGATGAGGTTGAACTCTGCATCTGCTGAGCCATATAATCAAGCAGAGATGCACCATAGCAGCAGAAGGCATATATAATTCATTGGCCACCACCAGTGTATGCAGGTGCAGCTGCTGAAAGCAGCTACCTGGCTGGCAAGGTTGGCACCCACGGGCTTGTCCCTGACTACCAGTGGAAGTGGGTGGAGCTACAAGTCTGGGGGGGCAGATTGCAGAGCGGTGGTTATACTAGAGAAGGGGAGTTTGACTGGGGCGGTACACCTGTCAAACCGTAACGCAGGTGTCCTAAGGCGAGCTCGGGGAGGACAGAAACCTCTCGTGGAGCAGAAGGGCAAACAGACAAATAAATGGGGGGGCAGATTGCAGAGCGGTGGTTATACTAGAGAATCATTCACCAGCCGACAGCAGCGTGCACCAAAATATTAATGCAAGGGCAGCTACTTCCTGGCCAGCTGAGTTATAGATGAAGTGCGGTGCGTTTAGCCATGCCCGCTCGCGGGAGTGGGCAGAGCTACGAGTGTGTGTGTGGGGGAGAGGGAGGGGAGTCAGCACACAGAGCAGATGGTACCAAAATAAGACCATTCACCAGCCAGCTGCAGCTTGCACCATATTGATGTAAGTTGCAGCTGCTTTCTGGCTGGCTGGTTTGTGTATGCGGGTTTGGCCCCGCCTACCCATGTGAGTGGGTGGAGCTACAAGCAGAGCCGTATCAAAACTTCAAGAATACGGCTGCTAGTAATTCGTTTACATAATCCAAGAAAAATGTCCGCCTGTATATTAAGAGAAAGGAATGGAAATGCCAGCGTCCCCTTTAGCATTGATCCTTGGAATTTAAGACCCGGAAGTTTACTAGGAGAAATGGTATATAATGAGCTGTGGGAATGCAAACATGTGAGCTCCGGGGTATGGGGTCCGATGTCCGGAAGTTCATCATAGGAAGTGACGCGTATCGATCTGCCGGTGGAAAACATACATGTGACTTCCGGTCTTTCCGGCTGGAGGATGGATGCACATGGATGGTGACTTTCAGGATAAGTTTTTACACCTGTGACAGCTGCATTAAAGATTGTGGACCAGATCATATGGAGGAGATTTTAAAGGACATATATGGACATTCAGTAGATTTAGATATTCCATGTCTGGCAATAGGTTTTCCCGAAAAGGAGTGTTCTTTGATTTTGGGGGTTATGAATATAGGGTTTTGTGTGTCTCTCCCTCATGCCTTGAGGAAGATACCCTGGTATCGAAACGCGTTGGTGAGGGAAGTACACAAGAACTTTTGGAGCTCACCTTGGTTGGGGGACGTGGATATCCGGGGATGCCTGGTTCTCACTTATCTCTGCCTTTTTGTCATCTGGTAAGCCTCTATCTGCTTTTGAATGGTTTTAAAAGCTCATTGTCTATATTAACAAAACAGTATTACACTATCAAAAGTTTTATCTCCTCTCACATATATTACGGGATTATACTGGCTACTGAAGAACGTCCACCATTATAGATGTCTTGCAGGATGGTATCCTCTCCTATTTAAAAGTGGATTTGTCTACTCTACCTCTATAGTAGACCTCTATTTCTGGTACGGACACATGTGTTATTCACTGTAGAATATCCATAAAGTCTTAAAAGGTTTTATGCTATAGTTTTCTCTTTTTCTTCCGAGTGGTACTGAAACAACTATATAGTATGTGAAGAATTTCCAGTCACCTCGATGGTTGGGAGTCATCAATTGACAATACAGTAGCGCCGTGACAAACTTGGTGGTGAACTTTTTCTTTCACACCCTGGGGATTAGCCAATGGTTTGGTTGTATCTTAGGGGTGTGGTATGAAGAATCAACATTCAGAATGTCAACGTTGACATTAAATTGACAAGCAATGTGTTGACATTCACAAATGTCGACATGGTTGACATATTGACATGTTCATTATGCCAACATTTTACATGTCGACACTGTAATGTCGACATACAGGGTTTATTTTTGCATATTTTAGCATAATTCTAACCATACAGCAAACCTAACCTTAACACTAACCCTAAGAACAACCCTAAGCATGACCTGAAACCTAATCCTCACCCTAAAGATAACCCTAAACCTAACCCTTACCCTAAACCTAACCCTAAACCTAACCCTAAACCTAACCTACCCCTAACCCTAAACATAACACCAAAATATACTGTCGATATTCTGGCGTCGACATGTTCAGTGACCATGTCGACATTTAAACATGCCAGCATTTGTGAATGTCAACATTTACTTGTCGACCTTATGTCCATGTGGACATTTTGACTGTTGACAATCAGAACCTGTCAACATTCTGATGTTAACATATAGACTGTCGACATTCTGACTGGATACCTTAATTTCCTAGTCAAGGATGTTAGCATCTAGTAGTATCTGACAGTATATAATTTTCTATCATGTGTTTCATACTTATATATGTATTAGTAATTTCCAATCACTGGACAAAATAAAATCTTCACCCACATAAATACTTCTAACTATGGTCCAAGATGAAGCAGGAACAAGTTAGTGCTAGGTTTGATGTTCAGCACAACTGGTTGGTCATGGCCTGTGTAGGTAATATGTATCCCAAAATGAAATAAGCAGGTTATTCCTGTTATTGCTATGCTAGCCTTTGGGTCTGTAAAATGAATAATGCATGCATTGTCATTATGGACAAGTAAAACTCCACGTCATGTTGTTTAATAGTGCAAAGGTTAACCTGTACATAGCAAATTGATATAAAAAAATGTTACTTGTTATTAGTTATACTTAATAAATTAAACAAATTAGGCAGGTTTAGAATTACCAAAAAAAAATATTTATTTATTTTTAAAATCCTGATTTCCAGTGATATTAATTTTGCATACCCCCTGTCCTGCAAATATATCCATCACTTATTTTTATTAATAAGGATCATTTGCTGTCATGGTACCCACAGCAACCTTTCATTTAAGAGCAAAGCTTTCAAAACTATTCTGAGAAATATTCTGCCTCACATTTAGCATTTGGCTGTCAAGTTACAAATCTTACAACTGTTTTGATTGTGGAATCTGGGCCTGATTTAGGTTGGATCGCAAGGCTGCGTTCGCACGCAGCCAGCCGATGTTTGCATTCTGCGCATGCATATAAGACATAGGCCCTGATTCAGAGCCGCTCACTGCCGCTGCCCACACGCTGGGATTGTGGGCGTTTTCTTTTTTGATCTCCGGCCGCTCGCAAAGTTGTGGGAGGCCACCCACAGCTTGTGCGAGCGGCCAGGAGACCATTGCGATAATCTCGACCATCGACCTTGCGACGTGATCCTAATAGAGCAGAAAGTCCACTACTGACATCAGTAGTGATGTCAGTAAGACCTCCCTACAAACGCCAGACGTTCCTAAGGGAACGCCTGCGTTTGTCCAGCCACCTCTCCTACCCGCCCACAAAACGGGGTGAGCTGTCACTCACCATCGACAGCCGCCCTGTCTTGTTGTGATCCCCGATGTTTAGTGACTGAACTTCAGTTGCTCGGCGGGGCTCGCGCACGACGGATGCGGCGAATGCACAGTGCCTAAACATCGGGTTGCTTGCGAGCACACAGCCCTTGCGAGCGGATCTGAATCAGGGCCATAGTGCGCAAACCGGCCACTGGTATCAGGAAGCGATCGCAGTGAGCATTGCAGAGTCCTCACACAGTGATTGACAGGAAGTGACTGTTTGAGGGTGGTGACAGGGGGTGGTCAGAGAAACGCAGGCCTGCCTATGTGTTTTAGCTCCGATACAGGGGCGTGCATAATTAAGCCCTTGTGATAGCATACGCTGGCAGAAGTCTAGATGGCGACAGGAAGCTTAGCAGTTTGTGCGGTAGGGTCAAGTCAACCACAACTGTGCGAATGGTTCCGATGATCCTCGATGTTACCAATGTTTTTGCTGGCTTGCGGATGCATGTCATGGGAAGTGGGCGGCTTTATACAGTGGTGGGCGTCTTGGTATAGAGCTGCGGTGCCATGCGATTGCATTCATTAGCATATTTTCATAGCGAGCGGGGTGCATGCGAACGCAGCCTTGTGAACCAACCTAAATCAGGCCCTCTGACCTTAAGTGTTCCCAGATCTAATTCTTCAACACCACAAAGTACGGTAAATTCCCCGATGCTGGCAGTTATCATTTATTCACTCTATTCAAGCAACAGTGAAATACAATCAGCTGAATTTTTCTGCAAAATGTCCGGTTCCGCTTCAAAACTGAATTTGCATGACATGCTACTGCAACTTTAGTCACCTTTATTTCATTGTATAACTTATACAAGGTTGAGTGAATTTAATTATTTCATAATTGCTGTAGGTTACTGCACATTTGCGTTTTTCCCACTATATAGCTTCCATTCGCTGTGTTTGTCAATATTCAGTTATTAAAAATTCTAAATTTTTCCACGTTGTTTGAAATACTTTACCCTCAGAGATCTTTATAGGGGGTAAATTTACTAAAGTGCGGGTTTTTAAAAGTGGAGATGTTGCCCATAGCAACCAAAAAGATTCTACTTGACATTTATCTAGCACTTTCTAGAAGATAATAGCCAGAATCTGATTGGTTGCTATGGGCAACATCTCCACTTCTAAAAACCCGCACTTTAGTAGATACTGGTATAGCCCTAGTTCTAGAGACTGTATTCAGCATGATTTTTACTTATGCCTTTAACAATTAAAAAGCAACAACACTGAAAATAAAATGAAAATATTTTATTTAGCTAAATGACTTTGTGAAATAAAAGCAACAAAACAACATGCCAAGATGGGTTTCACTTTACTTAATCTCATGCAACTATTATAGAAAATTTTCAAAATACAAGAGGTGCCGCTTCAGCACTACACCCCCCCCCCGGGTCATGGACTGTCCCATCACCCCCTCCCATCAGGACATAGATTACTCACCTGGGCAGCCAATGTATGTCCAGGAGGGAGTAGGGGATGGGATAGTCCATGACCTGGCAGAGGGGGAAGTGTCAACGCAACACCCGCCTATGAATGCACCATGTGGCGTAATTGGCCATTGTAGATTTTTCATGCCCCTAATGCACTCATTTACTTCAACCTGACAAGAGTAACATATAAAGATTTCTTATTTTTCCATGTAGAAGGCAATTACTCATTATGGGGATACATGTACAATCATTTCTGTGGGTCATATGTGGAATCTGAGGCAAAAATTATAACAACAACAACAAATCAGGTATTGGCTTTCATTTTCTAAATCACACAAAAAAGATGATTGGATGTTTTGAACAATACAACTATTTTCTTTCATTTTTGTATTGGCCTCTGGTTATAACTTCAAACTGCAGAAATGCTCTCAAATGAAAATAGTATGATATATATATATATATATATATATTATATATATAACGACAGGCTCAATCCACGGCACTCGACCATCTGGGGTGCCCTTGGTATGTGACCATACCATCTACATAAAAAATATCATACAAACTCGGCACTCATATGCTTTTCAAACTGCAACTCCTTTGAACATAGGGAATGTTGGTTCCAAAATATTGCAATAATTTGTTAAGCTGGCCACCGCTTCATGGTCATTCCCATCTAGCCAGTCCCTACACTGATTCTCAGATAAATGAACTTGATCTGCCATCTTGGCCTCAAGCTTGCATACATTAAAGAGACAATTATTGCAATATTTTGGAACCAACATTCCCTATGTTCAAAGGAGTTGCAGTTTGAAAAGCATGTGAGTGCCGAGTTTGTATGATATTTTTTATGTAGATGGTGTGGTCACATACCAAGGGCACCCCAGATGGTCGAGAGCCGTGGATTGAGCCTGTCGTTTATTTAAATTTTGTGGTCACACTTGCTAGGGCACCCTGTTTTTCAAATGTAAGACAAACTTTTTTCTTTTTCCAGGTGCTTATTAACTGATAGCCCTGGGTGTGGTCCTGTCTCTTTAAGGCAGGACCCAGTTTTCTGTATAAAATGTATGCAAGCTTGGGGCCAAGATGGCAGATCAAGTCCATAGGGGCTGGCTGTGTTGTGCTGTGCTGCTGTTGTCCATAGGGGCTGTGTCCACTCCTCCAAAGTCCATAGGGGCTGGCTGTGTTGTGCTGTGCTGCTGTTGTACATAGGGGCTGTGTCCACTCCTCCAAAGTCCATAGGGGCTGGCTGTACTGTGTTGTGCAGTCAGTTGTCCATAGGGGCTGTGTCCACTCCAAAGTCCTGTACAGTGTCCCAGTTCTAAAGGGGTGCTGTAGTGTTGTCCAGGGGGTGCTCTGTCCATCAGGGATGCTCCCCCAAAGTGCAAAAAAATAAATATTTTTTATGTAAATTGTGAATTGTGTGCGCAGTAGCCGCACGTGCATCAACAAAGTAGCGCCAAGCGTGCGCCTGTGTCAAAAGTAAAGGGCTGGCTGGCTTGACTGTTAAAAGGTGCTGTAACCCCCAAAGTGCACTCCAAAAAAAATAAAAATATATTTTTTATTTTTGTGAATAGTGTGCGCAGTAGCCGCAAGTGCATCAACAAAGTAGCGCCAAGCGTGCGCCTGTGTCATAAGTAATGGGCCAGCTGGCTCATCTGTTAAAGGGTGGTGTAACCCCCAAAGTGCACTCCAAACAAAATAAAAAAATATTTTCTGTGTTTGTGAATTGTGTGCACTGTGGCTGCACGTGCATCAACAAAGGAGCAGCGCCAAGCGTGCGCCTATGTCCCATAAGTAAAGGGCCGGCTGGCTTGTCCGTTAAAGGGTGCTGTAACCCCCAAAGTGCACTCCAAAAAATATGAAAAATATGTTTTTTTGTGTTTGTGAATTGTGTGCGCAGTAGCCGCACGTGCATCAACAAAGTAGCGCCAAGCATGCGTCTGTGTCATAAGTGAAGAGCCGGCTGGCTTGACCATTAAAGGGTGCTGTAACCCAGAAAGTGCGCTCCAAACAAAATAAATAAAATATTTTTTGCGTTTGTGAATTGTGTGCGCAGTAGCCGTAAGTGCAACAACAAAGTAGCGCCAAGCGTGCGCCTGTGTCATAAGTAAAGGGCCGGCTGGCTCATCTGTTAGAGGGTGGTGTAACTCCCAAAGTGCACTCCAAACAAAATGAAAAATTATTTTCTGTGTTTGTGAATTGTGTGCACTGTGGCTACACGTGCATCAACAAAGGAGCAGTGCCAAGCGTGCGCCTGTGTCCCATAAGTAAAGGGCCGGCTGGCTTGTCCATTAAAGGGTGCTGTAACCCCCAAAGTGCACTCCAAAAAAAATAAAAATATATATTTTTTTGTGTTTGTGAATTGTGTGCGCAGTAGCCGCATGTGCATCAACAAAATAGCGCCAAGCGTGCACCTGTGTCACAAGTAAAGGGCCAGCTGGCTCGTCTGTTAAAGGGTGGTGTAACTCCCAAAGTACACTCCAAACAAAATAAAAAAATATTTTCTGTGTTTGTGAATTGTGTGCACTGTACATGCATCCTCAAAGCAGCAGCGCCAAGCATGCGTCTGTCTGTTAAAGGGTGGTGTAACCCCCAAAGTGCACTCCAACAAAAATAAAACATTTTCTTCAGTGTTTGTGAATTGTCTGCACTGCACGTGCTTCCTCAAAGCAGGAGCGCCAAGCGTGTGTCTTTGTGTTAAAGGGTGGTGTAACCCACAAAGTGCGCTCCACAAAAAAACAACTTTTTTTCTGTTTTTGTGAATTGTGTGCACTGTAGCTGCATGTGCATCAACAAAGGAGCAGCGCCAAGCGTGCGCCTGTGTCCCATAAGTAAAGAGCCGGCTGGCTCCTTTCTTAAAGTGTGGTGTAACCCACAAAGTGCACTGGTCTCCAACAAATATAAAAAATTATTTTCTGTGTTTGTGTGCGCCTTAGCCGCACGTATATATCAATATAACATAAATGGAGGACCAAACTTTCTCCGATAAAAATAAAACAGGGAAAGATCAAGAACCACTTCCTCCTAGTGCTGAAGCTGCTGCCACTAGTCATGACATAGACGATAACATGCCATCAACGTCATCTGTCAAGGCCGATGCCCAATGTCATAGTAGAGGGCACATACAATCCCAAATGACAAAGTTCAGGAAAATGACATTAAAAAAACATTTAAATCATCTGAGGAGAAACGTAAACTTGCCAATATGCCATTTACGACACGGAGTGGCAAGGAACGGCTAAGGTCTTTCCCTATGTTCATGACTAGTGGTTCAGCTTCACATGACGATGGAAGCCCTCCTCCCGCTAAAAAAATCAAATGAGTTAAGCTGGCAAAAGCACAGTGAATAACTGTGCGTTCTAAGAAGATATCACAAATCCCCAAGGAGAGTCCAAGTGTGGTGGCAGTTGCGATGCCTGACCTTCCCAGCACTGGACGGGAAGAGGTGGCTCTTTCCACCATTTGCACGCCCCGTTGCAAGTGCTGAAAGGAGCACCCACAGTCCACTTGCTGATATGCAAATTGAAGATGTCACTGTTGAAGTACAACAGGATGAGGATACTGGTGTAGCTGGGACTGAGGAGGAAGTTGGTGAGGAGGATTCTGATGGTGATGTGGTTTGTTTAAATCAGGCTCCGTAGGAGACAGTTGTTGTTCGTGGATGAAAAAGCCCATCACGGTCATGCCTGGGCAGAAGACCAAACATTCCACCTCTTTGGTCTGGCAATATTTCTATCCAAATTCGGACAACAACTGTCTTGCCATATGTACCATATGTAAAGGTGAAATAAGTAGGGGTAGGGACGTTAACCACCTAGGAACATCCTCCATTATACGGCACCTGCAGCGTGTTCATTAAAAGTTACTGTCAAGTTCAGAAACTTTGGCTAAGACCGTAAGCAGTCCAGGGACACCTAAATCCCGTTATCCTGTTGTATCCAAGCACCTGCAAACCACACCGTCAACTCCCTCCTCGTCAATTTCCTCCTTAGTCAGGATCGGAGGTAGTCCTGCAGGCCATGTCACTGGCATGACTGACTCTCCGATCCTGGATTCCTCCGGAGGATCCTGCATTGCTACGCCTCCTGCTGCCGCTGCTGCTGTTGCTGCTGCTGGGAGTCGTTCATCATCCCAGAGAGGAAGTAGGAACACCACTACTTTTACTAAACAATTGACCCTCCAACAGTCCTTAGCGAGGAGGATGAAGTACGACAGCAATCATCCTGAAGCAAAACATATAACTGAGGCCTGGACTGCTATGTTGGTGTTAGACGTGTGTCCGGTATCCACCATTAGTGCAGTTGGATTTAGACAATTGATGGAGGTAGTGTGTCCCCGGTTCCAAATCCCGTCTAGATTTCACTTCACTAGGCAGGTGATACCGAGACTGTACAGAAACGTCAGAAAAAGTGTTCTCAGCGTCCTGAAAAAAGCGGTTGTACCCAATGTCCACTTAACCACGGACATGTGGAAAAGTGCAACAGGGCAGACTAAGGACTATATGACTGTGACAGCCCACTGGGTAGATGTATCACCTTACGCAGCAACAACAGCAGCGTCACCAGTAACAGCATCTCAGAAATACCAGCTCGCTCCAAGGCAGGCTACGCTGTGTATCATCGGTTTCAGTAAGAGGCACACTGCCGACAACCTCTTAGAGAAACTGAGGGAAATCATCGCCCAGTGGCTTACCCCACTTAGACTCTCCTGGGGATTTGTGATATCTGACAACGCCACCAATATTGTGCGGGCATTACATCTGGGCAAATTCCAGCACTTCCCATGTTTTGCTCACACAATAAACTTGGTGGTGCACAATTTTCTGAAAAGCGACAGGGGCGTGCAGGAGACGCTTTGGGTGGCCCGAAAAATTTCTGGCCACATTCGCCATTCAGCGACTGCGTGCCGAAGACTGGAGTGCCAGCAAACACTCTTGAACCTGCCCCGCCATCACCTGAAGCAAGAGGTTGTGACACGGTGGAACTCAACCCTCTATATGCTTCAGAGGATGGAGGAGCAGCAAAAGGCCATTCAAGCCTATACATCCACCTATGACATAGGCAAAGGAGGGGGTATGCACCTGACTCAAGCGCAGTGGAGAATGATTTCCATGTTGTGCAAGGTTCTCCTGCCCTTGGAACTTGCCACACGTGAAGTCAGTTCAGACACTGCCAGCTTGAGTCAGGTCATTCCCCTCATCAGGCTTTTGCAGAAGCAGCTGGAGAAAGTGAAGGAGGAGCTAAGACGGAGCGATTCCGTTCGTCGTGTGGGACTTGTGGATGAAGCCCTTCATTCGCTTTGCCAGGATTCCAGGTTGGTCATTCTGTTGAAATCAGACCACTACATTTTGACCACCATGCTTGATCCTAGGTTTAAAGCCTATGTCTCTTTCCGGCCGACACAAGCCTGCAGAGGTGCAAAGACCTGCTTGTGAAAACACTGTCAGCTGAAGCGGAACGTGACACATCAACAGCTCCTTCTTCATTTTCTCCTGCAACTGGGGCTGCCAGGAAAAAACTTAGGTATCCTAAGCAACCCGCTGGCAGTGATGCAGGGCAGGCAGGACCAAGTTTGGACATCTGGTCCAGACTGAAGGACCTGACAACAAATTCTGACATGTCTACTGTCACTGCATATGATACTGTCACCATTGACAGAATGGTGGAGGATTACATCGGTGACAGCATCCAAGTAGGCATGTCAGACAGTCCGTACCTGTACTGGCAGGAAAAAGAGGCAATTTGGACGCCTCTGTACAAACTGGCTCTATTTTACCTGAGTTGCCCCCCCCCCCTCCAGTGTGTACTCCGAAAGAGTGTTTAGTGCAGCCGGGAACCTTGTCAGCGAAAGGCGTAGGAGGTTGCTTCCACAAAATGTGGAGAAGATGATGTTCATAAAAATGAATTATCAACTCTTCCAGGGAGACCAGCCTCCAGAATGTACAGAGGGACCTGTGGTGGTGGATTCCAGCGGGGACAAATTAATACTCTGTGAGGATGAGGATGTACACAACACTGAAGAGGGTGAGGAATTGGTGGATGAGGAGGATGAGGACGACATCTTGCCTCCATAGAGCCAGTTTGTGCAGGGACAGATTAATTGCCAGCTTATTTTGTGGGGGCCAAAACGAACCAATCATTTCAGCCACAGTCGTGTGGCAGACCCTGGCGCTGAAATGGTTTGTTTGTTAAAGTGTGCATGTCCTGTTTATACAACATAAGGGTGGGTGGGACAATTCCATCTTACACCTCTTTTTTTAATTTGCATTATGTACTGTTTGGGGCCTAGTTTTTCAAACTGCCATCCTGTCTGCCACTGCAGTGTCACTCCTAGATGGGCCACGTATTTGTGCCGCCCACTCGTATCTCTTAGCATAGTCATCCAGCTACCTCGGTGCAACCTTTTGGACATAAAAACACTATTGTGCGGTGTGAGGTGTTCAGAATATACTGGAAATTAGTTGGAAATTAAGGTTATTGAGGTTAATAATAGCATAGGAGCAGAAAAACCCACAAATTCTGTGATTTTATGTTGAGCTGTTTTTATGCTTTTTTTCAAAAAAATACAGATCCAAAACACAAAACCCAGAACCCAAAACCCGGAAGGGTGGTTTTGGCAAAACCAATCCAGATCTAAAACACGAAGAAAGATCCAGATCCAAAACCAAAGCACAAAACACGAAAAGTGGCTGGTAATATATATATATATTTGTTTGGAGCCATGACTGTTTTTTGATGCATGTGGACTCTGCGATCTAAATTATATTAAGGCGTATTAGCGCAGTCTGTGATCAATTCATACCAGATCTTTTTATGTCAAATGTATTCTAGTGGCCTAAGGCCTGATTCATTACGGATCGCTATTGCGTACACAGATGGACAATTGTTGCATATTACACATGCATATGCATCGCATTATGCATGCGCGAAGGCCCCCAAAGCGATAGCAGAGACCATGCAGACCCATTCAGAGTGATTGACAGGAAGTGCGCTTTTCGGGGTCAACAAAATGCAGGTGTGCCAGTGCGTTTGAACTCCCTTACATGGGCGTGCATAAATTATTCACTGCGATGGCATACGCAGCTTGAGCACTCACTGCGTACAGGTAGGTTAGTAATTTCTAAGTAAGGTCTGACCGAGTGTAATTGTGTGTGAGGCTCCGATGCTACTTGATGGTACTGATGTTTTCGCAGACTTTCAAGGTATTACGGATGGGTGTAAGGGGAAGTGAGTGTCTTTATGTTGGCCTATGATGGCATTGCGATTGCATTCATTAGATACTTTTGCAGCGGGTCTGCATGCGTAATCGCAGCTGTAATCGCTGTAGCAATCCGCAGTGAATCGGGCCCCTAGTTTTAGAGGACAAGAAGTATTTGACATCAATTATGGTGAGTTCTTAAAAAAACAAACCAAGAAAAACCCTTTCAAATTTTGAATGTACTAGAACAATAGTTTTGTCATACATGCTCGGCAGCATTTGGCCGAAAAACTTATACTTCATCCAAAATCACACTAAAAATATCCATCTCCCTCCTTATGGTAATATAAAAAATAAAACAATTCTCTAGCCCATGTTTTGAAATGGTAAATATGAGTTTAAAACTCTTAAGCTGGCCACACACTAGACCAATTTACATCCAACCATCCAACTAGTTGATTGATTGGAATTAAAATCTTGCAAGGTATGAAAGCAAATGACAATCAGCAATTTGCTCCCAAATGCCGGAAAATGGACAAAAACTGTTGTTTGAACAAGTTGTTTAGATAAAACATTTAACAAACTTGTCTGAACGACCATTTTCAGCTGTTTTCTGTCATTTAGGAGCAATTTGCTGATCATCATTTACTCCCATATGTTACCGGATTTTCATTCCAACCAGCCAACTAGTTGGATGGTTGGATGAAAGTTGGTCTAGTGTGTGGCCAGCTTTAGTACGATAGCCATAGAATTACTCCCCATCAGTGTAAGAGACCTTCAATCTTAACTTTGATGTTCCTTCAGCTGTCTTGGAGCATTTGAAGATGTAGCAAAGCTTCTAAAGAATAAAGCAGTGGACCAGTGGAGAAGTTGCCATAGCTACCAATCAGTTTCTACTGTACTATCATTTTATAGAATGTACTTGATAAATGCTAGCTACAAGCCAATTGGTTGCTATGGCCAACTTCTCCACTGGTCCACTTCTCCCCTATTTAGAAGCTTTGATATATCTCCCCCTAACAGAGTTGGCAATTTGTGGGGAACCTGTCACAGAAAGGAATCTGCTGTCTTTTTGGACAGATCATTTCCTAATCAAAAAGGTAAAGCTCATGATGTGTCTTGTGGCACTTGGAGGGCTAACCGGAACATGGGTGATATTGCTGACATTTCAAGCATGCTGATTCATATTATTGTTAAAAAATTTTTTAATAAAAGTGATTTTTGGTGGTTAAAAAACAACTAAAGAAGAAAATATGTCAATAGCAATATAAAAAAAATTACATAAGGAAAAATAAACGAAATACACACTCATAAAAGAAAATTGATATATCTCCATTATCATATTGAATTAATTTTTCAAACATTGTCAAGTGAAGAATGATGGTAGCAAATGTTCTAACTTATTTTGTGTAATACTTATAAATGAAAAACATATTTGCTCATTGAAAAAAGCCCTCTTTGTCTTGGGAAAAAAAGTAAAATTCTAGCAATTGGGCATAGGGAAAAAAGTTACTTTTGATAAATTTGACAATGCTAAATAGTGAAAATTGGTCAGTCTCCTGTGTGAGCAGGTCAGCTAAAATCTCTGGGGCTGAAAGGTTACATTCTTGAGAAATATTTATACATAGTGAACCTACTTCCTTTAAACAAATTCCCCGCTAAGCAAGTATTTATACTTTATTGAGTTTCAGTCCTTTTGTGAAAAATGTTTTTTCCATAATTCTGTGCATTTTACAAGGAAAAAAATGGAATCTTATAAGGACTCTTCCAATTTCATAAATGGATTGTAGATAGGGGCCTGGATAGAGGAACAAATAGAAACAAAACAGAGGGAATACTGAAAGAACAGTCACAAAATTAAATTTTTGCCAACCCCCTCACACCAGATCTACAGCTCTTACCAATCTCAAACCCCCCATCCACCTCCCACCCTGTCTCACCCAAACAAATAAAATAAATTAACATTATTGTGCCCTAATTCATTTAAATTATGTTTTGATATATACATAATAAGTTATTAATATGTAATAACTAGCTATAGTGTATCAAATGAGCCTCCTGCAGGCTATTTACTTTGGCTGCCATACTTAGGAGGTGCAGCCTAGCACAACTCGACCCATTAGAGCAGAAGGGAAGGAAAACCTATTGGAATGGCATACACTCAATTATTTCTAAAAAAGAATATCCAAAGAAATCTGCTGTATCATACAATGATGATGCCTACAGCTGATAAATGAAATAGTACAGCAGCACAGTGACTAACACAGTTGTCTCACATCACTGGGGTAATCAGTTCAATTCCAAACCTATCTGTATTATAGATGTGTGCCATTGGCAAAACTACCCTTAAATGTTTTGGTTTTGGATTTCTTTAAAATTGATAAATACAGCTAAAATCTTGTACTATGTACCTGCTTTTTTCTTACAATATTATTATTATCAATAATGTTTATTTCCAGTCAATTTTGACCACCTCACAGCTCACAATATTAATTTCACAAATATTGGCCAAAGGCTGCAGCGAGCTGACAGGCTAAAGTAAGCGACAGAGCAGTGGCAGAAACACATGGCAGTTTAAAATAATATAGCTATGAAAAGAATATACTCTATTATACACAATGGCACGGCAGTTGCAGACAGGATGACACTTTAATAAACTATACGATCCTTCAGAATATTTTCATTAATCAAGAACTAGATCAGAGACCCTTGGCCAGCACAGGTAAATGGAGGTGGAGTATGTATGGGAAGCCAAGTAAAGGACTGATTGATTACTAACAGTATAATAATTATAAAGAAAAGACAATTGGAGACTTGGAAAAAACTATTAAAGAACAAGCTTCCAAAATCTGAATGTGAGTTTAAATAGAAACTGAATCTAAACAGCAAATCACAGGCCTCAGGAAAAATCAGAACAGAGTAACAGCCTAGTCCAGGGGTGGCCAAGCAGTCGGAGGCAAAGAGCTAAAAATATATGTAGTCAATTGAAAGAGCCGATAGCATGCGCGTACTGTAGGTGCGTGGGCAGAAAAGGGGGCGTGGCCTATCTGTCACTAGGCCACACCCCATTGTTGTGCACACGCCTTTGGTATAATATTTGCAGAAGCATGACCTTGTGTTACACACCCATTTTTAGTCACACTGGGGGCGAGCCCAGGACATTAAAAATAAACATTTTACATAATCTTCGCAATACACATTTTTCACTGTTGAAGTGAAAGAAAAAGCCAGAGCAACATAGAAAACATTGAAATAGCCACGTTCACATAAAATACATATTGAAATCCAGAACCACATAAAATACATTCAGAATGCCAGTGCCCATTATGCTGTGCCCCATATGCTATGTCCCCAGTAGTTGTGGACCTTATGCAATGATCCCTGTAGTTGTGTCCATTATGCAATGCTCTCTGTAGTTGTGCCTCTTCTGCAATGCCCCCTGTAGTTGTGCCCATTAATCAATGCCCCCAGTAGTTGTGGCTCTTATGCAATGCCCCCTGTAGCTGTGCTCATTATGTAATGCAACCCAGTAGTTGCCCCTTCTGCAAAGCCCCCTGCAGCTGCACCCCTTCTGCAATGCCCACGGTAGCTGTGCCCATTAAGCAATGCCCCAGTAGTTGTGGCCCTTATGCAATGCCCCCATAGCTGTGCCAATTATGCAATGCCCTCTGTAATTCTGCCCCTTCTGCAATCCCCCCTGTAGCTGTGCCCATTAAGCAATGCCCCATTAGTGTGGCCCTTATGCAGTGCCCCCTGTAGCTGTGCCCATTAAGCATTTCCCCCTCAATAGTTGCACCCCTTCTGCACTGTCCCCTGTTGCTTGTCCCATTAAGCAATGCCCCCTGTAGCAGTACCCCTCCTGCAATGCTCCCTGTAGTCGTGCCCCCAGCACTAGCTGCCCCCCCTAGGAAGAAACTTACCTTTGTGCTGGCACCGCTCCACAACATAAGGGCTCCTGAGTCCCGCCACGCCATCGCTGCTGCATTTGCAGCTGCACTGTCGCTGCTGCTTCTTCTTCTGCTGCCTGCTGGATCTAACTGGATCCAGCAGTCGCACGGGCTCCTCACATCGAGGGTGACGTCATGACGTCACCCATGCACTGCATTACTGGGAACGCTGGCCTCCGAAGTGATCAGAGGCTTATTTAGCCTCTGATGGCTTCAGAGGCTTCTTTAGCCTCTGATGGCTTCAGAAACCAGCATTCCCAGTAACAATGGGAGTCTGCTGAGTCGCGAGCCACATTAGAGGCTCAGAAGAGCCTCATGCAGCTCGAGAGCAGCGGGTTGGCCACCACTGGCCTAGTCGAAGTCAACAATAATTAATTATATGATTTGATGATACTACTCCTTATCTCTGGAGAAGCTGCTGGAAATGGGGCCTATGAACCTATTTGAGAAACTGGTGATGGATGGCCTTGCAAGATACAAAAGAACAGGAACACCCCAATAAACTATACTCTGCCTGTCAAGCACACACCATCTTATTTTATAAATACCAGTTTTTCCTCATTTGTCTGGAAATTGCCTCTTACGCCGATCACTCACAAATTTCCCAGCTGTGCTAAACACTCTTGCCGAGTACACACTGGAGGGTGGGCAGCTTCAGTAAACTAAAGCTAGTTCATACAAGGGGCTCCCAATATTTTTTCCTCTCAATATTTAAAGGGACTGTAGGCCTGATTCAGAGGCACTTGCTGTTTGTGAGCTCTTGCTCTGAATCAGGGCATTGTTTTTTTTTGTGTCGTCCTCCAGGCCACTCACAAAGCTGTGGGTGATCACCCACAGCTAGTGTGAGCAGCCTGGCGATGGTCACGATTATCGTGACCATCAGGCTTGCATCGAGACCCTGCGGGAGGGTCTCGGCTCCCGCAAGCCTGAGTGGACTTCCTGCTCTAATAGAGCAGGAAGTCCACTACTGACATCAAGAGTGATGTCAGTAGGGCCGTCCATTAGCGAGCTACAGCAAAGTGCACTCGCAAGTGTATAAAGACGACCCCTTGCCACTCGCAACATACATCACCTCCGAGAAATGTAGGATTAATCGGGACCATTGAGAGCCATCAGAGCTGCTCGCAGCCCTTGAGGTTGCCTTAACTCATCGCAAGCACAGCAATCAGTGCGAGCTGAAATACATCCAGGTGATGTGTACAGTGATGCTACTTTGCTAATTATGCACGCCCTTTAAACAGCATTTTGGCGGCATGACACGCTTGCTTCCACAACACCACTCCCCCATTTACAAGCACCTTCCCCAGTTACCACCCACAAACAGCACTATCTGTCACTCAAAGTAGCGACCTGATAGTGGCTTACAAGCAACCAAAAACAGATCGCAAAGACTGACTTGCACACGTGCCCTGCGAATTATATGCATACGCAGATGGGCGAAAATCACTCAGAGTGCAACTTAGTGACCGGGTCTGAATCAGGTCCTGTGTGTTATGTGCTACTTGTGCTAATAACTTGCTCACCAGGAGCTCTTTGCATCTCTTAAGATCTGTGTCAGTTGGAAAGAAAGAAAGATATTACATATGACTTAGGGCCTGATACAGAGCCGCTCGCTCGCGCTGTGCGTTCGCAAGTGGCCCGATGTTCTGTGTACGCGCATGTGCGCACTTCGTTCTACGCATGCACAAACTACACACTGTGATCGCATCTCTCTCGCTCGCCCACCAAAGGCAGCCCAAGGTAATGAGTGACGGGAGAGGCCATTTGTGGGTGGTAACAGGGGTTGGAGATGCAAACACAGGCGTGCCTGAGTGCTTCATCGCCATTTTTGAGGCATGCATAATTAACAGGCAGCATCATAGTACATGTCACTTGCCATTTTTTTACACTGATTTCCTCACAATACTTGCGGTAGGGTAAAGCAACAGCAAGCACTACACTAGCATCCGATGGTGCTCGATGTACCAATGTTTTAATACACTTCCTGGAGATGACGTGTGCTAGTGGGCGGCTCTGCCTGTGTGATTAGGCATATGCTCAGACAAAGTGGCCACTCACTAAGACTTGGTGGGCGTGCTTATTCCTTGGTGAGCGATTGCTTCCCGTGGCATCACTTTGACAAATTTGCAAATGCATCCAGCGAGCGTATGCAGATAGTGAGTCGGTCTGAATCAGGCCCTTAAATCTAGGATCAAGGATGGTTGTCTAAATGTAGTGAACTCATTGCAAGATTTAGCAAACCTTTTGTTCATGGTCAAGCAAAAAAAGAATGTGATCTATAAGTACAACATACTTAGCGGAAACTCTTAATCTTAACACCTCCTTCAGATTCTCCTCTAGCTTTTTTTTATTAGTTTAACTAAGAGTATGACTTGACTAATGGAGCGTACACACGGTCAGATTTGTCAGACTTGTCAGATTTGTCAGATGAACGACTGAACGATTAAACGATTTGAACGATTTGACCAAAGTTTTGAACGATTTGAACGATTGAACGATTTTTGACTGCATTAAAATGAATGGAATCGTCCAAGTCTGACTGCAAACCCATCAGATGTCAGATATCGTTATCTGACAAACGGGAACGCGCATCGTTGATCGTCCATCGTTCAGGCATGTCAGATATGAACGATTTTCCTTCAGATATGAACGACTGAACGAATTTTAAATCGTTATCGTTCATATCTGAAGGAAAAATCTGATCGTGTGTATGCACCATTAGGCTGGCAGAGTCTGAAGTCACCAATTTCAAATGGCTTCAGAAGCTTGCATACAGCTGAGAGCATTCTCCACTGTGTTGGACTAAGTTAACATGCCCCCACCTCTACCTATATCATGGCTTGATATGTACATTTGGATTGCTTGTTGTTGTTCCGTCAGTAGCTGAAGCATATGAAGGTGGAATACAACCTGGTTACTACATCTTGCTTCAGGTGGTGGCATGGCAAATTATACTTTATCTTTTACATGCAATTGCTGAATGCTGAAAATGTCTCAAACTTTTTTGAATCACAGAAAACATGTCCTGCATGCTCCTGTCAGTTTTTAAGAAATTCTGAACCATCAAATTTGTTTGTACAAAACAGGACATGTTCAAATTTACCCAGTTATAATGCTGGTACAATGTTACTTGCATTATCAGAAATAACAAATCCTGAAGAGAATCTTAGTGGGATAAGCCATTTTGCAATCACATCTGAGTTTGTCCAGCAAATTGACACTGGTATTCCTCTTAGTGAAGCTCGTGATACAGAAAGTAGCCTACCTGTGAATGAGCAGGAGTTGTATGTTAGATACTGCTGCTGCTGAAGGTGATATACACCCATGCAAGGATTCTACTACTTTGCAAATTGGTTGCAGGAGGACTATATCCAATTATGAGGTGGTTGGTGATGAAGGTGTTGGTGGTGGAGATTGCATGTGCTGCGCTATATCCATGCTATTAGTAGCTGACTGCTTGTTAGTATTTTACATGATTTTTCAGATTTTGCTAATAATTTGCATGAACTCGCTGCATATTACTTAACAGGGAGGAGGTACCTATATGGTTAAACTCCCCACATCTACTTGCTTTGGCCTCACAAATAGAACAGATGCCTTGACAAATGTTGTCAGAATTTGGGAAAAATTATTCCATGCGAGGAGGTGGCTTTTTGGTCTTATGCCCAAGCATGACAATTTCCTTCTTATTATATTTACTAGCAAGAACTGCTGCCATTGATGGCTGACTTACTTTAACCCTAACAACATCCCCCTTCATTTTATCAACTTCTTTTGTTCAACAAATTCCATCAACATCCTCATTTGCATGATATACACTAATATCTCCTCATCCTGTTACACTTCCACAGTATAATCCTCAATTTCTATATCACCATCATTACTTTTACTGCTAGTCATCCTTTCATTTGCAGAGAGTTCGGAAATGGTAGAAGGAGGCTTCTCAACTATTACAGTTTTAGAAATGTGAGACTCACACATAGCACTCATAGGCACTCTTATACTCTCCTTAGTGATCTGTAAAGTTTGTGAACACAGTTTGTTCTCTTTGTGCACTGATTTGCCTGTTTTAAATGTGGCACATCTAGACTCAGAGCAAGGTGTTGCTTGCAAGGTTACAAAAGATGCCTGACTGTGTTTGGCCCTGGCTTACACAATAGTCTTTATAGGGCATGAAACAGTGGTAGCAAGACCACCACTCACAAAGAAAGGCAAATAAAGCCTTTCCTTGCCACTGTGGTGTATGACATGTTGTAATTTGACTTTTTTGGCAGCAAATTTTCCCTGATGTTTTCTTTATGATTGTAAAATAATGTTTAGGTTTGAGGTGCCATTTACATCTTCTTTCCCTTTGTCCTCCTTTAGTAGATGTTGAAGAAGCACTACGACTGGCAGCACTACTATCGAGTTGCTCCTGTTCTTCTATTGACTGATCCAGGACGGGAGTAAAGCTACTGTAGTTGAACTTAACTGCCACCACACCAAGTTATTGTACAATGAGAGAGTGAAAGAAGGGACTGTGGGTCTGATTCACTAGGGATCTCAACTACAAATGCAATAGCGATTACGCATGCAGTTCAACTTTGATAGTATGCTAATTCACTGCCATCGCTATGCCGCTTCTGCACTACACAAGGATGCCTACTTTACCTTAGACACATCCATAATGTTTAGCAAGACTGCGAAAACATTGGTACAATCGAATACCATTGCAGCCTCACGCACACTTGCACACGGTCTGACCGCACTCAGAAACTGCTAACTCAGCACACGCTATGAAGCCTCAGACTGTGTAGGACATCGCAGTGGATAATTTATTCACACCCATGCAACTGCGTTGAAACACACTGGCATGACTGCGTTTCACCAACTACCTCCATCACCACCAACAAACGGCACTTCATGTCAATCACTCTGTGCTGGGTCTGTGTAGTCACTGCAATCACAGTCCAATCACAGCACAGATCGCAACAATCAGCCGATTGCATGTGTATTAGCAACTGCGATCCTTGCAGAATCATGTTCTGTAACCTTTAGAATGCAGTTTTATTTTAAGACTGGAGATTTTGGTTGACCCCCCCCCCCAAAAAAATGCCTTGTTTACACTTATTTATTTTCAGGGTACAGCTGTTCTGGACATGTCTGCTCTGGTCTACATACACACCCAGGGAGGGACTGCTGTATGCAATCCAAAATTAGCAAGATCCAAAATTTTTTGGAAAATTATGTTTTGAGCTGTTCTGAGATCCGAGCTTGATGGGAAGACCCAGGACAAGATTCAGATTCACTTTGAAAATAAATGAAGTATGGAGTTTTTATGTTCTCCCTGTGCTTGTTTTGGGTTTTCTCCCACACTCCAAAAACACTGGTAGAGTAATTGGCTGCTGACAAAGAAAAAAAGAAAACCTGAGTATGGATGTGTGCTTTTGTGGTAGGAAATACGGATGGAAATGTAAGAACAATACACTTTTTTCCTACTTCACTATTTTTTGCTACAAAGCAGGAAGCTATAGCGTTGCACTATATTAATATGGTAGATTGACGTATGATTCCTTCTGAAGAAACTGTTACTATCCAGTATCGGAGAAATGCGTCAAGATAAAAAGGGGACCTGACCGGTCACGCATACATCCATCCTAACTGCTAAGCAGACTACGCTGCCGACCTAGCTTTCTGTTACCGGCAATCAGCGCACTCCCTCCCCCGCTGCGAAGGAGAATACTCCCGAACCTTGTGAGGTGCTCATCTTTCTTATTGAGCGGTAAGAGCTTGGGACGCTTAGTTCTCCCACTTAACTGAGCAACACTCCGCTTGCATAAGAGGGCTTCCAGTAGTCACTGAAGTGGTTCAAAAGAAGGGGGAGGTGGTAGTGTTCGTGAATATTTCTGCTGCTTGAATTTATCCAACAGGATTTGCAAATAATTCCCTCTGGTGGGATAAATAAAGGATGGACTGAACATAATATACAATCTGGATGAAAAGATCTCCCCAAAGTTTACTATATTAAAGGAGCTATCACATAAAGTACATTATTTTACAAGAATTTTTTCAATTTATTTGTAGGATCACAAAATAGCTACTCTTGATTGCATAACCAGCAGGACGGATGCCAACTAATGTGATTATGTTTTGTATGTCTTTTTTATGTATCTAATATTTTTTTGATATTGAACATTTTAATTGAATTTAGTAAAGGTTTCTAAAGAATATTGCGCTCCTTGTTATTTGTATTATCTATGCAAATCTATCTGTAAAATGGTAGATGCTGGAATGGGGGAGAGCAAACTCACCCCTCTGGAAATTATAGTCCTCTATCACACCAGAATAGTGCGGATGCCATATGTCATCATTCTTGGGCAACGTCATTGGGCATACACAAGATTGAGGAAAAAAAATTATTTGGCATGGACGACACATGCATGTAAATGTCTGGGGGCAGAGGCAGGACATGCTAGTAACCATAATGTCATCTTCAGATGGGGTTATGTTTTGCTTGACAAGCAAATAAAAGCTCAGGTTGTCATCGCTTCGTAAGTAACCAGAATGCTTCTCTGCCATAGTGGCGCTGTTCAATCAGACGTTGGTGGAGAAAACTCTGATCTCTCCATGGAATGCCTTTTCTTACATGGAGAAGCAAGAATAACCAAAAATTCCAAAAAAGGGGGGCTAGCACCCCTTTTTTTGTTTGTAACTGGTGATGCTATATGAATAAGCAATTATAATCAATTATTATAAAAGTCAGTTATTTGGTATGGATGGACTGTTAAAGAAACATTGCGATATGCCCTGAGCAAATTTGTTGTTTTACATCATTGATATTTATTAATAAATGTAGTATACCCCATTTCACTACTGTGCAAGTTACACTTTGCAAATACTGTATATAGATAAATGAATAAAACAACTTTATAGGAAATCCAGTAAAATCCTAACAATTTATTTTTGTTTGATGAGGAACGCTCTGTGCTGCCTCATATTCGTAAAGCAGCAGAGCCAGCGGTCTCTAGGACCCGCCGTGCCTCAGCAGGAGGCCTGACCTCCAGCATGCTCTACTGTGCATGCCCATCCTGTTGGCACATCTTTTCTCCTCAGTGTGCCCTCTGAGACTCCCAGCCATACAGATCACTACAGAGTACCGCAAGTACCCTATACCACCACTGCTATTACTAAGGGGCAATGTTAAATGATTGCCAATTGGGGCCAATAAATCGGTATCTATGCAGGGAAAACAACAGTGGACCTGAATCAGAGGTGCATGAAGTCACTGCCACAGACGCATATTCTTGCGGAGCTGCAGAGGCGATAATATGCAGATACTAGTTTTAGCTTTCCCCTTATGTACTGATTCAGAGTTGTACGGTATTGCACAGCCACAGTAAAGCAGCTGTGCAATACTGTAAACTAATATGCTAAAGCAGAAGATGGTGTCTGGTGCTGCATCCTAAGATGCAGAATCGTATGTTTTGCAGGACCATCAGCAATCTGAGTATCCCTGAGGTTTCTCAGACTGCGTCTCACAGCTCCTTAGCCGGGGCTAGGAACTCTGCATCAGAAGATGTAGATCCTGGCCTCAGCACTTTCAGAAAACAGGGGCGTCATCATCCCATTTTCCAAAACTGAGGCCGACTCTGCCCACTCCCTCCCCCAAATGCCTGGCTCAGAGGGCACTGCAAGAGATCTCGCAGTAAAAGATGGACGCATGTGCAGTGCTGATCGTGCACATACATCGATCTTCTAACCATCGGTCGGGTTTGTGCAAGCCCTGGGATGCCCACTTACAGTGCCAATTCTGATGGTGGTTCTGGACATGCCACCATTGGTGCACCATTGCATGCACCATTCACACTTGTGATAGTCCACAAGCACTGTCACAGCTGATAGATATTGAAGTTTCTCCAATACACAATTTTCTCTCCAGTCAATGATCTACACAGCATCCTCCTCTGAACTGGCCTTAGAGACAGAAATGTGCCTTCTCAGGACACTGCAAGCAGGCGTCTTAGTTTTGTGAAAATCAGTCTTTTCTGCCCCGGATGCTGAACCAGCCCCATTACCTTTATCTAGACATGTGCACGGACCCACAGGTATTGCTTTTGGTTCTATTTCATCATCATGTTTCGGTTTTGGTTCAGTTTTGAATTACTTAAAAGTCGATAAAAAAATCTATAAAAATGGATAAAACAGCTAAAATTATGTAATTTGGACCTGATTACATGCAATCCAAAAACCAAGTTCGGTTTTTAAATCTAAGTTCCGAACTGAGGGCCTGATTCAGACCCGGACGCAAGTGGCCGTTCGCTCGTCCGCCGTACGAGCGAAAAAATGTAAATTCAAGCGCTCGCTCGTATGTTCGCTCACAGCTAATCTTCCGCCCCATATTCTCCCAACCCCTCCTCTAGCTAGCGAACGTTCGAAATAGCGACCGTCCGTCTCCTCTTTGGTTGCAGGGAATGCTTGCACAAGTCAAATCATTTAGGGGCAGAGCGCAGACTACAACGTCGCCAACGTCATCAACGTCGGGCTCGTCCCCTATCCCCCACTCCCACCCAAACCTCCTCTGCCCACTCTTCCCCAAATTCCCCCTCCAACCCAGACCTGGCCGACCGTGAGGCCCCTCCCTCTCCTCACATTCCCATCCCTACCAATTCACACTCCCCTCAACCCCCCCTCTCTTTTCCTCAACCTCAACTTCCTCCCA
Source organism: Taudactylus pleione (assembly GCA_031769625.1). Lineage (NCBI taxonomy): Eukaryota > Metazoa > Chordata > Amphibia > Anura > Myobatrachidae > Taudactylus > Taudactylus pleione. The sequence goes on from JAUIMM010000091.1 coordinate 12,750,730, forward strand.
AATCACCCCTCCTCCATCCTTGCTGCACTGGCCCACCTCTGATGAGGACGATTTTGGGGCTCCAGGACCAGGCACCATTATGACCTGGTATGTTTCCCTTATGGCTGTTTTTTCATTATTTTGATTTGGGTTGATGTCCTTTTGCCTGTGCAGTTCAAAATTGTAAAGTATTTCTAATGTTTTTGATATATATCTTTGTGAAACAATGTCTAGGATGTTTTCCCCTTACACATATGTCACATGTCCAAACACTCATACTTGTGTCTTTCTTGTTTACGGTACCAACAAATGTTGTATTTTTGCGTAGTTGTAACTCTCTTTTATGTTATTTTTGCCAAATATTTTTTGCCTTTGTTTTTCGACAATCTTTTCGTTTGGCATTCCTTTTGTTTTTTAGGTTTTTTTTGTCACCTTTTTTTGTATGGTATGATTTTTTAGTTGTTTTTTCACATATAAATTAAGGTGTAATTTTAGTAATCCACCCATTTTTTTTACCCACAGAGGACCAGAGGCGTACCGAAGAAATTTATGCAGGCTTGCAGAATTTGAGGGGCCATGTAGTTGCCATGCTTGTGGCCTTGGATCACATTTTGGCGCACCTGCACCACTAATTATTTTATGTTTCCCTCCTAAAATGTTTTAAAAAATAAAATTTATTTTGATTTATTTAAGTCTCATTCCTTGTTTGTAAACCTTAGATTGTTGAACCTTACATAAGTTTACTATTTGTCCCTGATTTTTAAAGAAATGTAAATGTGTTTGTCGAAAGCTCAAGTAAGTTTGTAAGCTTGCACATTAAACACATAACAATACCAATAGGTTTGGAGAAGTAACCTCAAAATGTGATTATTTTTTGGTGTGGGTAATGTTAAATTTAAAGCTACCTGCTTAGGCCTACAATTGCAAACATACTGATTCACCATAATACCTTTGGTGTTTGTTTTTAGCAACAAAGCAGGGTACTAAACTTTTAAAAATAAGAACTTACAGTATTAGGCATTAAGCAACTTAGCATTTTTAGAAACAGGTTACACTTGGTTGTAATTTACGATGGAAATCGTTGGTGAACGTAAAATAAAATTTTAATACACACAAATAATAAACACCAAGTGAATACACATAATAAATACAAAAATTCAAAACACACACACACGTCAAAAACACACCAAAACCCCCCAAAAAACAAAATCAGGAACTGTTTGAAGAAGGAGCATGCCAACATGAATCCACAAATGAGGAGAAGAAATCATTGTTTCCGAAGTTATATCCAATGTGTCCACATAAAGTCATTTGTGTTGATCAGGTAGTAGGCATGGTTTTTTATGGTCATTTTAGGGATTAAAAACAACAACAAAAATCAGTTAAAAGTGTACTTTAAAATATTACATGTCTACATTGTGGCATTTTTAAACATTATGAGGAAATAATTATCTAAAAAATCTGTCCCCAACTTCATCGCGTATGGCCCCCCCACATACTGACCTCCGACCAACCTCGTGGTGGCCGTCCTCAGGCAAGGCATCCTCTGGCTGCATCACTCCTTATGGCGATGTTGTGAAATATCCCACACAGGACCACAATTTTCGAAACCATAGCCGGCAAATACATGAGGTTGCCACCAGAGCGGTGGAGGCATCTGAATCGGCCTTTTAAAAGGCCGATAAAGCACTCCACCACCTGCCTGGTGGCTGTAAGTGCAGAATTATACTGACTTTGTGGCCCTGGTGTGGGAGCCAAATAAGGAGTGAGCAGCCAGGGCGTGCAAGGGTAACCACTGTCTCCTGTGAAAACATATAAAAAAACATCAGGACCATTGTGTAACAAGCTTTGCATTGGTTTCAACAGAAGGTGTCATCTTACCCAGAAGCCACGCATCACCAGCTTGTAGGTTGTTTCATTTGTGCCAAATACCAGATTGCCGGATGACGAAGGAATCATGTGCACTGCCGGGGAATTTGGCATTCAGGGACAGGATCTGGAGGGAGGCATCACATACCACCATTACATTCATAGAGTGAAAGTGTTTGCGGTTCCTAAATATAGCCTCCAGCCTTGCTGGAGGCTGAAGTGGTCTGTGAGTGCCATCCACAACCCCTGTGATGTGTGGGAAGTCAGCTATTTGATAATAATTAGCCTTCACCACATTAAGGGAACCCATATCCAATGGTATTTGAATAAAATGATGGAGGTGTTTGAAAAGGATCTCCATCACTGCCCTCAGGATCCTTGAAAAGGAGGATTGGGAAATTCAAGCGACTATTCCCACAGTGGTTTGAAAGAATCCTGAGGCACAAAAATGGAACACCGACATTAATTGCATAAGTGGTGGTATTTCTATAGGACTGTCAATTTGCCGTTCAAGATCACTCTCTATTAATGAGAGAGTGTCTATAATGAGTTGTGGCGGAAGACGGAAGCACCTTAAGACCTCATCATCTGGCATTCCAAAAAGGGTGACACATGTTCTATATATCTGGGGCCTTGCACGCCTACGAGGCCTACACCTGGGACGAAGTTGAGGTTGGTCGGGTTCTGGAACCATGGCCAATATAAAACGACCAACATCAACCTGAAATGTTAAGCAAGGAAGTTATAGGTTTAGACAAATGTGTTAAGAAAAATATACTTATCTTTTCCAAGAAAACCAAAGATGCTTACAGGCTTGGGACGTGTCATGGGCAAATCACCCTACATTTTAAAATTTTAAAATTTTTAAGAAATTAATTTAAAAAACTATGATTTTAAAAAAAGTTCGTATTCTAAAAAATAGAGAAGGGAGCACACATTAGTTCTCAAAATAGTATGCTACATTTAGTGATAAGACATGTTTTTACACAGAAAAATTGAAAACACATTAGTTTGCTAAATAGTACGCTACTTTTACAGTTGAATATGGATACATTAGTTCGCTAAATAGTATGCTACTTTTACAGTTAAATAAGGATACATTAGTTCGCTAACTAGTACGCTACTTTTAAAGTTGAATAAGGATACATTAGTTCGCTAAATAGTACGCTACTTTTACAGTTGAATAAGGATACATTAGTTCGCTAAATAGTACGCTACATTTAGTGGTAAGACATGATTGTTCACAGAAAAAAAACAACATTACTTAGCGAAACATATGCTAAGACAAACACATCGAATTTGTAAAATCATGAAACCAAAAACACTTACCAAAAACAAATATCCCAAAGTTCAAAAACTTCACTCGGTCACTGCCAAAATAACTGTAAAACAAAATTTTTTTTTAAACAAATGTAAACTATTTACCATTATTTTTTACGGTGGTTTTTTTAAATACTCAAAAATTCAAATCAAAAAAGCCGAAAAATATAAAAAAATGCTAACGGAAAATAACAAAGAAAAAATGCCAAAAGATCAAAAAAAACAGTCCTCCTTCTACAAACCAATCGCCAACAATCAACTCCAATGCTAAACCTCCAACAATCAAAACATGCCACCTCGACTCGAGTCACACCAAGCCATAAATAGGCTTTATTTTCCCGCTCAAATTAAGGACGGAAAATAGGAGCGCACAAGGAATGATGCGGCCGAATAATGCTGACGCATGTATAAAAACGTCACTGAAGGCCAAAATCGGTCTGCTACATTGACCAAAAAAAATGAGTACAGAGCAGCAAAGTACTAGCCAACAGCACCATGTAAGTGTTTTTTTTTTATGGGAAAATGCGTATGTTTAACATTACATTTTAAAACATTTTACTAAAAATATTTTTTAACATTTTAAAAAAAAGGTGTGGAGGATGCCATGGAAGAGGCTGCTGGCCCTAGTAGGCAAACTAGGGCCAAAAAAAAAAGGCAGCCACAATTCACAAGCAAGGAGATGGAGGTTTTGGTGCAATGACAACCTGGCACAGGCACCAAGGAATATGGGTGCAACCCAGAGATGGAAACTTTGGGACAACATAGCCAGTGGTGTCAATGGTGTGGGTGAGTTCGAACGTTCAGCCCTGGAGGTCAAACGCCGGTACGTAAAAACTACATTTTAGTAAAAAGTGTTTACAGGTCAAAATACTGCAGGAATAATGCCAAATTTTAAACCAACAGATGGAGCGACTTCAAATATCGGCTTAAACAAAAACTGGCTGGTAGGGCTAGGCATGCAGGGAGGACAGGTGGGGTCCCACCCCTGTGTCACTTGAGCTCACAGATTTGGAGGAGCTGGCCCAGGGGTGTGTGCAGGATGAGGAGGTGTTTGGTGTGTCGAACATGGATACCGACATGCCAGACTTTGCGGCTCCTCATGTTGCCCCAGGTAAATGTTGTAAGGTTACCAACTCAGAAATGTGTTTTTGACAATATCTAGATTATAATTTTACTCTTTTCTCTTTTTCCTCACAGAGACACAGGCGGATGAGTCTGCTCCAGAGGTGAGCTTTGGCTACAGAATTTCTTCTGGCTCTGCAGTGGAGGAAGCAGTAGATCCGGCTGGGGACGCTGTGGCAGACAGTCCAGGGTATTCCCCCTCGCAGGCAGTGGCCCTCCTCACTGATCTCAATGGTAAAACGGATCAGCAGACCGAGATTCTGCTGAGGATGGACGCCAATCTGCTATGGGTGGCGGACACCCTGGAGCAAAGTGCTGCTGCCAACGTGACCATTGCTAAGGCCCTTGCGGAAAATACTGGGGCCAACGTGCGAATAGCAAATGCCCTGGAGCAGCTCGTTCGTCAGCACATGTTGGAGCCGGCCTCCCTTCCTGCCGGAAAATCAGGACCCTCCACCTCTGGCACAACAACAGCCATCCCTCCAAATGTGCCTAGCCCTATGCCTAGTCCAGAGGCCATAACATCTGCCTCTGGCCAGGCCAGCCGAAGGACTTCCCGGACCCGTTCTGGCTCCCTCCAACCCCGGCCAAATGGCCTAAAAGGTGATGACAGCACTGGCTAATTTCCCCACAATCCATCTCTGTGTTTGCCCTATGTTCCTGCATGGCAAAAACCTCCCTCTCCTTTCTTGTGAATTGTTTTTATTTGTTTTAATTTTGTTCAAATGCCACTTATTTTGTGGGTGTGTGTGCAAAATGATTTGTAGATTTTGTCCCATGAAAAAAAATATTAACTTTAAAAAAAACTTGACACAAAAATAAACAAAAAATGATTACACTTTGGAAACAAAATTCCAAAAATCTATTGTTGATTTATTCACAAACTGGTTAAAAGGTAATCCCTCTAACAAACTTACAAACAGTACAATGGAAATATAAACATTTCATATTTTGCCTAAAAAATAAGGGTTAAAATCAATTTATTAGTTTTAATTAACAATTATCCAAAAAAAAAGGACGATTGGTTTCTTGGTCCAAAAAAACAAAACAAAACATGCGTACAATATTGTTTGTCTACAAAATAAACACAAATATGTAAAAAGCACTCAAAAAACCTAAACATTTGTTAACTAATTGATTGTATGCCCCCGAAATTAGCAGCTAAGTAGTTCACCTGCGTTCGGTTTTTAACTAATAAAAAAGGTCTATTTGCAAAACACCTTAGAAGCTGTTTAGCAATTAAAAGTTAATTGTTTTTGTTGCCTCACTTGATTAATCGCAACACCATCGATGAGTCCGGGGAAGTACGAGGAGACCATCGTCATTGCGGTAGACTATACCAGACCCAAAGCTGAGCGAGCAGTCTTAATGGAAATTGGATCACACAGTGACGTGTACAAAATAGCGTCCACATTGGACATTCGCACAAGATAATACATGTATGCCCAAAAAACGCCTTGCCACGCATGCGTTTTCTCATCTCCACCCCCGTTACCACCCATATACGGAACATTCTGTCAATCAAATGACATAGGTCACTTCCTGTTCGCTGTGTATACAAGCGATCGAGAAATGACCGCAATGATCCGGCCGCACATGCGCAATGAGAACCGGACGCATGTGTGGTTTAAAACAATCGAAAGCGTACAAGCGAACGGCTGATAGGTCCTGACTTCAGACCCGAGCTGGAATTTGGTCTGCCTCAAACCCAAAGCGATTCCAAACTAGGATTCGATTAGACTCAAAACCGCTAAGCTTGGGTCTGCTCGTATTTCAGGAGAATCTGTATCTAATTATACCTATATCTATATAAAAGTGTATTTGTTTTTTATTGCAACAATGTTATCGACTGGGACGAGATTTAGTAGCCAAACTTCTATCAACATTGTTTTCAATTGCATGTTCTTAATCACTGATCAAGGCCTTCATGTTTATCATTTCCATAATTTGCAAAATACATAATCATTGATTTTCAGATTAGATAACAACAAAAAGTATTAGTTTAAGATAATGACAAATGGAACGATAATGGCTTAAATGGAAGACAATTACTATTTTTCATACATCACAGGTTTAAATATTGAGTTTTCTAAACATTTTATTTGACATATTATATAAAAAATTTGGCAGAGAATATATTATTATTATTATTATTATTATTATTATTATAATTATTATTTTAGTATGAGTTGATAATATAATAATGCAAAGAAACATATACAATCCTTTAATAAAGAACTGTTTCATTATGTTTATGACATACAGGTATTTCTGATGATCAATGCCCAAATCAAGGGGCTTATGTAATAGGTTGCGAGCAGTAGCCACTGCAGACACTCCTGCAAGTCTTCCCGTATTTCTAAAGTGTCAATCATTTTAAAGGAAAAAACCAAGCTGGATTTGCCTTCAAAATGATTGCCGCTTTAAAAATATGTGAAGACTCTCAGGAGTTCCTCCACCGGCTGCATCTTGCAACCTATTACATAAGCTCCCAAGTATTATAATGGAATATCTCAACAAGCTGCAAGAACCTACAGTATATGTATAACACCATACTCAAATTCTTATCTAGCTAATGCATACAGCCACTTAATCTTTGGGTGTATTGTTGTAGAGTAGCTCCTTGTACATAGCATTCAAGCTCTACAGTTTAAGTCAGACCTCTTGGTGAATCTACATCTCCTAAGAGTAAATATTGTACTCTGATGTATGTCAATGCTCAGAAATAATTCTGTCAGTTTAGAGCTGAAAACTGGAGATGTTCAAGTACATTAGATAGAATCTTATCCAATCTTTTAAAGCAGATCACTTTACAAGGACTTTTGGATCTTGAAGCACTCTATATGATAAAACAAGCGTACAACTTACAGAGTAAGTATAGGTTGTGTCAAAAAAATTATTATAATAAAAAAACAATTGTTTGCTAAACACACAATGGGGGGCTATTACTAATCAGTGGTTTGGTAAGCACACAGATTGCATGTAGTTTCTAAAGCCAACACCGGATTTGTTAGCAGATTGTAAACCCATAAACACCTTTCCAAACTGTAAAATATAAAAAATGTTGCTTACATTCTGTAAGAGCCTAGCCATACTGTTTCCTGATAGGAGATGTGTGGTACCACAGATTTATTATAGCTGTTATAGTGTGATGAATAATACAGGTCCAATGTTATCTGGTTGTGGGTAGTGGGTTAACAGTAGTCTGCTCTTGCCTGGGCTCTGTCTTCAGCAGCACTTTTGTTTCCTCCTGTCTCCACACCAGAACCATTCTTCCACCAGACAAAGTAAATGCACAGTCAGGTTAGCCTGCACAAGAATTAAATATTTCATTTATTTGGCCCCAGCTGTAGAGACAGACTAAAGGTGGGGTAGGTGGCACAGGGGGTGAGTAGCCAGGGTCCCTCTCTCTCAGGGGGCTCCCCTGTTGGAGCTGCTCCAACCAGGTCTGTTGACAGGGTGGTTCAAGGGCCACGAGATTCTAAGTGGCCCCTGCCACTTGTTCCCCTGTGCAAGGCTGGTAATTGTGACCACTGCAGTAATCGTCAGGATGCAGAGATGGCGGGGCCGGGAAGCCCTTTACAGGCACCTCCTTGCAAAAATGTTTTTTATTTTCTGGTGCAGCGCATGTGATGTCATGACATCTGCGCACTGAGGAATAGCAGAGAGAGTAGCATGCCGCTCCACCATGAGAAGGAGCAAGCAAAAGATCCAGCATAGGTAACTTTGGCTATGGAGAGACACAATGGGGGGATGGGATGTGACTGCTGCAGAGATACAGGGGGTAGCTGGGGCTGCAGCAAAGACATGGAGGGACTGTTTCAAAGACACGTGTGGTTTGTGGCTGCTGCAGAAACACAGGGGAGGCTGTAGCTGCTGCAGACATAGAGGGTGGCTGCTGCAGAGATACAGTGGGGGGGCTGAGGCTGCTGCAGACACATGCTGGAGAGCTAAGACTGCTGCTGACACACAGGGGAGATGGGGCTGGTGTATAGTAATGGGGGAACTGAGGCTATGGAGAGACACAGGGTGGATCTGCTGCTATGGAGAGACAGGAGGGGCTGTGGCTATAGAGAGACATGAAAGAGCTGAGGCTGCTTGAGAAACACAGGGGAGAAAGTGAGGCTACTTGAGAGACACAGTGGGATGAGACTTCTGGAGAGATACATGGGGGAAGGGGCTGGAGTATTTCCACAACTTTTAAGATTAGAAGGAAAAGGCTAGGGCACAATAATCTCCATTAAGACACCAATTGAAAAAAATATATCTGTTGTATGTTGATTACATTGGTTATATTCCTTTGTAAACAGATGTCTTTTGGACCATTTGATTGCCTACATAAATAGTAAATACAAACTTAAGTTATCATCCTTCGAGGGAGGATCTACTTCTTCAGAGGTTCCCCGTTGCAGAGATAACAAAAGACTCAAGATAACAAGATGACCAGCCTATACCTAGGGGGGAGGGATGAGGGGGGGCAAGAAAAACGAATTCCGGTTCCCAAGCCCTAATTCCGGGTCCCAAGCCCGGTTGCCAGCCCTAGCTCCAACCCAGCTTTGATGCTCCTATCCAGGGATAATACAGCTCATCTCCAGCCTCTGCCACCAGCAGCAGCTCTCTCTAAGCAGAATTGGTCCCTGTGCTGCCCAATAGGAGACTCCTGCTGCAGGAATGCAGGTTGGACCTGTGATGCTGCTGCATCAAGGAGGTGTGGTTGGGAGGAGGCACAAACACAGTGGACACAGCGAGTGGGCAGTGCGAACAAGTGGATCCTCCTGTTGTGCCCCAGGCCAGTCGAAGTAATAATCAAGCTTTGCCCAGCTGGATGGGGTAGCACAATGGTAATGGAGATTTATATGTGCACTAAGAGCCTGATTCAGACCGCTTTCGAGCGCATATCGCTTGAAAGCGGGTCGATGGTCAGGCAGTGCGCATGCGCAGCATGTGCTCTGCGCGTGTGTGAGCCCCGGAGCGAGTGAGAGCTTCACTCGCTCGGGGCTCGCAGCAAAATGGGTGGCTGTTGATGTTGATCGACAGCTTGTCCCGTTTTGTAGGCGGGTCGGGGGGGATGGCAGCAAAAATTGAGGCATTCCCAAAGAAACACCTGCCATTTGTGGGCGGCCCTACTGACATCACACATGATGTCAGTAGTGAACTTCCTGCTCTATTAGAGCAGGAAGTTCACTGGGGCTTGCGGTGGACGAGACCCTATCACAAGGGTCTTGTTGCAAGCCCGATGATTGTGATAATCGCGAACATCGCCAGGCCACCCGTACAAGCTGTGGGCGGTCACCCACAGCTATGCGAGTGGCCTTGAGGTGGATATTTTTTTTAAAAAAATCCGCCCTGATTCAGAGCGAGCAGCGAGCGCTCGCAAATAGCGAGTGCCTCTGAATAAGGTCCTAAGGGCCTGATTCCGACCCGGTCGCGAGCGCTATGCACTTGCAACTGGGTCGATGGTGGGCTAGTGTGCATGTGCACAATGGAGCCGGCGCCATCGTGCGCAAGCGCGAGACCCAGATAGCGACGGGCAATCCATTGCTCCGGGTCTCGTACCAAAGGGGGCGTGCTGTCGATGTTGAGTGACAGCACGCTCCCCTTTGGTGGGCGGGCCGGGGGAGTGGCTGCCCAAATGGAGGCGTTCCCATGTGAATGCCTTCGTTTGGGGGCGGCCCCACTGACATCACAAGTGATGTCAGTGGGAGAGATTTCGGCTCTGTTAAAGCCGAAATCTATCTGGGGCTTGCGGCAACGAGACCCTATCACAAGGGTCTCGTCGCAAGCCCGATGGTCGCGATGGTCTTGACCATCGCGACCATCTTCCTGGCCACTCGCTATAGCTGTGGGAGGTTGTTCTTAAAAAAAATAACCCAGCCCTGATTCAGAGCAAGCGCTCTGTCAGAGCGTCCGGCTCTGAATCAGGGCCTAAGGGGGTCATTGAGACCCGCTCGCGAGGGAAGTTCGCTCGCAAGCGGGTTGATGTTTGGCGAATGCGCATGCGCATGACGGAGGGAGCTCCATCGTGCGCATGCGCGAGACCCGGCGAGCGATGAGAAATACGTCGCTCAGGGTCTCGCACCAAAGGGGGCGTGCTGTCGATGGTGACTGACAGCACACCCCCTTTGGTGGGCGTGCCGGGGGCGTGGCGGCCAGACGGAGGCGTTCCCACTGACATCATTACTGATAGAGCCAAAATCACTCCTGGCCTTGCAGCAGCGAGACCCTACCACAGGGTCTCGTCGCAAGCCCGATGGTCGCGATGACCATCGCGACCATCTTCATGGACGCTCACATAAGCTGTGGGTGGTAACCCACAGCTATGCGAGCGTCCATGAGGACACTTCAAAAACAGGTAGGAGGGCCCTGATTCAGAGCGAGTGCTCTGGTCAGAGCGTTCAGCTCTGAATCAGGCCCTAAGTTCACAGTAAATGAGATGCAGTCTCACAATAACTGGTAGCTTTATAATTAATAAAAAATATATATACTGTATATATTTATGGTTTTTATACTATAAATGTAAGATTGTAAGGATGCTATAAATCTAATAAATATATCTTATAATATTCTTACAAAACTACACACAGTGGGCCATGATTCAGCAAGGAAGGCAGTTGCGAATACGCACGCAATCGGTCGATTAGTTTGCATTGCACATGCATATGCATTGCAGTGCACCTGCGCGAACTAGAACTTGCTATAGGAACTGCGTTTGCAGAGGCTATGCAGGAATTGTCATTTGTGGGTGGTGACAGGGGGGTGGTCGGGCAAAAGCAGGTGTGCCAGTACGTTGCAACTCCGTGGAGGGGCGTGCATAAATTAACCACTTCATGTCCATATGCAGCCAGAGGCCTCATAGCGTGAGCTGAAGTTAGCAATTCCTGAGTGAAGTCTAACCTGCCTTAACTGTGTGTATGGGTCCGATGTTACTCGATGTTACCGATTATTTCACTATGTTGCCCGAGTATACAGATGTGAGTAAAGGGAAGTGGGCGACTTTGTCAGGCTGCGATCGCAATGCGAATGCAAACATTTGCATTTCACCACTGATATTAGCAACTGCGTAGCGTGCGTATTAGCAGAATAGCGATCCTTGATGAATCAGACCCAGTTTTTTTAGTACAAATTCTAAAAATCTTACCGAATAACTGGGTATCCACATAAACCTAAAATAATATGTATTCTGCTAGCATTCTAGGGGGTAAATTTACTAAGAATCGAGTTTGGGTGAGTTTGGGTGAGTTTGCAATCTCACGTGAGTTTAGGCATGTTTTTCATTTCGCAAATTTACTAAAGACAAACTCGAGTAAGTTTCTAAGTGAGTTCTCTCTTTTCACTGTTAACACTCATGTTTGATTGCAAACTCGAAAAAACTCACCATCGTCCAAATTAGGAAGTACTTTACATGAAAAACATGCAACTCGCGAATTTACTAAGAATCAAGTTTCCAATCTCATGTGAGATTGTAGCAAACTCACTGTGAATTGAAGTTTCAAATAGACCACCTCCTGATCTGCAAGTTTGCCAGAAACATAAACAGATCAGTGTGATTTGTGTATGTTTCTGCCTGTATACCTAATATAGTGTTTTCATTAAAAAAAAAATGACATAGGGTCCCTCCCCAAAAGCCTAACCAGCCCCGGACTTGCCAGCTAGGCCTGGTTCCTAAAATTACGGGGAACAAAATGAGTAGGGTGTCAGGATACTGACACCTCCCTCTCTACCTACCCTAAGCCTAACTCTCCCTCCCCAGTGCCTGAACCTAACCTTCACCCCTAGTACCTGAACCTAACCTCCCCACACACTAAACCTAACCCTACCCCCTAGTACCTAACCCTAACTTCACCTCTAACGCTAACCCTTCCCCTAACCCCACTACTTACCTTTGGGACTTCAGCGGTCAAGATGCCAGTGTAGGGATTCTGACAAGTGTCGCGATTCCAGCGCTGGTATTCTGAGCGGCAGAATCCCCACGTTCGGGATATTACCCACACCCCCCCTGTACATTCCAGGAGAGTGGACAAGTATGAGCCCAGCTTACTCAGCATCAGACCCAATCCTCTGTTGGGGCTGAAAGAAATTATTGGGCTCCACACCCACTGTAAATATACTGTCTTTTACAAGAGTTGCACTCTGCAATAAAACAAATATTGAATAGTGAACCCATAATAAAATAAAGATAGTGGACTAAATCAATGTAGCTTAGGTTGGGTAAAAAGAAAAGTAGAACAGAGTAACTTATGAAATTACCTGGGAGGACATACAAAACAATCTTTAGACATTAAAGGCTGTGGGGAGAAGATGTGGCAGGGTCGTAACTACCCGTTGACCAGTATGGCACTTGCCAGGAGCACTAGTCAAGGAAGGAAACTCCCAACGGACACCAGGAAAGGCTATCTGTGAATTACTACAGCCTTGTCTTTTGGTCTTAGCTCCTGGAGCCTCCATGATGTTGTAGTCCAGAAGTGCAGCACAGAAGACGTAACAACATTGCAAAGTGTAGCAGTATGTTTGTACAGCCGTACTCACAGTTACTGTACAAACACACAGTATCATGGATGGAGCAGAACTTGAGCGGAGCATACAGAGGACCAGCCGGTCATGTATTAGGGTAGCAGTGCAGCGATACTGTGGTATATGCAGGATATATTGCACAGACTCTGAAGCTAAGTGGAACATGTCCGTGTCTTACTGTGGCGCTCTAACACAGTAACAAGATGCCCATGCCCAGATGATCAAACGTCGGCCATCTTGGTAAAGTAGAATGCTTTACAAATTGCAGTATGCAGTAACGCACTCAATATTTAAAAAACCCTAACCTAAAAGTGGTCTCATTCCAGCATAGATGAAATCTATATTACTTTTATTATTACCCTCTATTTATGAAATGACAGCATAGTACATGGGCTATAGTTCATTACGGATCGCTATTGCGCACGCAGGTCTGCTGCGAAAATATGCTAAGGACTGCAATCGCAAAGCTGTCGCACAGCCAACATGAGACACCCACTACAACTATCTCACATCCGTAATATCTCGCAGTCTTGAGTTCACATCGAGTAAGATCGGCCCCTAACGCACAATTACAGCAGGTCTGACCTTATTCAGAAATTCCTAACCTCGTCACAGCTGCATATGCCGTCTCAGTGGCTAATTTATACACACCCATGAAACGGCGTTCAAATGGACAGGCATGTTTATGTTTCTCCTACCACCCTGTCACCACCCCCAAACGCTGACCACCTGTCATTCACTCTGTGATGGGTGCCTGTGCTCTGCGTGATCGCAATTCAGCTGCAGCATACGCAGTGCGGTGCATATGCAGTACGCACCATCGGCCGATCTGCGTGCGCTGTTTCAGTCTGATCCGTAATTTATCAGGCCCCATGTGCAATGTCAGGATACAGCAGGTAACAATGGTGCTGCCCAACTGAGCTTGCAGTCTAAGAGGTGTTGGGGACAGCTGATAAATAAGGTAGCAGAATAATAATTACAGCTGTAAATCTAACGTCTAGCATCATTAGGCACATGACAATACCGGTCGCTGTGACAACTAGTACCTGACTGGACCGATCATTGAATTATTGGCATTCGTAATTAATGTTTTCATCAATAAAAGAAAAATGTTTACTAGGCGGTGAGAAGAAAAAAATAGCAAAAAAGCAGGAAAGACAAACTAACTGGCTTAAACCTATTTGGTCCAATGCATGTGGCAATAGAAAGGATGATCAATACACTTTGAAGACAGGTAAGAAGTGAAAGCTTAGGAAGCTAAGATAACAGGTTAGGGAGTGTATTGTTTGCCTTCTGGCGCCAAGGAGTATTCAAGAGATTAAAGGTCCCAAATCTTTCATTCATGGCATTTCAAACTGACCATCATAATACGTTCATTAAATCAGTGACAATGGAACAAAAGAGTTTGTGTTTTGAAAACTGTTTCCTAGAATAAGTTTTCTAATTGGTGTAAGCTTATTGCAAGCAATTAGGATGTGTTTGACTATGTATTGTGACTTCAAACACTTTACACAATGCACAGCCCACCCACCTGTAGAGCCATGTGTTCCCATTACAAAGTTGTGGCTCTATATATGATCTGCCCATATTTGGGATATACTGTATGCTTTGTGTAGGAATTCCTTTTTGGAAATTGTATTAAAATACAGTATTCTCCTATTTTACATGGTCATTTGAAGATTGAAAAGGGGTAGAACAGTGGCCCTGATTCAGAGTGTTCGCTCTGAATCTGGGCGTTTTTTTTTTTTTTTTGGTGCGGCCTTCTGGCCACTTGCATAGCTGTGGGTGTCAAGACCATCGCGACCATCGGGCTCGGGTCTCGTGGCCGCAAGCCTCAGAGAGCTTCTGGCTCTAATAGAGCCGGAAGCTCTCCCACTGACATCACTGGTGATGTCAGTGGGGCCGCCCAGAAACGGCAGGCGTTCGCATGGGAACGCCTCCGTTTGTGAAGCCACCCCCCCCGCCACGCCTACAAAATGGGGCGAGCTGTCGATCAACATCGACAGCCGCCCCCTTTGTAGTGAACAATGGAGTGAGAGCTTTTTGCGCTTGCTCCGGGGTTCGCGCAGTGCGCACGCCTTGTGTGCACACTGGGCCACCATTGACCCACTTGTGAGTGCATTGTTACATCTGACTTCAGTAGAAGGTTAAAAAGCTAGAATTGAAACGGCCAAGGGTCTTGTGGCTACTGAATGAATGGGTTTTTTTATTTTTATATATATGTAAGGCGCTGCGGAACACTTGTGGCGCCATATAAATAAAGGATAATAATAATAATATATATATATATATACGTATGTGTGTGTGTGTGTGATATACAGTACATTCACACAAAAATAATGTCAGTGTTGCAACTGCACTATTACAGGTGAAATGCTAAAGAAGTGAAAATAGATGATAAGTGGATAGTGTATAATGCTATGTAATTTGAATGTAAGGTAAACATTCTATGTGACTAATAGGAGGTTCTGGACCTTATTCAGAGTCGGTCGCGAGCGCTGAGCGTTCGCAACCAACTTGATGTTGGTCCACAGGGCATGCGCACGACGGAGCCTGCTCCGTTGTGCGCATGCGCGAGCCCCCGCTAACGACGGATCACCTGTCGTTAGCGGGCTCGAAGCAGACGGAGCGAGCTGTCGATGTTGATTGACAGCTCGCTCTGTTTGCTGGGCGGGCAGGGGGCGTGCCCGGCCAAACAGAGGCGTTCCTTTCGGAACACTTGCCGTTTTCTGGGCGTCACAGAGCAGGAAGCTCCCTGTGGCTTAAGGTTGACGAGACCCTACCCTAGGGTCTCGTCGTAAGCCCCGATGGTCGTGATGGTCTTGACCATCGCGACCTTCTCCCTTAGCAGTCGTTAGAGCTGTGGGTGTTAACCCACAGCCTAACGACCGACATGGAGGCGGCCGTTCTGGATGCAAGCAGCCGCCCTGTTGCTGAGCGACGGCTTGCATCCTACGACCGCCTCTGAATGAGGCCCTCAGTGTGGTAGAGAGAATTGGAGGTGAGTGGGTCCTTTATTGCTGCCTTGTGCTAAGAGGATGCTGATTATTGCTTTTTTGTAACATTTCCACCATAGTAGCCGCTTTGTGGGAGATTATTGATATCTCTTGCATTCTCCATTTTCTTGTTTTCATATTGTCCATGAGTGGATACTAAATTAATGATGGTTTTATTGAGGAGGGTAGAGAGTATTTATAATTCACTGCTATAACTTACTTGCTGGTTATTAAGAACAAAAGTATGGTGTTCGATATGAACGGTCTGTCATGGAAATATCACACAGGAGATTTGTGTGTTGAATGATCAGAAATGTATTTTTATATCTTATTACTGGTAATGACAACAATTTAACATTTCACATTTTAGCCAAGAAACATTAACCTGTTAGTCACGTTTGTTCATTACTATCCAACATGTACTAATCAATTCAGATCATAGGTCTATAAATCTTCAGAATGCTGTATCTCAAATAGAGATGCTTGAATCCAGAGAAATTCTATTTGTGACAATTTGCTCCAAATTCGCAAATCACATATCAAACTGTATTAATTTAGTACTTTTTTTTTACAGTGAGTCGCGGTTCGCCTTACATAGTTTTTGTTGCATTCATATTAAGACAACAAGGAGGTCAATGGTAAATTGCTCAAACTGTCACAATGGAAATTGCTTCTGTTTTACACTAGTGCTTATATCTAGTGCCCACCACCCTGTCTGGTGCACACCTGCTTCCAGTCTTTGGAGATGTTTCCATAACATAGGAGTGCACCTTGGGTTTGCAGGCAGGCAGAAAAATCTGAAGAGACGTACTGTGCACAGGTGTAATCATCCGACCATTTCAGAACTTCCCTTTTAATATTGATAGTAATGGAACATTCATACTTGCCACCATCAGCAGGTTCCTGTCTGGAAGGTCCAGTTGGCCAGCCCCGTCCTCGTCTGGCAGGTCCAGTTGGCCAGCCCCATCCTATATGATGGTATGCCTTTATTCCCATCATGATCCTTGCCCTTCACCTAAGAAATGGTGGTGGACAGTGGGTTGTAGCAGAGTTGCCCACTATTCTGGAAACTGGCAGACTCTCCCTAAATTTGGGAGTCTCACAAAAGTGTCGGGAGAGTGGGCAAGTATTATTTTTATTTTATTACATGTGACACTTTTGTGTGTGTGTTTGAAACCTAGAAATGCGCTTGGATACATCGCTCAGTACAGCTTGCTCCCAGAATCTTCCTCTTGAAACTCATGGTGAGTCATACATCACTCTGTGGCTGTCACTATTTTAGGAACCAATATCTGTTTGGGGCCCAAAACTGGACGTCTCAGTCCTTGTACGTTCATATGTACTGATGTACACAAGGGAAGGGCTATGTAGCAGCATTTGCGTCCACCTCTGAATTAGACCCAAAGGCAGGAGCGTATTTATAATGGGTGCAGGGTGTACGGGGGCACACGGCCCCTGGGTCCAGGGGGGGCCCGCACTGCACACCCTGCACCCATATAATACTTACCTCTCCGGAGTCCCACATCGGCATTGGTTTCTGCGCTGTAAAAAATGGCTAGAAAATGGCCACTGCTATTTTCCCGTTTTTGCACATGCGCAGTACAGAGAAAATGGCCACTGCGCCCATATTTCTGGTGACCTGCGCATGCGCTATAGACTGTGCTTAGAGTCTATAAGTGCGGCGATGGCCGCGCACCACTCAGTGCGCAGCCAGCCGCTGGACGGAGAGGAGAGGGCCCGTGACGGAGACTGCACACGGGCCCCCTCCTCTCTAGAAACGTCCCTGCCCAAAGGGGCATATTAATTAAAGTGCAGGTTTTTAGAAGTGGAGATGTTGCCCATAGCAAACAATCAGATTCTACTTAACAATTATCTAGCACCTTCTAAAAACATGTACTTTAGTAAATATACCCAAAAGAGTATAAGCCTAAAATAAAGTTAAGGTCTGTAACAATAAACTTATGTAAAATTGAACATATCCCCGTTTGCTGTGGGTACCTTGCATAAAAAAAATGTGTGCACTAAAATGCAGCTTTGTAGGGTTATACAAACTTTGCCACGAGAGGGTACCCCGCTACATAGAGCGCAGTCAGAACCAATCTTCCTGTTCTTGGCTTATGTTCTGTGATGACCACATTACTGAATAGGCCCATAATACTCACCATATGTTCTAATCTTGCCAGGTTAGACAACTGACTAATTCTGCCTCATTGCAAGACCCCCTATTAGTGGTGCTGGATATTTATTTTCTTTTGTTACCTCTGCCACTAAGAAGCTTTGGCAAAGACCAACTGTGAATATACATAATGGCAGGCACTTCTTATTAAAAAGGATTTCAACACTTAATAACTTGGCTAGCACCTTCCATTTATTTTTATTCTCAAACGTAGGTTTTTATAATTCTAGCTTCTTTCCGTGCCTTCCAGTCACGCCTTTATATCATAAAGCATTTATTTTTATTTACATTTTTGTGGGCTACAACTTAAAGCAGTGGACCCGAATCATATACTGTGGAGAAGATACCTAACAAATATACCTTAGTATTAAAGGACATGGATGAAAAGCACAGCATGAAGTGCATATGGTAAACCTCCCTGTTATATGCAATTACTTAATGCAGTGTTCCAAAACTGAGTGTGGGGCACTTGCAGGGATGTTACGGGTTGATGGTCCAGGACCAAATGAAATTATTTATGATCAATGTGATAGGCTGGTAGCTGCCATGAATAAAAAAAAAAATCTGAAACTCTAGGGCACCATGATTCAAAAAAGTTTGGGAACCACTAATTTCATGGATAAATCATGTTTATCTTTTTAGTTTCAAATATTCATCATTTATTTATTTTCTTGCATTAAGTTAACTTTCATTTCCTTTAACATAATGATATCTTCACACATTACTAAAAGGAATATAGTAATATATATCAAACAAAACCAGAAGCTCTTGTCTTACATAGGTTACTGAGAAAAGTCCTGGCTTAAAACTGCACATTCCCAAATTCATTACGGTGTAATGTCATTATATTAGAACGCTCTTTCTGAAATCCTCATAGGTTTAATTGATTTATTTTTCTTAATTGTAAAAGATAATAGTGAGCTCAGCCTAAACTTATTTGGCATGGAACACAGGAGACCAAGCGTATCTGTTTAATTTAATAAACCCTGCTAAGTGTCCATCTTATTTAACAAGGGAAAACATCTAAGAACCATCTTCATCCTTCTTTATCTACAAGAATGAAACCTTTCATCTGTATATATTGGAATAGGCTCGAATTCAGGAACAACAATGAGTTTTAGAAAACCGATTGAAATAAACGACGGGTAGGATTCGCACAGTTGACCGTAATCAAATTTGAAAGATCAGAAGCAGGAAATAGGTGAGGGCCATTCAAAATCTCAATGAAGCAACATAATCTAGGTGAGTTAAGATCACCTTTCAATTTTAGCAATGAAGTTACTGTAATTGCTACTAAATAGCCATACAAACACTTCAAAGGGAAATGTTTAGGATAGTTATGATAAAGTAACTATTTAGGGATTTATTCCCTTAGTGGAGGTTACATTGGCAAATGAAAGGGGAGCCCTGTACATCAGTGATTACAGCTCAGTACATCAGTGACTATGGAGGAGAAAGAAAATACATACCCTGTGTCGGAATCTGTATTATTAACCACCGGCCGCATGGCCGGCGGTTCAATTCCCGACAGCGGCATCCCGACATGGATAAAGATCCCGATCGTCCTTTAAGGTAAGGCAGCCTAATCCTAAATCCCCCCCTGTGGCTGTCCGCGCCCTGCGCCCGGCTTCCCTTCGGTCGGGAAGACTGGCGCCAGGCTGCCAGTGTAGGTAAAATGAAAGGCGCCGAGATTTTGAAGCCTGTCATTTAACCCTTGCAGGGATTAGACAGTCAGGTTAGCCAGCGATCGGGATTCCAACCGTCGGATTCTCGACTGTTTCCCCCTGTGTCCATTGCCTGACTGTGATCCTTCACCTGTCTTTGCTATTTTTTTTTTTAGAAATGTTTTTGAGAATTAGTAAAGTCCTTTCCTGTCCTCCCTCCCTCCCTTCCTCTTCAACTGCCTGGGGAAGCGGCTGGATTTCGGGAAACGAGTTGCAACTTGTGTGAGATTGTTATCCTTTTTTATGCTTTTGGGTTCAATTTCTACTATGGCTCTAACTGTGTGGAGTTTGTATATTCTCTTTATGCTTGCGTGGGTTTTCTTTGAGTACTCCGGTTTCTTCCCACACTCAAATATACTGGTAGGTTAATTGACTCCCAAAAAATTAACCCTAGTGTGTATGTGTGTCTACATGTGGTAGGGAATATGCGGTCTTATTCAGACCCGGTCGCAAGTGCTGAGCGCTCGCAACCGGGTCGATGGTGGCCCAGAGCGCATGCGCGAGACCCGGGTAGCGATGGACAAGCCGTCGCACCAGGTCTCGCACCAAAGACCATCCTCCTGGCCGCTCGCTATAGCTAAAAAGACCGGCCCTGATTCAGAGCAAGCGCTCTGTCAGAGCAACTGGCTCTGAATCAGGGCCATAGATTGTAAGATCCACTGGGGCAGGGACAGATGTGAATGGATAAAATTTGCTCTGTAAAGTGCTATATAAATAACTGGTAAAAAAAAACAACAAATAAAATAAATAAATAAATAAATAATGCTTTTTTGGCACATTTGGACTTTGGTACATCCCGGCCTTTTTCCTATCAGTCTTCTTATTCTTCATATTTTCTTCTCATTAACTTCCCACTTTATCCCCCCCCCCCTACCTCTCTATCATGCCAAACAAAACTAATTATAAGATCCTTTCTTTATTAATTAGAAGTGTGATTTACCAATTAAAGGTTGATGTGGTGGGGCATTAGTTTTGCTAATTTGTCCTTGAATCAAAACCAACCGGTTTACTACTTGTGTGTGGGATTTTCTCCTACTAGATTTTGAATGGGTTTCCACTGGGTGTTGAAGTTTCCTCATACACAGTAAAAATATCCTGGTAGGTTTCTGGCTCTAATATGGGTATGTGTTTGGGTGTTTATAATACGTACATTAGATTGTAAACCCTACTTGGAGAAGGAAGCAGTACACAGAGAAATGTTCTATGATTGTACAGAGCTACATTATATGTTTGATCGGGTTAATAATGCCAGCAGTTAGAATTCTAGCAGCGTAATCCCAACGGTGGAAATCCCGACACATGCATGTAAGTATTCTAACCCTTCCCCTAACCCTACCCCTTACCCTAACCCACTTTTTCCGCAACCTACCCGTAACCCTCTCTTCCCACAGCCTAACCATAACCCTCCCCCTAGTGCTTAATCTGAACCCCTAACCTGACATCTAACCTTGACCCTAATACTCACTCTCCGGATCACAGCTGTCTGGATTCTGGAGCCGGGATTCACTGCTGTTGGGATTCCTGCTCCAGGATTCTGACCGTCGGTATTGTGTGCATCGTAATGCCGACTACATCCCGTTTGACCTATATAACTAATGTGTAGTAGCCAATGGAATATTACATTCTAAGCAATCTGAAGGGGCTGAGAAAGAGAGATGGGAAGATTTCAGTATTATTAGAATACTACCTCCATACATCTAATTGTGGCCCCACATACAGTTCAGTAAGGTAATCACTACTCATTAGTTGCAAACGACAAAATCTTTTCAATCCATTCATTATCAGTTTAAGGTCTTCCTGAAGTCACATAATCCAATTGCATCAATAATGATGTTTCTGACCTCCTCTCTTTCTGGGTCCGGAGTTACACTAACAATTACAAATGAGAGGCACTGAATACGCTGAAAACTGTTTGCTGTTGACCTTGACTCCAGATAGAAACCCATTGTCTACTCAGCTTTACTTAACATACAATTCTTCAGCCACTAGAAAAGCCTATTGAAGAAGGTTTATTTTAGTCATTCGGCAATTAGCAATCCAGCAATCGCTTGTATCAACATTTACATAATTCCTCTGGGTTACAACAGGTACATTTATGTAAGAGGTTCCCATCTGTAATGCAAATACTTGAGGAACATGTGTCTGTTATATTGTACAATCCCGCTGCTCACACTAATTATATTTTCATGTGTGATGTTTGTGATTTTTAGAAATGTGAGATTATCAGATTTGGCATTTTCCGTCTACAGATTAAACGGACAAATAATAGAGTAAAAATAAAGGGAGGACAACCCGCATGGATCCTGGGAGTAACTGTAGGAAATAGGACAATTTGGGAAAGCCTTTTTTAATAGTTTTTTTTACTAATACTCCATTGATTACCTAAATAGCCTCTTCTGTGGGGTTTATGTAAATATCTCCACATATAACTCATCCACTTGGTCCACAAGGGGTCTGCTTGATTCCTAAATTTATGGTATCCTCCCCATGGTATTATGGCATGTTTAGTGTATTTTAGTGCTTTTTAGTAGCTTTGTACAGCAAACAGTGCTTTTAATAATTTGTTTTGACTTGTCTATAGTTGTGCATGCCTATGGATTTAAGAATAATCTATTTGTGCATAAAAAAAATATTAAATATATAATAATAATAATAATAATAATAATAATAATTAATAATAAATAAAACAATTATTTTAAAAAATTGGAAAGGGATGTTCACCATCAGCCAGGGGAAGGTGCGTAAATCTCTTCCCCCTATTAAACTGAAATCCCTATGGGCCTCTATCATTACTGGTATACAGAACCTCATAACATGATATTTGCTGTAAATGCAGTTCTACCCATCAAATCAGGACCTGCTGCCCCGCAACATACTTTGGTCCCTATTGAAAAGAAGGATGTAGGGGGGGTACTGGGTGGTGGATCCTAATGGCTCTGTTCTGAAGATATACATCCCATTTAAGTATAGATTTAAGTATAGATTTCACTTCCTGGAAAGATTCACATAATTAGCCAATAATCAGATTTTTAACAGATCAATTGACAATACAAAATGGATGAAAAAAAACCTTTTTTATGGTATAAATTGTTGCATTTGTCCAATTAGTCGTTTTTCTTTTTTTTATATTATTTGTAAAATTTATAGTACTGTATAATTTTACAATATTTAAAACAATGTTGCTCTGAATCGGGAAGCATTTCCCAGCAGGACCTTCCCAAGCAGATTCACCGTTGGCAAATCTCTAATGATTGCAGAGGTTAGAGGGTAAATTTACTAAAGTGAGAGGAGGGTTTAGAAGTGGAGATGTTGCCTATAGCAACCAATCAGATTGTAGCTATTATCTTCTAGAAGGTGATAATTAAATGTTAAGTAGAATCTGATTCTACTTAACATTTAATTAGCGTGCATTAGGTTGCTATGGGCAACATCTCCACTTCTAAAAACTCTCACTTTAGTAAATTTACCCCTAGGAGTTTGCAAATACCCTTTGCTGCTCTACACATATATGTGTCCCTCTGGGCCTTTGAAACACAGTAAGTTATTGGGTTAGATCTGAGCTGCTCAGTTTAATCACGTGTGACTTTGGGTATACAGGGAGATGGGTCAGTTTCTGTTGGGCTATATAGGGAACTCTGCAAAAACAGTTGCTTCAAATGAAGAGATTGTCTAAAGGACAGGAAGTTCTGGAAGGACTTTCTACCGGCTGTGATCTATAGCAGGGGTTGGAGATTTCTCATCCCGGAGGTAGGCAGATCTGTTTGTGGGTTTGTGAACACTGTGTCTAGAACACTGATCTATCATTGGCTTTGTAGTCAGGGAAGTACAGTACTTACTTTTTTTTAAGGTGGGAAAATTGTCAGCTATATTGTCCTTGTAACAAAAATGCATATGCCTGTTTATATCATTACCACTGAATGATTTGAATGCCTTAATCAGTGCAATACATTCCACATAGCTGTATATACGATGGGGTAAATGTAATATCCTGCGACTTGCAGGTATTGGCGAGATCCTGGTGAGTCTGGCCGATGTTTTAAAGTGGCCATCATTTTAACGGCAAAACAATATGTCATTGTATGTATTTTGTATGTGTCATGTCATGATACCCTCAAAGTGCAGCGCTGCGGAATATGACAGCGCATTATAAATAAATGATAAATAGGAATATCTTGTGTTGATATAAAAACAGAAGTTTGATCGTGGAGCTGTGCCATCGCTACATCGATAGAAGCAGAAACATGGTCCCTGGTGTACGTGAGTGTATGTGAGGCATACTACTACTACTGAGTGTACAATCTCTATTAGTGTAGCAGTTAAGCATGAATTCATTCAGCGAATGATGTGTAGTGTAATAAAAGGCTGTACACTTGACATGTGCTTCCTAAGCTGTCACTAACAATCATGAAGATCCACATCGTGGCAAACAAAACAAGGAGTTTCTGGTGTTAGTAGAAATTTGGGAGGGAGCACTATAGTGCACCGCAGATGGTACCTACCTGTAGCAATAAAAGGGACTCCCCTTCATCGGCAGCCAATCACAAGTAGCCATTGAGAGAAATCGTTTGTGATTGTTTCACTGAGAAACTCAGTGGCGTCTCTATAAGGGGTACAGCATGTACAGTGGCTCCCCACACCGCACACTCTGCACCTATTACCTTTACTTATAAAGTAGGTACCCGTGACATCACTGTAGTGATATATTAGGAAATATGGCAACGACAAAATATTGTTAAAACTATGGCGCATGTACAGAAGACTCTGACATAGTGCCAGAGCCTAGTCATTATCTGCGCACTCGCCTGCCTCATTTATTCCCCACAGAAATTTGCATACAGGCCCCCTATTGTCTTAAAACACCCCTGGGTTTACTTTTGGCACATTGGGACCAGTCTGCAAACTGATTTTCTGGATTTCAGACAAATTGCAGATTCAGCCAAATTGATTCATCCATATCTATCAATAATATGAACTATATGTGATGTACCCTAATCCGAAGATGTGATCTACACTAATATGAAGATTGCTTAACACATTCTGATCTATGCTGAGACCTTCCCAATTAAAGAAAAAACAACTAATAGGTTCTTTTGTATTTCTCTGATATCTGCGGCCGGCGGTTCAAATCCCGACAGCCGAAGCCCGGCAGAGGTGAAGATCCCAACTGCTAATTAGGTAAGTATCGCTAACCTAATTCCCTACCCTAACCCTAACTCTCCCTTAGGGTTGCCTAATGCTAACCTCCCCCTCCAAGTGCCTAACCCTCCTCTAAGTGCCTAAACCTAACCCCCCCTTCCCCGCAGCCTAAACCTAAGTCTCCCGGGGGAGTGCCTAACCCTAACCTCCCCCCGGGGGTGCCTAACCCTAATCCCCCCTTCCCTTAGTCTAAACCTAACCTCCCGGGCTGGTGCCTAACCCTAACCTCCCCCCAGGGGTGCCTAACCCTAACCCCCATTCCCTTAGTCTAAACCTAACCCTCCCAGGGGGTGCCTAACCCTAAGTCATCCCAGGAGCCCTAAAACCTAACCCTCCCCCCAGCGGCTGTTGGCGCCCGACATACCTTTGTTCGGTATTCCAGGCAGGGCCATCTCTACCTATAGGCTAAATGGTCAATTGCCCAAGGGCCCCAGGATTCCAAGGGCCCATGGCCGATAGCACCCCTACCCCCCATGCCCATAGTCGCTGTCGCAACCCCCGCTAGTGTCCCCCAGGCCCCAAGTTTAGAGCCCTACACAATTTATTATAGCAGCCAATGAGAGTCAGACAGACTGTCATTGGCTGCTGCACTTGAGTTCCGCCACTTATGAGCTCCGCATTCAGGCTCCCCCTGCAGAGGAGGAGTGGACAGCGGCGGTCATCGGCAGGAGCGGGGATCATGTACGTTGCTCTTTTTTTCAGTGTGTGCAAGGGGACACAGGGACTCTAGGAGCATAGTGGGGCACTACTGGGGTCACTATATAGGGGGGCCGTTACTGGGGACACTGTATGGGGATGGTGGCCGCTACTGGGGGCATTGTATAGGGGGGCCACCACTGGGGGCACTGTATGGGGAGGGCGGCTGCTACTGGGGGCAATTCATAGGGGGGATTACTACTAGAGGCATTGTAAAGGGGGATTACTACTGGGGGCAATGCATAGGCGGGATTACTGGGGCACTGCTTAGGGGGATTACTACTGGGGCCACTGCATAGGGGGAATACTACTAGGGACAATGCATAGGGGGATTACTACTGGGGGCAATGCATAGTGGGATTACTACTTGGGCCACTGCATAGGGGGGACTACATAGGGGGGACTACTACTGGGGGCGCTACATAGGGGGGACTACTACTGGGGTCACTGCATAGGGGGGACTACTACTGGGGGCACTGCATAGGGGGACTACTACTGGGGGTACTGCCTAGGGGGGACCACTACTGGCGGCACTGTATAGGGAGACTACTACTAGGGGCAATGCATATGGGGGACTACTGCAGGGGCCACTGCATAGGGGGGACTACTACTGGGGGCACTGCATAGGGGGACTACTACTGGGGGTACTGTGTAGGGGGGACCACTACTGGGGGCACTGCATAGGAAATTTGTTGCACTGTACATGTTCAGACTGTGACTTTTTTTCCGGTAAATGACTTGTGTTTTTCTGCCGATAGCCAACCCCCCTCCACCCCCTTCCCCGGCACAGCCTCCACCGATAGCATCCTATCCCCGGCAGCGGATTGTTTAATAGGGGCCCCAGTGCGTTGCTTTGCCCAGGGGCCTGCACTGCTGTTTAGACAGACCTTATGCCAGGCGTCGGGCTCCCGGCGTAGGTCTAATAACATTCATTGGGATTTCGACACCTGTCATTAGTACCTTGCCGGGATTAGATAGTCGAGAAGCTGGCGGTCGGCATTTAGACCGTTGGCTTCCTGACTACATCCCCTGTGAGTTACTTTCAGGACATATTATTGCTCAGAAAAGCAACAGAAGAAACAATGTTACCAGTTCTAGATCTTTTTTTTAAAAATGCCTTTGGCAGTTTAATTGTTGTCAACCAGTGGTTTGTATCCACTTCTCACTGGCTACTTTTAAAAAAATAAAACAAAAAAAAAATGATGAGAGAGAGATATACAGAGGGAGAGAGAGAGAGGGAAAGAGAGAGAAGAAAGGGGGAGGGAGATATGGATGTGAATGGATGTGTTTTTTCCGTTAAGTCACCCATTTGTTTTATTATTCCCTTTTGTTAATTTAACTTAATCCTAAACCTAGAAATAAACATTCTGACACATATATATGGAATTAAAAGAGGTCACAGCTAGAGTTTATTGATCAAATTGAAATTTTAGAATAGGTGGCAAGAAGAAAGCAGTGCTCCAAGGCCACAACCCGATGGATACCAATACTAAATAATAGGGGCTGACCTGGGGCAGTACCATCCTCCCCTAATTGACACAGCATTGGCCCCTCCCTTGGAACAAAGACCAGGTCTCCCCTTTAGGCGGTGACAAACTGGCCGCTCTCAAAGGAAAGATGCTACCACAGGCACTCCTGCGCTAATAATAGGCCGCCCAGGAGCACTGCTTCCTGCCAGGCTGCACCTCTACCTGTTGGGAGAAACCACAGACAAATGCACAATCCAGCAACAGAAAAATTACACAAACCATCTTACACGGGTGGGGTTGAAATTAACTGGAAAGAGGAAGATGGCTCCCCTCACCAGGCTATTTATATTGGACCTCTAAGCCCTCCCCTAAATCCTACTATAGGCTTATACTCCTCAAGTGACGAATACTAACAGCACCCCCTCCAGCTTTTAACCTTTAACTTACCTAACAAAATTACATATCAAACAGGGTGCTTATCTATCCTCAAACTTCTTCAAGTATTCGGATGCATTTCTTGTTGCAGCACTAAACCTTATGTAGCTGTCCGGGAAAGGTGTTGGTTGCAGTGAAGCTGTATTGAGATTTCTCCATTGACTTACTTATTTTTGGCCTTATTTGGGGCACAGTGAGAACACCTTAAGCAAGTATAAGAATCAGATTCCTGTGCTCATAGATCGCCATTTACGTCTCAGGTTTATTGTGTGATAATGTATTTATTTAAACTCAGACATAACATGAGGCATTTGTACTTTCAAACCGGCTTGAACCACCTGTCTAGAATTCAGCTGACTTTGTGTAATCAATCTATAAATTCAAGAATTTCACATTTTTTGCACTTCTGTACAGATTACACAAACCAATTCCAGAAATGATATCCAGCGGACTCCATAATCTCCACTTGTTGTTGGCCCAGTCAGGATGAAGAAACGGGTGTGGTATAAGAGATAGACAGTAATTAGTTAGACAATGTTTAGATAGACAGTCAATAGTTAGACAGGGAATAAAGTTAGACACAAACAAAAGTCAGATACATTAAAGTTAGACTTGTAAAAAGTTTGACAGGTACAAAAGGTCGACAGGGTCAAAAGTTCGACATGAATATGGTCGACACAAAAATGGTCGACAATTTTTTTTTATTTTTTTTTAGCCCTAATATTCACCCTAACCTTCCCCTTGGTGCCTAACCCTAACCCTCCCTCCTGGTGCCTAACACTAACAGTCCCTCCTGGTGCCTAACCCTAACTGTGGGGGTAAGTGCCTAACCCTAACCCTCCAGTAAGTGCCTAACCTTAATCCTAAAAATACATTTAAAAAATGTGTCGACTATTTTTGTGTCGATCTTTTTCATGTCGAACTTTTGACCCTGTCGATCTTTTGTACCTGTTGAACTTTTTACATGTCTAACTTTAGTGTGTTGACTTTTGTCTGTGTCGAACTTTTATCCTTCTCTTACTATTAACTGTCTAACATCTGGTGTCTATCTAGACATTGTCTAACTAATCACTGTCTGTCTATAGTCCGGAACCCGAAGAAACAGAAGAAATGTTGAAGGAAGTTGTACCCATGCCTATTGGGTAGCTGTAATGAAGGGATGGGGCAGGTAGTGTCTGCGGTACTAGCTCCCTTTCCACCAGAATGCCCCCTATTGTTATTTGTTGGCACTATGTGGTCGCAGGGTGATCTCAGCTGCTCTGACTGGCAACTGTTGGTGTCCTCTGTTTATAAAGTAGGAGGAATGGCAAGTGGATCTGTTCTATTATTGGCACTTGGACACTGTAACTACTGTAGCCCACCTTTATACAGATGCCTATGTTATAAGGAGGGTAGCATAGCATTTACTGCACACTAATAAGGCAGAGAAACTACCTGAAGAATAAACAATGACAGCCCATAAGTGAGTATAGGGTAATAACTGGCAAAACTTTAATGCTGACTCACTTTCTGAGCATACTATCATATTGGACCCATCATTTGCTGGGTCAAGGGGTCTCCCCCTCCCGTTTTTCCCCTTCGCTTACCCCAGCTGCGCTCCCAGCTGTGTCTTGTCCCTATCCCTTCACTCCATCCTCCACAGTGGGAGTCATTAGCTGTGGTGGCAGGGGGCACCCTGACATCCGCTGCACATAACAGAGAAGGGATAGATCATAGGGGATTAATATATGGATACGGTGATAAAATGGTCTTTCCTCTTTTCTTCTATCCAATATTTACACTAACATTGGGCCCTAGTCACTATATTAGCCCGGCTATCTATATGATTTACCATTCTGACTTAAACTATTGCTCTTTGAAATATAATTTTTTTTCCATCCATAAACAGATTATTAAACTTTACTCACGTGGGCATTTTTCATAAATACTTAAATGAAAGAAGTTCCACCAGGTCAGACACCAAAGAGTTTTTTTTTTAAATTCTCTTTATCTAGAAAATAAACCTTACACTGATACAGTATTAACCTGTCAACATTTAGAATAAATATTGTATGAGCTCTATAATCCCAATGTGAAAAAAATATAGATGCATATACAGCACTAGTAAATCCTGAAAATCTGGTTTATCTCAAACCATAGATAGCGTTAATTATGGTAATAAATTTCATAGGGAGACAATAAATATTACTTATTCATTCCAATGTTTCACAATTCAAACTTATTATTTCTGCAACTCGTGTTTTTTTTAGAACAGTAAGATTTTGTACACTAGTTAAGAAATGCATCATAGCAATGTTCTAACACACTTACATCTAATTCCTAATCCACTCCCTTCCCATCTACCCCTCTGACCTCCCCTGTCCTGGTTCCTTTTTCCCTTTTATTTGTTATATTTTTGTTATCCAAGATTGATATTATTTGTTTTTACTGTATATGTTTGTATCGTCCTTTTCTGGAATACTGTATATATGGTTTATTTCATTTATGCTACTTTTGTATGTATTCCTTTGTGAATATATTTGTATTTTTTCAAATAAATAAAAAAAAGTTTGAATAAAAAATAAAAATAGCAAGTCCATTTTTTAATGCTTAACTTCTAAGCTTTTAATACACCAAGCTTAGGGGTGGA
The DNA here is from genome assembly GCA_031769625.1 of Taudactylus pleione. Taxonomy (NCBI): domain Eukaryota; kingdom Metazoa; phylum Chordata; class Amphibia; order Anura; family Myobatrachidae; genus Taudactylus; species Taudactylus pleione. The sequence continues at coordinate 12,780,852 of JAUIMM010000091.1, forward strand.
GGAGGGGGCCATGTGCAGCCTGCGTGTGGCCTCCCCCTTCTCTCTATAGTGCATGCGGAATGTAGACTCTGCACTGATTACGCCAGGAACATGGTGTAATTTTCCCGGTGAAGGCTCTGCATGCACAGATCTCTGGATATAAGGCACATACGCCATTTTCCCAGTGTTTTCTGCAGCACCGATGGGCAGGGAAGTATCATCTGTGGGTTCCAGGTGTGTGCTGTGAATCCCCCAGGCCCATTTCCAATGCACACCCTGCACCCATAATATATATAAAGTATATGAGTTAGGAGAGGCGCAGATGTCTACATCGGAAAATAGGAGGACTTGGGTGAAGCGACAATGTTGATGGCGCTCTGGTGGCCTAAGTTTCGCAGGTCCATCTATAAATGAAATTCTATTTTTGAAAAATAATTGAAATTAGATGAAGGGATGAAGCTGAGACAGTTTAGGGGCAAGAGGGGTGCACTGCAATTCTGACTCACAGGGGTAAATTTACTAAAGTGAGAGTTTTAGAAGTGAGTTTTAAAAGTGATGTTGCCCATAGCAACCAATCAGATTCTAGCTATTATCTTCTAGAAGGTGCTAGTTAAATGTTAAGTAGAATCTGATTGGTTGCTATGGGCAACATCACTTTTAAAACTCACTTCTAAAAACTCTCACTTTAGTAAATTTATCCGACAGTGTCCTGTGCTAAGGAAGAATTATGTTTTCTTTAGATAGGGGAGGGCCATTTCTGCCATATCTCCCCCATACTGGACAGAAAACAAGTGGATGTGCCCCTTTAGTAGTTATTGTTTGGTAACTACATGACTCTGGGGCATATGTATCATTATTTGAATAAGAGACCTGTAATTTGCAGATTTTTAATGCCTGTTATCGCAACTCTGAATTAGATGTTTTTCACCATATGTATCAATGTTCAGCTGGCTTAAATGAAAATGAAATAAACTATAGCTTTTGCAATTTTTATCCTGTACTTTTCGTATTTTTATAAAATTTTGGGGTATTTTTAGCACATCTGACTTTAGGCAGATGCCACAACAGTATGATTTCTGCACATGTGCTAAGCTTGACAGTACTGATTTAAGCATTGTCCAGTCCTCTCTCTCAGTATACAAAATATGTGTGCAAATATGTGTATATATTTATATATATATCACAGGAGCAGCAGCACTCAGTCTAAATAAATTCTCCAACAGGCAGGTACTGAACCAACATTTCGGAGCTGTTTATTGCTCCGTTCTCAAGGTCAAAGTATACAAAATACACATAACACTTACTTATACACATACCCCACCACGTGCAAGCCAATCGGCCCGGCGTCTGGGGAGGGAGTAGCTCGCTAGTGACCTCATCAACATGCCCCCGTCGCTGCAGCAACCACAACAGTGCTGAACAGACAACGGAGGGGGGAGATGGGCCCCAACATCATATCCGCCCACCATCACTATGACAACTCGGTATAACAAATACATATAAAAATACAATACAACAGCAATGATCACAAGGCTGATACACAATAATATGAAACATAATACATTAGATCATATTAGTCATATCTTAGCTATAGTTGAATCTTAAATTTTAAATTTTATTAGATGGCAGAATCCAGGGAGCCATATAATCATAGCTGTAGCAATGCAAAGCATCAAGTATAGCATAAATGAAGATCCACATTAAATATAACAAACATCAAATCAGATATTGCAGATGATCAATAATTAATCATATCCAGTAATAATAATAATAATAATAATAATAATAATAATAATAATAATAATAATAATAATTGCAGAATCAAAGGATTAACTTGCATAGTGTTTCATCTAAAGTATATCTGTACTATATAGGTCCCACAATCCTACATATATTTTATCTATTTCAAATCTCTACCAGATCTATAATGCTGATAATCAACCAGAGAGGTCAGTGAGAAAAATCAACTACTCTATTGCACAATGCACATAGTACCTCAATGTACATAAGTACAAGTACACAATATCCCAATTTGCAGAGAATCCCATATTATATTGTAGTTTAACTGAGTTATAAAAAGCAATGCAATCCGAGATTTTCATTAGGTCCTCTAGGTGCCAATGAATCAAGTTCATAGATCCATCGGGACTCACACTGCAGAAGTCTCAGAGACCTGTTGCCCCCACATATTGATTTAGGCACATGGTCCATAATAATATAGCGTAAAGTTGACAAATTATGGCTGTCCTGTAGAAAATGGTGTGCCACCGGTTGGTCACTTCCACCTGAGCTGAACGCAGCCCAGATAGCAGACCGGTGCGGCGCCATTCTCTCTCTCAAAATTCTATCCATCTACGTCAACCATTTTGCTATCAACCTAACAGGTGATTAAGTAGACAATACATTTGGTAGTGCACATAACCTGGTGGCGTATATAGTGTTTTTTGCCACTATACCGGTGACAAAAACTGTTGCCTGTGGTGAGATAACGGCATGTTAAACAATTATACATTTGAAGCACCCTAATTTAGGATGCAAAAAATGCTCTGTAGCATCATGATTGAAGCCAGTGATATCAGTCTTCATCAGCCAGTCGCGTATATTGCGGCCTCTCATGTAGCATGGCAGATTTAGATCTTTATCTGAACTTACGATAGGCCAGAAATTAATGGCACTCTCTCTGATACCTTTACTGCAAGTATTGAAGTGATTTACCCACGGCATTCTATGTTCGCTGCTAGTATTCTTGTACTTGGTGGTTAGCAGATTTTCTCTAGGAGTAGATAGCGCATGATTCCTAGCCTGATCTAATATTTTATGTTGATAGTCTCTTTCCAAAAACATGACATACATTTTATAAATCTCGATTCTGGCTGCTTCCTCATCATTACAAATTCTCTTATAAATTGAAAAAATGGCAAACCATATTTGAGTGATTTTGGATGAAAACTTTGACAATGTAAGATCGTGCTTCGATCTAGAGGTTTTCTATATAATTTGGTATCAAGCATTCCATTGTGCAATTCAAATTATACATCAAGGAAATTCACGCTGCACTCATCGACACAAAAAGTGAACTTAATGGGATTAGTAGATTCATTATGTTTTCAAATAAATGAAACCAGTTCATCCTTTGTCCCAGTCCATATCATGAATACATCATCTATGTATCTGGCATAGAAGAAAACCTTGCCAGATACACAGATGTCATTGAAGAAAACAAGAAACATGTACATGTTCTCATTTTGAGAATGACACAAGTATTGGTTTTCACAACGTTTGCTGCTTCAGTGTTTTTAGACCTTTTTGTCAGATGTTACTATGGTATACTGAAGTAAAATTACAAGCATTTCATAAGTGTCAAAGGCTTTTATTGACAATTACATTAAGTTTATGCAAAGAGTCAATATTTGCAGTGTTGACCCTTCATTTTCAAGACCTCTGCAATTGACCATGGCATGCTGTCGATCAACTTCTGGGGCACATACTGACTGATGGCCACCCATTCTTGCCTAATCAATGCTTGGAGTTTTACAGAATTTGTGGGTTTTTGTTTGTCCACTCGCCTCATGAGGATTAACCACAAGTTCTCAATGGGATTAAGGTCTGGGGAGTTTCCTGGCCATGGATCCAAAATGTCGATGTTTTGTTCCCCGAGCCACTTAGTTATCAATTTTGCCTTATGGCAAGGTGCTCCATCATGCTGGAAAAGGCATTGTTCATTAGCAAACTATTCTTGGATGGTTGGGAGAAGTTGCTCTTGGAGGTTATTTTGGTACCATTCTTTATTCATGGCTGTGTTCTTAGGCAAAATTGTGAGTAAGCCCACTCCCTTGGCTGAGAAGCAACCCCACACATAAATGGTCTCAGGATGCTTTACTGTTGGCATGACACAGGACTGATGGTAGCGCTCACCTTTCCTTCTCCGGACAAGCATTTTTCCAGATGCCCCAAACAATCTGAAAGGGGATTCATCTGAGAAAATAACTTTACCTTAGTCCTCAGCAGTCCAATCCCTGTACCTTTTGCAGAATATCAGTCTGTCCCTGATGTTTTTCCTGGAGAGAAGTGGCTTCTTTGCTGCCCTTCTTGACACCAGGCCATCCTCCAAAAGTCTTCACCTCACTGTGTGTTAAGATGCACTCACATCTGCCTGCTGTTATTCCTGAGCAAGCTTTGCACTGGTGGTGCCCCAATCCCGCAGCTGAATCAACTTTAGGAGATGGTCCTGGCACTTGCTGGATGCTCTTAGGCACCATGAAGCATTCTTCACAACTATTGAACCTCTCTCCTTGAAGTTCTTGATGATCCGATAAATGGTTGATTTAGGTGCAATCTTACTAGCAGCAATATCCTTGCCTGTGAAGCCCTTTTTGTGCAAAGCAATGATGACTGCATGTGTTTCCTTGAAGGTGACCATGGTTAACAGAGGAAGAACAATGATTTCAAGCACTACCCTCCTTTTAAAGCTTCCAGTCTGTTATTCTAACTCAATCAGCATAACAGAGTGATCTTCAGCCTGGTCCTCATCAACACTCTCACCTGTGTTAATGAGAGAATCACTGGCATGATGTCAGCTGGTCCTTTTTGTGACAGGGCTGAAATGCAGTGGAAATGTTGTTTCTGAATACTCTGACAAATTGCGCAAAGCCTGCCACTTTCCAGCAGATAAATTACTGGAACTGTGCTTCTGTTTAATGGTATAGTCCATAACTTCTTGGTCTAGCAGTCGTACAAAAGTTATTATTGCTGCATTATTCGATGTGGGATCAAATTGAGATGAAGCATATAACTTCGCAACTTGCAGTAGAATCGGGCATCCTAGGTGGAGCTTTAGTGCCATGATAAAATTCATGTAACTTCAGTTGTCACGATAATCGATACTTCTCTATCTCCCACTGCATGCCATCGAATTTAGACGTAGGTACGAATGAGAGGCCTCGACCTAATACTTTATTTTTCAGATCAGTCAGCCTATGGGTAGATAAATTAAAGACTATCATTTGCGTGGAAGTGGAGGTCTCCCCACTCTTCTTCGTCCGCGTCCACTTCTTGCCCCTCCTGGTGAAGTGCTGTTGCCTCCGCAGTTGTTGATTTGGCTGTAAGTACCTTTGCCCAAAAGGGGTGCAGAGCTGGAATTTTGTTATAGGTAGCATTATCAGAATCACTGGTTGCATAGTTAAGTTGAGATGACTCAGACTTGCCATACATCCTGCAGAAGCCTCTTCTTTCAGGGCGTCATTGTTCATTCCGTCCGCTGTTAATCCAATTATACACTCGATTTTGCTCATAGTCCGCCGGTACTTTTGCCATTTTTAATTTCTTAAATTGTATCAAATCATGTTTATAAGTAGCGATTTGATTATTGAGTTTCTCCAGCCATGCAGTACTACTATCAGGCAGGTTTATATTCTTTCTCAAAGGTGGTTAAATTCTCCCTCACAGCTGTTAATTCACATCCAGCCTCCTCTATAACTAGGAGAGTTAAATCACAGCTATACTTGTTGAGTAGAGCAAACCACCTTTTAGAAAAATTTTGATTATAGCGGCCAATTGTGGAGCAGTTCTTGACACGGAATTCTCCATTCGGATCCAGGCCTGCCGCCAACACAGCACCACCGCTGCTGGGCCCCGCAGCCTGCACTGCCACCACTAACGCCCACTACCCTCTAGGTCCTGGCCGCAGCTAATGCCTGTACCTCCCCTGGGTCACGGCCGTAGCCAACACCCGCTTCCTTCCCCCGGGTCCTACCGCCGCTACCACCCACAAAGGACAGCCATCTTGGTGCACCCAGGTGAAGCCACAGTGAGTTCACCCCACTGCCTGAGGCACCTACTGAGGATGCGCAGCAAGTTGAAGCTCCCTATCTCTACGTTGGGGCATTTGTGAGTTAAGAGTTTAAAAACTGTAACTGTCTCAGTTACCTAAAACACAAAAGGCCCTACACTGGAACAAGAGCTACCTAATAAAACAAACCCCAAGTCTAAATGAATCCTGTACCATGACTTTTGCCTTCCCAAAAATCCCCCATAGAGAACAGCAGAAAAGTTGTCCTAACTGAGCGTGTTAGAAAAAACTGACAGTTGGAAATTTAGATTACTCCCAAATCCTCATTTTTTATTTTTTTGCCCTGAAATTTGGCATGCAGCACTAAGCGACAGTTCTACCTGCCCATGCCAAATTTTATCTCCAATATCTGAGGAGGTATAGCCCCTTAAACACCATGCAGAGTGAATTTGTGCAGTATCTAAGGTGCTTAATCAGGATCCAACACAGCTTTCAGATAAATTAACGGAACAGTGCTTTACTTTTCAGCATAAATCCGGTACAACACAAATAAACACAAAATAATAAATGCCTTGCCCAATTTAGGCCAACTAACTCACTTCTCCGCCCGTAACTATCATTGTGTAGCTAATATGCAAACACAGTCTCTCAGAGTCAAAGTCCCAGTCCCGTCTCTGACAGGCTCCAGCTTGGCTTTGGCTGCCATAGCTGCTTACAGATACAGCCTCACAATCTGGCCTGCTTGCAGTCTCACACTTGGCTCCCTGCAGAGTAGCATAAACAGTATTTTGGAGTTATAGGGTTCTCCCTACCGCGTGTAGGTCTGAACCTGGCTTCCTACCCACCAGTGGCTTCACAGCCCACACTGGTCTCCAACTGCAGTCCCACCTGGACTGGACACACATGCCCCAGCCTGTCCTGTCTGCAGAGTCTTGCAGACTGACTCTCTCTCACTCCACCAATTAGGCATCTTCCCACAATCTTTTTCTGCTCTGTGTGGGCAGATCTCTCCTGCCCCACACAGAATCTGCTGCTCACCATATATATATATATATATATATATATATATATACATTCTGATTGTGAAGGCAAAATTAAATAACAAAATTAATATAAAAATTTTAAATTTACCACGAATAGTTTATTAAATGCAAATGTCATTAATACAAAATATATTTAACAATATCAAACTTTTTAAATTATTAATTTCATTAACAATACTGGAAAAGGTTACAAAAATCCCAATCCTTTTCCAGATTACGCATTCAGATCATGGTGATAATTAAAGAACTCATGAGGTGAAATAGATCAGAGGTAAAACTTTGATACATACTGCACTGTATGAAACTCATGACAAATCAATTCATTTCTGTGGTTCCGGATCTGCATTATTACAATGCAGACAAATATGGCATCCAAAAATGGTTAGTTCACTCTTTGCAAGTGTAGTGTAGTGTAGTGCAGAGTAGTGTTGTGCTGTGCTGTGCTGCGCTGTGCTGCTGTTGACCATAGGGGCTGTGTCCACTACTTCAAAGTCCATAGGGGCTGGCTGTGTTGTGCTGTGCTGCTGTTGTTAATAGGGGCTGTGTCCACTACTTCAAAGTCCATAGGGGCTGGCTGGACTGTGTTGTGCAGTCAGTTGTCCATAGGGGCTGTGTCCACTCCAAAGTCCTGTGCAGTGTCCCAGTCCTAAAGGGGTGCTGTAGTGTTGTCCAGGGGGTGCTCTGTCCATCAGGGGTGCTCCCCCCAAGTGCTAAAAAAAAAAAAAAATTCTGTGTTTGTGAATTGTGTGCGCAGTAGCCGCACGTGCATCAACAAAGTAGTGCCAAGCGTGCGCCTGTGTCATAAGTAAAGGGTCGGCTGGCTTGACCGTTAAAGGGTGCTGTAACACCAAAGTACACTCCAAACCAAATAAAAAAATATTTTCTGTGTTTGTGAATTGTGTGCACTGTGGCTGCACGTGCATCAACAAAGGAGCAGCGCCAAGCGTGCGTCTGTCTGTTGAAGGGTGGTGTAACCCTCAAAGTGCGCTCCACAAACAATAAAAATATTCTTCTTTTTTTTTCTGTCTTTGTGAAATGTGTGGGCTGTAGCTGCACCTGCATCCTTAAAGCAGCAGCGACAAGCGTGCGTCTGTCTGTTAAAGGGTGGTGACACCCTCAAAGTGTGCTCCACAAACAATAAAAATATTCTTCTTCTTTTTTCTGTCTTTGTGAAATGTGTGGGCTGTAGCCGCACCTGCATCCTTAAAGCAGCAGCGACAAGCGTGCGCCTGTCTGTTAAAGGGTGGTGACACCCTCAAAGTGTGCTCCACAAACAATAAAAATATTCTTCTTTTTTTTTCTGTCTTTGTGAATTGTGTGGGCTGTAGCCGCACTTGCATCCTCAAAGCAGCAGCGACAAGCGTGCGTCTGTCTGTTAAAGGGTGGTGTAACCCTCAAAGTGCTCCAAAAAATAAAAAACTATTTTTTTTATGTGTTTGTGACTTGTGTGCGATGTAGCCGCACATGCATCAACACAGTAGCAGCGCCAAGCATGCGCCTGTGTCATAAGTCAAGGGCCGGTTTGGACATCTGGTCCGGACTGAAGGACGTGCCAACAATTTCTGCCAAGTCTACTGTCACTGCATATGATACTGTCCTCAAAGCAGCAGCGTCAAGCGTTCATCTGTCTGTTAAAGGGTGGTGTAACCCTCAAAGTGCGCTCCACAAACAATAAAAATATTCTTCTTTTTTTTCTGTCTTTGTGAAATGTGTGGGCTGTAGCTGCACCTGCATCCTTAAAGCAGCAGCGACAAGCATGCGTCTGTCTGTTAAAGGGTGGTGACACCCTCAAAGTGTGCTCCACAAACAATAAAAATATTCTTTTTTTTTTCTGTCTTTGTGAAATGTGTGGGCTGTAGCCGCACTTGCATCCTCAAAGCAGCAGCGACAAGCGTGCACCTGTCTGTTAAAGGGTGGTGTAACCCTCAAAGTGCGCACTACAAACAATAAAAATATTCTTCTTTTTTCTGTCTTTGTGAATTGTGGGGGCTGTAGCCGCACTTGCATCCTCAAAGCAGCAGCGACAAGAGTGTGTCTGTCTGTTAAAGGGTGGTGTAACCCTGAAAGTGCTCCAAAAAATAAAAAACTATTTTTTTTATGTGTTTGTGACTTGTGTGCGATGTAGCCGCACATGCATCAACACAGTAGCAGCGCCAAGCGTGCGCCTGTGTCATAAGTCAAGGGCCGGTTTGGACATCTGGTCCGGACTGAAGGACGTGCCAACAATTTCTGACAAGTCTACTGTCACTGCATATGATACTGTCCTCAAAGCAGCAGCGACAAGCGTGCGTCTGTCTGTTAAAGGGTGGTGTAACCCTCAAAGTGCGCTCCACAAACAATAAAAATATTCTTCTTTTTTTTTCTGTCTTTGTGAAATGTGTGGGCTGTAGCTGCACCTGCATCCTTAAAGCAGCAGCGACAAGCGTGCGTCTGTCTGTTAAAGGGTGGTGACACCCTCAAAGTGTGCTCCACAAACAATAAAAATATTCTTCTTTTTTTTTCTGTCTTTGTGAATTGTGTGGGCTGTAGCCGCACTTGCATCCTCAAAGCAGCAGCGACAAGCGTGCGTCTGTCTGTTAAAGGGTGGTGTAACCCTCAAAGTGCGCTCCACAAACAATAAAAATATTCTTCTTTTTTTTTCTGTCTTTGTGAAATGTGTGGGCTGTAGCCGCACCTGCATCCTTAAAGCAGCAGCGACAAGCGTGCGTCTGTCTGTTAAAGGGTGGTGACACCCTCAAAGTGTGCTCCACAAACAATAAATTCTTCTTTTTTTTTCTGTCTTTGTGAATTGTGTGGGCTGTAGCCGCACTTGCATCCTCAAAGCAGCAGCGACAAGCGTGCGTCTGTCTGTTAAAGGGTGGTGTAACCCTCAAAGTGCTCCAAAAAATAAAAAACTATTTTTTTATGTGTTTGTGACTTGTGTGCGATGTAGCCGCACATGCATCAACATAGTAGCAGCGCCAAGCATGCGCCTGTGTCATAAGTCAAGGGCCGGTTTGGACATCTGGTCCAGACTGAAGGGCGTGCCAACAATTTCTGCCAAGTCTACTGTCACTGCATATGATACTGTCCTCAAAGCAGCAGCGTCAAGCGTTCATCTGTCTGTTAAAGGGTGGTGTAACCCTCAAAGTGCGCTCCACAAACAATAAAAATATTCTTCTTTTTTTTCTGTCTTTGTGAAATGTGTGGGCTGTAGCCGCACCTGCATCCTTAAAGCAGCAGCGACAAGCGTGCGTCTGTCTGTTAAAGGATTACATCGGTGACAGCATCCAAGTAGGCAGGAAAAAGAAGCAATTTGCAGGTCCCTGTACAAACTGGCTCTATTTTACCTGAGTTGCCCCCCCTCCAGTGTGTACTCTGAAAGAGTGTTTAGTGCAGCCGGGAACCTTGTCAGCGAAAGGCGTAGGAGGTTGCTTCCACAAAATGTGGAGAAGATGATGTTCATAAAATGAATTATCAACTCTTCCAGGGAGACCAGCCTCCAGAACGTACAGAGGGACCTGTGGTTGTGGATTCTAGCGGGGACGAATTAATACTCTGTGAGGATGAGGATGTACACAACACTGAAGAGGGTGAGGAATCGGTGGATGAGGAGGATGAGGACGACATCTTGCCTCCGTAGAGCCAGTTTGTGCAGGGACAGATTAATTGCCAGCTTGTTTTGTGGGGGCCCAAACGAACCAATCATTTCAGCCACAGTCATGTGGCAGACCCTGGCGCTGAAATGTTTGGTTTGTTAAAGTGTGCATGTCCTGTTTATACAACATAAGGGTGGGTGGGAGGGCCCAAGGACAATTCCATCTTGCACCTCTTTTTTTTCTTTGAATTATGTACTGTTTGGGGCCTAGTTTTTCAAACTGCCATCCTGTCTGCCACTGCAGTGTCACTCCTAGATGGACCACGTGTTTGTGCCGCCCACTCGTATCTCTTAGCATAGTCATCCAGCTACCTCGGTGCAACCTTTTGGATATAAAAACACTATTGTGAGGTGTGAGGTGTTCAGAATAGACTGGAAATGAGTGGAAATTAAGGCTATTGAGGTTAATAATAGCATAGGAGCAGAAAAACCCACAAATTCTGTGATTTTAGCTGTTTTTATGCTTTTTTTAAAAAAAATACAGTTCCAAAACACAAAACCCAGAACCCAAAACACGGAAGGGTGGTTTTGGCAAAACCAATCCAGATCCAAAACACGGAGAAAGATCCAAATCCAAAACCAAAACACAAGACACGAAAAGTGGCCGGTGCACACCCCTAATTATAAGTAAGAAAAAACTATTTTGACTATTGTGGTTCAATTTTATGTGTTAGTATCATCTCTGATGTAGCTTTAACAAGAGGAGGGTGAACCATCTAAGAACACTAGTGGGAAGCAAATGTGTTTTACACAGTGCCCCCTATGTATTTCATAGACAAGGTCTCATTTCTCATTTTTATCTATCTATCTATCTATCTATTCTTTCTGTCTATAGTCGGTTAACATTTTTCTACCTTACTGCTTGTGAAATGAGCTGTGCAGAAAACCATGGCAGTCAATACTTCAATACTGATTGATGAAAGAAGGAAAAGTAAGGACGATAGCTTTCACCGTCTGACTCACCTAAAGGTTCCTATGAAATACGAGACTTGGGGTCAATGTATTTAATATGTTTTGGTCTCACTTTTTCTGCAAGTTGTAACAGACATACAAACAGCCTCGCTCCATCTTCTTAGAGACGCTCTAAAGACAGCGAGGCTGATTTAGAGTTGAGAGCAAAGTTAAAGAAGGAGTAAATTTGCACTTTGGTATAACCATGCTGCACTGCAGGTGGGGCAGATTTAAAATGTACACAGATTTCAAGTAGGGAGGGTCGAGTTCTAGCTTAAATAAAAATTCTAGTGCAATGATAAATCTGTCCAATTGAATACGCTAGTGTATGTTGCTATGTTTTTTTTCCAGCGGGGGTTTGTTCATCAGTGCAAATCTACACTAATATTCTCACTGAATATAGTAAACATTGTCACACTTAAGCCACCTACTAAGCTAATTATAATGTTCCCATTTTTCTTCTTAAATACTGCTGACTGGATTTTAATTTATGTTTTAATTAGTTAAATTAACTAATTATGAGTAACAAGTTGTCAGTAGAGCTGGTCAAAATTTTTAAAGTTATTTAAAGATCAAAAAAAAAAGTTTAGGTAGATTCAAATATTCTTGAAATACAATCGTGGTAATCAGGTTGCACCCTCAACATTTTTAACTTTCTTACATCTTAAACATTAAACATATTGTAAAGTATGTTTAATGTTTTTTTCCATATGAATGACAAATTTGTACATCAACCTTAAACACAATACCTTTTGCTTTTTAAACTAATATTTTGTTATTTACTGTGACCTGCACACTAGAACTTTGAGTATGAATGAAATGTAAATTTTTTTAAGCTATACACATTGCTATAGATCATCTGCATTCCCTATGGTGAACACTAATCTGTCCATGGCCTGCCTCACTATACCATACAGACAATAAGGAGCAAAGATTGGGAAAATAGATGGATTTTTGTAAAAAAAATACTATTTTATTCATCATTAATTTTTCTGATTATTATTATTATTATTATTATTATTAATAATAATAATAATAATAATAATAATTATAATCATATTGTTTTAATCAACCCCACTATAACTACACAAGTAGGTGATATCAATCTCCATTTTTACAACATTTACGAACATGTTTGATGTACAATCAGTTTCTTTTCAGATTATTATTATCATCACCATTAAATTGGGGCCACATACATTTCTATATAAAGCCAATATCTTGTTATTTGCAGCAATATGAGGCCAGCATAATTCCATATATTCATTTACACTTACCAGTCCAATATTATAATTTTCTGTGTCAATATAGTGCAGAATGTGTAATCTATAAGATGATTTCTCATCTAGACATGTTATAATTTATGTCAATGATTTTTTTCCAGAGCAAAAAAAAAAATTAACCAGTACAAATGAGAAATGGTTCAGGCAAGTCTTATTTATGTTTACCAATAGCAGAGTAAAAGAAATACAATAAAATATATTTAGATGTAAAAACAGAAAAAAAATAATTGAAAAAAGTTCTTGATATTGAATAACTCAAAGAACAAACATCAAAAATCATATTTCCCCATCAATAATGTAATTAATAAAATAATTTCAAAACTAAGTTCCCTAAACAATAGTAAACCTGAAAATTTAATTTTAAAGTCTCTAAAGTTATGTAAGCTCTCCACATTTCTTTAACTTTTTCTTATTATTTTTGTCATACATGCACATATAAACATGTAGAATGCAAATTATGGAAATAAAGAGTTATATTCAATGCATGCTACATTTTGAGTATCAGTAGGTAAAATAATGAAAATAACAAAATTTAAATCTGTATCAACTTTGCAATATCATATTAACTCTTCATTATTCATGCTGAACTCGGGAGGTAATACTTACCATTGAAATTAATCAAAATTTTCCATTTGTACTATAAATCACTGCATAGGTTGGAACTGTCTCTGTGCTTAAGTTTTTTTTTTTTTACTGACCATACCCTTCACTTCCAAGCTATCCAAAGCCATTCCCATCTTTTCCAATGCCATGAACTATTATGCCTATTACGGACTCCAAAAATCTTGACTAGCCTGACAATATAGTCACTATTTTGCGGCACAATTACACTCTGTTACATTCGACCCATAATCTTTAATTGTTACTTAGTCATTGTGCTCTAAAACAATTATCTTAAAAATTTAAAAGTCTACCATACTGAGTAATATATCTTATGTGTTTAATAATATATCTTATTCCTGTCATGCCATTTAAACATGCAACCCTTATCTATTGTTGAATTTACATTTTATCTGCATCTTTATTTTTGTTTTTAATTAATAGTACTGACAAATTTTTAAATTCAATTATACACAGTGTGAAGAAATTTATGGGGATAAAAACTGATCCAAGTTACTGTAGTGACTTTTAAATTCTCTATCAATACTGGAGAATGTAACATGTACTAATTATTCAATATGATGAGTGTGGGCAGAGCTATCATGTGTTAAGAGGGATCAGTTCTTCAAGGTTCCTCAGATCTTGATATTTTTTGCAGGCCTGGCAGAAGCTGACGCTTATAAGTCTCACATTACACGTGGATTAGATTTGTAGAAATCCTGTAACTCAATAGGTACCTGCCTATTCTCTCCTGGCGTCAGCCTGCCTGCACTGCTCTACAATGCAGACATACCTGGCATTCCAGCCGTGCCTCCTCACTTGCTAAGTGGGCTGGAGCCAGCCTACCAAAACATTAGCTTATTGTTGTGAACAAGAACTCCCCTTGATAGACGAGCAAAGTGTGAAGTTGGTCTTGCAATGGCTTATTACCTCCATAAGAAGCATACATGACACCCATTATCTTTCTTTATGCTACAGTAACATTGGAAAGAGGATACTGTCATGTTCCTTGTTGGTGGAAACATGGTCCAATGGTGGAGCAGCCCTGATATCACCAGCAACTCTACAACTTGTGTTTACGATCAATGAGGTGGAAAACAACAATGGGGATGTCAAATGTCTTACGATGGAACATGCATTGAGATTTATAATACCATTGTGTAGCAGCACATAGTTAGCCTATCCCAAACTGCAGAGCGTAAGGAGCATTACTACTTGTACCTATTATTCCAGTACCTGCTGCTCGTCATGCACTTTTTTAAACCGTACTGGATCTTGCTTAAATAATGACAATAGTAAGCGCACTATTAAGAAACACACTTAGCACAATTGTATTATAAAGATGATAAGAATTCTCCACCTTCATTTCAGAAGGATTAACCTCTTCACGAACACAGGAATTTTATACCTTTGCAACCAGATAACATTTTGATAAGAGATTAAAAACTATGGGGTAGATGCAGAACTTAATGTACACCTGTTGGCAGAGCGTTTCTTGCGTGTTTTTGCATAGCGCAACGTCTGTAACAAAGTACACACAACTACGGGTGATGCAGAGTTTCACTCATTATAATCACACCTCCACTTACTACAGAAGAAGCGTAATGGGGCGTTCTCACTTGGGCAAAGTACAGTTCTGTTGATGGATCTGTGGGCTAGACGGATCTGGGCGTAAGCCTAAATACGCCTATTTCCACACCTAACCTTTGCACCTAGTATAGGGTAGGTGTACGTATGCAATCATGTGGTTGCTAGCAGCAAAGCAATTATCAGCATAAGGAGTGGAAATAGCGCAAGATGCACAGTCTGCATGCTGGCAAGAATACCCATTTATTTCCATGCCTGTAAAGAGGAATTACATGCACTATATATCTGTCCAAGTTTGCACCAGTCTCATTGTTTTGTATTTTAATAAAACATTAGAATAAAGCATAAGGTACAATTTAATTTATCCAGCTCATCCTAGATATGTTGGAAGCTGTTGGCTACTATTACTGCAGGAGTACCCAACAGTCTGCATGGCTCCCTCTGTTAATGTAACCACTCCAGCCTTGTATAGCCAGGTGTCAGATGCTGCTTCTGCAAGGTCACCTGCGAAGGTTATGGCACTGGTGCTAGTTACCTGTTTATGGGAGGAAGGGAACTCTCCTTATTATCTATCCTAGCTGGGATACCAGGCATTGTCCAGGTTGAAGAATGGACATTGAAGTATATTTGCAGCCTTCATTTTCTACTTTGTCCTCGCCTATAACCCCATTCCATTGATCCTGAAAAGGACCCCACTGTTTACTACCATGGTGCAGTATACTAAAGGGGGAAAGCTTTGTCAAGGAACACAGAAGTCATACACACCTGGATAATAATGCAATGTAGTAGTAAATGACAGTGCAGGCAGACGTATTCTCTGACTGTTTGGAATGGGGTATATTAGGAGCAGAGTGACTTACAGCACAGAAATCAGTATAGCTTCCCAAATCATTGTGGCTTCAGAAATCAGTGCAAATGAGAAATCATTGCAGAGAATAAATCGGTGCAGACCAACATTAGAGAACATGGCATATGAAAATGTGCTTGGTGGAAATCAATAACTGTCAGAGCAGGTGCAGTGTGACAGTAGATCCTCTGACTAACTGCTCTTCCATTGGAGCTCAGCCTGCCCCCCACTGGTACATATCAGCCTGTGCCATCATATCAGTGCAGATTTAGGCACTGGAAGACATCCTGAGTGAACTCGCTTAAATGCTTAGACCAACATTTTAAATCAGAGACTGCACAGGTTATTTGGTGGGCACCATGTAGACCTCCATGGCCCTAACGTACTTTAAAAATAGCCAAAAACCTAATCATGGTCAAACTACACCACTATATCAAATTTCGTGGAGCTAGGTACAAAACTCTGGCCGTGCATAAAGAGCAAACAGAAACACACACATACACAATTTTTCTCTTATTATATAGATTATTTTTTTCCAGTAAAGATGCATGCTAATGTCATCATTATCATCACCACCCTTTCATCAGGCCGCAGTATGACAAGCAGATTTTTGTGACCCGCAGTTGAGTTTATATCAAATTCTTTGCCAGTCTGATAATAACAGTGAACAGCATTTGACGAGCAGCCCTGCAATATTGCAGCCTTTCCTAGAGATTTGCCCAAGCTTGGAAAAATATTAAGCTGGCCACACACTAGACTATTTTCTACATGATTTGCACGAGTTCGATGCATCGGAACGACAAATAGTTCAAATTTGTGCAAATCATGCAGTTTCCACGAGTGATAACGATTCGATGCGCGGGTCATAAGTCGTATCTTCAGATCTTCCCTTCTGCAGGGAAGATCTGTCAATCTCGTTAGTTATTTGGTGCAGATCGTTCGTGTTTTTGCACCTCCGATCGATTGAACTATGGGCCCGATTCAGTCCCGGTCGCAAGCGCTGAGCACTCGTAACCGGGTCGATGGTGGCCCAGAGCGCATGTGCACGATGGAGCCTGCTCCATCGTGCGCATGCGCGAGACCCGGATAGCGATGGGCAATCCGTCGCTCCGGGTCTCGCACCAAAGGGGGCTTGCTGTTGTTGTTGAGTGACAACACGCCTCCTTTGGTGGGCGGGTCGGGGGGGGTGGCTGCCTAGATGGAGACGTTCCCATGGGAACGCCTACCATTTAGGGCCGGCCCCACTGACATCACAACTGATGTCAGTGGGAGAGCTTTCGGCTCTGTTAGAGCCAAAAGCTCTTTGGGGCTTGCGGCAACGAGACTCTACCAAAGGGTCTCGTTGCAAGCCCGATGATCATGATGGTCTTGACCATCACGACCATCTTCCTGGCCACTCGCTATAGCTGTGGGTGGTCAGGAGGCCGTTCTAAAAAAAAAAGTCCGGCCCTGATTCAGAGCCAGCGCTCTGTCAGAGCGACCGACTCTGAATCAGGCCCTATATGTCTTATCTGTCTCATTTGAGTGGCATTTCTGGCGATTGGAGTGGAAGCACATAGAGCAGCTCTGACTGATCTACAATTTGCAGGCCCAATTCTACACTGGTTTGGTATGTGTGTACTGCTGGCTACCAATGTTTAATCCACTGAACACCAATGTTTGACTACAAATGTGTATTTTCCACTGACCACCAATGTTTGCCCATCCAAATATATATTCCCCTGACAACCAATGTATATTCCCCTGAACACCAATGTCTATATACACTGAACACCTCTGTTGGCCCACCAATAAAGTATATTCCCCTGAACACCAATGTTTATATACACTGTTATAATATGTTTATAATATTATTAATATAATAATATAATATGTTTTCCAAGCAATGTGACTATTTTTCCCACTGTTCCCCAAATGTGTATTATATGCTACTGATGTGCAAATGTGTATTACATGCTACTGTCCCCCAAATGTGTATTACATGCTACTGTCCCCCAAATGTGTATTACATGCTACTGTCCTCAAATGTGTATTACACGCTACTGTCCCCCAAATGTGTATTACATGCTACTGTCCCCAAATGTGTATTATATGCTACTGATGTGCAAATATGTATTACATGCTACTGTCCCCCAAATGTGTATTACATGCTACTGTCCCCAAATGTATATTATATGCTACTGATGTGCAAATATGTATTACATGCTACTGTCCAACAAATGTGTATGACATGCTACTGTCCCCCAAATGTGTATGACATGCTACTTTCCCCCAAATGTGTATGACATGCTACTTTCCCCCAAATGTGTATTATATCCTACTGATGTGCAAATGTGTATTACATGCTACTGTCCCCCAAATGTGTATTACATGCTACTGTCCCCCAAATGTGTATTACATGCTACTGTCCTCAAATGTGTATTACACGCTACTGTCCCCCAAATGTGTATTACATGCTACTGTCCCCAAATGTGTATTATATGCTACTGATGTGCAAATATGTATTACATGCTACTGTCCCCCAAATGTGTATTACATGCTACTGTCCCCAAATGTATATTATATGCTACTGATGTGCAAATATGTATTACATGCTACTGTCCAACAAATGTGTATGACATGCTACTGTCCCCCAAATGTGTATGACATGCTACTTTCCCCCAAATGTGTATGACATGCTACTTTCCCCCAAATGTGTATTATATCCTACTGATGTGCAAATGTGTATTACATGCTACTGTCCCCCAAATGTGTATTACATGCTACTGTTCCCAAATGTATATTACATGCTTCTGTCCCCCAATTGTGTATTGCATGTTTCTGTCCCCCAACTGTGTATTACATGATACTGTCCCCCAAATGCGTATTACATGCTACTCTCCCCAACTATGTATTACACGCTACTTTAATTCAAATGTCTATTGCACGCTACTGTTCCCCAAATGTGTATTATATGCTATTGACATGCAAATGTGTATTACACGCTACTATCCCTCAAATGTGTATTACACACTACTGTCCCCCAGATGTGTATTATATGCTATTGACATGCAAATGTGTATTACACGCTACTGTCCCGCAGATGTGTATTATATGCTATTGACACGCAAATGTGTATTACAAGCAGGGCTTGCCCGAGATATGTGTATCTGAAGGAAAAGGCGAGCACATGGAGAGAGAGAGAGAGAGGGACGGATCTGTGATACCCCAGAACCTGGGAGTATCATTTAGGTACATTATAAATTCATAGGCATAGTGAGTCATACATATATATATATGTATATATATATATATATATATATATATATATTAAAAAAGGATGGAGGGTATTAATGCAGGGTAGGTGAGAGAAGGGTGACTATTGCTGTAAGGTGGGTTAGAGAAGGGAGGGTATTACTGCAGGGTGGGTGAGAGAAGGGAGGGTATCACTGCAGGGTGGGTGAGAGGAGGGAGGGTATTAATGCAGGGTGGGTGAGAGAAGGGTGACTATTGCTGCAAGGTGGGTGAGAGAAGGGAGGGTATTACTGCAGGGTGGGTGAGAGAAGAGAGGGTATCACTGCAGGGTGGGTGAGAGAAGGGAGGGTATCACTGCAGGGTGGGTGAGAGAAGGGAGGGTATCACTGCAGGGTGGGTGAGAGGAGGGAGGGTATCAATGCAGGGTGGGTGAGAGGAGGGAGGGTATTAAAGCAGGATGGATGAGAGGAGGGAGGGTATTAATGCTCCAGTGGATTAGAGGATGGAGGGTATTAATGCAGTGGTGGTGAGAGGAGGGAGGGTATTAATGCAGGGTGGTGAGAGAAGGGTGACTATTGCTGCACGGTGGGTGAGAGAAGGGAGGGTATTAATGCAGGGTGGGTGAGAGGAGGGAGGGTATTAATGCAGGGTGGGTGAGAGGATGGAGGGTATTAATGCAGGGTGGATGAGAGGATGGAGGGTATTAATGCAGAGTGGGTGAGAGGAGGGAGGGTATTAATGTGGGGTGGGTGAGAGGAGGATGACTTAATGCAGTGTGGGTGAGAGGAGGGTGACTATTAATTCAGGGTGGGAGAGAGGAGGGAGGGTATTAATGTAGGGTGGGTGAGAGGAGGGAGGGTTTTACTGCAAAGTGGGTGAGAGGAGGGAGGGTTTTACTGCAAAGTGGGTGAGAGGAGGGAGGATATTAATGAAGGGTGGGTGAGAGGAGGGAGGGTATTAATGCAGGATGGATGAGAGGAGGGAGGGTATTAATGAAGGGTGGGTGAGAGGAGGGAGAGTGTTAATGCAGGGAGGGTGAGAGGAGGGAGAGTATTAATGCGGGGTAGGAAAGAGGAGGGGGGGATGAGGATACTGATTAGTAAATAGCTAGTGGCAGGGTAAGAAGTGAACAGGCATACAGGATGGGAGGGCAGGAGAGCAACGCCGGCTGCACGGACAGAGGTGTGTGTGGGCAGTGCAGTACTAATGCAGGGTGAGATGATGGCATCCAGACTGGCTCCTGTCGGCGCCCTCTAGAGTGTGGCACCCTATCCAGCTGCGTACCCGGCGTAATGGTAGGGCCGGCCCTGATTACACGCTACTATGCCCCAAATGTGTATTACATGCTACTGTACCCTACATGTGTTTTTATTACAAATATTACACTAAACTATTTTAAACTTTATTGAAACCAAAAATAAAAAAACTTTAACAACTACATTATGCATAATAAAACTATTTACAAACTTAAAAAGAAGTCAAAAGATTGGAGTCCACAATAATTGTCCAAAATGTAAGATTATTGTTCTTTTATTCTTTTCTCATAGATATGGCGTTGGACAAAGCCCATCAGTTCATCACAGGATTCCTTGAGCTCTAAAGAGAAAACGAATGTCTGTGGAGAATCAAAAGCAGGGACTATTGGCCTGATTCACTAACAAACGCAACTGCGAATACAATAGCAATTATACACACCACCCCCAAAGAAACAGTGGCAAAAAGCCAAGCATGTTACACAATGTGAGGATGACATCATGAAACAAGCTGAGGAAGCCCTATGAAACCCACTTGATAATTTTGACCACCTTGCTACATACATAGGCAGCGCTGTCCACCAGATGGACACTGACATGCAGGTGGAGTTTGAATACATAGTATCCAACCTTATATTCCAGGGGATAAAGCAGCTCCTAACTGCAGACATCTGCCTGACACACCCTGCACCCAACACCACTGCTCCTCCAACCAGAAGGATGGATCCCACCCCATCACACCCTACTCCCCCACTCTCCCACTCGTCCTTCTCAGCACACCCTGCTCCCCCACCCACCTTCCCCTCCACAAAATACACTGCCTTGCTAAAGGCCAAGCAGGAGACTACTGACTTTTTTACTTTGTAAAATGTACCACAATTATCAACAAGTTTTATCATTCCCAATAACTCTGGTGCTTTATGCTATATGGTGCTTCTGTCGCAGATTGAAGTAGGTTAATAAACAAATAAAGTTAATAAACACATGCTGTAAGTGCAAATTAATGGGGCCGGGACCTCAATTTGCTATTACGGCATGGGTATATTCTCCTAGTCAAATCTGTGACAGAAGCACCATATATCATAGTGCCCCATAGTTATTGGGGCTGATGAAACCTGTTGATAATTTAGTTTTAATATTGTATTGTAGCTTTTATTAAACACTTTTCTACAGTTGTACATTTCTTTAACATTTTATAGAATAAAGCAGCCATGTTGGCAGCAAATACAGTTTTATAGTGTTTTACACTTTATAATAAATCTAAAAAAAAAAAAAGTTGTCTTCAGTAGGGATGGCCCTCCGCATTTTGTTATTCTGCCTCTGGAAATAGGGGGTCACCCAGGGCCGGATTACCAATGGGGCGGATGGAGCTTCAGCTCCAGGCCTTCCATTGAAATAGACCAACAGGATCTACAGGGTTGCTGAAGACAAGAAAAAAATAATTTCTTAATATAGCCTGGCTGCTGCTGGCTACCCAATACCTGCCCACTGAAAGCGTAACTCCCCAAGTCCCCGCCTGCCCGCCACACCGGCGCTTGGCATAATTCCAGCATTGCAGTGGGAGGAAAGGGAAAACGAGCGCTTGTAAAAACTAAATTGGGGAAAACAAAAAAGTTATCGGACAAACAAACAACCATAAAACACTGAAACCATATGTTTAAGCTCTTTTAGGAGAAAATTGATGGCAGGTCCAAGCAAGCGTGCAGTGGTATATTAGATCCAATGCGACCTAGCTGTCCCTACCTTTGTCTGTAGCTTTTAGTGCTGTCAGTGTGTTGTGTTGTCTGCACTGCACGGGAAGCTGCACGAGGTATAAGTGGGGTAGCAGTGGTTGCGAGCAGCGGCACAGGATGACGTCAGCAGATCGTGGAGATCGTCAAGTTGTAGTCCAGTAATGCTTCACTGTTCTTCCTCCCCGCTAACCCTGGGGTCCAACACATTTTGTACCTCCCTAGGTACTTTTTCAAGAATAGTTTCCTTCTCTCTGGATACTTCCAGGAACTGTGGAACACGGTCAGGAGCCAGGTACAGCAATAGCTAGTAGCAAGTAGGAGCTAGAAAGTCAGACTTGCTAGCAGTCAGAATGGCTTTGCTCTCTAGGCATATCTAGCGCAGTTCATTTACTTTTATTCTTGACTATTGCAGTGGGAGGCTTCACAAAGTTCTTAAGCCATCCCTGCGCTGCAAATATGCTTTTCCTGGCTCCTCCTCCCCCTCTGCGCCATGTGACAAATGCCGCCGCACCATCACACCCGTAACCCGACAGTAGCTGAGCTGCCCAGCTGCTGCTGCTGATCGGGGATGAGCTGCTTCTGCTGATCGGGGATGGGCTGCTGCTGAGCCTTATCAGGAACATGGTGTCCGTAATCTGTAACTTGAGTTGATAGCAGATAATAACTTATTCAGAGGCAGACTGCTACTCAATGTGAGTGATATATATTGTGATATAGGTATAGATATGTATGTATATTTTGAGATATATACAGTATATATATATATATATATATATATATATAAATTAGGGATGAGCGGGTTCGGTTCCCTGAGAACCGAACCCACCCGAACTTCGGGGATCCGGGGCGATCCGAGCCCAAGCTCGGATCTCCCTGTCTGCCCCGGATCCCTCTCCAAAGGCAAAACCTCGAGATCTGCTGTCGGATCTCGAGGTTTTGCCTCGAGCGGCCATTTAAAAAAAAATGCCTTTGCCTTTAATGGGCAAAGTGCTGATTGGCTGACAGAGCCGTCTGTCATGGCTCTCAGCCAATCAGCATTATGGTGCTCATTTGCATGTAGCACGGACTCGTGAGATCCGTGCTACATGCATCTGTGTGATTGACAGTGACACAGAGCACAGATGGGTCAGTGAGACCCGTCTGTGCTGCTGTGTATTTCAATGACACAGATGCACGCACGGACCAGGAGATCCATGCTACTTGCATCTGTGTCATTGACACATGGCCCATCTAGGAGTGGCACTGCAGTGGCAGACAGGAAGCCAATCAGCGTTATGGTGCCCATTTGCATGTAGCACGAACCCGGGAGATCCGTGCTACATGCATCTGTGTGATTGGCACAGAGCAATGACAGGTCCGTGAGACCCGTCTGTGCTGCTGTGGTAAAAAAAAAAAAAAACCTGTGTAAAAAGAGAAAAAAATGGCGTGCCCCCCCCCAAAAAAGAGCAACCAGCCCCGGGCATTAGTGACCCAGTGCTGGGTGTGCTTAAATACATCTCTCTCAGCCAATGAACGGCTCCCTCCATTGTAGTCAATGGTGGGAGCCGCAAGGTTATTAAAGTTTACCCTGCGGTTCCCACCATTGACTACAATGGAGGGAGCCGTTCATTGGCTGAGAGACGGGAGATGACCTCTCTCAGCCAATGAACGCTTAGCAGCGGGGTTTCCATGGTGATACCCCGCCGCTAAGCTCTCATTCGGGAAGTACCGTTCTATAGAACGGTACTAAGTTCGTGGATCGCGTTTTTGTTTTGTTTTTTTGCCAAGTCCGGGGATGCCTACTTTGGAAAGAAGAGGAGAGAACCTCGCATAGGAGATGGTGAGTATGTTTTTTTCACAGGTCCCCTAGGGATACTTTACCGGACAAGTGGACCGATGCTACAGGTTACATAGGTGAGTATGTGTACATGTGTGTGTGTGTGTATGTATGTTTAATAAACTTATACTGTCACGGTGTGTGTGTCCTGTGTTTTTTTAAACATTTTTTTTACAGGTGAACTACAGGTACTAGTGGGCCCTTAATGCCCTGCATGCTGGTACTTGTGGTTCTCCAAGTACCAGCATGCGGGGCAGGCTAGCTGGGACTTGCAGTTCTACTTGTAAAGACAATGTTTGATATTCTTTATTTACACCACACCACACAATCAACCCGCCACCCACCGCCACCAGGGGTGGCGGGGATAGCCCTGGGCTATCAGCCTGGGCCTGGGGTGCCCTGGAGAGGGTGACCCCTTTATTGGGGGGTCCCCAGCTCTCCAGGGATCCCCGGCCTGGGCTGACTAGCGGTCAGGGCTGATGCTGCGGATTGGGGGCCCGGTGAAAGGGCTCCCATGGCTGTGGCATCAGCCCCCCGCTAGAAAAAGTCCAGTGCTGGTTCTGGAACATACAGGGGAACCCTACTCATTTTTTGTCCCCTGTATTTCCAGAACCAGGACCGGATCAGAGCCCAGAGCTGGTTGCGCAGAATACGGGGGACCCCTACGTCATTTGTCCCCCGTATTTTGGCAACCAGCGCTGGTTCTGACTAGCCCGGTGCTGGTTGTGCATAAGTACAGGGGACCCCTACGTCATTTGTCCCCTGTATTTAAGCACACCCAGCACTGGGTCACTAATGCCCGAGGCTGGTTACTCTTTTTTTGGGGGTGGGGCACGCCATTTTTTTCTCTTTTTACACAGGTTCTTTTTTTTTTTTTACCACAGCAGCACAGACGGGTCTCACGGACCTGTCATTGCTCTGTGCCAATCACACAGATGCATGTAGCACGGATCTCCCGGGTTCGTGCTACATGCAAATGGGCACCATAACACTGATTGGCTTCCTGTCTGCCACTGCAGTGCCACTCCTAGATGGGCCACGTGTTTGTGCCGCCCACTTGTGTCGCTTAGCATAGTCATCCAGCTACCTCGGTGCAACCTTTTGGCCTAAAAACAATATTGTGAGGTGTGAGGTGTTCAGAATAGAGTGGAAATGAGTGGAAATTAATGTTATTGGGGTTATTAATAGCGTAGGAACAAAAAAAGGCCCATTTTATGTGATTTTAGCGTTTTTTTTTATTTTTTAAGAAAAAATCCAGATCGAAAACACAAAATCCAGAACCCAAAACACGGAAGGGTGGTTTTGGCAAAACCAATCCAGATCCAAAACATGAAGAAAGATCCAGATCTAAAACCAAAACACAAAACACGAAAAGTGGCCGGTGCACACCCCTAATATAAATATATATATATACATATGCTGGGGTACCAAATTCTCTGTACTGCCCTCCCATCTGGCTGGCTCCAACCCCTCTCTGTTGTTCTGACCCTCCCGGTGTGCTGGTCACACCCCCGGTGTTGGCACACAATAGGTCCTTTCTCAATTTTGGCTCCAGACCCATGTGGACCTTAATATGGCATTGGAGTCACCAGCCACAACTACTCCTGGAAGGGGGCATCATTCGCAGGAAGTCAATGTGGTAGTCTTTTCGGATTGTTCTCCCTAATCTCCATCAGCAGTGACATGTAGGAGCGACTATCCCTCTGCAGCAGCCACTCCTTCGTCCAGCACGACCTCAGCCTCCTCCTTTGCTGGGTCCTCTCCTTCTCAGCTTCACCCCAGCATAGGCTAGCAGAAATCTATACTGATAACTATCCATCACCACTGAATGCAGAATACAATGCAAGATAGAATGCAGGATAATCACACTTTGTTAAGCTAGGCAAAACAAAGCAGAGCACAATAGCAATGTGGAACGTTCAGCAGGTCTGCAGTGGCTCTTCAGCAATGGCTTTAGGGGCTGATTCAGAGTTTATTACATATGAATCTCTTGCACCATGGCAGTGGCGTCCCTACATTTTCATGCACTCAGTGCAGGTAGCTAAGGAGTGTGTTCGGCATCGCCGCGCGCCGGGAAATATGGGGTGTGGCCTCGTGACAAGGGGTGTGACCTCGCATGTGGGAGCGTGGCCACATTCTCAAACTTTGGTTTTAGTCTATCCGAGGGGTCCCGGAGGTGCGGGCTGCCCCCTGGGACCAGTGTGCTATTAGTGCCGGCTCAATTAGTGTGACAGGAGCCGAGTGCTGCAGATAATTCTACAGTGCAGCACCCGGCTCCTGTCACTGAGGGGGAGTCTGCACTTTGGTGGCACCCCCCGCACCCTCCTTGTGATGCCATTGCACCATGGATAGGTGCACGTCTGCACTGATAGGGATGATGGTTACATTCATAAGCAGATGGATGGGACAGTGCAACCTGCACAGATGTGTGCACCTCTAAATCATTCCCTCAGTGTCTGCATTTTGCATTTAACTACTGATGCAGGCATCTTATATTTTATAAGGCAATTTCTCTTTAGGTTGTATGATATTCATATAAGAAGACATAGATGCGTCGGTTGTATTTGTCCTTTACATTCACATGTCACAGAAGTATTAAAGGATGGTTCTACGCCTATACTATTTTCTGTCTCCATAGAGAGGAAGTAAAGTTAAAGTGGAAATGTTACCTAATTTTTGCATTCTTAGCTTCAATTTGGCAATCTCAAGATGATACTGTATTTTCTACATTAGAAAATCCCCTATTGGCTGTAGGCAAATCATACATATATTCATACTGTACTTCTTGCAATGTATTCCCCTTGTAGCTTTGTGTTAGTAATTTCATATTATGGGACACAGTATTTAAAGAAACTTTAGGGTGTGCATGTCATGGGTTGCGCCAAAGATCAGCTATTTCGTACATTTGGGATATATTGGGCCTGAATCAGACTTGACCGCAAGCTCGATGATTTGCAAACAAGTCCAATGGCGGGAGGACTGTGCATTCAAACAATCTGTTCTGCACATGTGCAAAATTAGTCCTGCAAGATTGCTCACAGTGCCCCACAAGCTGCAGCATGATTGACATGCTGCTGCCATTTCGGGGATGGTCGTCCTTGTTTTGTAGGCGTGCCGAGGATAGGGTCTCCATCTTCCGACGCATATATCCTGGAACCAGTTGAGCATAAATAAATAAATAAATAAATAAATAAATAAAGGACCATAATATTTAAATTTCTGTCATGTGAACAAGTTTTTCCAGATCACAGAAGGGCACAAGGACTATTTAAAGGATATATATATAAATATAAAAATTAATTTAGCAAGCATGGGAGCAATGAACTGCTTAGAGCACACTAATGCAATATTTTTTTCAGGTTGGTTCTTAGGTCTTAACTTGGATTTTACACCAAACAAATGAATGATGCAATGCTGTGTGGTCCTCAGTGTTCGAGATATCAATGGAGAAGCATACTTCCGTAGATACCTAGAATAGTATGAATGTTTATTGACAAATTCTAGAACACACTAAAACAGTAACCACAAAAATGTACCCACATAGTGTATATCACATGGGATGGAAAATAATAAGTTCCCAAGCCATGGTCGGGAGGCTTGTGATGGGATTTGCCTTGACTCACATCATGTTGGCCCCACCTTCCACTGGTCAACGGCACAAACAGAGCATTGGGCAGGGTGCGGTGCTAGGATGATGTCATTTGCTGGGCTCCTCTCACCTTCCACTCCTCCCACCCAGCATGTCGGTAAGTAAGGGGCTTGGTGTCACTAGAATTTTTTTTTTTTGCTTAATAACGCTATTTTTATGTGTTTTCAAGTGTGATAATACACTTTGACACTAGGCTGGTGGTGTATTCTGTCATTGTGCTAACTTGAGCACCCCCAGGG
Organism: Taudactylus pleione; assembly: GCA_031769625.1. Lineage (NCBI taxonomy): Eukaryota > Metazoa > Chordata > Amphibia > Anura > Myobatrachidae > Taudactylus > Taudactylus pleione. The sequence goes on from JAUIMM010000091.1 coordinate 12,808,491, forward strand.
GGATAGGTACCAAGCCTTGGAAACAGATAAAGTGGAGCAGTTGCACATAGCAATCAATCAGCTTCTAACTGTTATTTCAAAGGCTGTGCTAGATAAATGTCAGTTAGAATCTGATTGGTTGCTGTAGGCAACGTTATCGTTCTACAAGGCTTGATGCATCTGATAGGCCAGCAAAGCAGCACCAGTCAAAATTATCTTCAGAAAAGCAGTTTCCTGCTATCCTTTTACAGCAGAGGTTTCCAAACTCTGCCATTACAGTCCAGGTTTTAAGGCTATCCATGATTGAGCCAGATGGTTAAATCAAATTTACTGATGTACTAATTAAGTCATCTATGCTCAATCATGGATATCCTAAAAACATGGACTGAAATGGCGTAGTTTGGGAACCTCTGCATTATAGTAAATATATGCTATGTGCCAATATATAGCATACACAGGAGCAGTGGCAGCTCCTTACCTGTCTGGCCGGGGGACCTGCACATCATAGGCTGCAGTCTATGCATCCCATTCCACCCTGCCATCCCGGTGATTGACACGTGATGTCATGGGGAGGCAAGGCTTAAGTTCAGGTGCAGCAGGGGTGGAGCCTAAAAAAGGGGGCATGGCTTAAGTCTGGAGCTGCTAGCACACAGGCTGGCTTCTAGGGACATCAGCTACAGCCCCTAGAAGGCTGCCATAATAGCATGGGAAGCCCTCTCTCTGATATTGTAGTCCAGACTGGCAGTCCCAGGGGGAGAAAACACCTACCTCTGAGACTGGCTGCCTGTCTGTGATGATGATCAGTAGGGAGTGCTTTCAATGAGAAGTCATTGAGAGTGACAGATTTCACTGGGGGTGATGCAGTCCCGTAGCACCTAAGTAAAATCCGCCACTGCAGAGGACTATTTGGACATTTATTTTTGAGGGGGAGGAAGCTGCATGTCTATAGGCCTGATTGCACAGTTTGAAGTAACTTGGGCCTATTCTGCTCCAAAACTACCCTGACTAAAGGCCTGATTCAGAGTTGAGAATAGAGTAAGATAAAGCAAGTAACTGTGCACCTGGACAAACCATGTGGCAATGCAAGGGGTGAAAATACATAAAAAAAAATTTGCATGTTGGGTAAATACTGGCTGCTGTTGCATTTAACCCACAAATGCTGGACAGTTTAATTTTTACACTGCAATTTAGATGTCAGCTTGGACACACCCCTTTCCAGTGGCATATCTACGGGGGGCGGAGTAGGGCGCATACCCTGGGAGCTGTCGGATCAGGACGCTGGTCTCAAGTCAGTGTAGTGCGGACTACATGGATTGCAGTCCTCACTACACAGTAACACACACACACCACCGCCGGCACCGGGTAGTACTACACACGGTGTGTGAGTTTCAGCAGCCAATGAGAGTCAGACAGACTCTCATTCGCTGCTGCGCCCACTGCTGGAGCTGGGCTGGAGCTCACTCATGAGCTCTGCCTTCCGGTTCTCGCAGTGTTTGATGGGAGAGACATCATGACATCTCTCCCATAGTGGGGAGAAGGCCGGTAAGAAGGAGGAGCGGACAGCGGCAGGCACAGCAGGAGCGGAGACTCAGGTAAGTGTTGTGTGTGGTTTTTTGTGTGTGTCCTACATATGTAAAGGGCACTGGCACTGTATAGGGTGGCCCACTACTGGGGGCACTGCATAGGGGGTATAACTACTGGGGATACTATATAAGGGCCACTACTTGGAGCACTGCATAGGCGGGACCACTACTGGGTGCACTATATAAGGGGTACTACTGGGGGCACTGCATAGGGGAACTACTACTGGGGGAACTGTATAAGGGGCACTAGTGGGGGCACTGCATAGGGGGACCACTACTAGAGTCACTGTATAAGTGACACTACTGGGGACACTGTATAAGGGGCACTATTGGTGGCACTGTTTAAAGGGCACTACTGGGGCACTGTATAAGGGTGCACTACTGGGGGCACTGTATAAGAGGCACTACTGGGGGCACTACTACAGGGGGCACTGCATAAGGGGCATTACTACTGGGGTCATTGCATAAGGGGCACTACTACTGGGGGCATTAAGGTGCATTTGGAATAGAAAGGAATGTTTCCAGGGTGGTGAGAAATGGTGGTGTGTCATGTTGTCTCCCCCATTTCCAGTGGCCATGCCCCTTGTGGCATGTGACCATACCAACTTTTTCAGTATGCACACATACTTGGAGGGGGGGCTCCATTTTTTAACGTGCCCTGGGCTCCAATACCATAGTTATGCCACTGCCCCTCTCACATCTCAATTTCTTTGTACATTTTAAATGTGCCCCACCTGCAGTGCCACATGGTTTTACCAAGATACAAAGTTACTTGTTTTTTATTAAACTAATTACACACTATAAGATTATCTGTCCAATCTGGCTGGATGGAACGAAAATCTGGTAATGTATGGGAGCAAATGACAATTGACCATTTGCTCCCAAACACCGGAAAAATAAAAAAAATATTCGTTCAGACAAATTGGTTATATCAAATGGATTTAGCCAATTTGTCTGAATGACCATTTTTGTCTGTTTTCCAGTGTTTGGGAACAAATGGTCGTTTGTCATTTGCTTCCATACATTACTTGTTTTTTTTTCCAACCAACCAAACTGGACAGAAAATCTTATAGTGTGCACCTATGTAGCTTAACTTTATTCCCAAATCTGAATCAGGCCCTAAGTTATGACTATGCAATTATGGTGCGTACACACTAGACGATATGCTCCCTGAGCGATATCGTCTAGCGTGTCCCCGGCAGGCTGTGCTCAATGTCGTTCATGACATTGAGCACACCCGCTGAACGATATCATTAACGATATCGTTCAGCTACGGGCTCTCTTCCCCCATTCCCCAACATGCAGCAACCTGACGACATCGTCAGGTTGGCCTGCATGTTAACCCGATGAACGATGATGACGAACGACCCGCGGAAACGCGCGTCGTCGTTATCGTTCATCGTTTTTGTGATAAAAATGGACGATAAAGTGGACGACTGAACGATAACGATATCGTTATCGTTCAGTCATCCACTTTAATCGCCCAGTGTGTACCCACCATTAGAGTGAATTAATTAGGCAGAGGTCATCACAATTGCAGCCAAAAATGTACAGCATAATAATACATATCTCACACATACTTACTAGACGGTCACCGTACCTGCCATAAACCACCGCTAATCTCTCAATGTGACACTATACTTTTTTCAGACTAAACTGTCAATCAGCTAGAGAAATGCAGGCTTTGTTCCTTTAAACTGAATATATTTTAATGTGTGTACAAAAATAAACATCTTGAAAATCCCACACCGCTGCAAATACTGTATTCCGCTTGCAGTCAGAGACGCCATGTTCTCTTTACAGATGACAAATGTACAAAAGACTGGTTAAAAGTCTTCTGTTTGGATCTTTGTTTACAAGTGCATCAGTCAAACACTCATAATCAGCTCTTACTTCAGACACTTGAGTGAGGGATCGTCCTGCATTAGTCCTATCATATGATAAGAATGAATTCCTTTATGTGAAAATCCTTTCTTTACAGTTTAATCTTATACTGAATATTAAACACATCCTTCATATGCTACCGATATAACGCAGCTGGGCTGCTCATTAACATGGAGCCCATAACATGGAGTTGAGCTCCTAATGTCTCAATAAGTAAAATAGACACTGACTGAAACAAACTTTGAGGGGGTTCCTTCATGTGAACAAGTTTTTCCAAAGCACGGAAGGGCCCAGGGGCCTAATCGGAGTTGTATGCACCCCTGACGAGACAACTCCGGTGATAGCTGTTCTACACATGCACAAGATCTGTACTGTGCATTTGCTGATAAGTGTTTGCAAGATCGCTCGCAGTGCCCCCTAAGCCGCAACATGACTGACATGCTGCAGCCCTTGGGGGTGGGGGAGGGCCAGCGATGACCAGCATCCCAGAAAAAGGGGATGTGTCAGCCTCATTTTCTGGGCATACCAGTGTCTTCATCTTCCGACACAGCTTCATCGGCCCCGGGTACGTAAACACACCAGCCATCCTGAGTAAGCCAAGAGTTACTCAGATGGCCAATGTTCAGGAAATTGATCTAGTGGCTGCGTCATCGGATGCAGCAGTGGATCACAGAAGCTGTCAGGAGGCGTCTATTTACACAAACCTCAAAGGTTTTAATTTTGGTTTTGGCGAAACCACTCTCTTTTCTGGTTCTTTTCTGTTTTGGTTTTCTTAAAAATTTATAAAACACCTAAAATCATGTAATGTGGGCCTGATTTTTGTCCTTCAGTATTATTAACCTCCGTAACATTAATTTCCAGTAATTTTCACTCAATTTGACCACCAATTGCTTCAGCAAGCTGGCTGGCTAAAATAAGCAACAGAGCAGTGGCACAAACACATGTCAGTTTTTAAAAGAATATAGCACGTCTATGAAACATAGTGGCACTGCAGTTGCAGACAGGATGGCATTTTAAATTAAACTATAAGATGCTATAGAATGTTTTCAGAAGCCCAAGTCCAGCACAGGTAAATGAAGGTGGATTATTTAGTGGAAGCCAGGTAATTGATTGATTGATTGATTGATTGATAATAGTATTAACATAGCTATCAAAAAATAAATCTAAAGTCCCCCATACATCAGAGATTGATTGCAGCAATCGTGCAATTTGCAATCGATTGTGTATAAAAATCTTTCCCTTTTTCAATCGATTGTGGCAATTCTGCAATCTGCAATCGATTGAAAAAGGGAAAGATTTTTATACACAATCGATTGCAAATTGCAGAATTGCTGCACTCAATCTCTGATGTATGGGGGCCTTAAGACATGGAAAAAACTTTTAATAATTGAGCATCCAAATTCCCAATAAGCATTTTAAAGTGGACATTAAATCCAAAACTGCCAAACAAACGGCCTCAGGAGCCAAGTAGAGTAACAGACTAGTCGAAGTCGATAATTATCAATTATATGATTTGATTATACTACTCTGTATTTTCTAAGAAGCTGCAGAAAACTGGGTCATTATGCCTGTATGGGAAACTAGTGATGAATGGCACTGCAAGATACAAAAGAACATGAACGTCCCAGTAAAGTAAATATATACTGCCTGCCAAACACATACAATCTTGGCAAAGCACATAATGAAAAGGGTGGTGTACAATGAAATTGTCCTTGGGTCTTCCAACCACCCTTATGTTGTATATTAAAAAGGATAAGCACAGTTTAACAAACCAGGCACATCAGCTACCGTGACTGACACTTTTGTGGCTCAAGTGCTTGGTTTGTTTGGGTACCCACAAAACAAGCTACCAATGTGCTTAAGGTGGCTAACAGTGTTGTTAATCATCTCTACAGTTGGAAGGTCATTATCATCCTCACCCTCATAAGCCTTAATCAGCATTACACAATATTAGCTCACTCCACTGGAATTCAAAGTTACAGAAGTCTTTATACTTTGTTGGTTGGCGGCAAATGTCTTTCTCATAGAATTTGTAGTTCATTTTTATGATCAGTTTTTCCACATTTTGAGGAAGTGGCCTCCTATGCAAATTACTCACAATGTTCCTGACTGTGCTAAATACTCTTTCCAAGTACACAGTGGAGGCCTTTTTCCTCCCAGTATTCAAATGGATTATGTGACATGCCTATTTGTACATTTCATTAAAATATTCCTCCACCATTCTATTGATGCTTACAGTATAAGATTGAATCACAGTAGAAAATGTTAATAATTGTGGACATTTCTTTTAAGCCTGACCAAATGTCATGATGAGGTTTGACTCTGGTGCATCAAGTTGACTCATCCTCATCACCAGTGGGTATCTTGGAAAATGTCAGTTTTTTCCTGGCAGCAGCATTTGTATATGTGCCATTTGAGCTGACAACTTGCTTGCAATGAGCTCTTTGTATCTCTTAAGATCTGTGTCAGTTTGAAATAAAGATGTTACTTACAACTGAAACCTAGGATCAAGCATGGTTGCCAAAATGTAGTTATATAATTTTAAAATGTTGCAAACCTTTGGTCCTGGTGATTCAAAAAAATAACTTGATCTACAAGTCCAACATACTTAGTGGAATTGCTTTGTTTCATTTCCTCCTTCAGTTTCTCTAGCTGCTTATCTAATAGTTTAATTAAGGGAATCACCTTACTCAGGCTGGCAGCATCTGAATTTACTTCATTAGTTACTACACTGAAGTGCCAAAAGTCATGGGATAGCAGTATGCAAAGGTAATGGTAGGTGGCAGCACCGTATTGTGACATATTGGAAATGCCCAGTACCTGCCTCAGTTGTATTCCAACATCTTGTGAGTCAGTTTGAACAATGGCCAGGTTGCTCATGGCAAGGTGACATGACTTATCAGAGTTCACATGGGACATGATGAGACATTCCATTTCCAAAGTAGTGCGGACATTCAACATTGCTCAATTTATGGAGTCACGTGTGTACCTTAAACACCTCATAGAAGGCATTACCACCCACCGTGGACAGTGCCGTGACTGACACATGGGTGCTTAATGAACATGACCAGCAGTGCCTGGCCAAAACTTTATGTGGTAACAGACAAGTGACACTGGCTCGAATCACATCCTCATTCAATGCAGGAGGTACCAGATTATTGTATACATAAAACATGGTATGTGCTCAAATTCACCCAGTTGTAATGCTTGTACAATGTTACTTGCATTATCAGAAATGAAAAAATCCTGAGGAGAGTCCTAGTGGGGTAATCCATTTTGCTAACACATCCCTCAGTATTTCCAACAGGTTGACACCATTATGCCTCAGTGAAAATACAGAGAGTAGCCTGCCTGTGAATGAGCTGGTGTTGTGTGTTGTATACTGCTGTGAAACACAGACTCAGTGGGCTGTCATAGCCATGTAATCTTTAGTTTCACCAGTACAACTTGTCCACAATTCTGTAGTTAAGAGGATACTCGATACAATGACATTTTCTATGCAGTATTAATGTTAATATAGCTGTCATGGCTTCAGTGATGCGCTGTACATTTTCCATAGACAACAGCAGCTGTCATCATTATCATCATTGACGTTTACACATAACCCATGCTAGGAGTGAAAGATTGTTAGGATCTGCAGTTAAGCAGATAATATTATTTGCAATTTCCAGCCTTAGTTGTTACTGGGGCACTGCACTAATTACTGTCTGTCTGTGTGCAATATCAGGTGCACACTAATTGATTCTCCTGACTGTGCACAGCCCAGGTGCACACTGGTCTGTCATTAAGGGAGGCTTGCCCTGGTTGGGCCCTGTTGCTGTTAAATTCCAGCCAGCCTTTCACTCCATGCCGGTGATAGAGTTTCTTGTACTTCCGGTTGTTCCTGTCTCCTGTTTGTCAGTCGAGTTCCTGAGCCAGTTTTGCTGTGTTTGTCCACTGCCATTTGTTCCATCCAGGCGGCTTGGTCTGCATTCCACCTGCTTGTGCTGCTTGTGCCATCCAAGTGGCATGGTATACTTCCTACCCCAGAAGCGCCTGTCTATATCCAGTGGCTTCTGTCAACCCGGCAGCAGCGGTCACAGTTTAGCATCACGAGTGTGCAAGTCAGTGCACCACTGCCAGTGTCAACTTGGCGGCACTGGTCGTAACTCAGCATTCCTGGTGCACAATCCAGCACACCATAGCCAGTGTCATCCTGGCGGCACTAGTTGCAGCTCAGTATTCCAGGTGCACAATCCAGCACACCATCGCCAGTGTCAACCCGGTGGCACTGGTCGCAACTCAGCATTGCTGGTGCACTATCCATCACATTATCGCCAGTGTCATCCCAGCGGCACTGGTTGCAGCTCAACATTCCAGGTGCACAATCCAGCACACCATCACCAGTGCCAACCTGGAGGCACTGGTTGCAGTTCAGCATCTCCAGTGTGCAATTCAGCACACCTTTGCCAGTGTCAGCCAGGTGACATTGGTAGCAGCTCAACGTCCTTATGCACACCCCATCTAAAACTCATCAGCCCAAAGGCTACATCTATCCTGGGGCCCCAGGCCACAATCAGCCCTCAAGGCTGCTTCAACATCCCAAAGGCTGCATCACATCTTTAGTCCCTTGACCATGACTAATATAGGCAAATCAGCCCTCAAGGCTGCTCCAACAGCGCAAAGGCTGCATCATACCCATAGCCATTGGCCACGACTAGTCAAATACTTTCCAGCACTCAAGGCTGTCACCAGACTGCTCTTGCATTGACTACCATCCATTTCTAACAGGTATACCACCAGCCTCCTCACTCAGTCTTCGCTCTACATTAACCCTAGTCGATTCCCTCCTGGAATCATAACAAAGATATGATTAAATAGGTGCAAATGCATGACTCACAGTATGATGTAACGCATGGCTACACAATCACTATGCATCCACTAAATGGTTCCTTTTATTTGTGCAGGCCAAGTTGACACCCAGTAACTACTATTTCACAGACAGAAAGAAACTGCCAAGATGTGTCATTTGGTCTTACATGATACTGAATCAGGCCCTTGGACTTAACTTTGTGTTAAAAGCTTTGAGTGTAGAACTCATGTTTATCTGTCTACCATTGTGGTTTTCTACCTTCTATGTCATTTTTTATGTAATTTTCTCATGTAATTGTCTCATTTATTCCATTATCTCTCTCTCTCTCTCTCTCTCACTCACTATCTCTCTCTCGCTATCTCAATCTTCCTCAGCATCACACTCAGATTTGTAAAAACAAAATGCCCCACTAACCCAAAATGCCTCAATCATGCTGTTTCCACATGATTGTCAGTAAATTAATTAAAAAAGGGTACTTACTAGGCCTTTAATGCAGGAGATGTCACAGCTATCTCCATTATTCCTCTAAGTATCGGAACACAACGCCATGACCAAACAACGTATGTCGGGGCATGTGATATTTTTAAAAGTTCGAGAAAAGTTTTCGTAGCTTAAATCTGATCGCTAACATCATATTCAGATGGCGTTACTTCAAACTTCTCTCCTGAAAGAGCTCCTGTAGTGTTTTTACCACTTTAATGCCAGGTGATACCTTAAAGCTCCAGGCTGCCTCAATACTACTATTTGTACACATTTTATATCACTGTATTATGCTATTTGTTGTTCTACCTGGTTCAATAAACCTAAGACCTGGTTATGTTGTAGCCTATCACTTGTGGACTAACCCTCACCAACACTGAACAACTGCATTTAACACTTTATATACACTCTGGCTCAGTGTATTGTCTGTCATCTAGTGGGACTATTTACATAACCGTAATTCCATCCAGTGTCTTTCAGTTCCACATCTTCTCTAACGCTAGTCTGTTAATAGGTTATGAGACCAGCAGTCTCAAGCTAATAGGTTCTGGACCCCATACACTGACACTACCAACACTATTGTTGCTGGGGGAGTGGTGCTGATTGCATCATTGTGGCCCCACCCCCTACTATGCAATGCCATGATTCTTGTCATTGCAAACTGTAGAGCAGGGCCACGATGATACATTTCAGCATGAATTACATCATCAAGCCACCTGGACTGCCCACTTAATTTGGTAAGTGGGCTGCAGCAGGCAGCATTAAGGGGCTGCTGGGAGACTTGCCTCATTTTTGGGGTGTCCGGGAGAGCCAGACGAAATGAAAAGTATAAGTGTTGACAAATGAAAACATTTAATTCATTTCTAATCAATTTCACAAAAAATAAATTGAGTTTAAAAGAATATTCAACACCCTGGGAGCATAGACGTATTTATATTGGGTGCATGATGTGTATAGCACATGGGCAACTTGGTCAAAGCGGCCCCTGTACCGCACACACTGCACCATAGTATACTTACCTTGTGCCAACTAGTGGGACCCTCCTCCTCCTCTCCTCCTCATCTTCCCAGTGACCTCTTTGGAAAGATCTCGGTGTGCAGTGAAAGCAAAGACTCTGGGGCTGTGCTAGAGCCTTTGCTCTCTTGTGTGCATGTGCCATCTACCCGAATATCACTGGGAAGATGGCATCACAGAGAAGAAGGGACCGTCTTGTCAGCACAAGATAAGATGCAGCCGGGGCTTTGGGGTTATAAAGGTGCTGCTCAGAGGAGGGGGCCTGCTGCACATGAGCCCCCCCTGGCATTAAAACATCCCTGTCTTGGAACCATATTGTCTTGAATTGCACTGCTCCTATGAATTGGCTCCTTGTCAGTGGATATGAAAGTCTATCTGTAAAGTACACAATCAGTCATAACCTGTATGTGTTTTGTGACAGTGTTTAACGTACATTTCAGTCTACATCCAATAAATCAGTAACCAAGATAGAAACTGCTTATTGCAAAATAACATTCTGTCTTTCATATTGTTTTGCAGTTTGTGAGCAGAACATGATATCAGCTTTGAGGGTTTAGAAGGAATTTTTGGCAAGCTCAAAAACCTAAATTATTATTATTCATAATAATAATAGTCTCTGTTCCACTGGAGCTTACAGTCTAAATTCCCTAACACACAAACACACACACACACATATATACTAGAGTGCATTTTAGTCAGTAGCCAAGTAACCCACTAGTTTGATGTCACAGTTTGGGAAGAAACTGTAGTACCTGGAGTAAGCCCAAACAGGAAGAAGATTCAAACTATAGTTGCCAACTGTATGGGTGCCTCCTGGAAGGGGAGCAGCATTTGGGAGGTGCTGGGGAGCATGGTGCAGCAGGAGAGAGGTGCTGGGGGAGTGGTGCTGATTGCATCATTGTGGCCCCACCCCCTACTATGCAATGCCATGATTCTTGTCATTGCAAACTGTAGAGCAGGGCCACGATGATACATTTCAGCATGAATTACATCATCAAGCCACCTGGACTGCCCACTTAATTTGGTAAGTGGGCTGCAGCAGGCAGCATTAAGGGGCTGCTGGGAGACTTGCCTCATTTTTGGGGTGTCCGGGAGAGCCAGACGAAATGAAAAGTATAAGTGTTGACAAATGAAAACATTTAATTCATTTCTAATCAATTTCTCTTAGTGAGGTTGTTGTTTTGACTACCATCATCAAAAACCTTGTTCTGTTTTTAGTCATTAAGGCTTGTAATTATTTATTTACTTATTATAAAGAAAGTAGACACATAAATAGTGTTATTGGTCACAGAAATCTGCCAAATCCAAAAAAATAAAAATAAAATTAAAAATGTTTAATAATAAAATAGCAAACCGGAAAAATGGAGAACTCACAGAAAAACAGTGTACATCATAAGAAGGTATTTACTAAATAAAACATAGTTTAAAATCACTTAACCTCATAAATAATATATTTAAAAATGTTAAATAAAACATATATCAGCTTATACAGTTCAATTGACGTGTGCATTTTTCCACCATATATATCGTTTTTTAATTAAATATATTCATTATGCTGTTAATTGATATTAAAATGTGTTTTATTTAGTATATAACTTTTTATGATGCACAATGATCTCCTGTGAGATTTACATTTTTCCGGTTTGCTATTAAAGGAATTTCTATTTTGTACAGTAGATATCAAGTTGATACAATCAACAGCATCCAAACATTTACTACCTTTGTAGAGCCTACATTATAATTTGCAAGAGCTTAAACAAGTCTATTTTTACTAAAAACTGTTTTGGTTCAATCTACTAAATTTACAATATATGATAATTTATTGTCTTGCGTATTAATACCAGATGTAAGGATCCTGTTCCCACGATGTGGGCACTTTTAACATTCAATGGACAGATTTTTTTTTTTTTTAACTGGGTGCTGAGTGATGTTCTATAATATTTTGCAAAAGAAACAGATGGGTTGTGTGGCATACTATAGAAAAAAACAGCAAGCATGTTGAAATAATTCGTAATGCAGTGAATGTATCATATTTGTCTAATATTACAATGTTTTTCTACTTGGATCCTTTACTTACTATGTAGGAAGCAATTCATCAAAAGTAGCAGTTCCTTGTGTACAGTAGTTAGTCAGTTGCTTATCACATTGCCAATATAACTATATATGTGTATGAAAATTAATACATAATAAAATAAAATCAATAATGTATATTTATATAAAACGAATTAACATAACTTTAATACAATAATAAAAAGGAAAACATTAAAAACATGGTATTCATGTGTAAAACTAAAATTTTTAATTGAAATAATTTTTTTAAGCTGAAACAAACTCCAAAATTGTGATTTGTCATAGTACTTTATGTGTTAATCCAAAAAATCAATGTTTGTTATAAACAAAAAAGAAGTATATTTAATTGGACAAATGCACATAAAAAATGACTATTGCTACAATCAAAAATTATTAGCATTTAATAATTTATAAAATAAATCATATTATAAAATCTACTAATGAACACATTGTACAAAATAATGTTATGCTAAAGTGATTCTTTTACAGTAGTTTCTATAATCTATAGAATGACAGAGAGATCAGTTCAATTCATGTTTATTACATACATGTTATCTCTGGGTAAAATATTCCAGTACCATGGTAAAGGTTACTAGATTATTCCATCTGTCCATTTTCCGCCGATTTTCTTGCCTATGAGGCACAAACAATATTTGTATAACTTACTCAGTATAAACTTCTAGGGCTAGTATAATGAGATGCAATGATAATGAGGGTAATGCGAACACTAGATAGCAGGTTTGATTGGCTGATTGCAGATTGACCTTGCCAGCTAATGATATTAGAAATAAATGAGGGTCCCATTACTGTCGCAGCTGTTATTTGGTGACTGACTTCAGAACTTTGGGCCTGATTCAGACCCAGACGCTAAGCCGCAATCGCTCGCTATCAGTGATTATCGCCCATCTGTGCATGCGTATACATCGCAGTGCGCTTGCGCGAGCCAGCCACTGTGATTGGCAATCGATTGCTCTGTGCAAATGACGAGTGCACTAATTTCAGTGACAGAACGGGACATCTGTGGGTGGTGACCTGAGCTGTTCTGTGTAAACAGGGTGTGCTTACACTAGCACGGGCGTGGCTGGGCGTTTTTACACCAACATATGGGAGTACATAATTCAATCGCATCGTCACTGCACACATCACCTGGCTCTATTTATCTCTGCAGCACTCGCAGTGCCTGCGGTAGCCTAAGGCCTACCACAAGCACTGTGTTTGCAGTCGATGGTTCTCTTCCCTGATGATGGTTGCAGTCACAGATAATAGAGTAGCAGGTGCTACTCATTGCATTGCACAATTGCTATGTAGATGCGTTATTTAGCCTAATTCAAATATTTTTCAAGCTACTCTTTTTGTTTTGGATTGTTATGTGTTTACAGATACCAAATACATTTAACTGCCCTAACAATTGCCACCATATTTTTTCAAATTCTAATACAAACAAAATTGTGTGTTGTGTATTTAAAGCATAATAGGGAAAACTCAGGAATAGTTGACTCATTTTTTTTTTGTGCTCCCTTCAAGCTGGTGTGGAACTGTACATCCCAGCATGCCATTCCAGGGTATATACATGCCTTAATAGCAATACTGTGCCAGGCCATGCTTGGATTTGTAGTTCCATAACAGCTATAGAGGATTTATTTTTTTTTTTTAGAAGGTAAAAATGCATATAAAAAAAATAATTCACTGACTTTGTTTGAAATTGTAAAAAAAAATGTATTTGTTAATACAATTTGTTGTTAAAATATGGGTTTTTAAATTCAATTCAATTTTGAAAACTAAAAAAACAGAAATAAATTAAATGAATAGATACACGATTTTCTGAATGAATTTGGAATGGGTACACAAATGTGGGTTGTGACTTTTGTGCCATCATCAAATGTCCCTCCTTCACCTCTTGCAAATCATAAATCACCTCCAAATATGTCTGCCACATATGATGGCAAGATACAAGGTCAAATTATTCTTTGTATGGTTTCCAGTGGCACTAACCAGAACCTAATTTTTGGGCATAACATTCCATAAAGTTTGTGGAGAAATCTGGGTGGAAATAATCCAAGATCATCAATCTTTGCGCGTCCTTCTTTGCAGCCGACTCCGGAGATCTCAATTTACAGATCCAGGTGGACCGTCGTGTACCCTGCTTGGAGATCGCTCCAGCCACAGCAGGGCACTGGTCCACCTCACCTTGTCTTGGGCCAGTGAGTTGTTCTTTCACCTCCCTGACATCTTGGCTAATTGCCGTTAGAATTAAGTTTTGCTCCACCATGCTGGCCTGGACTGCCTCAATGGCTGCAGATTGGTGTTTCAATGCCACCCTAAGTCCATTGATGACTTTGGCAAGGGTGGCAGTGGTGGATGGGGAGGCACTGTTGATGGAGGTTGTGCCCGACTGAAGCCTTTGATCCACGACAGGTCCTTTAAAAATGAAGAAATAAAAAATAGTATTTATACTTTACACATAAATAGACAGATACAGAGAAAGGTGTATGCAAATAATTACCATATGTAGCATGTTGGGCATCTTGTCGAGGTACCAGATGGAGTAATTGGGCCTCCGATAATAACCTCCATTCTAAGGACCACAACATATGCTGTTCTCTTTGGGTCAAAGCCAAGCTCTCAGGGAGGGGACCCCCTGGCTCATTAAGGTGTTGAATCCGTAATTGTATCTTTGTCCGGAGTCGGCTGCAAAGGTCACCCCTTCTAATAAGATTTTTAAAAAACATTTTGCTATGTCACAAATTAAATATTGAACATTGGGCTTACAACATTAGGACTACAAAATAGACTTTGTTTGTTTGTTTTTTACCAGAAAAAACACCAAAATTCAGAAACGATTTTTAAATATTTTTTAAAAATATAAAATACATACCTTCTTCTAAGGTAATACACAGCATAATGAGTGGAGTGCTTCAGATTGATGATCTCGGTTATTTCCTGCCAGATCTCTCAACGAGCTTCTAATGGAATGTCATGCCCAAGATATAATCTGGTTAGTGCCTCATGGATGAGGGTATCCGTAACCATACAAGTAATAACTTGAGCTTGTATCCTGCCATCTGATGGGGCAGACACATTTGGAGGTGATGTGTTTGTAGGAGGTGGAGGAGGAACATCTGGTGTTGGCACAGGCACTTTCCCCACCCACATCTGCAAGGGTGTCCACATCTACATTTTCAACTGCTTGTCCCAATCCAAATTCATCCAGAAAATCGTGTATTTCCTTCATGCAGTCAGACATACTGCAGCCCTGATAATCCATGACTGCAAATATCTAAAAGCCAGGCATTGCCATTTATAGGCATGTGCGTACGCACCTGTAATTGTGCGCCACTCCCACGCAGTGCCCTACCCAGTGCTAGGCAGAGAAAACAAAGGAACAAGGAGCGCTACTTTGTATAGCAATAATGAACCTGAATAGGTTGAAAATTAGATGACTTAATATCTTGATAGATTAAAATAAACACATAAATTAAAAAAATTATCTAAAAATATATAGACATAATATGTCATTGTGTTGTCTTTGCCCCTACCCAGTGCACATGCGACCAACCGACACAAACACACGTCTACAAAACCGACCCTCCAAGTTACACTCACATTCACGAGGAACAGCGGAGTGTTGGGAGTGTACGAAATGCCGCACAGGCATATGCCAGCTGTGGGATTAGGTGAGACACATGCTGTATGGAAGGTGTTATGTTGATATAGATTTAGTAAATTAACAACTGTCCTGTGTCCATCCGCCATTCGTGAGGGGCCAACCAATCAGAATGCACCATAGTTTATATAATGTTTGCACACTGTAATATTTGTCATTGCCATCATGAGAGCTACAAGCTTCACCCGCAGGGAGCTGCACATCATGACAAGTGTCATGGACCAGCTACCGGGGCCTGCAGTGCCGTTCGTTACCAACCGGCAAAAGATGCGGGCATACGTGGATGTGCGGCGTAGGCTACGCCGCATAGGCTGCAAGCGCACCATAGTGCTGCTTGAGAGGCGTTGGTCCGACTTCTGCCGTCGTACCCCGGACCTTCTCGCTCACTTGCGGGCCCTTAATTTTCAGTGTAAGTTGTTTTGCACTGTGAATGCGTGCGTTTGTACTGCTATTTTTTTATTTAGGGATAAAAATTTATTATTGTTTCTGTTGTAATATAAAGTGCTTTGCAGGCTTTTTTTATTATATTTTTCCGGGAGCAGCCATCTTGTTTATTTACTGGGTTTATGTAAATTAACATAAAGTGTGTGTGTGTATGTGTTCTTACATTCCTCAAATGTTTTATAAATGTAAAAATGTTAATGTATTTTGGATTCGAGATTTTGATTAAGATAGAATAAAACAAACATAGCTATACACACACATTTAAATTGAATTGTTTAAACATTTATTAGTTCTTGCAACTCATAACACATTTCATATTTCAAAACCATCATGTTGTAGGCCAACGCAGACGAGCCAGAAGAGGGCGTGGTCGACAAACCCCCTCCCCTGCTCACTCTTCCCACCAGTCCTCCCCTCCTTCCCCTCCATCCGCTGCTCACTCTTCCCACCAGTCCAACCCCTCCCTTCCCTGCCACCCCAGAACCATCCCATTCTCCAAATTCCTCCCCTGGACTAGCTTCCTCTCCCGAAAGTTCGGGTGGGTCTAATTGGGCGGCCTCATCACAGGAGCCATCCCTGGAAGGACCTGCGGCTGAAGATACATGCAAGACCTAAAAAACATTGACACACGCATTCAAAGCACATTTGTATTTGCCTAAAATATATTACAACATGTGTGTTAAGTCTCAACAGATAGCACCCCCCATTATATATATTCAGGGTGTGCAGTCCAGGAATCTTTCCTATACACTCCATTTAATGTGCTTTATTGCACACCTGAAGAAAAGGAGACGCCTTCAGCCTGGACTAGCACCCCTCCCTGATTGGTTTAAAAGCATGGAGTCTGGTATTGTATATGCACACTAGTAGCTGCTCTTAACTTTCTTACTTCACATTTCACTTTTCTCATTATAGCGATGCCCTGGGGTGGCTCGGCTGTTCTGATTTAGGGGTGTCCTGTGCTCTGGAATTGAACCCTAGTATGTGTTATGGTTCTCGCATGGTTGTGTAAGACCTCTAGAGCCAGGGAGAGCATCTTCCACCAATAACAGCCACCCGCTGTTCCCTTACTGAGTTATTTACACACCGGTACTTAGGTAGCCACCTGGATTTACGTCTCCAGCAGTAGAGGCTTACACAACCCACGAGAGACCGCAGGACTGCTGACTGAGGGCTAGACAATATGATGGGTGGCAGTCCTTCCACTTCGGGGGCTAGCTGGAGTGTGGTTGTGGGAGGATAGCACTACACTGAACAATATGGTCGTAGGTATGTCAGGGACTGAGGAGCAACTGAGTAGTCAGGCAATGAATGACATGACAATACTAATAGCTGCAGGGCAGGAGTGACCTGGACAGAGATGTAGCAGGACACAGACAAGACTGACTGAAAACAGACAAGAACTGGATGGACACAACAAAAATAGACACAAGGTACTAGATGACCTTGAGGCCATGGGGCAGTTTAGACAGCCAGAATGCGGCTTTGAGAGCCAGGTGACACTTTGCTGAGTTGCAGCCTTTGAGCTGAGATGCGGCTTTGAGAGCCAGGTAATACTTGGCTAGGAAGCAACCTGCGGGCTGAGGTGCGGCTATGACAGCCAAGATGAGATGCAGGCTATGTTGTGGCCTTGCAGGCTGTGGTGAGGCTATGACAGCCGAGATGAGATGCAGGCTATGATGCGGCCTTGCGGGCCGTGATGCGGCTAGGACAGCCGAGATGAGATGCAGGCTATGATGCGGCCTTACGGGCAGTGGTGCGGCTATGACAGCCGAAATGAGATGCAAGCTGAGGTGTGTCTGGAGCAATATGGTAGACAAGTGAACTCTGGCATGACAGGAACACAGGCAGAAAGCAGACTGACACGGCTTGGCTGGACTCTGGAATGAAAGTGCCACAGGCAGCAGGGTATATTCCACAGGTGAATACTAAACAGACAAATATGTGTAGGACACTGTAACTGTGGAACTTGGGGAGACCGGCAAAAGATCAGACCTCAGAGAGACATGCATACACTGGTTGTCAGACAATATAACCAGCATGAACTGAAAGGCTGGCTGTAACTTAAAGAAAGCAGGATCCAATCAGAACCAATTCCTGGAGATTAATTCCTAACCCAAGGCATATGTGTACTAGCTCTGCAGAGAGACAGCTAGTAATTAGTGGAGCACCTGATACAAACACACAGACAGGCATGAATGACAGGTATAATAAAACACAGACAAGACAGGATTTCCAGCTTCCTGCAAAAAGCCAGAACAAGGATAGAACATGATGCAGTATCGCAGTAACAACTACAGTATGACTGGGAACTGCCACCAAGATGATTTGTTTACCACAAATCCTAACAGTATGTTAGGGACCTACCCTACAGAGGTTACCTGGATATGGTGGGTAGGCCCATAACCTTGGCCATGATTATGCTAAAAACCTCTATTGATTGCAAAATTTTATTGCATAATGTATTTATATATATAATCAGTAATTTGGAGTTGAGCACCTGTGATTTATCTGTTTCTATGCCTGCAGTAAGTCTCAACAGGTAGTACCTCCAATTATATATATTCAGGGTGTGCAGTCCAGGAATCTATCCTATACACTCCATTTAATGTGCTTTATTGCACATCTGAAGGAAAGGAGATGCCTTCAGCCTGGACTAGCACCCCTCCCTTATTGGTTTAAAAGCATGGAGTCTGGTATTGTATATGCACACTAGTAATAGGCACAATTTTAGGTAAGTCCTACAAGTTATATACTGTAGTGCAACTTTAGCTTGATTTTTGGGGCTTGGGTCCCCTGGATTGCTTTGGTTGGTCTGCTTCAGGGCATTGCATTATAACACATTCTTTCTTTTTTGCACAATTTTAACACTTTACTGTTTGTTTTTATTATATTTGTATTTTCACCTTTCTATGCAGCCATAGCTGCTCTTACCTTTCTTACTTCACATTTCACTTTTCTCATTACAGCGATGCCCTGGGGTGGCTTGGATGCGCTGATTTAGGGGTGTCCTGCACTCTGGATTTGAACCCTAGTATGTTAGGGACCTACCCTACAGAGGTTACCCGGATATGGTGGGTAGGCCCATAACCTTGGCCATGATTATGCTAAAAACCTCTATTGATTGCAAAATTTTATTGCATAATGTATTTATATATAATCAGTAATTTGGAGTTGTGCACCTGTGATTTGTCTATTTGTACCATCTATCAAGGCATCTGTACCATTCTCTACCATCTAGGAACATCCTCCCTGTTACAACATTTGCAGTGAATTCATTGGCGTAACAAGGGGAGTGGGGGCCGCACCCGGGTGTCATCCGCCGAGGGGTGACACCAAAGTGCTTACTCCCCCTCAGTGAAAGGAGCCGGGTGCTGCACTGTAACATTACATGCAGCACTTGACTCCTGAAAAAGCGAGGGAGCCGGACTGCCCGCAGAGTGGTCCACGGGTGCAGACCGCAACTCTGGGACCACCCTCCAACAGAGCTCCCCAGATGTTACGGGGTTTGGGCCATGAGGCCACGCCCCTTTCCTTGAAGTCATGCCCCATTTGCACTAAAGCCCTCCCTGCACCGGGTGCAATAGCGAGGAGAGACGCACCCTTTGCACTAAAGCCCTCCCCGCACCGGGTCCAATAGCGGGGAGAGACGCCACTGAGTGAATATATGCTAATTATTTATCAAAATCTGAAAAAAAATTAAAAATAATAACAAGCAATCCAGCATAAGCGCCCAGCAACATGGATAGGTTTCAGCACCTGCAATCTTCACTACCAACACCTCATTAATGATCAGAGGTAGAGGTAGTCCTCCTGTATCCAATTTGCAAATGAAAACTGATTCCTCCCCTATCCAGAAGTCCCAAGAATAATCCTTGCGTGCTAGGGCTGCTGCTGCTGCTGCTGCTGCTGGGGGTGAGTCTTCATCAATAATTTGGAAGTAAAACTAAGTATGACAGCCTCCATCCTATTGCAGAGCAGATCACTGAAGCCATATTGGCTATGTTAGAATTAAATCACAGTTCAATATCCACCATTAATTAATCTGGTTTTAAATGATTAGTTGAGGTCCTGTGTCCATGCTACCAAAGTCCATCTTAATTCTATTGGCCAGAACAGCAATTCCTCACCTGTACTGGGATGTTGAAAAAAAGTTATTCTTTGTCTAGAAAATGCCATTGTAATGAATAACCACTTAAAAATGGGAAGCAGTCGGGAAGCTGGCGGTCACAATGCCGACCGCTCACTTCCCGACTGCTTAATCCCAGCAAGGTACAAATGACAGGCATCGAAATCCCGACGCCTGTCATAAGACCTACACCGGGAGTCCGACACCCGGCTTACCGATGGAAGGTAAGCCGAACGCGGACAGCCGCGGGGGGTGGCGGGTTAGGTTAGGGGTTCCCGGGGGGACTTAGGGTTAGGCACCCCCCCCCAGGAGGTTTGGGCTAGGCTAGGGGAAGAGGGGGTTAGGGTTAGGCACCTCCGGGGGGAGATTAGGGTTAGGCACCCCCCCGGGAGGGATAGGTTTAGGCAGCAGGGAAGGGGGGGTTAGGTTTAGGCACTTAGACGGAGGTTAGGGTTAGGCACTGGGGTGAGAGGTTAGGGTTAGGCACCCTATAGAAGGGTTAGGGGGTATAATTAGGTTAGTTTATACTTACCTTAAGGACGATCGGGATTTCCTCCTCTATCGTGCTGCCGCTGTCTGGATTAGAATCATACTGATTCCCTTAAAAACAGATATATGGACAATCTATACTAGTCAAACTAAAGATTACATAACTGTGACAGCCCACTGGTTGGGTGTATTTCCTTCAGCAGCAACATCTAACACACAATGCCAGCTCATTCACAGGCGGCTACTCTCTGTATCACTGTTCACTAAGAGGCATACAGGTGTCAATATGTTGGAAACACTCAGGGATGTGATAACAAAATGGCTTACCCTGCTAAGACTCTTATGAGGATTTGTCATTTCAGATAACACAAGTAACATTGTGCAAGCATCACAACTGGGCCAATATGAACTTGTCCTATCTTTTGAGCTCACAATGACCTTTGTGGTTCAGAAATTATTTTTTAAAAAATAGTACAGTACTAGTACTACTTAGTACAGTACTAAGTAGTTCTAAGTACAGGAAATGCTGACTGTGGTCCATAAAATTTCTGGAAATTATAAAAGATGGGGTAGCACTGTACGCACAGATAATAATCCACAATAAACATATATCAGTTTAAATAACTAGTATAAATTTATTAATAATACACACAAAATGATGGCAATATAAAAAAATGATTACATATGCATATAATTAAAACTGTTTAAGAAATACCGTTAAGGCACTTATATTTGTTCATAAAACAATAGCAAACCCCTAATAATGGATCCTTAAATATATAATCGACATAGATTCTGCATTTAAAGCTTCACAATCAGGGCCTGATTCAGACCTGCTCGCGAGCGCTGAGCGCTCGCAAGCGGGTCGATGTTGCACAAATGCGCATGCGCACGACGGAGTCGCCTCCGTCGTGCGCATGCGCGAGACCCGAATAACGACAGGGAAGCCGTCGTTATGGGTCTCGCACCAAAGGGGGCATGCTGTCGATGGAGAGTGACAGAACGCCCCCTTTGGTGGGCATGCCAGGGGCGTGGCTGCCCAGACGGAGGCGTTCGCATGGGAACGCCTACCGTCTGGGTCCGGCCCCACTGACATCACTAGTGTCAGTGGTGATGTCAGTGGGAGTGATTTTGGCTCTGATAGAGCCAAAATCACTCCAGGGCTTGCGGTCAACGAGACCCTACCGCAAGGGCCTCGTCGCAAGCCCGATGGCTGTGATGGTCTTGACCATCGCAACCATCATCATGGACGCTCGCATAAGCTGTGGGTGGTAACCCACAGCTATGCGAGCGTCCAAGAGGCTGCTTCGCAAAAAAAAAAAAAAACGCCCTGATTCAGAGCGGGCGCTCGTTCAGAGCGTCCGGCTCTGAATCAGGCCCTCAGTCAATTCAACCAAAGCATTTTCTGCAATGATTAATATGTATAAGGTATAACCAGGCAGTCAATCCACATTAGATTGCCCATGGGTATTAACCACAATAGGTTGCGGTATAGGGCTGAGTTCCACAAATGTATGGTTTCCACAAATGGAAAGTTCCATTGATGTTATAGAAAGAGATCTGACCTGGAATTAAGGCCCTGATTCAGAGCCGGACGCTCTGACTGAGCGCTCACTCTGAATCAGGGCCGTCCCTGCTCCTTTTTGGAGCGGCCTCCTGGCCGCTCACATAGCCGTGGGAACGCCTTCGTCTGGAAAGCCGGCACACCCACCAAAGGGGGCGTGCTGTCAATCACCATCGAAAGCACGCCCCCTTTGGTGCGAGACCCTTAACGACGGCTTGGCCATCGTTATTCGGATCTCGCGCATGCGCACGGCGGAGCCGCCTCCATCGTGCGCATGCGCACTTGGGCAACATCGACCCGCTTGCGAGCGCTCAGCACTCGTGAGCGGGTCTGAATTAGGCCCTAAGTCTGAATCCTGTGCTGTATTAGGTGCTGAGAGTTCGACGGGACTTTGCACTGCCAGTGAAGGCCAGTGGTTCACCATCCTAGTCAGCAGCGCAGTACAAAATTCAAATAGGGAGCCACACCAACTGCCAGTGAGGATGCGAGTGACAATGACAGTTGATGTGGTTCCCCTATTTGAATTTTGGACTGCGCTGCAGTATCACCTCTGGAGCCGCCACTGCTAGTCAGTAGGTATTCTTGCATCTAACAGTGGTGTTGTGTACTGAGGCGTCACCATAATTACGTCTGTGTGTTACATGCCGATATGAACCTTTATCGACTCCGTTTTACAGTATGTCTGGAGAATAAGTATGCATTGGTCAGCTGTGTACCGGTTCATATCGGCACGTAACACACAGACACGAGGTGGGGCTGTGTCAAATTTCACTAAATTACGTCAATTACTTTAAACGTTATAAGAAAAACTTTGGGGCCAATAGTGAGTGAAACACCCTGTAGTAAAATTTTGGATAAAGGGATTTATTCTTTAGTAGTCTAGTGCGGGGTACTTCTCTCTTCTTTGTGCATATTAGCCCATGTGAAGATGTCTGTGGGCCCCATCCCCTGGGTAAAAGTGTTGCAGACAAGGGAGACTGTGACACAGTGCCACAGTAATCTGTGTATAACCAATAAACCAGCATTATATTTGGAAATATGACTCTGGCACCATCTTTCATGTGATTACTTCCGAAGTATGATGACAGCAACATGTTTCCAAAGTTATCAACAGAATAACTGCAAATACAGCTAGGAGATACTATAAGTAACTTAAATAAGCACAGAGTTTGCGGTGTGGACCCGTCTGAATCTTGGCCATAATTAGGGGTATGCAAGCAGTAGTGCTGATTCCAATGGCAGGGCACCATCCTTGTCCCATGGCACCTGCATTTGGCTTTCAGAGCATCTGGATTAGTGCCCTGCAGTCTGTAGAGCCACTCATCTTGCAGCTTGTAAAGTCACCTGGAGCATCCTTAGGACACAGCAGGCACTTGTCTTCTTGCTTGTCCTGACACTCTTGTTGACATGTAGCTAAATGGTTAACCTCTACAAGCTGTCTCTTAACTATATGTTATTAACTGTGCATGACTCATTAGCCACAATAACATCACATGTCTATTGTGCATGACTCATCTCATGTCTGAGTCACAAGACTTAAGAGTCAGGCTAATTAAGACTGCAGGTGCAAGACTTCTATACTTGGTTCTATAAAAGGGTCTGCAAGTGCCCAAGCTTGTCACTGTGCCTTACTTAGCCCAATAGAGATTACTACCTTATGCACCTACTAACTCGTAGACATCTGCAAATAGCCCCTGTCCCCTCAATGTAACATCATAATATCACGTTTGGGGCTGGGGTCAGCACAGGGCATATTTTAGTGCGAGGGGCCCGTGTGTACTGCACTCCTGCTTCCATCATAGATACATCACTGTAGACAACCTATTTTACTGTCATTAGTCATTAAGATTGTTTTTGCACAAGTAATTTTCCAGTCACTGCTCTTTGAGCAAATCTCCAAATTGTAATTATTATTATGATTATTACCGTAACTTGTGTAAGGATATGTGTAATGATTGCAGCATAATTTGAATTTTTTTGTCCCAACTTCCATAACTGAGTCTCTAACTTTGTCCAGATCTTCTGATTTATGGGGAGGTTTACATCCTGACAAGATATAGGTACTAAGTCTTCCGCAGATAATTGGCAAAGACATGTTCCCTTTGTCTGAATTAGTATTCTGTCAATAAAGAAGATAACAAGGCTGGATACTTGGCTGTTCTATATCTGGCAAGGTTTTTTTTTTCTTTGGCTCTCCCTAGTAATCCAGTTAACTGAATGGATCAAGATAGACATATGTCTCATAAATCACTTTCAAGTACTGGATAAGGAGTATCTCATTAATCTGCCTTGTTGTTCTTGCAGCTGTCTGATGTAACTGCGGATGGACACCTAGTTATACAGCCTGCCCAATCAGCTCTCACACATACAGTGACAAGACTGGGACCTTAAAAAATTAGCTTGACTAACATTTTACCCATATCGTACTGTAACTCAATATACAGTACATTATAAAAGTATGTTCTTCACAAAAGTGTAATAAACGGGAAAAAAAATAAACAATACCTTTTATAGACATTTATTTCAATAAACCATTTAGTAAAAAAAAAACATATTTTTCATTTTTAACAAAAGATATTTATTGATGGAAAATACAAAGAAACATGTTTGCTAAGGGAATGAGGAGGTTAGAGAGAGGCTGTCTGTGTAGAGACGAAATGCATAATCTATTATTATTGTATTATGTTTTTTAAAGTTAGGATGAGTCAGCCAATTGTAAATAAATGTAAGAGAGGGGTGAGAAAAATTAATAGAATAAAAGATAAACCTTAGGTAAAAAAAATAATATATGAATAAAATGTTGCAGATTGATACAGTATTTATAAAAGGAAATTACCCCCGTAGGCTTTTATCACCTTTTATTTTCTTATATCATGAAATCAAAATTTATTTATTCAGGATTACTGTAATTTCAAATAATAGAACAACTGACATTTTTTTCAGCAACAAATAAATAGTTTCAATAGATTTCAAAATAAATGCTTCTGTCTGTGAGAGGTCTCAAAGTTTGTATGGGAATTAAAAATAAATAAATAAAATAATAATAAAAAAGAGCTTCATCATGGGGGTAAAATAACTTCACAAATCCAAGAAAGGGCAATTGAAAATTATACGTTTAGTGAAGAGTATAAGAAGATTTTTTTAAGTTATTTATTCCCCAGAGTAAATCCAGCATAAAGGGAGAAATGATGGTGTATCTGTGAATTTGTCTAAACCTGGTTAATCTCCTGTCATAATTTTTTAGGCCAGATATTAGGGAAGCCACCAGTAGTGAATGGCAGACATAAGATACATTTTTTCCGGGCCAAACCCAAATTACGAGATGCTAATGTTCACGCATTTCTGCTACTGCACATTAACAAAAAATTCTAAAAACTCTTACAGCGCATGGCTTACATGGTGTGCACACACAGAGGCGCAGTTGCAATTGAGAGTGAGACACACGGTATCAGAAATGTATTGGAAATGTGTGAGGCGCTCCTTGGTGGTGACTAGGAGGTGGTTATAAAGACACAAAGAGTTGGACCATCTTATGGGCGTGTCATGGGAGTGTCAGGAGCATGTCACCAACGTGGCTGCATACACAGATGCTTAATCGCACACATTGAATGCCATAATCAGACATAAAAAATCTGCGCCTGCCATGGGGTGGTGCAAGTCTGGATGGTGCAACTGATGGTGGTGCCTAAAGACGCACCATGTGAGTATTACAGCATTTGGAAAAGCTTACAATGGGTGTCTCAGTCCTTGCACATTCAGACACATGGGGAAGGACTGATACTAAAAGGACTGAAATCAGTCCCTATGAGAGGATGTAAAAAAAAAAGATATATTGTTCAAGAAAATTTGCATAAAAGTTTGACTAGAGTTTTACAGAAAGTATATGGGACAATGACATACCAATTATTTACATAGTTTGAAGTACATTTCACCCCTTTCTCTCTGCGAGTTGCTGTTATCTATCGTCCACCTGGGCCACCACAATTTCTAGAACACTGCCTGGCTCCCTCACTTTCTATCCTCAGACATCTCCACCATTGTTATGGGTGATTTCAATATCCCCATTGACAGTTCACAAAATACTTTCTTTAACCTCCTCTATTGGCCTCTCCCAATGGACTGACTCCTCTAATCATCAGGAGGGCCACTGCCTTGATCTTGTATTCACCAGACTATGCTCAGTTTCTGATTTCACTAATGCTCCTTTCCCTCTTTCAGATCACAACCTTATCGCCTGTGCACTCTCCTCCATTACATCAACGTCATTGAAATCAACCAATCCTAAACCTAAAACCTGCAGAAATATTAATGCTATTAACCTTCAACAACTATCTACCTCTCTACAACAACAACTTTCACCAATTTCTACATTCACTTCTCCTGAGACTACTGCATCACACCTAAACCAGATTCTAGAAAAAGACCTCGATGAAGTAGCTCCAGCTACCCATCACACACCACGTAGATTTAACCATGGCATTCTACCTTAACAAGGCATCTGCAAAAACTCTTATATAAAGTTGCAAAAGTCTCATACTCCAAGTGACTTCCTCACATATAAGACTATCTACAACTCTTATCGTACTGCTCTGGACACTGCCAAACAAATTTAATTCCAATCTCTAATCTCTGCTCAAGCCTCTAACCCCAAGCAACTTTTTAATACATTTAAACTGCTTCGTACCCATCCATCACCCAAACCACCTGCTACTATCTGTGCGCAAGATCTTGCTTCCTATTTTAGGGACAAGATTGATAAGATCCAAAATGAAATGGTAGGCTCTTCCTCAGCTAGTGACCTGCTCAATTCCCTACCTGAACCCTCTGACACATTCTCTTCATTTGATCTCACAAACGAAGATGAAGTATCTATACTCTTCTCATCCTCCTACTCTATTACATCTCCTCTAGATCCTATACCCTCACAAATCAGTAAAGCTCTGTCTCCTGTGCTTATCCCAACCCTAACTAAAATCTGTAATCTCTCTCTCTCTCTACTGGCAGCTTTCCATCACTGTTCAAGCACGCAGTGATTACTCCCATTCTGAATAAAATATATTCTGACCCTAACACTCTCTCAAATTACCGTCCTATCTCCCAGCTCCCATGCCCCTCCAAGCTACTTGAGAGACTTTCTAAACCCGCCTCACACACTTACTTAACTCACACAACTTATTGGACCCACTTCAGTCCGGCTATCGTTCCCAACACTCCACAGAGACAGCACTGACTAAGGTAGTAAATGATATTGTCACTGCCAAGGCTAAAAGCCATTACTCACTCCTAATTCTTCTAGCTCTCTCTGCTGCTTTTGACACTGTTGACCACTTTTTTCTCATGCAAACACTGCAATCCCTAGATCTTAAGGATACAGCTCTTTCTTGGTTCTCTTCCTACCTATCTGATCACTCTTTTACTGTTCGTTTTTCTGATTCTGCCTCCTCTTCGCTACCTCTATCACAAGGCTCTGTCTTAGGTCCTCTGCTATTCTCAATCTATACCACCTATCTTGGCAAACTAATCCGCTCTTTTGGATTTCAGTACCATCTGTATGCGGATGATACTCAAATCTACCTATCTTCCCCAGATTTATCACCATCTGTATTGGTCCGTGTCACTGAATGTCTTTCTGCCATTTCATGTTGGATGTCATCTTGCCACCTGAAACTTAAAATTTGTAAAACAGAATTAATTATATTTTCACAGGGTAATAACAGTTACCAAAATGATCTCTCTATCACTGTTGATAACTCGACCATCCACCCTGCTCCACAAGCTCGCTGCCTTGGTGTCATCCTTGACTCTGAACTGTCCTTTGTTCCCCACATTCAATCTATCTCAAAATCATGTTACATACATCTAAAAAACATATTCAAAATTCGGCCATATCTCACACAAGACACTGCAAAAACTCTAATCCATGCACTTATTATTTCCCGCATTGACTATTGCAATAGCCTCCTTACTGGTCTTCCCAAAAACAGGCTATCGCCATTACAATCCATTATGAATGCAGCTGCGAGGCTTATCTTCCTTGCGAAATGTTCATCGTCTGCTGCCCCGCTCTGTCAGTCCCTCCATTGGTTGCCAGTTTTCTACCATATTCAATACAAAATACTTTCACTTACACATAAGGCTATTAACCAAACCACACCAATATACATCTCCTCACTCATCTCAAAATATCTCCCAACACGACCTCTCCACTCAGCACAAGATCTGCGTCTCTCATCCCCATGCATTACTTGCTCTCATTCATGGTTACAGGACTTTCTACGAGCTGCACCCACTCTATGGAATGCCCTACCTCGCACAATAAGACTTTGCTCTAGTCTCCAATCCTTCAAGTGTTCCCTGAAAACTCACCTCTTCAGGCAAGCTTATCAGATTCCAGAACCTCCCATGTAACCTTCATAGCTTCCATATCTAATTACATCCCCTTTTACAGTCCATACACAATCTCACACATTGTCTTTCTCTCACATCCTCATAACATCTGGTCGACATTCCTGTGTGACTTGATCATGCAGCCAACCAAGAAACTGTGCATTCTGGCTGGACCAACATGCAATATATAGCACATCCTTGTGTATCAATGCCTATTTCCCTATAGATTGTAA
Source organism: Taudactylus pleione (assembly GCA_031769625.1). NCBI lineage: Eukaryota > Metazoa > Chordata > Amphibia > Anura > Myobatrachidae > Taudactylus > Taudactylus pleione. Next base: position 12,837,263 of record JAUIMM010000091.1, read on the forward strand.
GCTTGCAAGCAGGGCCTTCCTTCCTATATATCTGTCTGTTACTACCCAGTTTTGTTCTATTAATGTTTACAATTATAAAGTGAAACAGAATATGCTGCGCTATATAAGAAACTGAAAATAATAATAATAATAATAATTATAAGTCAAGTATATGTTCTGATGACAAAAAGATTTTGTCCTGCTCAACATTGAACATCATCTCAAGAACACTATCCCTACTAAGAAGCATGGCGGGGGGTGGGTGCATTACTTGACTGTGCAACATAGAGAGCAACATGGATGGAGCAAATCTTGCAGGAAAATCTGCTGAAGTCTGTGAGATACTTAAGACTTGGGAACCAGTTAAGGCCCAGACGTCAATCTTATCAATATGATCCCCATCCAACCAGATGGAATTTGGACACTATGGTAAAGAGGTATGGGTAAAAATTACAGTGTCAGAGGTACAGTAGGAGCCAAACTTCATTGACAGAATTTTGCACCAGCTGGTCTGCAAAATGAGGAACACCTATTCAATACTTCACTAGGAATTTTACATTCCACCCAATTCCTCTACTACAGAAACTATTAGCAGAGTGCTGGGTGACAGCAGATAGTAATAGCAGAGGTACTGTCACAAATATGCATAGCAGATTGTGCTTGGTGCAGTGGTCCTCCAGATATGAATATAAGCGAAGGTACACTTATATTGGGCAATATTCTGATGGTACTGTATGTGTAAAGCAGGTGTTGGTGCTGGTGGCAGTTAGACCACGAATGGCATGCATAACCAGTTTTTTATTGTAAACTGGCAATATGAGATACAGGGATATAATAGAGGTAACAGCAGTAGGCAATCTGTGTGGAATATAGCAGCCTGGAGTTCAGAGTAATTTTGGGCATTACAGTGAGCTGGGAGAATGCACCAGTGGATAATAGCACAAAAGTCGCTGAGTGGTACTTGCAGTTATTGTTAAAGGCTATACTAACATATTTCTGGTGGGAATCTCTGGAGTCTGTCCTGATCTCATTGATGCTAGGAAGTAAAAACATGCAGAGACACAATGCATGCGCAGCAGCACATGTCAGAGGTCTGACTCCTCCTTAATGACTTGAAAGTTCTTATTACATCTGAAATGCCTTAAAGCTCCTGAGTCCATGTACCAGCAGTCTCTATGGTGGCTGTCTCTTACATTTAATGCTGACTCATTTCCGCTGTCACACTTAATGATGAGGTGCCACTTGAGACATTCAGTCTGCAATCTGAAGCTTTGTGTCCCTACTTGTGACATTTGAAATATCCGGTCTTAAACTTTTTACTTTTACAGAGTTCTCATTATTTGTTTCAGTTGGTAAGCAATCCAGGAACTGCAGCAAATTTGACGTACCATCTCTGTGGTTAGCTTCGTAGTACTCTAGACTCTAATACCACTAACAAGAAGCCGTAGTCCTTTGTAACATATTGCAACATCGCTATAGCTACCTCTTCACTAAATTTTATTGCCTACAATGTGCTCATCAGGTTAATTCCCTTCATTAAGCCTTTATCTTCATAAGCCATCTACAGAACTCTCCACATATTATACTGTAAGCCAGTGGTGTCACTAGGGGTGTGTGGACTGTACCAGGTGTCACCGTCCGAGGGGTGACACCAAAATTCCAGCTCCTCCTCACTGACCTACAGCCGGGTGCTGCACCATGATGTTAGTGTGCAACACCCACCTAATGATCAATGAGGGAGAGCCATCAGTTTGGGGTAGAGTCCCTGGGGAAGGTCAGCATCTTTGGGGATACTGGGCATGCCCCCAGAGTGATAAAATAGGGAGCATGCCACAAGGCCAAGCCCACTCCCATCGAGGTGACATTTCCATTTAGGATGGGCTATTTAGTGCACTGGGCGTTACTCACCTCAGTGGCGCCACTTCATAAATTGTGTCTATTGGATTACTGAAAAAACATGTGACTCCACCTTTAGGCCAGTTGTCTCCATAGCTCTATCTACATCTTCAGGATTTGGATTGTCACCAGAGGCACTAGTGATCTTCCACCAGTCTCAATTGCATCTGCTTGACAAACTTCAAAGTAGTGTAATTCTCTGCACCTGTCAGCTTTTCAAAAGGCATGCTGCTCCTGGCACTGTACATTCATCATACAGATTGAATAAGGATCTGTCCTGTACTCTATCAGATCTTCTTATTGTTACTGGCTGTACTGGCATATATTCTGGTGGAAGCTTCTGGAGACTAATCTGTCTTCATGGATGCTTGGAAGTAAAAATGCACAGAGACACCACACATGCGTATAGAACATGTCAGAAGTTGGACCCCCTGAATGAGCTGCAGTGGATCCTAATAACTGCCGGCTTGGCTCCACCTACAGGATGCTTGAGGGGGGCATCCTTATGGTGGAGCCACTCCTTCCAACTAAAAAAAAACAGTTTTGCTCTGCAGACCTATGTGACCTGGGACAAATTGATGCAGACAGTGGTTTAATTGGAGCATTTGAGATTGGCTTATATTCAATTGGATTAAAATCAGAAAAGTAAAAGGACTAGATTGTAAGTATGGTTGGAGAGTGAGAACACCATGTAGTGGTCATTGGGAAGCCATGCCCCTTCCCTGATTGATCCGCTGCTGTTATTCCCCACACCACAGGTAAGTCCATCAGTGCGTGCAAACATTCAGTGGTCCTTCTTTGATGTTATAATACCATCTATGTTAAACACCAATAACCCATTAGCCTACTGATGTCCATCCCTAGCTTTTATTTAGCCTGCTGGGACTTCCAGCTGTTAATGATTGAAATATCTATCAGATTGTCCAGGTTGGACTCCAAGCTGTATAAGATTGAGAGATCTTTTTTTCCACATTTTGTCACTGTGTATGAGTGCCACAGTGGGACACAGATGTGATCCATTTAGCTCCAGAGGCCCTGCCAGAATATCTTGCATACTGCCATATTTATACAGTGCATCCTGCATATACAAGGTCCGCTACCTGCTTATATCATTGGCTAATGATGTATATGCTTCTCTCCATTCAGATCAACCAGTGTATAACTGTAAGTATGGCTTTACCAGTAACTACTACACTTCAAATAAACCTGACACCTGGTTAAGTACCCAGACTGTTTCATGTGTCTGCAATTCCGCTAGTGTTGCTATTAACTCTGCATACCACCGCCAAATAGCACACACATATCAACAAGGGAAGCTAAAATTCAGAGCACCAGCAAACCATACAAGACAAGCAGATTACAGCCACCTTTCATTTATGGACCCTGTTTCAACCAATTGAATGTAAATTATTAAAATAATGCCAATTCTACTTGGCAAAGATTCGGAATGGTGGCCCACAGGGCTCGATGATCTACTCCCGCCATCACCTCTTTCCTTTCCACTGAGACAACAGCCAGTCCATATGCTGCTTCTGTCTCCAGTTTACTTCTATACTTCTATAAAGTGACTACACTGTATACGGAAAGGAGCAGCCACAGACTCTGGCACTGTGCAGCACTCTGGTAACATGGTACCCATGTGCCCATGCCATGATCCTGGGGATGTCTCTACTGAGCATGCACAAATCTTCAGGAAAATGTCCGCTGCACCATTTTCCATGTGATTTCTGCAGTTCCGGGCTCCAGAGAGGTAAGTATAATGCATGGGTGCAGGGTGTGCAGTGTACACGGACACTTGGGTCCAAGGGTCCATGTGCCCCACACTGCACACACTGCACCCATAGGTGTGGCCATGGTAATATATATGAATATGGTATAACTGCTTGATATTTTTCATTTAAATAAAGCCTTATCTTTTGTTTTTTATTATCCTAAATAGCTTTGCCACAGTAAGTGTGCCGTGTGTTTGTTCATGCTTATCAATCTGTTCAAATATATCAAAGTATTCTATAGCTGTGTAACTGATGAAGGCAAATCTATGTCCTACTATAGAATTCTCTAATCCTTTAGCTGATCCAGGCTTCTAACATATGGATCTTATCTCTGTACAAGCTGGGAGCCAATGTACCATACAGAAATAGCATGTGTTCCTCATCATTCGTAGTTTTGAGATATTGGGTTAAGAGCCACCTAACCTTGGGTTGACATTCTGTATATTTTATTAAGTTTGTGCACTTGATGATAAACCTTAACATGTAATACTGGATTTGTGTTATTAAGGCTAAATCGTACTACCATGCATATGATAAATACCTTAAATATTTAACCTCTATAACAAAAGATTTGCCATATGGCACCTGGGGCATTATAGCAAAGTAACCAAATTTGAAATTTTGGAGACATCTCAATTATCATTTTCATTTCACTTTTCATTTCTGCAACTATTTACTGTGGTGATCTGCAAATCTAGATTAGAGGCACTGCAACCTGGGTGCCTGACACAGAACTCTGTCTTAAAAAAACAAATTGGCTCCTCTGCTACTCGGCACCCACCATCTTCCTTCTGATGCTCCATTGCACAGAGCAGCTCACAGAAACAAAGCTATGTGTGCACTGTGCCCGACACTCCGACCAAACCAGACAGCATTAACCGCAAGAAGTGTTTGTCCAACCAACATATGGGCAGCTCGCTTTCAATTTTGTTAATTAAATAAATGTTAATCAATGGGGTCAATCCAATTAGGTGCGAGTTGGGTCGTGCGAGCAAATTGCACTGCAAATTTCATCTGCTTTCTAATTCCAAACTCTCATTGCTTTTGCAGAGGAAAAGATAGGACTGTTTAGTTAAATCCAGATAATATGGAAGCCTTGTTAGTAAAGGATAACAAAGAGACCAGTGTAGTAATGATGTGATGTTTTTCACATACTTTCTGTTGTGGGAAAGTATATTTATGGAGCAAGATAAGATTTGTTGGTAGACTCAGGGCAATTACTGTAACTTGTGAAACCTTCTATTGGCAAATCCTATAATTGTTGATATAGGTGCCAGTGGTATGTGATGTAGGTCAGTCCACACGATAGATAACTTAATAACTTATCCAGTTCTTTGGTTTATTGACCATGCAGAACAGGTTTGCAGGATGACTCTGTGTTAATGCAGCAGGTATGCACAACAGGTACACAATGCATATATACAATGGATGTGCCAGAACCAGCCAGGAATGTATTGGGTAGGACAGGTGGTGTGCGGACAAACAGGAGCACACACCTGTGTGTATACATACAGTGGTGGCAGTGGATTATGCACACACTGGCATATATATGTAGTGATATAGTAGTGATGATATAATGGAACATGCAGTGTCACTGGCCTGAGCAACCCCATCTCTGTTATGGAGATTCTCAGGGAAGTGTCCTTCTTCCATGGAGGTGGAGCTGAAGATGAGCGGTATGGTCGCATTGAGCTGTCGCACACAAGGGTTGGAGATCACGTCCTGAGAAGTCCAGGGTCCTAGTGCTGCTGGGTAAGGAGACAGCACAGGGTGCTCTCCCTTAACACCTTTGACTAAAACTCTCTGCTCATCATGCTTCCCTCGAAGCTTATACTTGCGCCCATGTGCTATCTTTGGACTTAGTGTACATTCCGTGGATCATGAGCATTTATTTGAGGATATTTATATGCACTTCCATTCACGATTCCCAATAGCACACAAATACAAACATGCTCTGCCCTCAATTAGTGTAGCAGTTGTAAGCTTCTTCACCTACCTAGCCAGCATTCTTTACCAACTATTTACTAACTTTTTGCCAAACCTCTCTCAGCTTCCCCTGTGATAGCAAAAATGCCCATATGTTTTCCCCAACTTATCCCATCCTTGACCCTACTGCTAACATCTTACATGATTGCACTGCTAGAACCTGCAAGATTATTACTACCAGAACTGAACAACGAAGGTTCCAAAGTGAGGTGAGAGTGCATGTGCCAAAGCTACAGTTGGTAAGAGGGACAATGCAGGGAAATAGCTTAGCTCTGGAAATGCAAATGGAGCACTGATTGCTATAGAAGGAATAAGGAGGAGACAGTGGAGGGCAATCACTGTGCCTGGCCAGGAGTGGAAAATACTGGTAAATCGATACTGGAGTTATAGGGATGGGGATGCAGAAAGGAACACTGATGACCCTGGCATAATGCCAGGCACAGGGGCAATCAAAAAGGGTGAGTGCAATAAAAATCAGAAGCAGAAGAATTGGGAGTGTCAGAGTTGGGGTGCTAATGTGGGGGGAAAACCCTTGTAGCTATTGCATTGGTGGAGTGGGGGTAGGCCTGGGCTGGAAGGCCATAGGAAGGCCTTGGCAAAACATCCCCTCTGAGGCGGGCATAATGGCAGTGGATATGGGGGAAAAACAATTGCCAGACACAGTGTTTTCATTATTGAAAATACCAGCAGAGGACAGCTCCATGATGAATCAGCCATTAGTAGGGAGGAGGGGCTTGGCACTAGGAGGGAATGGTGAAGCTACAGGACGAAAAGAAGTTCAGATAGCTGGAATCCAAACTGCAAACAGGAAGAACCTTCCCTGACCAATCAATATATAACTAACTTTGAGAAATGTCCTACCCCTCACATAGGATACTTCCCAGTAAAAATAACTCTGGTATCACTGGGTGAAATAATCATACGTGATGATAGTATATGACTGCTATTCAGATCATAGTATTTAATAGTACCTGTCATTTGCTCAAGGTACTAAAAGCCCTATTCCAATCCAGGAGAGGATGACTGCAAGTTGACTGTGACTTAAGCAGGGGGAATCGGAGTGGCAAAACTCTAATGTGTGGAATGATGGAGTTGTCCTCAATTTTGTCTTGACATTCAAAAATCAGGCATCAGCAATGATCAAATGTTCATGCTTTCATCAAAAGGAGCATAGCCAGAATCAAACATTCCTGCACTTACACGCATGTCCACACGCAATACCCTCTACCTGTGCTCAGAAAAAGAATTGCACTACTTGCAAATGGTGCCAACTGCAGAATCCAGGTTGTAAACTAGTCCTCCTTTTTCCCTCCACATAACACCCATTCTCCAATACCTTCACATGCTGCCTGTAAGATAACACATATATTTCAGGATTGGCTTATTTACTTTTAAAACATTACATAACCAGGGTTCTAGGTTCTTGAAGCAGTTTATGATTTCTTATGTTCCTGCAGTTGAAGTGCTATAAACAGTACCTACAATCATGCATTATTTGTGACTAAAGCTTTTAACTCTGTGGGAACTCTAAAATAACAGACTCAAAACTTACCTTTTTACTCAAAGCATTTTCTTCAAGGCTATAACTAGGGGTGTGCAAACAGTACTTTTGCCCAGACCATAGAGCCCTGGGGGTGACACCATCGCTTCCCCATAGCACCTGCATTTGGTTTGCAGGGTGCCTAGAATGGCGCCCTGCAGCTCGTAAAGGATGCCCCAGGCATGCACCCTGCCAGGGGCTGGCTGGAAACTTTTAGCCTGGGGGGCAAATGCATGCAGGCGGCCCTGGCAGAGGAGTAGCGTGTAGCCAGATTGCCCGAAGATCGTGCATGCTACTGTGTCCCCCCCTTCAAGTGTTCCAGGGAGGAGGTGGGTCCATATGAGATTAATGTAAAGTAAAAATAAAGGGCAGCCCCCTGTCGTGGTGCCCATATGCAGTGCCACCCTGTGCCCCAGGAGAGGACCCCCTTATGCAGGCCTCCAGTAGTGCCCCCAGTAGTGATCCCCCCTATGCAGTGCCCCTTATACAGTGCCCCCAGTAGTGGTCCCCCCTGTGCAGTGCCCCTTGTGCTCCCAGTAGTGGTCCCCCTTGTGCAGTGCCCCTTGTGCTCCCAGTAGTAAGCCCCTTATATAGTGCCCTCAATAGTGGTACCCCCTATGCAGTGCCCCTTATATAGTGCCCCCAGAAGCAGTCCACCCCCATGCAGTTCCCCCAATAGTGATAACCCTTATGCAGTGCCCCTTAAATAGTGGCCCCAGTTGTAGTCTTCACCCTATGCAGTACCCCCAGTATTGCCCTTTATATAGAGCCCCCAGCAGTGGTCCCTCGATGCAGTGCCCCAGTGGTAGTCCCCTCCCCCCTATGTAGTGCCCCTAGTAGTAGTCCCCTCCCCCTATGCAGTACCCCTACTAGTAGTCCCCTCCCCTTGTAGTGCCCCTAGTAGTAGTCCACCACTTGTAGTGCCCCCAGTAGTAGTAGTCCCCCCCTTGTAGTGCTCCCATTAGTAGTAGTCCCCCCCTTGTAGTGCCCCCAGTAGTAGTAGTCCCCAGTAGTAGTAGACCCCCCCTTGTAGTGCCCTCAGTAGTAGTAGTCCCTCCCTTGTAGTGCCCTCAGTAGTAGTAGTCCCCCCCTTGTACTACGCCCAGTAGTACTAGTCCCCCCCTTGTAGTGCCCCCAGTAGTAGTAGTCCCCCGCTTGCAGTGCCCCCAGTAGTGGTCTCCCCCTTGTAGTGCCAGTCCCCCCCCCAGTAGACACACTTAATTAAATAAAAACACTTGCCTGAATCCCCGCTCCCGCCGCCGCCATCCACTCCTCCTTCTGTCCTCCCGGGCCGGGCCGCTCTGCATTATGGGAGAGACGTCTTGACATCATGACGCCTCTCCCATTACCCACTGCGGGAGTCGGAAGATGGAGCGGCTCCTGAAGTGGGCGGAGCAGCAGCTAATGAGAGTCTATCAGACTCTCATTGGCTGCTGATCAAAACAAACACAAAGCTGCCGGAGCACTGGGGAATCCTCTTCTTCCTGGTGTCGACAGGTTTGCCCCTTCAGCATGAAGTCATCAAGTCACATACTCAAGTGGCAGGGCTGGCACATGGTGAAAAATTCCCCTGCTCTGGTGCTGCATTTCTTAAATACCCCTTTATTTTCTAGAAAAAAAAAACCTATGTATCTTTACTGTAACTTCTCATCCCTGTATATCTATATTTTGTATCTTGTGTTTTTAATCTGCACAGGTATCTATGTTAAAAATAACACGTGCATGTATTTTTTTTAAATGAACTAGTCCACACCATCTCCAGCATTCAAACTGATGAGTAAATGGGCCTTATTTAAAACGCCTCCTTACACCTCCCCAACGCCGTAGCAGTTGTCCATTCGCTGATGCAAAGAACAATTTTGTTTCTTTCATCCGATGACAGCAAGTGGATTGCCATTATAGTTATTTGTGACATTTCAGCAGATTATTACTGTGGGGTTCTGGGAAACACTGTAATTTCACACAGCGACTGCTACATTCATTTATACGAACTGCGTTCTGGGAGGAAGAAAAAAAAATCCACAGCTAATAAATACCAAGTAAACACTCTCCTTTAAAACAGTATAATAAAGCACAGAGCCATGTCCATTGTATAACAGATGGACCGTGCAGCTTATTTGCTGCATCAACAAGGAGATAAACAGTTAATTCCGCTCGGTCAACTTTTTGATTACTCTTTTCACAACATATTTACGTCAAGTGACTAAGAGAAGATTTAATTTTATGTTACTTTATTACAGTGATTGCATGAAAGGCAGCAGAAAGCAGTTGGACGGAACAGTAGCTTTCTTATAATTTACAGACTTGCAGTACTTAATATATAATGCAATAATCTATGCTGTGCCATTTGTCATTTGGACTAGACCACAGATTATAGCTTAGGGCATCGCATCTGTGAGCATATCTGGCAGGAAATGGTCTAAAAGCTTCAACAGCTGAGCATGATGTCTCGGCCTAGTTGGAAATATCAACCTTTACTACAAAGGTCACGGCAGGCCCCAGCCATGACAGCCAAAACTGTTACGCACATGACTGATATACATATAGTACACAGGCTGTCTGATGTCTGCTGCAATCTTGCTGGCTGGTTAGTGGCGAGTCTTAATTAATGTGACAATTTTGTGTAGGAAATGCCGTTTGGGAGCCTGAATGGAGCATATTGATGTCCCACTGGGCGCAGCCCCTGTTGTTTTGACAAATTTGCCTCAGCATTTATCAATCAGCCCTACAATAGCAAGCGCACTGAATATCTAATTCAGCCATTCTAGCCGGGACTAATAGTGCAAGATAGCATGTTATTCAATTTGCACTTGTTAGAGATGTCCTACTAGCACTGAGCAATTTGCCTGCTCACTTCACAAATGAAAAAAGATATTCGCTGTGTCTGATTCACTTACATGAATTACAATCAAAATTTTAATTAGCATGTCATCATGGAAATAATTTATTGCTCCCGGGTAGTTGTGCTAGATTGGACTTGCTATGTTTGCCACTTGTATTCAATGGCCGCTTAATATTAATAGGACGTGTACTAAAATATCCAGTTGAAAAAAATGGTATTTATGGAAATGACATGGATGCAATTTTTGCAGTTTAGCATATTGCTTAAAAAAAACTATATAGGTTGTAATTTGAGAAAGGGATATTAAGAAACATAGGTTGTAATTTGAGAAAGGGATATTAAGAAACACACTTGGCAATGGTAATATATGATGATTAAAACACATATTTACAATTGCAGTTTGTTTATGTAATGACAGAATTACCTCATTCCTGAGATTAGAGCACAAATGCATAAACAGTCTGGGAAAGATAAACTACTGGCATATTTAATAGCATATATAGTATTATTTTTAGCATACAACCTACCCGAATGAAAGCCAGTGCGGGCTGGTGGACTCAGGCAAGTCATTATATTCTGAGAGAAGAAAAAATCATTTAAAAAAAAAAAATAACAAACATATATTGGGATTTTATTTATTTATCGCCCCAGCTGTTTTGCTTCACCTATGTTCCTCCCAATCGCTCAATGGCACTACCCTTGCCGATATATCATCTATATAAAAGAAACAAGTCTACAAATAAAGTGTAGTACGGTAATTTAAAATAATTATTGCTATTAGTGCTGCTAGTAAATGTAAGAATAAAATGTATTCAAATGATGAAACGTGGCAGTACCTTCAATTCTACTGCCGAAGCTTAAACCTACATGGCCTGTCCACAGATCCGGGGCCAAATTAATTAGATGCGAATTGCGCCACGGAATGCAATTGCACTTTGCAGCAACGCTGCGGATTTTCGTTCGCTCCCATAAAGGTGCACACTAAAATTCACGATTTTGCCATGATGCCAGGTTGTACCTTATATGGCAAATATACGCACACCAACACATCGCCGGTATGGTGCCTTACTATTGCACTGACCCCATCTTGTTTATTCTAAACTCTCTTTGGTTATTTTAAATGACACATAATAAAATTAAATAGATTAATGGTCATTGCAGACTGTGATCATCATAACAGGTCATTTGTGTGACTGATTATTAAAAGAACAACATATGTGAGTGCTTTCTTGCTTTGTATGCTTTGCTTCTTAGATATATTTAATGATTTTTTTATTTGGATTCCAAAACATCTAATAAAAGTAATTTGCTGATGGTGAGAGAGACAGTTAGTCTCAGACGGCGGCTCTTATACAGACCCATCTTCTAGTCTCCAAGGTGTGCTTATTGTTCTTCCTGGCGGGAGGCAATCGGGAAGCCGACTGCCTAAATACCGGCAGCCGGCTTCCCGACTGTCTTATCCCGGCAAGGGTGAAATGCCGGGCGTCTAGATGTAGACGCCCGCATTTCCCCGACGCCGGGTGACCGGCACCCGGCATCACGATCGTAGTGATGCCGGGCGCCGCGAGCGGACAGCCGTGGGGGGGAGGGTTAGGTTTAGGGCTCCCGGGGGGGGACTTAGGGTTAGGCACCCCCCGGGAGAGTTAGGGTTAGACTAGGGGGAGGGAAGGTTAGGGTTAGGCACCCCCGGGGGGGACTTAGGGTTAGGCACCCCCCGGGGGGACTTAGGTTTAGGCAGCTGGGAAGAGGGTGGTTAGGGTTAGGCACTTAGAGGGGGGATTAGGGTTAGGCACTTGGGGGGGAAGTTAGGGTTAGGCACCCCTAAGGAGGGTTAGGGTTAGGGGGGTTAGGTTAGGTTAGTGGATACTTACCTATCCACGATCGGGATTTCCATGCGGCCGGCGGTATTTCATACCAATTCCTCCCTGGCTGGTTCCTCATCCTTCCGGGAGGTCTCACTGGTTATACATGCTTCCTGGTGCTGGGACACTCCTCAGGCATTGGCCACTCATACTTGGTGCCCCCCTCCCGGGTGTGGCTCCGTGATATCTGAGATGCCCCAAAACACATGAAAGACCTTCTTCAATAGGTGCCTAATCACTGGTATTGATGCCAGCCAGGCATTGTTCCATGAAACAGCCCTGAACTACTGGGCTACAGAGTATTGCTCCTCTGTAAGCTGCTACTTCTTCAATATTCTTGCTGGTCTCAAGAAATCATCACCTGGCTAGCAGTAATGGTTGAAGCATACAAAATAAATCAGTAGCAACCAAGAATAACAATTATAGTGGTGCTTCAAATTGTCAATTATTTTTATTATTTGCAGCAGGTACTGACACTGAGGGGTAAATTTACTAAAGAGAGAGTTTTTAGAAGTGAGTTTTAAAAGTGATGTTGCCCATAGCAACCAATCAGATTCTACTTAACATTTAACTAGCACCTTCTATAAGATAATAGCTAGAATCTGATTGGTTGCTATGGGCAGCATAACTTTTAAAACTCTCTTCTAAAAACTCTCACTTTAGTAAATTTAGCCCAGAAAGTCTGTTTTTTCAAAATGTGTAAAACTTTTTAAGCCCGTTAGATAAATCATACGGGAAAGCTTTAAAAAACATGGGATTTAATTTGCTTACATTTCGGTAAGTTATAAAGAAATGAAAGCTGCTGGCTTCAGAATAGTAAGTAGAGCTCTGAGTCTCTTTATTACTGATGTGAAACAGAAAATACATTGTTGTTAATTCCGATTTTCAAAATCTATTATTAGGACTAAAGTTAGACTTTATCAGAGATTGGTCTATCAGGGTTTGTCACATATGGCATATTGTAGGTTGATTTCCGTACATTTTGAGGAAAGCTTGAAAGGGAGATGTATCAAGGCTTGGAGAGAGATAAAGTGGAGTCACCCAATCGATCAGAGTCTGTCATTTAAAAAACTGTGCTAGATAAATGGCAGTTGGAAGTTGATTGGTTGCAAAACTTCAATTTATTTCTTTCCAATTATTGATACATCTCCACTTCATTAAGTATAAGATCACAATTAACTCAAATTCAGATACAAATACAGGTCATTTTACAGGGATCACAAGTATCTTCTAAAGCCCCTACACACTACATGATATCTTTAATGATTTGGCTGATTCCGACACATCGGAACGACAAATTGTTAAACTATGTGTAGTGTGTACGCAATACATTGTGGAGTGCGTGCTCCCATGGGGTCGTCAGCCTCATTGTCTGATGTGCGGCATGTAAGATCAGGCAATGCGGCTGACGATCCCTTGCAGCGCTGTACGTGGGGGCCGGCATGTCGGGCACCGGATCGCCCAGTGTGTACGGACCGCCCAATATTTCTGCCCGTTGGCAGCCGGGTCCTGTGTCGAATCGCTGGGTTACACACATCGTTTAGTGTGTAACCTAGCTTTAGACTAATAAATTGTGAATGGCAAATGACAACTGCTTAAATGACTACAGATGATCGCTATTGGTCGGGGCATGGAGGTCATCTTCCAACAGCATTAACAGAGTCCAAAAAGACTTGAAGTGCCTATGTCAATTTGGCCAATCACATGTGACTGATAGGACAGGCATGAGTGGATGACTGTATATATTTAGACATTTAGACATATATCAGTTGTCACATTCACATAAGTTGTCACAGGACTTGGTCTTGTGACCTGTTGCATTCATAAACATCTGTAGAGCCACAGCGGTTTTTGATAATCTTTGTTCCAGCTCAGAAATGCAAGACCAGCCAGAGTATATGTTTCTATCTGCCCACTTCATGAACACTTCCTATCCCTTGTAGGTTGTGGGGATATAAGGCAGAAACTCAGTAACCTCATGGTGTGATTATAGTGATCTATCCCCTAATCTATCTGCATTTGATCGATCCAAAACGATTGGATTTTGACCTTGCTTGTGTTTTACTACAATTCCGGCTCTAATACCTCTGGCTATAGATCTGACTATGGCTTTGTATAACCCTTTTGGATCCCTGCCTAAGCCCAGCTTGATCACTTGTAAACCGAACTGCTGGTTTTGGACTTTGTTAACCTTCTTTACCAACCAGCAATTGGGATCCTGTCCCTGAAATGGCGCAACAGTGCGCAAATAGCCAAGTCTCTTCAGCTTCAGGTGTTGCAAATCTTCTAGGGTGGTTAGATTTAATGGACAGATATAAAAATTGACAAACAAAAGTAATGCACTATAATAACCTACCTTAAACAAAATTAATCTCAAAGTGTGGTACCCCAGAACCTGGGTGTACCCCATGTTGAGAGTACTCACATGTATCTATGCAAAATTGTAATTTTTAAACAATATTGCAATCAGTGGTGGGCTGGGCCGGGGGGCAGGGTGCCATGTGCAGACTGCACCGCGTGTGTAGCGCTGACCGGACTCCGTCCGGTCAGCGCTACACAGCACAAACACACAGCCGCCGGAGCCGCCAGCTGTGTGTTTGCTGTAATCAGCAGCCACTGAGAGTCTGTCAGACTCTCATCGGCTGCCGCTGCTCCCACTGCGGGAGCCATCTTCTGGCTCCTGCAGTGGGTAATGGGAGAGCCGTCATCATGACGACGTCTCTCCCATAATGCAAAGCGGCCAGTGGAGCCGGTGGAAGCGTCGGGACAAGGAGCGGGAGTTTCAGGTAAGTGTTTTTGTTTTTTTTAATTAAGTCCCTCTCTACTGGGGGGGGCTACTGGGGACACTACCAGGGGGGGGGATTACTATGGGGGCACTACCAGGGGGGGATTTCTATGGTGGCACTACCAGGGGGGATTACTACTGAGGGCACTACCAGGGGGGTGGATTACTACTGGGGGCACTACAAGGGGGGGACTACTACTACTGGGGGCAATACAAGAGGGGGACTACTACTACTGGGGGCACTACAAGGGGGTGACTACTACTCCTGGGGGAACTACAAGGGGGGACTACTACTACTGGGGGCACTACAAGGGGGGGCTACTACTGGGGGCACTACAAGGGGGGGCTACTACTGGGGGCACTACAAGAGGAGGGGACTACTACTAGGGGCACTGCATAAGGGGGAGGGGACTACTACTAGGGGCACTACATAGGGGGAGGGGACTACCACTGGGGGCACTGCGAGGGACCACTGCTGAGGGCTCTAAATAAAGGGCAATACTGGGGGTACTGCATAGGGAGGAGACTACAACTGGGGCCACTATTTAAGGGACATTGCATAAGGGTTACCACTATTGGGGGCACTGCATGGGGGGGTGGACTGCTACTGGGGGCACTGCATAGGGGGTACCACTATTGGGGGCACTATATAAGGGGCTTACTACTGGGGGCACAAGGGGCACTGAACAGGGGGGACCACTACTGGGGGCACAAGGGGCACTGCATAGGGGGGGATCACTACTGGGGTACTACTGGAGACCTGCATAAGGGTGTTATCTCCTGTGGCACACGGGGGCACTGCATATGGGCACTACGACAGGGGGCTGCCCCTAATCTTTATTTTTACCTTACATTAATCCCATATGGACCCGCCTCCTCCCTGAAACACTTGAGGGGGGGCGGCGCCGTAGCACGCACGTTCTTCGGGCACCCTGGCTAAACGCTACTCCTCTGCCAGGGCCGCCTACATGCATTTGCCCCCCAGGCTAAAAGTTGCCAGCCAGCCCCTGATTGCAATGGTTGGAATTGTTGCTCTATTACTGTCAACAGCATATGTATATTATGGTTGTGACCCTTACATTGGGATATTATCCTTTTAAGTGGTGTGACCCTGCCTGCTTGGACTGGCTGCAGGGGCTCTCCCATCTCTGGCTGAGCGGGGGATCCTGTCTGCACTGATTGGAAACTGACTGTCATGTGACTACAGTGTATAAATAGGGGCCCTGCATTGACTGTTGGGGGGAACTCCTGAGGTAACTTGCTGTGAGGCAGGAGCTGTGCTGGCAGATTATCGCTGCCTGTTACTGGTGAAGGAGGTCAGGCATTCTCCATCATGTCTGCTGCTGGGATCTGTCTTAAGAAGGAAGAGAGCTCCGGATCTGCCCCTTTTCCTCCATGAGTGAAAGCTGTGGCTCAGTGCTGAGTATTGAGGGCTGTCTGTCTTTTGGTGGTGCTAAACACAGAGACCTGCCAACAAGGAACAGGTCTGTCAGTATACATGTCACAGCAGGTCACCATTCAGCTACTGTCACAGGCACATTCTGCAGGAGACATGTAGTAGTGAATTTCCCTTCTCTTGGTGATACAGCTGCAGCACCCAGACACTTGTACTAAACCATAACATAACCGGGACTAGATTAGGGAAGTTGACAATCCCAATCTTATATTAACATCAACAGCTCCTTTATGAGGTGTAGTGACTTTTATTCTTACAGTCAAACGTCCTCTTAGGTAATCAACCTGTCAAGCTGTCAGATGTTGTCATAGAGTAGAAGTGCTCAGGTTTGCAGCTCTTCCAGGTATCTGAGGAGAACTCAGCCCATATAAGTTGATTGCCCGAAACAGGGACTAATCAGAGCAATGAACATTTAATACCCCAAGCTATTAGAGTTTTAGCTGCACCAGGAAGGAGAACAACCCTAATTAGTCTTCAGACACTGCAGCCTAAAAGTATCAGCATTTCGCAAATACTGTTTAACCTTTTCGGATCCTAAGATGCTAATGGACTTAGTAAATTGCTATAGACACAGAACTGAGGTTTCCCCTACAGTGACTGTACGGTTAAGGAATTCTGAAGGGATTCAGGACCTCATTCAGAGTTGGTCGTTAGGTCCGCTCTATCGTAAGGGAAAAGGGGCCGGATATGCAAATGAAGCGATCGCAAGTTGCGTCACTAAGATGGGATCGTTAGCTGAACGAGCGAGGGTAAGAAGCAGCCGTAAGACTAAATACACGCCCCCTTCTCGATCGCAACACATGTCATCTCCGGGGTTATAAGGATTAATCGAAACCATCGGGACCCATCGGAGCTGATCGCAGAGCTTAAGGCTGACCATACCCTCTCTCAAGCACTACGATCTAGTCAGTGTAAAAACCACCCATGTCACGTGTGCCATGACACTACTTTGTTAATTATGCACTCCCATTAAACTCTGTTCGCATAGTCAGGCATGCCTACGTTCGGCTCTCCACTCCCCCGTTCACAAGCACCTTCCCCTGTTACCACCCACAAATGGCTCATTGTGTCACTCAAACTAACAACCTGGCTGTGTTCAAGGAGAGAGAAATTTCCGATCGCTATAGCTAGTTTGCGCATGCGCATTGCAAATCTTACGCATGCGCAGTGTAGCGAGCATCACTGGGTATAACCGACCGGCCGCTTACGACCGACTCTGAATAAGGTCCTCAGTGCCCATCACTTAAATCATCACCCGGGTTTGCACCTTACAAGGGCCCATCATAACAACAACAGTCTTGCTAAGGCCAGGATTCAGCGTCAGTTTACAGCCTTCTTTAAGGAATTCAATTATTATCTACCTATGTGCACCAACTTAAAAGTGTCTGGCCAGAACGCACCAATTTTCATAATAACATTATAGTGTGTTATGGTGCATACACACGGAATGATCATCAACGATAACTACATCGTTGAACGATCTCATGGGTGTGCTGGATGATCGATTTCGATTATCCAGTACACCTCCAACCCACCAACGATGGCTAGCGATGGGTCCCTACAGTAAGCTGATCGATATCGACCAGGTTGGCCTGCATGCACGGGCGATGGACGATATCTTTATGTTGGTGGGTTGGAGGCACCGAAAAATGCACTATATGAATGGTAACGATATGATCAATATCGTTATCGTTCATATCGTGCATATTAATGGTACCGTGTGTACGCACCTTTACTAGTACTTAGCTTAGGTAAAGTTCAAATTAATGCAGAAGGATACTTACTTATGATTTAGGAAAACATTTATGTTATAACTTGTGTATCTAATGTGAACTACTAACTCAATTCTCCCCTACCGTAAATGCACTAAAGAAGTTCCAGTTTAATAAATATTTTGTTTCTGTTTGTAACTGTGTGTGTTATATAAGTGAGAAAAGTTTGCCTTCAAATACTGTGGTATTGTGAAAACCCATCTATGTTAAACTTAATGTATTGTTCCATCAGAGAACTAAATTGTTCTTGAGTAAAGAAAATTCCTCTTTAAAATTAAAGTGTTGGTTATTGTGCTTAGGACCACGCCATACTCCTTACCTCTCGGTTGAAACTGAAAGAAACAAGAGGAAAACATAACAGTTCAGAGGAATACACCCTTACCCCACCTGATGAGTTTTCACAAAAGCACCATGCTTTATAAAAAAAAATAAAAAAAAATATTAATTTGTAAAACAGTGTGGGGAATAATTTAAACTATTGCTTTACTAAGGAAAAAAATACTGTTTTTTATAACTTTAGTTTATTTCCTTACAAGAACATTAAGCTATATCAACTATTTAATTATTTTGTATTAATTTGCATAGCTTTAATGTATCCAACACTGAACTATCTTTTCTACAAATTTATTATATTTACTGGTTGAATAAAGCAAAAAGAAAATTTTGATAAATGTTACTAGGCACATTTATTGCACCCATAAATTTCTCAGAACAAAGTGAGCTTGGCCATTGGATATCTGGAACTAGCTCTTTGTCACAGAATTTGTTAGCATTTGCGTTAATGATAGACCTAGTCCGATACCTATAGCTATCAATGCATGTATGGATGAAAAGAAGTACTAAGTGGATTTTCCACATAAGGCAACAAATAAAAAGAGAGGGGCTTTCTTATTAAAAGAATGGGAGCCCTCATAATGCCAAGGCTACTGCTATAAATTTATTTGGACGTCTTTAAAGCACCCACCAGAACCTGTTTTTGGACAAGGCTATAATTTGTTGAAATAACACCCATGTCTAAATTGCCATACTAGTCTGCTAAAACCGCTGAATCTGGTTCATAATGGATAACAAAGAAACATAAAACACACAAAAGCACATAGACATGAAATATATCATTTCTCTATACACAAACTTACCTGGAGGCATTCACGCTTCATCTAACACATTAAGCAGCAGAAAGGAGATAGTGGTCATAAAAGAATGGAACGCTACTTGTTGTAGTCAAAGTACCATTAAGTATTCTAAATAAGCCATTCAGAAACAGCGGTAAACATAAAAATTGGATGACAGCTCTAACAAGAGTTATGTTTAATAGACTCCGTGTTAACACAAGATTTACAATGACAAATCTTTTTAGAAAATCCAAATGCTCTGTACTCTCAATAGAGAGAAAGCATCTCTTGGCACAATGGCCACGCAATTCTATATCTTACAGACACTGCTGAAATAAATGGACCTTGACAAATTAGATGTTCCAGGTCATTTTCAGCCCTTGCAAAATATTATTTGATGGTGCCATATTAAATGGGATGAAAGCTGGCTGCCTTGTATCCATTTCATTTTTGTATCCAATGTTTATTGTCCAAGACGGACAAAGAAGTCACTTGAAATTTTTTATTTATTTATTTTTTTGTTCGGTTGCCTCCATGAAAAAAAACCTTGAAATTTGAATAGCGGTTTCATAATTAAATGGAAGAAAACAAAATGAGACATTTTACTTGAAGGCGTGAAAAACAAATATTGGACTTTTTTTGTCCTGTAGAAAATGTTTTTGAATCAAAGATGCTTAAAGTGGACTAATGTAATTTAAAACAAAGATATAATAATAATAATAATAGCAAACCTGATTGAAAATACACTGGGTCTGATTCAGAGGCGCACGCTATTTGCGTGCACTCGCTCTGAATCAGGGCGTCCCTATTTTTTTAAATCCGGCCTCCAGGGTGCTTGCACAGCTGTGGGTGACCACCCACAGCTTGTGCGAGCGGTCTGGTGATGGTCACAATAATCGCGACCATCGGCATTGCGAGAAGACCTTTGTGGTAGGGTTCAGCACTCGCAATGCCAAGTGGTCTTCCAGCTCTAATGTCAGTAGGGCCACCCACAAATGGCAGGCGTTCCCCCTCTACCCGCCTAGAAAACGGGGCGAGCTGTTGATCAGCCGGCCCATTTTGCTGCGAGCTCCGGAGCGAGTGAAGGTCTCACTCGCTCAGGGGCTCACGCACGCTGCACGTGTGCACTGGGCCACCATCGACCCACTTGCAAGCGCTATGCGCTCACGAGCGGGTCTGAATCAGGCCCACTGTAACAAATTAACAAAATGTCACCATTATATAAAAATTCTTATGTCATTTGGAGCTACAGTAGGCCTGTTGCAGCAGTGCATTTCAGGGACAGGATCTCAACTGCCAGTTGGTAAGGAAGGTTAACAAAGTCCAAAGCCAGCAGTTTGGTTTGCAGGTGATCAAGCTGGGCTTATACAGAGATGCAATAGGGATACGCAAAGCCATAGTCAGAACTGTAGCCAGGGGTATTAGAGCCAGAATTGTAGACAAACACAAGCAAGGTCGAAGTCCTTGAAATCCAATAGAAACAGTCACAAGATCAAGTCCTGGGTGGATCATCAGTACCTTTTCTTGCATGAATGTGACGATTTATATATGTCTAAATATATACAGCCACCCACTCATGTCTGTCCTATCGGTCACATGTGGTTTGCCAAATTGACATAGATACTTCCGGTCTTTTTGGACCCTGTTAGTGCTGTTGGATGATGACCTGCATGCCCAGACCAATGGTGATCATCTGTAGTCATATAATTACATATCATTTTCCATTCACAATTTATGAGTCTTAGAAGTCCTATTATTCCAATCGATACTTGTGATCCCTGTAAAATTACCTGTATTTCTTTCTATATAAATTTGAGTTAAATGTGATCTTATATTCATCTGAAGGAGATATGTATCAATCATTGGAAAGAGATAAAGTGTAGAAGTTGCCTATAGCAACCAATCAACTTCCCACTG
This sequence comes from Taudactylus pleione, assembly GCA_031769625.1. Lineage (NCBI taxonomy): Eukaryota > Metazoa > Chordata > Amphibia > Anura > Myobatrachidae > Taudactylus > Taudactylus pleione. The sequence goes on from JAUIMM010000091.1 coordinate 12,858,182, forward strand.
CCGTACTTATGTACCCATTTAAAAAAACAAAAACTAATTATAATTTTGATCACTTTTATTTTACTTAAATGAACAATGATAAATGTAAATAGAGTATAAAAGAGATGTACAGTATATAGAAGATAAATTATATAAATCATTATTGAACTTAACAAACTACTAAACAGCCACAAATCTAACACATTTCTCTCCACTTATTTGTTTGTTTAATGAATATCCCAGTCGTGATAATAAGTTGTAAACGAAACAAATGCAGGTGCACACTCTAACCATGCTGAACCTAATAATAATACTGATAAATTGCATCAAAGAGGTTCTTAGCATCATAATGGCCATAATTATGGGCTGGCCCACCGCGTCCAGTGACCTCTATCAGGCAGGTCCCTAACACTATTTTGGAACAAATACAGGGCACGGGACCCCCAGGCCAACCCAGCAGAACCGCCCCATGGCATCACACTAGTGTGAGATTTAAAGTGAAGGTCAAAGAATAATAAAGAAATGCCTATGTGTTAAGTCCTACATAAGTAGGAGGTTATAATTAAAAGTGTATAAAGTGCTACATATATAAAAATACAAACTAAAGAAGTGAAAAAATGTACATTATGATGCCATGAAACAGTCCAGGCACAGCAACCCAGAGAGCCCTGCGCCCCAATACAGTCCCAAAACTGACACACAGCATATATATAGTAGGTCTTACCCACAGTGTGCCTTATTAGATGTGCAGTCTTGGAGTGCAAGGACTCCTTGCTAATTAAAAACACCCAGGAACAGATGGAAGGGTGCTAATCAAGGTGGAAGGAGTCTCGTCCTTCCAGTGTACATACATATACACAGTACAGAATACATAGGGAGAGGGGCCCTAGATTGCACACCCTAAGCACAATGTGATGTGCTACCTGCTGAGACTTGTAGTGCTGCAAGCAGAAAACAAAACAAAAGCAGGTGCACACTCTAACCATGCTGAACCTAATAATAATACTGCTAAATTGCATCAAAGAGGTTCTTAGCATAATGATGGCGATAATTATGGGCCTGCCCACCGCATCCAGGTGACCTCCATCAGGCAGGTCCCTAACACTCCTATGGAACAATTATAGGACACGGGACCCCCAGGCCAACCCAGCAGAACCGCCCCATGGCATCACACTAGTGTGAGATTTAAAGTGAGGGTTAAAGAATAATAAAGAAGAAAGCCTATGTATTAAGTCTTACATAAGTAGGAGGTTATAATTAAAAGTGTATAAAGTGCTACAAATATACAAAATAATAAGTTGTTATTGAATTATTGTTATTCATTTTTCTCATGTATTAAGGCTGAAATAAAGTAGATACTGTATGTATATGGATCTTACGTATAAAAGGGACTCACTCATTCAACCACCTGTCAACCTTGTGCTTTTCCACAATGTTTTTTATTAAGCCACTTTGCAGAACTCAATACTCAATATACTCTCCACCTTTTATGTGTGGACAACAATTACATGGTCATTGAAATTGTACTTATGATTCACTCATAGCTGAGTTCAGGTTTATTATTTTCTTTCTTCCAGTTCTCTATTTTTGTTTGTGTGAATGAATAAATAGTTCCCCATTAGAGTTGGAAAGCCACTAGTGTTTGCTTAGATAACAGTGAAACAATACGTATGTCAAACACAAATGCGCTAACCAGCAGTTTTGCTGACTTTCAGGGAGTCAATGGAGATAAAAGAAGGCCTGGAGATGCTAAATAGGTCCATGCTCAGCTTCAATCAACATATATGGCGTGCCAGCACATACGTAGTGAAGACCCATATGACCTTTTAATTCCAAAACAGAAGAGCAAAGAAGGTCACAGGGAGGTATACCAGGTCCCCCAAATTATTCCATGTGGCCCAGAGAGTGAGTGGCCTATGTATGAGAATAATTATTCCTCTTTATTAGCCCACAAGTACAATATAGGGGGTAAATTTACTAAGAACTACATTTTTGGTGAGTTTGGGCGAGTGCAAACTCACGTGAGTTTAGGCATGTTTTTCATCTCGCAAATTTACTAAAGACAAACTTGAGTGAGTTTGGAAGTGAGTTCTCTCTTTTCACTGTTAAAAATCATGTGAGATTGCAAACTCGACTAAACTCACCATTGGCCAAACTAGGAAGTACTTTACATGAAAAAGATGCGACTAGCAAATTTGCTAAGAATCGAGATTACAATCTCGGGTGGGATTGTAGCAAACTCACTTATAATTTGAAGTTTCAAATAGACCACCTACTGAGCTGCGAGTTTGTCAGAAACATACACAGATCAGTGTGATTTGTATATGTTTCTGCCTGAATACCTAACAGGGTTCCTAAAGTTTATTCTGCAGTTCTCACCATTGACGTCAATGGAGGGAGCCGTTCATTGGCTGAGAAAGGCGGGGACTCACCTCTCTCAGCCAATGAATGCTCAAATACGACTCTACAACAAAGGCTAGAGCCGCGTCTGAGAATTTAGTTTGGGAGATAACAACGATCCTGGTTGTTATCAGTTGTGTGAATCGCGACTTTCATTTTTTTGTTTTAAGAAGACCTTGGATGCCTACTTTGGACAAGGGGACCACTTTCACGTCTTGTGTGTTGTGTGTTTTTTTACACATTTCTTTACAGGTGAACTACAGGTACCAGCGAGCTCTTAATGTTCTGCATGCTGGTACTTGTGGTTCTCCAAGTACCAGCATGCAGGGAAGGCTTGCTGGGACCTGTAGTTCCACTGTAAAGACAATGCTGATATGTCTATTTTTTACACACTACATACACTATCAACCCGTCACCCACCACCCTAGGGTGGCGGGGATAGTCCTGGTCTATCAGCATAGGCCAGGGGTGCCCTGGAGAGGGGGACCCCTTTATTGGGGGGGTTCCTAACTCCCCAGGGTTCCCTGGCCTGGGCTCACTAGCAGTCAGGACTGATGCTGCGGCTGGGGGGCCCTGTGTGGAATCAGCCCCCCACTAGAAAGGGTCTGTTGCTGGTTTTAATTATAGGGGGACCCCTACACAATTTTTTTCCCCCTATAATTAAAACCAGGACTGGCCCTGCAGCCTAGTGCTGGTACCTAATTTCCAGTGGAACCATACTCGTTTTGTTCCCCATAATTTTAGGTACCAGGACAAGTCTGAGGCTGGTTAGGCTTTTGGGGGGGACACTATGTAATTTTTTTTTAAAATATACCCTATTTAAACTATTTACAGGCAGAAACATACACAAATCACAATGATTTGTGTATGTTTCAGCCAACTCTCAGCTCTGGAGTGTTTAAAAACTTAAATTTGGCAGAGAGTTTGCAGGCATCTCACCCGAGATTGTCATCTCGATTCTTGGTAAATTTGCGAGTTGTATCTTTTAGGTGAAAAGTACTTCCGAGTTTGCCCGATGGTGATAAGATTCGAGTTTCCTATCTCACCCGAATTTTACTAGTGAGAAGAAAGAAATCTCTCTCTAACTCACCCGACTTTGCCTTTAGTCAATTTGCGAGTTGAAAATCATGCCTAAACTCTCCTGAGATTGGCATCTCGACCATTCTCGATTCTTAGTAAATATACCCCCTGGTTCCTAAAATTATGGGGAACAAAATGAGTAAGGTTCCACCATAATTTAGGCTGCAGGGCCAGTCCTTGTTTTAATTATAGGGGGGGAAATGCATCACGGTCCCCCTATAATTAAAACCAGCACCGGACCCAATCCTAACAGGGGGTAATGCCGCAGTCCGGAGACCCTATTACCGGGTCTCCAGGGCCAAAGCATTCTCACCCCAAGCCGGTCAGGCAAAGCCAGGGATCTCAAGGGAGTTGAGGACCCCACAAAAGGGGTCCACTCTCCCGAAACCCCAGACTTGGTCTGAAGCCCGGGGCTCTTCCCCGCACCCTTGGGCTGTGGGTACGGGGGTAATAAAGTGGAAAATAGTAGTAAACTATTGTATTTTAAAGATGAACTACAGGTGCCAGCATGCCTGCCCTTTTGCACTTGTGGAACTACAAGTGCCATCAGATGGCCGGCACCTGTGCCTCTACTGTAAAATAAATAGTTAAATAAAGACACAACACATACACCATATATACTAAAAGTTTATTACACACCTACCTCACTCACACATACTTACCTACTGCCAGATATTCGCGTCCCTTTGTCCCATGTAAAATCCGGGAGGAATGCCCTGAAAAAAGATCCTATACTCACCTCTATCCTCGTGCTGATCTCCGTAGCATCCAGGGGGGTCTTTGCAAAAAAAACAAACCGAGTACTCGATACACATACTTACCATTAGCGTTCTATGTGTGTGACCACATACACCGCTGACCGGCTCCTGACTGTTCAGTGAGAACTGTCAGGAGCTGCCAGACAATCAGCGGCTGCTAACTGTAGAGCGACCGCTTATTGGCTCTGGTTCCTGACTCACTGAACAGCCCACGTGGGAACTGTCAGGAGCCGGAGCCAATCAGCCGCCACACTACAGTTAGCGGCTGCTGATTGTCTTGCGTCTCCTGACAGTTCTCACTGAGCAGTCGGGAGCCAGTTAGCGGTGTATGTGGTCACACACATACATCACTAATGGTAAGTATATGGATCAGGTGGCATTTTTTTTTTTTTGCAAAGACCCCCCTGGATTCTACGGAGACCAGCGCGAGGATGGAGGTGAGTATAGGAACTTTTTTGCAGGTCACTCTACACGGATTTCTACATGGGAACATCTGGCAGCAGGTAAGTATGTGTGAGTGAGGTATTTGTGTATTAAACTTTTACTGTATACGGTGTGTGTGTACTGTCTTTGTTTATTTATTTTACAGTGGAGGTATGGGTGCCGGCCGCCTGCTGGCAATTGTAGTTCCACAAGTGCCAAAGGGCAGGCATGCTGGCACCTGTAGTTCCACTGTAAAATACAATAGTTTACTTTGGTTTAACCCTTTATTACCCCCGTACCCACAGCCCAGGGGTGGGGGGAAGAGCACCGGGCTTCAGACCAAGCCTGGGGTTTTCGGGCATTTTTTTCCCCCTATAATTAAAACCAGGACTGACCCTGCAGCCTGGTGCTGGTTTCTAAATTATGGTGGAACCCTACTCATTTTATACCCCATAAATTTAGGAACTAGGACTGGCTGGCAAGTCCGGGGCTAGTTAGGATTTTGGGGGCTGGACCCCACGTCTTTTTTTTATATGTTAACCCGTTTTTTACAGGTACAACATAAGCAGCTTTCACATATCTCACTGATATGTGCAGGCTGCTTGTTTTGGTGAGTTTCACAGAGAGAAAACACTGCAATCTCAGGTGAGTTATCTCATCTAAACTCGCAACTAGGGGGAGAAATCTCGATCTGCTTCACCATCAGAAAACTCATTCTCAGCTAAACTCACTTCTTAGTAAATTTGCGAGTTGCAAAATGGAAAACTCACCCGAGTTTCGGTGAAGTAAAGAGTGTTTTAAAAAACAAAACTCGACCAAACTCGAATCTTAGTAAATTTACCCCTAAGGGTCATTTTAACAAAAAAATTATCTAGACAAGATACAGTAGGCCAGACAAATTTAATATGTGTAGCTGCAACTTGTGTCTCAGGTCCATATGCTACATTCTCACTGAACTGCCTCATATGTATGTTGTGATACTCATAGGGATGATATCCAGGTCAACAGTGACCATGTTGACATTCCTAATGTCGACACCACAATGTCAGCATTAGAATGTCAACATGAATCAACATCTTGATGGATACCATGTCGACATGTTCATAATGTTGCTATTTGAAATGTTGTCCTGTGAAATGCCGACATTCCTAGAATGCTGACAGTTAGACACCATCGGGATGTTTAGGGATAGGCTGTGGGAGGGGAGGTAGGGTTAGGCTGTGGCGTTGAATTAAGGGGCCGGTTAGGGGTTAGCGTTAGCAATACTTCACTCCATAATCACTGCAGGATCTGCCGGAAGTACTCAGAACATCACCGACATAGACACCGCTGGAGCCGCCAGACCAACCGTAACAGGTAAGTTACCACTAGACCACCAGGGACGTTTGGTCAACATTCTAATCATGTTGACATTTAATGAGTGTCGATATCATGGGTGTCGACGTGGTCAATGTTACATGCCACGCATACCAACATGCTACATGTCGCCATTATGACCATGTCAACATACCATCATGATGAATGTCGACAAAATATACCACACCCGACATAAATGCATACAATATAAATAAACACCTGACAAAATTACCTGAATGACTGTCTAACAGGCAAGGTTCCACAGTCTGCGTCAGAGCATAGACGGTGCATCAGGAGCATCTGACCAGGAGAGGACCTACAGTAGTATTCAGAAACATGCAGTCAGAGTAGGCAGAGGAGTCAGAGCCTTCCCTGTCATACTCCTGAGATTTGATATAAAAATGATTAAAATAATACTAAGAAGATATTTATAACTTATAAACATTTTCTTTGTTTATTGTAATAATTTTTATAGTTAACACTGACCAGCTTTATGGAGCTCCCTGGGATTGTAGGGAGATGAGAGATGAGGCAGCAACAGCTCAGCCTCGCTTCTGTATAGTCAGACATTGCTTGCAGGGCTGGGGATGGAGCCACACCATGGGAAGTAAGCTGCACAGAAAGTGAGCTAATAGAGGCATGCCTTTAAGTATGGGGGATATGCCTTGAGCACTGATGGACACTTTGGATGTGTCATGTGACCAGGAAGTGCACTGCAGTGTTTAGAGATTGGAATGCAGTCAGCAGCAGCAAGAGAAGACACAGTGATGCAGATAGGAGAATAAATGGACACTGAAACTTAGTGTAGTGAGGGGAGAGTTACAGTGAGTAGGGGGTGAGACAGGCTCCCAGTACTCAGACCCATCTCCATGTGTGCCTCCTCAGGCATTGACCTCACCACACGTCACTAGTAGTATGCAGTAACTTCCTCACTCACACTCATGCCCCTCCAAGCACAATTCACAGCCTGTCCCTGGCCAATTCACCATAGCAGTAACTATACATTTTAGATCCTGGAGCAAGATTAAATATTGATGCCTCTTAAGCACTCAATTGTACCCATATTAACCTAAAATATTTGTTTCATGCAGCCCCCTTTCAACATTGCACCCTGGATGATTCCCCATTTCGCACAGACCTAGTTACAATACTGCAAATTCACAGACCCTCAAGATCAATTTGTGACACTCATTCTAGATCAAATTCATTGCTACCCCTGGCCACTTTACAGCCTAAATTTATATCAGGTCAATTCATGCACACCTACAGTTAATTAATGCACTCTCTTTAATTTTTCCTCCTCAAATACTGCTCCCAGCACCTCAATTCATTGCTCCACCACTGGGATACACACAGAGAGGCACAGACTGGGGCGCACAAAATGAGGCATAGACTGAGGCACACAGAGGGAAGCACAGACTGGAGCACACAGAGGAAAGCACAACTGGGGCACACAGAGGGAGGCACAGACTAGGGTACAAAGAGGGAGGCACACACTGGGGAAGGGTTGGGTACAGGATCCTGACGGTCAGGATGCCGACAGTCAGAATACCAACACTGGTATCCCAACAGTCAGAGTCCCGACAGATTTCTTTAAGTATTCTAACCCTTACTCTGACTCTCCCACTAACCCTAACCCTTGTGTCCCACAGACTAACCCTAACCCTCCTGTCCCGCTGCCTAACCCTAACCCTCCAGTCCTACAGACTAACCCTAACCGTCCTGTCCCACAGACTAATCCTAACCCTCCTGTCCCACAGACTAACCCTAACCCTCCTGTCCCGCAGACTAACCCTAACCCTCCTGTCCCACAGACTAACCCTAACCCTCCTGTTCTGCAGCATAACACTAACCCTACTGTCCCGCAGAGCACCCCTAACCCTCCTGTCCTGCAGCATAACCCTAACCCTCCTGTCCCACAGACTAACCCTAACCCTCCTGTACTGCAGCATAACCCTAACCCTCCTGTCTCGCAGACTAACCCTCCTGTTCCGCAGCCTAACCCTAACCCTCCCCTCCCACAGCCTAACCCTAACCTTCCCCATAGAGCTTAACCCTAACCTCCCTCCTAACCCAAAGCCTCCCCCTAGCCCTAATACTTACCTCCACAATCTGTTGGTATTCTGACTGTCGGGATGCGGCGGTCAGATTTTTGACAGTCAGGATGCTGACTACATCCCCTTAAGTACACAGAGGGAGACATAGACTGGGCAACACAGAGGGAGGCACAACTGGGGCACACAGAGGGAGACACAGACCGGGGCACACATGGGAGACACAAACTGGGACACACAGAGGGAGGAATAGACTGGGGCACACAGTGAGGCACAGACTGTAGCATTCAGAGAGAGACTTAGACTGGGGTACCAGAGTAAGCATAAACTGGGGCACACAGACAGAGGCACAGATTGGGGCACACAGAGGGAGGCACAGACTGGGGCATAAGGGAGGCACAGACTGGGGAACACATAGTGAGGCACGGGCTGGGGCTTACAGATGGATGCACAGACTAGGGCAAGAAGGTGTTTCCCCTGTAGTCTCCATTCAAATCTCTAATGGTACATGCACATTCCCATCTAGCCCCGCCCCCTACTCTGACTTCGAACCTACAGTACCTCTCCTTTCCACTCATGCTCAGCAGCTGAATATAATTAGTAGCTGGGTCAGTGGCCCAGAAAGTCTGTAATGGTAGCACCCTATGGGGGCAGTTGCCTGCCTGCCCCTTGCTCCTAGTATCACTAGAGCCCATTCATTTATTTAATATGCCTTATTTGCCCTTCTAAAGATCCCGGTGCAAACAAATTGTCCTTATTTATTGTAACGTACACTAGTTTTATATGAGTACCAAAATTACTGTAGCATTACATACTTTAAAAAATATTAATTAAAAAAATGAACAAAAAATACAATTACGGCTTCTCTTTCTTTTACCTCTTTTTCTTTTTCAGCTTAATATAAATTTCATGGGTTTTTTTTACATATAAACATGTAGGTATCAACTGTTTTTCTTTTGTATATGACTAGAAAACATATTAATAAAGAAATAGCATTTTATTTCCTCCATTGAGTACCATGCTCGGAACAGTAGTAAGAAACTTTAGTCTAACAATGTAGTACAGTGTTATGCAGGGAACCACCTGCTGCCTCAAATCTCCCAAATTAAAGCCTCTTCACAAAAGAATCACACATTAATAATAATAAGTAATATTTATTATACATACACACAATAGAAGAAAATAGGAAATGTTCTCCGGTACATATTAGGCTATTGAAGCCATTGATCCAGCAGAAAATAAATTGAGAGTAATGATGAGTAGCTGATTGAGCTACATTTTGTTGATAATATTGGCATTTCGGTTTCTCATGGAGAGACCTTTAAAGATTAACCAGAGAACATGTGAGCTATCATTATGTCTATCTCAGTAATAAGAAAGAAAAAACAGGAGCAAAATCAAATGTCAATAATTGAGTTTATTTTGTACTAATGGATTAGAATCTGTTAGATGAAATCAAAAGAAGTAACATTTAAATAAGATTGTTCCAAAAGTGACTATTTTATTTATCCTATATCATCATTGGGGTTATTTGTAGAGGAAAGTCACAATGATTTTGTTCTACGACATGTCTTCTTCATGTTGTATGGAGGGAGATTTATCAAACCTTGACAAGTGGAAGTGTTGCCCATAGCAATCATTTTATGGAATGTACTAGATAAATGATACATGATAGCTAGAATCTTATTGGTTGCTATGTCCAACATCACTACTTGTCTTCTTCAGAAGGTTCGATAAATGTCACCCATGACCTCTGGACTCCTCTGCATAGACTTAGCCAAATGTGAACAGCTCAAGTGCACTAGATGCAAGTTTAAGTATTACGGGGGATTCAATTAAACGCGATGGACGCGATGTGCCATTTCAGAAAGCTTGTACCGTATACGGCCGATATGTGTGGGGTAGCAGAGCCACTATTGCTGAGATCAAAGAGCAGTGGAACATCCATTACAGACTAGCTGGGAGCTGCATATGAGATGAGGAGTCAAACTGAGATAAATCCACTATAGAGAGGGTACAAAAACCATTGGGAAAGAGGACACCAGAAATCAGCTGTTTTCCAAGAGAGATGCTGAATTGCCATTAAGGAAGACAGAGCCATGCAGTTAACAATATGGTGCTGCATGTGAGGTGCAGGAATAAACTACAGAGAGACACAGATACTATGTACTAAGCCTTGGAGAGAGGTAAAGTTGATGGAGATAAAGGGGTCTATTTTCTAAGCCTTGGATGGAGATAAAGTACCAGCCAATCAGCTCCTAACTACCATGTCACAGGCTGTGTTTGAAAAATTACACGTAGGAGCTGGTAGGTTGGTACTTTATCTCTCTCCACTTTGTCTCCATCCAAGGCTTAGTGAGTAGACCCCAAAGTACCAACCAATCAGCTTCTGTCATTTTTTAAACAGAGCCTGTAAAGTGACAGTTACAAACTGATTGGTTGGTAATTTTTCTCCGTCAACTTTATCTCTCTCAAAGGGTTAGTAACAGGCCCCTAACACTGTGGGGCAGATGTATGAAGCTCCGGATAGTGATAAAGTGGAGAGTGATAAATGACCTGCCGCTCAGCTCTTAACTGTCATGTTACAGGCTGTGTTTGAAAAATGTCAGTTTGGAGCTGATTGGTTGGTCGTTTATCACTCTCCAATTTATCACTTTTCAGAGTTTCATACATCTGCCCCGTGCTGTGTCTGTCTTCAGTGATCCTGCAATAAAAAGCAGGTATCTCCATTTGAGAGTGGAAGTCATTCCAGCCTTGCCTAACTTTGTAGGTGATGTTATCCCTAATTAATCTGGGTGAGAACTTTCCGGTTATTTTATCTAACAGTTAAGAAGCTCCTAATAACTCTACATTCATCCTGTTGTCCGCCAACTGACATCCTCATTTATTACATACTTGCAATACCCAGAGTAACTTATATAACTGATAAATAGCCGTATCCACACAATTAAGAAAACTGGTGTAACCCCATTTCCTCTACAAAGGGACACCAGGTTACTAACTCCTCGCCCTCGCCCTCTCCCTATCCTAAACCTAACTCCCCCCCCCCCCCCCGTAGTGCCTAACTCTCCCCCCCTAGTGCATGCTGTCCATCCAGGGGATGCGTGCTGAGTCCATCCGGGGGATGTGCTGTCCATCCAAAGGCTGTGTGCTGAGTCCATCCAGGGGCGCTGCTGTCTGTCCAGGGGCTGTGTGCTGAGTCCATACAAGGGCTGTGTTGTCTGTCCAGGGGCTGTGTGCTGAGTCCATACAAGGGCTGTGTTGTCTGTCCAGGGACTGTGCTGTTCGTCAAGGGGCTTTGTGCTGAGTCCATCCAGGGGCTGTAAAAAAAGTCAAGATAAGTTTTTAAAAATATAATAAAAAAAAAAGTTATAATAATAAGAGCTGTGATGCTGCAGGCCATAATCTCCCTCCCCCCTTCCCCACGGCGTATCCATATAAGTACTGTGATGCTGCTGGCCGTACCCCAGTGTGTATCCATATAAGTACTGTGACAGCACAGATGGTGTAATGGTTAGCATTACTGCCTCACAGCACTGAGCTCATGGGTTCGATTCCCACCACGGCCCTTCCTGTGCGGAGTTTGTATATTCTCCCTGTGCTTACTTGGGGTTTCCTACGGGTACTCCTGTTTCCTCCCACACTCCAAAAATATACTGGTAGGTTAATTGGCTCCCAACACAAATTAACCCTAGTCCGTATGTGTGTGCGCATGTGATAGGGAATATAGAGTGTAAGCTCCACTGGGACAGGGCCTGATGTGAATGATCAAATATTCTCTGTAAAGCTCTGCGGAATATGTATGCGCTATATAAATAACTGGTAATAATAATACTGTGACGCTGCAGGCCATAACCCCCAGTATATCTATATAAGCACTGTGACGCTGCAGGCCATACCTCCCAGTATATCCATATAAGTACTGTGACGCTGCAGGCCATACCCCCCAGTATATCCATATAAGTACTGTGACGCTGCAGGCCGTACCCCCCAGAATATCCATATAAGTACTGTGACGCCAGCCGAGCCATACCCCAATGTATCCATATAAGTACTGTGATGCTGCAGGCCATACCCCCCAATGTATACATATAAGCACTGTGACGCTGCAGGCCATACCCCCCAGTATATCCATATACAGTAAGTACTGTGACGCCAGCCGAGCCATACCCCAATGTATCCATATAAGTACTGTGATGCTGCAGGCCGTACCCCAGTGTATCCATGTAAGCACTGAGACACTGCAGGCCATACCACCCAGTGTATCCATATAAGCACTGTGATGCTGCCGGCCGTACCCCAGTGTATCCATGTAAGCACTGTGACACTGCAGGCAGTACCCCAGTGTATCCATGTAAGCACTGTGACACTGCAGGCCATACCCCAGTGTATCCATATAAGCACTGTGATGCTGCAGGCAGTACCCCAGTGTATCCATGTAAGCACTGTGACACTGCAGGCAGTACCCCAGTGTATCCATGTAAGCACTGTGACACTGCAGGCCATACCACCCAGTGTATCCATATAAGCACTGTGATGCTGCCGGCCGTACCCCAGTTTATCCATGTAAGCACTGTGACACTGCAGGCAGTACCCCAGTGTATCCATGTAAGCACTGTGACACTGCCGGCCATACCCCAGTGTATCCATATAAGCACTGTGATGCTGCAGGCAGTACCCCAGTGTATCCATGTAAGCACTGTGACACTGCAGGCAGTACCCCAGTGTATCCATGTAAGCACTGTGACACGGCAGGCCATACCACCCAGTGTATCCATATAAGCACTGTTATGCTGCCGGCCGTACCCCAGTGTCTCCATTAAAGCACTGTGATGCTGCAGTCCGTATCCCAGTGTATCCATATAAGTACTGTGCTCTGTTTGGGGAATAGCTGACTGTCTTTTTGCGTAGACGACAAACATTTTTAAAGTTTGTTAAACTGCCATCCTGTCTGCCACTGCAGTGCCACTCTTGTTTCCAAGATGTGCCATGTTGGAAGTTGCACTGCCACAGCCACTGAAATCTTCTACATGCGGTTGATGAATCCCAAAAATTTCCAAAATTGTTATGGCAATAAAGTACAAATACGTTTAATATAAAAATTGGTTGTGTATATTGGGGACATACATACATAGTAACATGGTACATACCGTGCATAAAGCAGAATGAGGTAACCTGAGGTACTCCCCCCAACAAACAAACTCTGGTTGTTTGAACAGACCAGGGATCCTTCTTTGTGCCACACTTACCACCGATTCTGGGAGTTATAGTTCAGCCGGAAAGCTACAGGCTACTTTCCTCTGATATAAACAGCAAGCCTTGGTCCCAATATCCTCAACAACCTCCCTGAGCACAAAGTAAACATCTGTTTACAGTGTGCACCTCCACAAACAAGGCCACCGCATTTCTATTAGATGTATAAAATATATACAGCGTATATGGGCAGAATCAATATTTACTCAGGATGTGGCACAAAATGGCTGCCATCACTGTGTGTTAGCGACAGGTGCTCTGCAGTTGTCACTCAGGTGATCAGGTTTTAGGTGGTTGGTTCACTTAGGATTGGACATAAGTGGGCTTCAGTGAGCCAGCTCCCATATATGCCCCAAGCATCTCTGTGCGATGGTGCAGACACTGCATAATATCTTCTGACAAACTCTCCCGCTCGAATAGCGAACCTTCTCCAGATCAAAGATGTCTCACAGGAACTGAAGAACTTGATCCTACATTGATTGTCCCTCATACATTTTCTTCAGAATCAAAAAAATCTAATCAAATGACAAAATAATCAATCCTTCCTTCATTCCTTTCCCTGCCTTCAACTACTCCATAAACATACTCCATCTATCTACGTACCTCTGATATAATTCTTAATTAATGAAAACATTCTTGGTTTCTCTATGGGGTCGTATATATTTTATTAAACTGCCATACTGTCTGCCACTGCAGTGCCACTCTGTTTCTTAGATATGCCACGTTTGAAGCTGAACTGCCACATGTTTGTGACGCCCACTGCTGTCACTTAGCTTAGTCAGCCAGCTAGCTCAATGCAACCTTTTGGCCTAAACTGGATGGAATCAATATTGTGTGAGTGAGGTGGTCAAAACTGACTGGAAATAAATGTTTTTTAGGTTAATAATACTGTAGGAACAAAAACAGGCCCATATAATATCATTTCAGCTGTTTTAATGATTTTTTTTTTTTAAATACAGATCCAAAACCAAAACATGCAAGGGCGGTTTTTCCAAAACCAAATCCAAAACACGAAGGAGATACAGATCAAAAACCAGCAAAAATGGCCTGGTGCATATCTCTAATAACAATGCATAAGTGGGAGAGAAAATATTTAAAATCCCCAAGGAGATAAGTTCTAAAAGTTTACTGATACTCCTTAAGAAGGTAGGTGTCTAAATGCAAGTCTCTCCAATATTTATGAAACAATAATTCCTTATGTTCCACTGTGTTAAGATACTGAGATGCTTTTTTTTTTATTTTATTTCTATAAAAGGGTTTACCAATCAGTCTTTAATATTTGGCTATTTCTCCAAAGTTAAATTTAACTTAACTCCAGCTAACGGTGTTGATAATTCTGTAGAAATATAATCTGACTGTATGGAGTTAAATGGCTTTACCACTGCCATATATTATTACTCTAGTGCAGTGCTTAAAGTAGTCCTAGAGATGTGTTGGAACTCACCCTCCCCCATCCTCAGCTTTATATTAATAAAGGGACAGTGGGCTTTATTCAGAGGTGGCCGTACGGTCTACGACCGCACGGCCGCCTCGATGTTTGTCTAGTGCGCATGCGCACGAGGGAGATGGCTCCTTCGTGCGCATGCGTGAGACCCGCTATGATCGACAGCGCCGGTCGTAGCGGGTCTCTTTCCAAAGGGGGCGAGCTGTCGATGTTGATTGACAGCTCGCCCCGTTTGGAAGGCGGGCCAGGGGGGTGGCATCCCAAACGGAGGCGTTCCCATGGGAACGCCTGCCATTTGGGGGAGGCCCCACTGACATCACTAGTGATGTCAGTGGCGAGCTTCCGGCTCTGACAGAGCCAGAAGCTCTCCGGGGCTTACGACAAGTGAGACCCTACCCTAGGGTCTCATCGTAAGCCCCGATGGTCGCGATGGTCAATGACCATCGCGACCATCACCCTAGCGGTCATTAGAGCTGTGGGTATTAACCCACAGCCTAATGACCAAAACAGAGGCGGGCGGTCAGGATGCAAGCGGCCGCCCAGTTTCTGAGCGATCGCTTGCATCCTCCGACCGCCTCTGAATGAGGGCCAGTGTGTGCCTCAAAAGGGGCATGGTCTCTAAAGAAAGGGGTGTGGTCACACAATAATATCCCCAATTCAAATGACGCCACACAGTAGCACAATCTTATTCACATTACACCACACAAAGGGCTCTATTTACTACAATCCGCATATTGAATGCGGATTGTAGTGTGATATTACCGAGTGAATTCGCATTGCGAATTCAGGCAATATCACAGGGTTTTACTATAAATCCCTTGCAGGGACAGAGCTTGCGATAAAGCTCTGTCCCTGCGGATCCCATCCGCACTCTAGTCGCGGTATTTTCGGAAAAAATACCGCGACTAAGAGCCCGCGCATGCGCCGACCGACCACCGCTACTACCCCCCCACCGACGCTAAGCCCCGCCCCCCAGCACTAAGCCCCTGCCCCCCGCGATCGCGGACCCCCGCGACCCCCCCCCCCCGCGACCCCCACTCCCTTCATTAGACTTACCTGCATCCTCCTGGCCTCCGGTGATCTTCTCCTGGCTTCCCGATCAGGTGATCTCCCATACTGCACTGGGGCCCGATCACCTGATGACCGGGCCCCAGTGTACTATGGGAGACCAGCTGACCGGAGAGGAGCCATCACCGGAGGCCAGATCACCGGTCCCTGGAGTCAGGTAAGTAGAAAAAAAATGTTTAATTTTTTTTTTCTTTTTTTTACAGCAATCAGCTTGCAGTCTGCTTAGGCCACATAGCTGATTACTGGTACCGGCTCCCGCCTCTGCTCTCCCCGTTAGAGCAGAGTGGGAGCCCGGTAACCTCCAGGTGGCGTTATTATCACAGTGCTTCCCCCGGTATTTTTTTACAATTTATTTTTAGTAACTGTGGTCGGATCACATTTCCCATTACAATTATGGGAAATGCGATCTGCTTTACTAAAAATAAGTGATACTGGGGGTTGGAGTAGAATTTTACTAATTCTACTCCAATTGCCCTGTAATAACTACAGGTGAAACTAAAATAATGTGAAAAGGGTGTGAAAACACCCTTTTTCACTTTATTTTAGTAAAAATAATGTTAATAAATAGAGCCCAAAGTGCCCCTGATTCACATTACACCACACAGTAGTGTCTCTTATTCATGTTATGAGACACAGTAGAGCCCCTTTTACACAATGCCCACATTAGTGCCCCTTATACAGAATGCCCACAGTAGTAGTGCCTCTTATAGAATGCCCACAGCAGTAGTGCCCCTTATGCAGTGGCCACTGTAGTGGTGCCCCTTATGCAGTGTCCCCAGTTGTAGTGCCTCATATGCAGAGCCCACAGTAGTGGCGCTCACTATGCAGTGCCCTAAGGAGTGGTGGCCCTTAAGCAATGCCCTCAGTAATGGTGCACCTTATGCACTGCCCTCATTAGTAGTGCCCCAGTGATAATGCCCCCAGTGGTAATGTCCCTATTAGTTGTGCCCCCATTAGTTATGCCCCTGTAATAGTGCCCCCTATAGTAGTGCCCCCAGTAGTAATGGCCCAAGTATTAGTGCCCCCAGTAGTAATAGCCCCAGTAGTAATGCCCCCTAGTGCCTCCAGTAGTAATGCCCCCTGTAGTAATACCCCCAGTAGTAGTGTTCCCAGTAGTAGTGCCCCCTAGTGGCCCCTGTAGTAGTGCCTCCTGTAGTAGTGCCTCCAGTAGTTGTGTTAAATAGTGCCAGGAAGGTGTTGCCGGAGCTACAATATTCAATTGACCAGGTTGTTAGTCTAACTAAAGAATTTATGCTGGCAGCTTCCTGAGGGTGCGAGCAGAAATACAACTGACAACATCGCAACCGGCACCTCAGTTGGAAAATGCCAGTTAGTGTGCCTAAACACTTGGCTTAAGGCATGCTAACCGGCATTTCTCAACTAAGTGCCGGTTGCGATGCTGTCAGCACTGTGCTAAACTGAAACACATCATCTTGGCTGGCACTTTAATTGATTTGTCCTCAGGGGGGTACCGACGAGGTCCCAGAGCAAGTCCCAATGATTTTTCCTAAAATTAATGATTTTAGTTCAAAATCAGTCTTGCTTTGGATGTACAAGGAAAACACCTCCCGGTGCTCAAATACTGAAAAATCCTGCACCTAATTAAATAGCAAAAATCCTGCACCTACAGGAAAAACCCAGCAGGTGCAGGACTTTTCCTATTGTAGCGACCAGTTGAATATGCCCCTATGTGTTGCTCTGTAATTGCTGTCTCTGTTGTTGCAGATTCTGTAGTTGCAACCTCAGTGACTGTACTCTGATCTACTCTCTCTCACTACTTATTACCACCCACTCTTATTTCCTGAAACTATTGTTGCTTCAGCAAACCTGCTACTTACTGACTTGCTACAATTGTTTTAATTAAAATGGCTTTTCACACTCTTTTTAGATTATTTTAGTATCACAATGTATGCTTTTGGAACAATTTTATACAAAAAAAACTACTCCAAGCTAGAGAAAAGCGGTTCAGATTTCTTGAAATCCAAACCCTCCCGAACATTGGAAATCGGAGTCAATGCAAGTGGCAGCACGGGTCTTTGCGCCATCAAAAAAATAAATTAAATATTTGTATTGTTTGCACTGTTTGGTGTGCTTTGTTCACGTGCATATACAACGGCATTTACCTGAGTAAATATATTTGTAATGGGGCTATTGTAATGAAATTTTCACCAAATGTCAGTAACAACCCCATGGAATCGACACATGCAAAAAAATCAAACCATAGATAAATTAAGTTATGCGTAATAAGGTGAAACGACTCAGGGAAAAAGTATTGAACATTCTTACTGAAATGTATTTAATACTGTACTTCGTACAAAAGCCTTTGTTGGTAATGACAGCTTCAAGTCGCCTCCTGTATGGAGAAACTAGTCACATGCATAGCTCAGGTGTGATTTTAGCCCATTCTTCCAAACAGTCTTCAAATCTTGAAGGTTCCGTGGGCCGCTTCTATGAACTCTGGGCCTAATTCAGACCTGGTCGCAAGGCTGCGTTCGCACGCAGCCTGCCGAGGTTTGCAATCTGCACATGCATACAAGATGCAGTGCGTGTGCATGAACCAGTCAATGCAATCGGGAAGCGGTCGCAGCCTGTACACAGATACTCCGTAAGAATGAGTGACAGGATGTGACGTTTGTGGGTGGTGACAGGGTGTGGTCGATGGTAATGGGGGTGTGGTGATGCGAACGTAGGCGTGTCTGTGCATCTGAATGCCATTTCAGGGGCATGCATAATTAAGACTCATCGTCAGCATACACGTCACATGGCTGAATTACACACAGCAGCACTCGCAGTGCTTGCGGTAGGGTATGGTCAACCACAAGTGCTTGCGTATGGGTCAGAGGTCAGCCGATATTACCGATTGTTTAATACACTTCCTGGAGATGACGTATGTTACTAAGGGAAAGTGGGCATCTTGTGTCAGGCTGGTGGGTGTCTAAATACATACCGCGATCGCACGGCGAAACATAGTGGGCATGCTAATGTCTTGCCAGCGATCACAGGATTTGCATACTTAGTCTGCCAATGGCTGCATGCGAACGCAGCTTTGCGACCGGGTCTGAATCAGGCCCTCTGTTCTTTAGTTCTTTCCATAGATTTTCAATTGGATTCAAGTCAGGTGATTGCAGGGCTGTCTTAACAGCAGTGTGGGCCCTGGGCAAAGCAATGCACTGGGACCCCTACCCACCCATTCACAGGAAAAAAAAGGTAAATGGTCATATATATATATATGTATATATATATATATATATATATATACAGTGTATTCACTTGTCTTTTCAGAGTATTTCTAGCTGCGATGGCACTACAAGTCCCAGCACATCCAGTTGACAAAGTGTGCTGGGACTTGTAGTCTCATCACAGCTGGACAGCCAGTGATCTAGTTGCACATACTAACTTATAGGACACCTGCTTCGTTCTTACCTTTCCAAGTAGAGCTTGAGCAGGTGATGCTGTTACAATGCAGCTGCCATAGGGTCCAGGATCATTATGGTCAGACCGGGTTGGACTGCTGGGAAGGGGAGCTGAGGAGGTGCCCTGCCCCCGGCTACATTCGCAATCGCGACCCACTCCTGAGTCCTGAATGGTTTCGGCAGGTCAGTCACTTTCTCGCTGTCCAGTCCACACTTTTAAGTGGTGGTCTTGTGCACAAATGGACCACCCCTTTATTTCATCCACATTTACACCGCTACGTGCTGCCCCAACATTGGTTGCCTGGCTCCATACACTCCGCCCCCACTCTACTGGCTAATGGCACCCTGAAGTGCCTGTTAGCCGGAGCAAATAACAGCTTCCTGTTTGCATCCATGAAGCAGGCAGTCGGCACATTACAAACACAGCCGGCCTGAGCTCCTTGGATGGATCAGCGGGCAGGTCAGCTGCGTGGCTGGAACAGCGGGTGAGGGGGGGTTTCTAGGTACTCGGAAAACCCCCCCTGTTGTGCGCGTATGTGGATGTGCCTGTGGCCGGTTCATAATTGGGAAAGACGCAAAGGCTGAGAGCAGGACGGGTCCTCTGGGTCTGCAGCACACATGGCAGCAGCCGGCAGCAGCTCTCAAGGCTAGGCAATGTCAAACTGCCTGGCCTGGGCGGAGCTGAGGACTGTGGAGAGTACTCGTCACCATTTGGGGGGGGAGGGAGAGCGGAGGAATACAGTGCGGCGGCAGACGGCTTTAAAAATATCACTCATTTATCAACCGGCCGTGGGTGCAGCTGCAAGGGGGCGGGTTGGTGGGCCCCTAGAAGCTTCGGGCCCTTCGGCAACTGCCCAACAAGCCCAATGAAGAGACGGTCCTGGTTGATTGGCTGGGCCATTCTAGCAGCTTTATTTTCTTTCTCTGGAACCAATTGAGAGTGTCTTTGGCTGTGTGTTTGGGATCATTGTCTTACTGAAATGTCCACCCTCGTTTCATCTTCAGCATCCTGGTAGATGCCAGCAGATTTTTATCAAGAATGTCTTGGTACATTTTTCCATTCATCCTTTCTTCAATTATATAAAGTATGGCAGTATAGTATGCTGAAAAACTGCCCCACACCATGATGTTCCCACCTTCAAACTTCACTGTTGGTATGGTGTTTTTGGGGTGATGTGCAGTAACATTTCTCCTCCAAACATGGTGTGTATCATGGCATCCAAAGAGTTCAATTTTGGTCCTATCTGACCAGACTATATTCTCCCAGTATTTCACAGGCTTGTCCACATGTTGTGCAGCAAACTTTAAATGAGCTTCAACATGCATTTTCTTCAGCAATGGAGTCTTGCATGGTGAGCGTGCATACAGACCATGGCAGTTGAGTGCATTACTTATTGTTTTCTTTGAAACAATTGTACCTGCTAATTCCAGGTCTTTCTGAAGATTTCCACAAGTGGTCCTATGCTCTTGGACAACTCTTCTGATAATTATTTTCACTCCTCTGTCAGAAATCTTGCCAGGAGCACCTGGTCGTGGCAGGTTTATGGTGAAATTATTTTCTTTCCAGATTATGGCCCCAACAGTGCTCACTGGAAAATAAAGAAGTTTAGAAATCCTTCTGTAACCAATGCCATCAGTATGTTTTGCAACACTAAGGTTGCAAAGGTTTTGAGAGAGCTCTTTGCTTTTATCCATCATGAGATGTTTCTTGTGTGACACCTTGGTAATGAGATACCTTTTTATAGGCCATCAGTTGTGACTGAACCAGCTTATATTAATTTGCACTGACAAGGGACAGGATTGCTTTCTAATTACTGATAGATTTCAGCTGGTGTCTTGGCTTTCCA
Source organism: Taudactylus pleione (assembly GCA_031769625.1). Lineage (NCBI taxonomy): Eukaryota > Metazoa > Chordata > Amphibia > Anura > Myobatrachidae > Taudactylus > Taudactylus pleione. The sequence continues at coordinate 12,879,257 of JAUIMM010000091.1, forward strand.
TGCCTCTTTCTTCATGTGTTCAATATTTGTTTGCCTGTTTCATTTCAATGTTGTTGTGTTCAATACGTATTTACCTGCTGTATAATACCTGTGGCTCCATTCCATGCAGGAATAGAGCTGTGAGTTTGACATCAAATAAATTAAATAATTGTACTGTTTGGTTCATTTTGTTCATGTGCATATATAAGGCAAGCCCCGTGTCTCCAGTCCACTCAGGAATAGAGCTGTGTCATCAAAAGATTAAATGAGATAATTGCATTGTTTGTACTGTTTTGTGCACTTTGTTCACTTGCATATTTAAGCCATGCAGTGATCTAGTGACCTGAAAATTTAAAAATGGATAATGTTCAGTTTAGAGAAGAGCAACCAAATACTGTCACTGTAGCTGCTGCCACCAGTCATGATGATGACACTAGTCCTTCAACGTCATCTAGTAAAGCCAATGCTATAGGGCATAGAGGGTCTAAGTCAGGGCATCTAAAATAAAAAAACAATATACATTGCTAAAGAAAAAAACACATCTAATAACGGGAAAGTGTGGTGCAGAAAAACATAAAATTGCCAACCATTCACCACATGCAGTGGCAAGGAAACACTGAGGCCTTGGCATTTATTTATGAGTGGCGGTTCTGCAAGTGCCAGTGAGGCATCTTCGTCTGCCTCTCATGACAATGCAAGACCTTATTACTCAGTGTAAAAGAGGTGTAAAAAAAATGAAAACCACTATGGCAGAAGAACAAACTGTGTGTTCAGAAACAGAAAAGTCACAAATCCCTTGGAGGGTCTAAGTGTGTCCACGAGTGCGATGTGTGAGCCTGACCTTTCTGATAGTCTATTTGCAGAGAAGCTGCCTTCCACTATTTCTGCTCCCTCTGCAAATGTGGGGTTGAGCAGCACAAATATAGCTGATGACATAGAAATTGAGGATGCCACCGAGGAAGTGCAAGAGAATGAGGGGGATATTTGTGTAGCTGATGTCTGCGCTAATGAGGATGTTGAGGATGAGGATGTTGTTTGTGTAAGTTAGCCACCAGTGAAAGCAGCTCTTGGCCATCATAAGAGGAAGGCCATTGTCATGCCTGGGCTTAGGACCAACAAATGCACCTCTTATGTGTGAAAATATTTTTACCCAAATCCTGACAACAATTGTCAAGCAATTGTAGCATTTGTAGAGGTAGGGATGTAAACCATATAGGAACCTCTTTCCTATTACTTAATTTGCAGTGGTCTCACGTAAAGGTTTTTACAACATCAGTAACTGGTGCTAAAAATATAACAACAAGCAGTTCAGCATCAACTAGCTATCTTCTCTCAAGAATGTGCTAGATTGGTTGCATTTCTAAAAACTCTCACTTTAGTAAATATACCCCTAGGTGACTTCTTCCCTATCCAGGATTCCTTCAGCACTAGGCCTGCTGTTGCTGTTGCTGCTGCTGCTGCTGTTGCTGCTGCAGGGGATGGATCTATTTAAAAAAAAAGCAACTGACTATGAAACAATACTTGCAAGGGGAAGTAAGTATTATAGCTCTCACCCAGTCGCAAAATGTAATATTGAAAACAATATTGTGAACTGTGAGGTGGTCAAAATTGACTGGAAATGAGTGGAAATTAATGTTATTGAGGTTACTAATGCTCTAGGAACATAAAAATGTTACAATTATTTGATTTTAGCTTTTTTTTTGCCAAAACCAGTCATGATGGTTTGGCAAAACCAAAAGCAAAAACCCAGCCAACAAATTAGAACAAAAACCAGCAAAAATGGTCCAGCGCACATCTCTACTCCAAGCCCTTAAATTTGCATTCTTATAGTAAGCAGATTGCATTTTCCATAATTGTAACTGGAAATGCGATCTGTTTCAGATTTACTAAAAGAAGTTGTGAAAAAATACTGCGAGGGAGCTCTGCGATAATAATGCTATCTAGAGATGGCGTTATGTAGGGTTCTACCCCAATTTGCCTACTCCAACTCAGCCTTCCCTGCCTGCTGACAAAGGGCCTGATTCATTACAGATTACAAGTGCGATTACGCACTCAATCGGCCAACCGCAATCAGCCCATCGCATAGTGATTGACAGAAATTAAGCGTTTCGGAGTGGTGATGGGGTGTGGTAGGCATGCCAATGCGTTTGAACGCCGTTACAAGGGCATGCATAAATTATCCACTGCGATGGCATACGCAGCTTGAGCTCTCACTGTGTACAGGAAGTGTAGCAATCTCTGCATAGGGTCTGACCTTGTGCAACTGTGCGTTAGGCTCCGATGTTACTCGAGTTACCGATGGTTTTGCAGACTTGCAAAGTATTACTGTGAGTAAGGGGAAGCGATCGCAGACATTAGCATATTTTGAGACTACGTGCATAATCATAGCTGTGATTGCAGTTGCGATCCATAATGAATCAAGCCCAAAGAGAGCAGAGTCCAGAGCAGGCTTCTGTGATCATCCTGTGTGTCTGATAGCCCACAGGCTGATTAAAAAGAAAACAAATTAGAATAAAAAAAAATAATAACACTTACCTACACCAGGGGCTGGTGAACGGTGAGCTCCTCCATGATTCTGGTCAGCTGATTGCTGGGCTCCTGGTCCATGGCCCTGGTCAGCTGCACTGTGCTGGAAATCATTCAGAAACTGCTGTTTCCCCATGGTGTTATCATGACAAATACTGTCAGGCAAATGGAGCATGCAATATAGGACACAAGATAAAGATACCCTTTTACATATAAATATAGGTATTATCCTGATTTTTTTTTCTCACTGTACATACTTGAAAATATTACAAATAATTCCCACAAAAAAGATGGATGTGAAACCAGTTCCTCTAACTTTGCTATAAAACACTTTATTTCATTCACTGAACAGGCTTATGTGATGCTGTTACAGTATACACCCCATTCTTGTTGTTTACCGAACCCACTAACAAATCACTGCACACCTGCAAAGTCAAGTTGATGCCTCAGAACAGGCTCAGGCTGACACGTTAGTGTCTCTTCCTCCTCTTCACTGCTAGAGCTTGTTACACAGAGCAAAGACAAATGACACAAAGGCAAAAGTTCAGTGATTCAAACTGGATGGGCTTACAACATAATTCAATTAAACCCTGTGTGGCGCACACCATGACAAAGCAGGGGCCACGACTTGAGGCCTGTGAAAGCAGGGAGGCTGCACGTCAAAAAGAAAAGGGTCCCTTTGACTGGTTAAATGTGACATGGGCATATGAGGGAAGCCTCCCATCTAACAGGTGGCTGCACGGCCCTCAGCTGCTGCTGTACAGGACGACCGCCTTGACCCCTTCTTTAGGAAAACTTTAAGCATTTAAAAAAATGTTACTGTATTTGATGTAGTGGAAACACTTTAAGGATGAATAATTTCATTTAGTCCCTTAAGGCAATGATGGTTTCGCTCTGCCTCGCTGTATCCCTCCTTCTCTTCGCTGTCCCTATTCTCTGCCTCTCAGCTGAATTAACATAAAGGAACTGTGTGAAAAGCGTAGCTGGTGGAAGGATTAAGTATATCATTGAAAGGAATTATGTTGTAAATGGCTGGGAGGGAAGGGGCTTCTGTTCGTTGGTCCCATCTGGTCTTTAAAGAATACCTTGTTGTAATTACCCCCAGATGGCTTTGTGTTGCGCAGTGTCTGGACAGCCAGGTGCCACTATGCCCTGCTGTGTGTGATATTCATTGCTAGATGCAGCGGGGACTAAAATGGACTTTATTGCAACCTAATTTCTTCCAGGGCATTACACAAATATGAATTGAGCAAGGACTGTGCTCTCTCTGGAAGGGAGACAATCCCACCTAAGATGAGACGGCTTTGTTATGCGACTTGTGCCAATTGTCTGGCCATGATGAAGTGTCTTTGTTTTATAATGTTCTCTGGCTTATTAGCGTCTTGCATATTAGTTGCTTGAGGGTGTTTGTTTCTGTTACGTTTTGAGAACCGATTCAAGTGCTGAAGAGGCTGCAGGGAATATGTCACCAGTAAATGTTACAGGTTCCATGTTAACTTCACTTTTGTTTTGTAAATAATATACAAAGTACTACAGCGATAATAGTATCTGCCGATCTCTCACATGCACTTCCTATCTGCCCAGATAACGTATATGGAGCCAAATAATAAATATATGTATATTTAATTGGCTGTTACATACAGCAAGTCATTTTTTTGTGTTTTGATCAATTAAATCAGCAACTTCTAAATACATTTCAAACTGAGCTACAATAGTTGCTTCCACGAGCAATCTGGAAAGGGCCACTAAACTTAATATACAAGTTGATCTAATATGTCGCTTCAAATATTTACAAAGTTGAAAATATATTTTTCTGTGCCAGGAGAGAATTTAATACATTTGACAGTAATGGTTACTTATTGATTTTCAAAATCGTACTGCAAATTTTTTGTGCAAAATGATGTACCATCTGGTGGGAGTTAGGTGTACAATTATTGTTTTATTAATCTTTATTTTTAGAATGTCACAAATGACCCACAGCACCTTACAGAGTACATATGAATATGTTGCAACATAGATATAATCATAGATATAAAGTTCAAAATATTACAATAAAGATAAGATAGATAATTAACAAATAAGTATGCGCATACAGTCATAATAACAATAAAGTCAGTTTTAGCTAATACTTGTACCCTAATTAATGGGTGCAGCAGTCAGGTTCCGGGCCACTGTAAGCATGGATGAGGAGCTAATGACATGAGGGAAGAGGGCTGTGCTTGGACGAGCTTATAGTCTATAAGGGGGGCAGACGATGGTGACACAGCAAGGTGTGTCCATGTGCTAGGGCTGAAAGCAGGGGCATTTCAAGAGAGTAAAGGCCCTGTGCAAAGGCTCCATAGGAGCCCCCTCCACTCTGGCAGAATGGTAGACTCTGGCTTTGTGCTAGAGTCTACTGTGCATGTGCAGGTCTCCAGGAACATGGCGTCCGTGCCATGATACCTGTGACTACATCACATACACAAATCACAGGGAAAATGGGCGCTGCAACATTTCCATGGTGATTTGTTCTGCTCTGCAGAGCCTGCCAACGCGGAACTACAGAGAGATAAGAATAATTATATAGGTGCAGGGTGTGTGGTGTGGGCCCCACTGGACCCAGGGGCCCCTGTCCACCACACGCTGTGTACCATACCTCCCAACATGACCCCCTCCAGGAGGTACACAATGCTCTTGTCCTGGACTTCCCTGGTAAGAGGCGGGGCTGCAGCGCAGTTCAAAAGTCAAATAGGGGAGCCACACCAACTGCCATTTCAACCGCTGCCAAACATCACTGGCTGGGACTCACTGGCAGTTGGTGTGACTCCCCTATTTGAATTTTGGACTGTGCTGCAGCCCCACCTCTGGAGCCGCCACCAATCATAAATTACCAGGGAAGTCCAGGACCAGAGCATTGTGTCCCTCCTGGAGAGGGTCATGTTGGGAGGTATGCTGTACCCATTATAATACAGATACACCAATAGCTGAAATGTGTGGCTTAGGATGAGAGCTCATAAGCCTTGGTAAAGAAATAGGTTTTGTGAGCCCATTTAAAGGAACGTGAAGGGTCTGATAGTAAGAGGGAGAGAATTCCAGAAATGGGGACAAGTACCTGTAAAATCCTGGAAGTGGGAAGAGGTCATAAGTTGGAAATAGAGGTGATGATTGTTGGCAGAGCGATGTGGAGACACAGGAGTGTGTAGGGAGGTGAGGTCAGAGATTTGGCATGGGGAGGATCAGGTGAGGGCTTTGAAGAGTTTGAATTGGACTCTGCAGGGGTAGGGAGATCAGTGTAGTGCATAGTTTTACACTGAAGCTGAATTTTTTTTTTTTTTTTGTGGTTAGACTTATTTCAATGAGGTGGCCCTAAATGCTTGTGGAACGTGCAGCGTTTTCAGTGTCAATACAGTCCTAAGTGCTACCTACAGTATTCTGTTCTTCCATCAGAGAGTGATGCAAGACTTACAAGCGCAAAGCCTTTTACTTCATGTCACCTTTAACCAAAGCGATGGCACAGACAGAGTGCCATACAGATTTAGTCAAGTATAAAATATAAACACTTCAATTATTTTCAGACATATTATTTAATGTAAAAAAAACACATGATTTAGTATATTAGTGTTCAATAGAGGGGTTTCTAGTTTAAATGCATAGCCCTGCATATTTCTGCCATCACAGAGTGCTGTTTGGAGTGTTTTTGAAAATAAAAAAAAGCAATAATAACCATCATCATTTATGATAAGTCTTATTTTTAAAGGCCTCTCCTTAGCTGCCGCAGACATGACAGATTGTTTAGTAATCAGCAATGGATACTTTCATAAATAACTTGAGGGGGAAAGGCAAGACCTATATTTAAGTGACATTTCTTAAAATTGCATAATGGTTTACAAATTGCTCTTTTAACATGTTTTAAGGACTGAAGTCCACTGACAGCAGAGTCACTAGATTACCTATTCTAGAGCCTTTTACATTTTTTGCTTGTAATATTAATAGAATAACAGTAAAAAAAAATAATACTACAGACCTCCTCTGTTATTGTAGCCCCAGATTTAGGATAGAAATGTCTTTCTTGATCCTCAATTACATTACTTGGGGTAAGGTTGTAATGTCTTCGAGGGTTGAGACAGACAAAAATTATGATAGACAGAGAGTAAAGAGTCACCGAGACACAACTCTCTGGGTGCATAGACAAATAATATAAAAATAGATTAGAAATTCCATTACACTGTGAAGAATTAAGCCAGTAACTTTTTCATGGCCAAATTCTTTGATGATTTTTAACCTCTTTGCTGAGGACAATGAGTGTGACTCATAGTAATGTGATAACTTGGGCTACTTAGCTTGGTAGAGTGTCTGAGGCGCAGTGTTAGGTGCTTGAATCTGGGTCCACACATAGCATTTCAGGTTATAAATAAAAGAAAAGTGCTTTACTGTCAGCATATATCTGGGAGCAAAAATAACAAATGCCCAGCCCCACTTGAGCATTGACTCACTTCTAATCTTGGGCAGCTAGTCTGCAAATAAAGTCCAAAGTCTTTCTCTGCTTCCTGCAGAGTCTATCACAGCCTCCGGCCTGGCTTTCACACAAAGTTTCTCTTGTGGTCTTCCCTGCCTCCTGCAGGTATGGACACTGGCTTCCTTAGTCTGCAGCTTAGCTGCTTTTATGTCACACAGTCTGAGAGGTTTGTGGTCCTTCCTGCCTCCTACAGGTCTGGACTAAGGCCCCTTGACCCCCAATGGCTTGGATTAGCTTCACTGAGTGCTCTGGCTGCCACAGTCCCACTTAGACTGTCTCCAATGGCAGCCTGACTGGTCTACCTTCTCATCAGCCCACACCTGGAAACTCTCCACAAGGCAGCCCCTAGGTGTGGCAAAACTTAGTGTAACTACCCTGTGTAGGTGGATCCCTCCAGTTCCACATAGACTCCATGGCTCACTATTGCCATCTCTGGTGATCCTGTCACAGAAAGCATATGCCTTCAAACTGTGGTGCCAGTTGTGGGATGATATGTTGCCAGTCATAATGTCAAAGTTGAACATGTCAGCATTCATTATGTAGACAATGATGAAATGTCGACATGTTAGAATGTCGTCATATTGTCCCTGGTGGCCCTGAAGTGACTTACCTACTACCGATGGCTGAAGCAATTTCAGCAGGGCTTCCGGGTCTGGTGGTCAAATGACTGTGTCCTCCAAGTCATAGCTGTGAACCCCAGATGTTCCAGTATTTCTCCCCTATCCCTAACCCTGTATCTAGTGCCTAACCTGTTCTCCCCAAGGCTAACCCTATCCTCCCCCCTTTATAAATGTCAACATTGTCAACCTTTTGACAATATCAAGTAATGCCAATGTCACTATTGTAAAATAAATAGATAAAATGTTTTTGAAGGAGGGTAGGGACTTTAGTTTGTAAGTTGATGGCAACCTTGTTTCTTTTAAACTAGGTGCCACAATTAAAGTGTTTTCTGGTAATGAGTGTAAACACCAGGCAAAAAAACATGGATGGGGAATATCTACCCCAACCTGGCTTCTAATGGGGCAACCATATCCCCCTGTTTAAAATGATGAAGCCACTTAGTACTTATTGGGGGAGAAGTATCATACCTTCTAAAGAGGACAAGTGGAGAAGTGGCCCCATAGCAACCAATTAACTTCTACCTATCATTTATCAGGTACATTCTATAGAATGAAAGGTAGAAGCTGGTTGGGTGCTAGTATGGAAACTTCTCCACTTGTCCTTTTATGGAGGGTATGATACATTTCACCCATTGTCTCATGATCACCTTTAATTTATCTCATGAGAATTGCTTCTATAAGGCGAATCCACCAGATGCGCTCAGAAATGCAGTACAAATTCGGACATAGGATATGTGGATTTAAGATGGTGCCCTGGGATGTGACAAAGGAATGGCTAAGCAGGCGCAGGCATGTTGCTGACAGGGGCTGCATCCAAAGACGCTTAACTGCTTTCACAGGAGGCCATACTCAGACCCAGAAACTGCACCTGTCATAGGGTTGGTGCAAGTGTTGATGGTGCTTCTGATGGTAACAACCGATGGTGCATCTAAAGATGGTGCATCCAAGAACCGCAATGGTAGCACAGGACCTGAGTGTATTTTGTATAAGAATAAAGAGGAACTTAAAGAAGAGCTGACTTAGTATTTGGACAGATGTTCCCTCACAGAGAAACCAGCCAGACAGCAGGAGCACCAACACCTACAGAAGGAAATGCTACAGCATGGGTTGGATACGAGATGCCAGCGCTCTGCAGGTAAGTATCCTAACCCTACACCTACTCCTAAACATAACTCACCCCCCTACTCCTAAACCTAACCCTCCCCCCCACAGCCTAACCCTAACCCTCCCCCTAGTGCCTAACCTAAAGCCCTAACCCTAACCCCATTACTTACCATTGGGATGCCAGCGGATTCTGAGTGGTGTCAGAATTCTGGCACCGGCATCCCAACAGCCCTAACCCTAACCCCATTACTTACCATTGGGATGCCAGCGGATTCTGAGTGGTGTCGGAATTCTGGCACCGGCATCCCAACCATCGGGATATGAACTACATCCCGTTCAGAGTCTGTTATTGTGTTACCTGTGGCTGATGTGAGTAGCCAGGTTCTGCCGTGGGAATCGGTATGGAATCCCGGCTGCCGCATGGCCGGCAGTTCAATTCCCGGCAGCGGCAGCTCAACAGATCAGCAGAGCCCGGCAGCATAAGCCCGACAGCGCTGGAAATCCCGATCTTCCTTAAGGTAAGTATAAACTAACCTAACACCCCCTAACCCTAACATCCCTTAGGGGTGCCTAACCCTAACCTCACCCCTCTAAGTGCCTAATCCCTTCCCCACTGCCTAAACCTGAGTCCCCCGGGGGGGTGCCTAACCCTAACCACCCTTTCCCCTAGCCTAACCCTAACCCTCCCAGGGGGTGCCTAACCCTAAGTCCCCCCCGGGTGCCCTAAATCTAACCCTCCCCCCCAGCAGTCCACTCGCGGCACCCGGCATCCCTTCGATCGGGATGCCGGGCGCCGGTCTCCCGACGCCGGGTAAATGACAGGCGTCTAGACATAGATGCCGGTCATTTATCCCATGCTGGGATAAAGCAGCCGGGAAGCCGGCTGTCTGTATTAAAGCAGCCGGTTTCCCGACTGCATACCCTGCCGTGCAATGCTAGTTTTCCAGACTTAGTGGGTTGTCTCAGTTTCAATGATGATGGTGTCAGCAGAGAGTACCATGTTCTTTGTGAATGGTGTAGAGGGTGGAAACTTCCGTAACATTTTTTCTAAGTATAATAGACCAGTCAATGTCACATTGGGCCTGATTCAGAGGTGGACGGGATTAAAACATTGAGCACAAGCACCAAATGTTCTAATTTTGCACATGCGACAGAGACATACTACACATACATCCGATGGTTAGTGCTCAGGGATACAGATCGGAACTGCATGGAGATCTATGCTAATCCAATGGGGATGACTTGGGGTTGACAATTGGTAGCGGGTGTGTTGGTGTAAGGGACTGCTTCGAAAGATGACGTTCCACTGGCGCCAGCAGCCATTTACCATCGTAATGTCCAATGGTGTGGCCGATGTCTGATCGATGGTGCAACTATTTGTGCACAGCAGCAGATTAAAGCTACAGTTGGTGGGCGTCTCAGTAGGAAGCTCATCAACTGGGGCATTAGCATAAATTTGCTGCTACACACTGCAATGCTGTCCACCTCTAAATCAGGCCCATAACCACTGTCTCTGCAATGGAGTCCAATGGAGATGGGCTTCACTAATTGATGGCACTCCTGCATTATTGGGCACTTAAATTCACTTCCCTTATTTCCCTTATTTCCATAATTACAGAATTAATGGACATTGACAATAGAGCCAGATACAGAAAGCTGTCTTCTATTATTTGAATCTGTTGCTACTCAGGGGTACGGAGTACCGGCACCTTTTTTTTTGTCGGCATAATTTTTAATTCTTAAAACAAGTCCTGAAAACAAGTAGTAATCAGTGACATAAGATATACATTGGTTTATTGCTTCTAACCCTTAACAACCTTGTCTAGCTTACTTAACTTGAACTAACAAATAACGACACAGACAACCAGAGCTTGGCTAAAAGGTCACAGCTTTTATTTATAATTTATTAATTAACCTAACCAGGGTGGCAAAGAGACGCTGCAGACTTAGTTCTAGCTTTTATTTCACTCAAATACTCGGGGAACGACTGAAACGTCCCCCTCTAGATGCACTAACGATGCGAGGGTCCCACTTCCCTCCTGGGCCAATCTGAGATGCTTCCGTACAAAAGCGCCCGGGTCCCCCCGCACGGAGCAGGACAAATTCGCTAGGTTAATCGAGGGCAAGTGCCCCCACAACCGTATCTTGCGCCACATAAAGCCACTGAGCTGCAGCGTACTCCCGCCATGCTGCATCTCCCTTAAATTTGGGAAAGAAAAGGTTAGTGTGACACAACCAAAACCAGTAACAAGTGGGATGGTGGGTTTCAAAGATCCAGAAAAAGAGGCTGTCTAAATGAAACAAGCCATTATATACTGATCATCTGACCACTCCCTCAAGCAAAATCATTGGCTCTACCAACCACCTGACCAGACAGCACCAAAAATTGCCCAGCAACAAGGCTGTCATCAACAGCCATACAGCAAAAAACACCAGTATTCTTACATATTCTCACGCTTATCCAGCCTTCGCCTACTATAAGATATACATTTGTTTATTGCTTCTAACCCTTAACAACCTTGTCTAGCTTACTTAACTTAAACTAATAAATAACAACACAGACAACCAGAGCTTGGCTAAAAGGTCACAGCTTTTATTTATAATTAATTAACCTAACCAGGGTGGCAAAGAGACGCTGTAGACTCAGTTCTAGCTTTTACTTCACTCAAATACTCGGGGAATGACTGAAATGTCCCCCCTCTAGACGCACTAACGCTGCAAGGGTCCCACTTCCCTCCTGGGCCATTACGAGATGCTTCCATACAAAAGCGCCCGGGTCCCCTCGTACGGAGGATGACAAATTTGCCAGGTTCATCGAGGGCAAGTGCCCCCACAACTGTATTTTGCCCCACATAAAGCCACTGAGCTGCAGTGTACTCCCGCCAAAGCCATACTCCAAAGGAAACTGGCCCGCCACGCAACACGACCTAGCCCAGAACAAGAAATCCTTAATAAGTAAACAGATGCAAGTCATCAAGATGCCCTCCGTCAGGATTGAAAATACCGAGTTAAATCACCCACTAAAAGCTATGACTCACAACCAAGCCACCCAGTGACAAAGCATGACAGGCTTCTGACACATTCACCTTCTTCCTCGCCCTGTCTAACGCATCATGCTTACACACCACTCTCCAAGTCAAACTAGGCACCATTACAGATCACACAATCCTCCCATTCGGCCTTTATCCCAACAAATACCTCTCACCAAGACGATCACTCCACACCTTTCAGCTGCAGCACATCATTGCTCATGACAGGCAACAGCACCTAGTCAGGCACACCCTATTTAGCCACCGAGGACACAAGAAACTCAAGCCCGAAACTCTACACCAAACCTTGCACATCATTCTCAAACCAGAGTGTCAACTGCTGCAATCCCAGTGAGCAAAAAAGTTCCGTACCATGACTACCTCACCTAATCCAACCATCCCGACACAACTTTAAGAAGACACATAACAACTAACTAGCAGGGATGAATAAGAGGGGAAACAAGTAACCCGAGTGAAGAAGAAAAACTAAAAAACCTACCCGTGAACCAAATTGGTCCAGATCAAGGCTCCCGGAAGGAAAAATTACAAAATCCCTTCACCACCACCCAATTGTTGAACGCTGGTCGTTCAACGATTGGTTGGTAAACAACATTTCGGGTTGGTGCCAGGTACGCAACTACCTCTAGTCGCAACGTGTATATGTCTCATAGACAGCTGACTTTCCACACCCTAAACTCTGCAGGAAAAGCCCCAGCAATTGCTGCGCCAATAGCTGCCCCAATTTGAAGGAAATGAGTACTAGAAGCTGAAGTATACAACACCTACCTCAACCAAACCTTGACCAAACAGCAGAGAACTGAAATGTGGTACGCAGTGTAAGATTGGTATGTAAAGCCACCCTTGTGTTCCACTAGCAGGACCATGGGTGCCGAGAGGGGGGGGGCAGGTACAGCTTACTGAGCTTGCTAGAGGGGTCCGGCATTCCCCCCCCCTCCCTCACAGCAGCTCAGCACACAACTTGTGCTGGGCTGCAGTGTGAGACTGTTCACGGCTGCTGCAGCAGCTGGGGCAGTCTCCTATGGCTGTGGGGGGGAGCGATCACACTGATCGCGCCCCCCCCTGCTTAGCGCCGGGCTGAAGGGCTTTTTCTTTTTCAAGGGGGCATGGCCACACCTCCAGCGATTAGACCATGCCCCCTCCTTTACCCGGGCCTGGCCAGGCTCTCTACAGTCCTGAGCAGGACACCACCTCATAATGCACAGCAAGGCGTACTGGGCAAATAAACCTCAGTATGTTGAGAAAAGTAAACTATCCCCCCCCACCTGTTTGGTCTCTTCTGCTCACCGAAGCTTGCAAATCACTCTTGATCTCCTAAAAACAATATCTTTAAACAAAAGCCCTGACAATGAAGATGCCTTATTGGCAGCCACCAACTCTCTCAAACTAAATGCTCCAAAAATTGCAGCTGAAAAGTTCAAATGTAAAAGAGAGGCCTCACACCTGTCAGAAGCTACCAGACCCATAACCACAAGCAACGTCATGAAAAGCTTCATGTCAATGGGCCGCCAGGAGACGACGCGAGCAGGGAATCCCTTCACCCAAAATGCAATAAATGGTGGGTTTGTTCATAAATACCTTTAAGCTTACAATAGAATGAGATCCCCGCTAGCGCCGCCACCTCAGAGGCTTTGGACCCTCCCTGCTACAAATGGTTCCAAACAAAGAAGTAAAGCAAATATTCAAAAACATACCCTCCGTAGATGGCTGAGCACCAAAAGCTTGCCAAAATTGCCAGGCAGATGATTACGTCCGGAGTATCATTGGAATGAGAGACCGCAAAATTGTATGTTCGAAATCTAAACTTCGATACCTAAATGCACAAAACTAAATGACGAAGCAAATGCAAATGAAAACGTGCTTCGGTTGTTGATGGCATGAGTTAAACCCAATTCTGTCGCACTAGAAATTAATTAATCAACAACTCAGTCGCACTGACCAGAGTTATATGGCCACGAAAATTGGGAACGGCTCCAACAGCAACAAATTACTCATAAGACCTAAATCTTACAAAACCAGTGACCAATGAGCCATGCAGAAAAATTTCCCTCAAATGAAGAGCCAAAAACCCGGCCAGCCAACCGCATTGGTGAAAAGTTGCAGCAACAAATTGCCACTGAAGGCAAAATTAGTTCACCGTTAAATTGAACCAGAAACCTGGCACAACTACGAAGTGCGCCATTACTCTCCGCTGACAAACGAAAATGATGATGAGGCTGGCTCCCCCCGGTGGTGGCCCGCTCCTACTTCCTGGAGCCCACTCATCCCATATAAATGGAATAGAAAGCAAATTTAAAGGAGTCTATCAAACTAACCAATGCTCACTCTAACTGTGTCAACCTCTAAGCAATTTGCAATTTCAGCGAACAACTTACAAACCCAGTCACTTGGTTTTTAAAGTGTTTCCACTGAGATTCAAACCCTAAATGTCTGGTGTGATATGCGGTCCATTTCCCACTACTCTTCAAAACCTACTAAACAACCATAACCTGCTATCGCAACTATCTCGATCTCCAAAAGACAAACAGGACACGTAACCTACAATCATGTCATGTGCAACTGGAACCCCCAAAACACAGAAAAAGGTGCCTGTGCAGAAAAGAGGAGGTCCGAACAGACGTCACTCCTTCCTGCTCCTATGAAGAGAAATCAGACCATATGATGTGCTACACCGACCTGTTCTGTGCCGGCATGAACACACCAATGCAAAAGAAAATGGATTTCTCCAAATAGGTGCCGCAAACCGCACCGCCCGAAGGCAAAGATTTATTTGCTAATTCACCTGAAACCCACTGAAACCCCATGCATTGCACGGCCTCCAAGTGCAAAACAACAAACGAAAAGCCGACCCAGAATAAACGTAACCAGTCACTATAACCAAAACTGCGAATTTAAAACCAAAAACTCATCAAAATGTAGAAACTGCTCTGAAGGACCTAAGAGGGATGTCATAATTAACAGAACTCCACAATGTATAGGATAATTCCATGTATAGGATGAATGCTGCACTAACCTTAACTAACCCGCAACCTGCGAGGGGACCACCCCACCGGAGAGATACAGAGATCCTGCAAGGGGGAACGAGGAAAAGCACCCCCATCCGCCCCCGCAACACCTCTGCTCCAACCTTGGCCGGCAAACCTCAGTAATGAATCCCGAGAGAATGCAAACTACAGGGTGTCCTGTCAAGGAGAGGCTATACCAATGTCCAACAAATAACGAATGAAAAACCCTACAACCACAAAAAAATTCTACCTACCAAGTTAGCTATAACCACAGAGAAAAAGCAGCCAAACAAAATGGTGACTGAGCCTTAACTAGCTCCCTTGGAGCTAACCCCTAAGTCGGGAGCTAAACCTCCCTATTCACATCGGCAATCCTTGGCCAGGAGCTCACTATACGGCAGGAGGGGCAAACGACAGCCCGACCTCCGAGGGCATCGGGATTCATAACTGGCGAAACATCTGCCTTGCACCTCCTCCTAAACCAGGCTTATGCGGGGCGGCTATGTGACCAAGGGGGGTCAACGCTGCTGCGATTCCTATAAACAAAACCAAACATCTTTTACTCCCAAAAGGCATAACCACCCTACCGTCGTGGTTCTGCCTGCATTGGGCATCAAAATCACCCTGTGCCAAATTTCTGGACCAGACAAACATGTCAATCATAAAATAGATGTATTAATAAAACTACCCATGCTCCGCAATCCGCTCTCCAAATAGCCCATGGCAAAGCTGAGCATGCCCTACAACCAAATTATTATATTCACAAAAATTGCGACACTCACCTATGTAGCCTGATTCCACCCTATGACATCCCATAATGTGCGTGAAAAATCAGCAAATTTACTTCTGCGGATCCTTATTCGCTCTAGCGCAAAGCGCACAGAGAAAGCTGAATTCACTCAATGTACAGTATCCTTGTTTCCTAACCCCTATATCCTGTGTCATCAGCCTCCCTGGAATTATCGCCTGACCCCCTCTCTAACCGCTGCGCAATCCTCCTGTCAATCTTACGTGGGCGCGCCAGGTAAACGGAAGATGAGAGACAAAACTGGAGTCATAGCAAAAATTGTGTCACAATCATACTCACCAGAACCAGGTGGTCCCAGAACCTCCTCTACAATGCTTTCACATGGAGTAGCCACCGGTTTGACCTCTGGGGCCACCTCGACACACACAGGATCAGCATCATGAGCTGCATGAGCCACCAAATCTTCTCCCAAAACTCCTCCCGCAGCGTCCATAGAACCTGTAACTACAGGAAAAGGTTGAGGAAAAAACACAGGAGACCCTGCTTCGGGGACAGAAGGGGTGGGCTATAACAGGAGGCCCAAACCGGAAAGCGCGGGCGAACAAATATGGACCCAGGGTAGGCAAGGCCCGACGGTGGAGGAGGGGCTGTTGGGCAAAATGGATGAGGGCGCTGGGGAGATGGGGTGGATGGAAGGGGGGCAGAGTACCAAGGAGAAATGTAGGGGTAATGAAATAGAAGAGAGAAAAAGGGTGAAGTGTGAGGGGCAAAAGCTGGGGTGAACGGAGAATAAACGGGGGGAAGAAGTGGCCACAGAGGTGGAAGAGTAACATGCTGTAGGAACCCCAGAGCTCCAGGAGACTATGACCCCAGTAAGGGCCAGCACAGAAATTACCTGGTCAGCATTATAAAAAGATTGCTGGCGCACTAGCAGCAGCGCACCAGGTAAACTGTTGAGCAGCAGGGTGCATTAAAGTGCCAGGAGCACTGGCCTTGGAGGCTTGCCATCATGGGGTGAAGGGAGTGTGGGCTGATATGATATGGCGCAGGAGCAGCGCTGCCCAAAATGGCTGCTGAGTATGAAATGGCCGCCAGCCATGCAAGCGAGGCCGCTGGGCCACCCACATCTATGGGGCCAGTGATATCCTGGCCTGGGAACTCCACTGTGGCGCTAACCGCCAAGGGGGAATGGGAAAAACTGCAGAGTGACCAGCGGGAGTCGTGGAAGCAGGCACTCCCACTGGCACAGCGGAAGTAGCCTCAACTGAGGGACACTCTGTACACTAGGGGAAGCCAGTGAAAGCGGGAGGGGGGGAGCCCACTCGCAGGTAGAAACGGGTGGGAGAACTCAGCCAGAAGGCGAGGGGGGGGGCGAATGCATGGAAGGGGCATGTAATGTTTGCAGGGGACAGCTGCGCAGACACATCAGGGTGATAGCAGCAAAGGAAAAACACTTAACAGTTATAATAAAACAAGTAGGGACATTGATACTCAGCCTGCAGTTTTCAAAGACCCAGAAAAAGAGGCTGTCTACATGCAAACAAGCCACTATATACTGATCATCTGACCACTCCCTCAAGCAAAATCATTGGCTCTACCAACCAGCTGACCAGACAGCACCAAAAATTGCTGAGCAACAAGGCTGTCATCAACAGCCATACAACAAAAATCACCAGTATTCTTACATATTCTCACGCTTATCCAGCCTTATCCTACTAAAAGCATATGAAGACTTGTCACAGATGCAGCTTATTTGGGAACCCATGACGGATCTTCAAACACAATGTCATCCATCTCATCTAAAATAATCTTCTAAAGAACATCCCACTTAATTTACTATTCCAGTTATCAATGCTAAATTATGAAGATGAGAAGTAAGTGGCCGTGCCATCTTTTGGGCATGGCTAAGCCTCCACTGAACTCAAGTCCTTTGGACCTGCCTTCCTCTTGACACTCATAAAGCTTGATCCAATTAGGTGCGAAGGGGGCTAGTTGCTGTTGCAATGAGGTCCAATTGTCCCCCCCCAGCCCAATCTCAACCTGGACTGGCACATTTTGCTCACAGCCCTATGGGTCTGCTAACAAAACTCCAGAAGTCTGGTGGTACCATAAGTGCGGCATACAGCCGCACTTACTTGCACCGAGGGTAATGCACTTCTAATTGGATCTAGGTTATACTGTATGGTAGGGGTCATGTTGGAGTGTCTACAACTAATCCTAGTGCCATTTAATTGTGAGGTTAGAAGTAGTTATGTTCAGAACAGCCCCGGACAAACCACATGCTAAATTCTAACTTTTATATTAGGAACATGTGCAAATGTCACCCACTGGGAGCAGCATTGGCAATATTATTTTAATA
Source organism: Taudactylus pleione (assembly GCA_031769625.1). Taxonomy (NCBI): domain Eukaryota; kingdom Metazoa; phylum Chordata; class Amphibia; order Anura; family Myobatrachidae; genus Taudactylus; species Taudactylus pleione. The sequence goes on from JAUIMM010000091.1 coordinate 12,897,140, forward strand.
TATGGTAATAAGACCATAATAGAGTTATACTTCACTCATCATGTTTATTTTAATAGCGTATCAAATAAGAATACACTTACTTGATTCAGTGCTAAAAAATAAAGAGGAATTTTTTAAGTTACTTGTTTGTTCTATTCTTCAATGTGACAGGCTGGCCCTTTAATTTTGTAGACTACTAGAATACTTGTTACAACTGTCTTCTTTGCAAAAAAATGTCAGTGATCTTAAGTATGGACTGCCATCAAGGCTGATGTTGGAAACAACATAGTAATAAAGTAATAAAGTATACCTGTATAGGATAAATGGTTAGCACCATGTAGTATGCCTGATTCAGAATTGTACATTGTAGCTTCTACAGCTGAGATTTTTGCAGTTTAGGATTTGTGAAAATATGCTAATGGACAGCCGCTGGGACTTGTACTGAGATGTCCACCAGAGCCATTGCAGCTGTCCGCAACTGCTAACACATACCCATCGGACACAGATTATGCAAACATCGACTCCTTAAGTGAGTCTATGGTCACTCAGAATAGCCTCCATAACTGAGACAACGGAGCCCTGTTTCCTGGTACGGGATCAAAGAAGCAGGAGGTGACACCCCCCCCCGAAACAGTCAAGACACGTCTGTGTTCTTTACCGCCACTCCCCGTTGCCCCTCAACAAATGCTCCCAGCCTGTCAATCACACTGCGAATAAAAACTCGTAGCGTGCGACTACGGTACTGTACCTCGACACATTCTCAGTGCGTATCAGATGAATGCACAGAGGCAAAATAATTAGCAAAAACATCGGTATTGCGTAACACTCTGGGTTATTATTTATTGATGCGGTGCCAAAACAACTGTTTCGTCAATTGGAGTCAGCTCGGCTTTTAATCTTTTTTTAATGCTAAATTTTGCATAAAATAACTAAAGGGGAAAAACAATGGAAGCGTGATTGTCTATAGAAGGAAACAAGACTTAACATATATCATTTTAAATCTCGCTCCAGTAATTGATTTGCATGAAGTGCAATTTTAGCTAATCAACAGGCCATTCTTTTTACCTCGACTGTTAAATGTGTTCCAGAAAGAAACAATTAGTGGAGACCCCACATGTAGAACGCATGGTGTGAATGTAATTCCCTGTATTTGTCTGTGTGGTAAGACCAGTTAGTTCTCCTGTAAGGACTACTGTAGGTTTGACATGATCAAATTGTACTGTAGGTCACAGGTTCCAAATGTGAAATCAGACTTTTGGTGTTTGAAGTAATGTCTCCCTGTTGGAGGGAACCTTCAGGGGAATAACAATTAATCAACATCATTCTGCTCCTAGCTTGAAAGTGCATATTGAACAAATGGATATATAATTCAGCACTCAAAAATAGACAATTATCTTATCAGCTCCAGCTAATAATATCTATGGCGTAATGGGACCTATTATTAGATAAGGAGTCTACCCCCCCCCATAGTTGGGAAAGAAATAACATAATTATATTACAGTACCTTAATGGAAAAAGTTGATGGAAGCCGCGGGGAGTTGAGATCAGGCTGTTCTCTGGTCAAGATCTATTTTGTCATTAGTATTTTATTTTTTTCTGGTTTACAGTGTGCATATCTTTTGTTATTTTATTTGTGAACATGTATAAATGCCAGCATGTTTTTTTTTTATATTACATTAGTAAGTTACTGAGTTATTATAGAAGAAAGATCAAATTTCATATTTAATGGAATAATTATGTTTGCAGTGCTGCATTATTTGCTATATAATAAAGTAAGTTCTTATTTTCTATGTTCCTTTGAAGGACCATAACACTTACCATACACATTATTTTATGTTAAAGATGAGTAATAACATTTAAAAGCGTATTTGAGAAAGTATTCAAGTCGTCTTCTCTTCACCTTTCTGTGACATTCCAAGGCTTCATCTTATTATTTTAATACATGTTCTATATTCTAAAACAAGCCCTAACATATTTCAATGACATTCTGAACCTATATCAATGTATACAGACAGCTATATAATTCATATGTTTAGCAATCTATATAATAAAATTGACAGCTGATAAAAATTGTCATCACACAGGAAAAGCTCTGTCCCCTCCCACCTGTTGCTGAGATGCACAGAAGAGGGTGGGGGGGAGGCACTGATAGAGAGAAACAGTGGGGGGAGGGGCGAAGGAGAGGTGGGGTGAAAGTGTTGGGGGGAGGGGGAGAAAAGATAATAGAGGGAGTGTGGAGACAGAGAAAAAAAATCCAGGCAACTCCAGGGATCAAAACTAGTAGTTTATGTTGCAGCTACATAAAATGCACAGATCTACTATACTTGGGGTGTGTTCTTTTGTTCATTAGTGTCATTTGTTGATCATGTATGCAGAATAGCAGTAAAGACATGCTGAGTAATGGGAGATATTCTTTAAATTTCAAAATTGATGCATGAACCCTTGTACTTTCTTTGAATTAGAGAAGTGCGCTTCAGTGTTACTGAAAAACAAACATATCCGAACTTAGGGGTTCCAAGTCGAATTGAGTCCCGGCTCGGATCACTTTTGGGGTTCCGAGTAGTACCAAATCCTGGCTTGGGTCTGCTGTAAGTTCAGAACTCGGATATAGAAAGCAAATCTCGGTTTTGGATTGCATACAAACAGGTCCAAATTAGCTGTTTTTATCAATTTTAAAGCAATTCAAAACCAAAACTGAATCCAAACCAAAACACTTGATGGTGGTTTTACCAAAACCATAACATTTGAGTGTGTTTTTGCCAAAACCAAAACATGGGGGTCTGAACACATCTCTACTTTGAATATAAGTATACTAATAATTTTGGTTAAATATTGCCTCACTTAAAAAATAATACATGATGTTGTCAAAGTTACTCTATATTTATAGAAAAAGTAATAGACTGTAACACATAGGACCACAATCATCTGTACCCTATGGGGTCAATCTAATCAGCCGCGAAGGGTGCAAGTTGTCGTTGCAACGGTGTTAAAATGCCGGCAACGGACCAGCATCTAGCACCCTTCATGGCCCGTTCTCGTCGACACCATTCAATGCGGCAATGGGCACACTGTATGACAGCCCGAAGTCGCAGAATTTTGTTCGCAGCCCCATAGGCTAAATGGATTGACCCCCTATGTGTTAGCAAAGGCAGATAGTTCATCTCGCTTAGTAGTTAACTTAAAATTGTGTGACCAAAATATATGATCTCCCCATAAGTCTTAAGAAATTCACTTTTGTTTCACCATCATACTTTCCAATTAACCTATTTCGTCAGTTGGTACCTTGTTATCCAGTAGTCAAGTAAATATGTTGAATTTGTTAATAGTCTTATGAATTGCTTTACTATAATGAAGTCTTTCCAATTGGCCCCCTAGTTGTCAAATTACTTTGACAAATCTTTATTATACATGAGAGTCTCTGTGGAATCATAGCAGACTAAGGGTAGGGTTTACTGTATGGGTAAGGGTAGGAATTACTGGAGATTTAAGGAGTAGTAAGCACTGGAAAGGTAAGGGTAGGAATTACAGAAGTGGTATGGGAAGGAATTGCTGGAGAGGTAAGGGTTGGAATCATTGGAGAGGTTAGGGTAGTGTAATGTGCTATTTTTACTAAGGACCAAACAGGCAAGCTGGGTGAATGTGTTTCCTTTTTTTCAGACACAATGACAGACACTTTTACAAGGTACAACACAATTTCATTTAGAGACAAAATAATGACAGGTCACAGCAATACCTTAATCGAGCAATTCTACAATACACATGACTCTGGTACCTTATAGGGCAATGAACCCTGAGAAATTTCTAACACCCCTACAACCTATCTATGACCTGGCAAGTAGATACTAGTAACACACCAGGTAGAAAGTTGAAAGTGCACCAATTACTTGTAAGCAGGAAATAGTCTATGCACACGGAAGCTTTTAGTGAGAAAGAACACATGCAGGTCGTTCCAGTATTTGTAGTTCACCAATTACTTTTAAGCAGACAACAGTCTATGCACATGGTAGCTTTTAATGAGAAAGAACACATGCAGGTCGTTCCAGTATTTGTAGTTCACCAATTACTTATAAGCAGGAAACAGTCTATGCACACCATAGCTTTTTGTGAGAAAGAACACATTCAGGCCGTTGCAGTATATGTAGTGCACCAAGTACTTATAAGCTGGAAACAGTCTATGCACACCGTAGCTTTTAGTGAGAAAGAACACATGCAGGCCGTTTCAGTATTTGTAGAGCACCAATTACTACCAGAGAAATTTGCCAGCTGAGGTCACGCAGGGCTGGAGTTGTCACCATAGCAAAGTTAATACATCTATTAAGCAACCATATCATACCGCATAAGAATAACATTATCAACATCTAAGCATTGACTGGCATATGGACATGAAGTACATTGCCTACTAGCATGAAGTCCATTTTTTTTAGCATACAATTAAGCAAGAAGGCAAAGAGGTCACATGGCAACAACATTACCAACGTTTTGCATTAAATATTCTCTCTTAGCATATAAAAAAATGTAAATAGCATTGACGTTTTACCAGTATATTTCTGATACACAGGTAGAGCATGGCACAGTTAGATTAAAACTAAATTAAAACACAAGGGACCAATATCACAATACTCAATACTCTAAATGCTGGACCACTGCAATGGAAAGGGAAAATTCAGGGGGGGAACTAAATCTTACTTCCCACTTATCACACCACACTACACACCAGGATATGGGGAAGTGATAATTAGACCCCAGACCACCTAGGGCATTTACAGTACAAGCAGGCACTAGTCTCACCCTTTAGCTGCGCAGTGGCAGCGCTATGTCCCACTACAAGGGGGGCCACTAGAAATGGCATTGATAAAGAGGGGTGGGTGAAGTGTTAATCACGGTCTATCCGCTAGCTGTGGCGCTTCTGCCCCCTACAAACTCCCGGCAAGCCGGGGATGCTGAGCCCCACACCAGGCTGCGTTTCGGGACCTGGGGGAGGGTAGATGGGGTCCTTGGCTCCTGAGGTTTGTCCTTCCAAAGGAGCAGTAGCCAGCAGGCTCTTCCTCTCTTATGGTCCTCCGATCCTTCTATCCATGTCCTGTTGGCAGTGTCTTCCTCTTCCTTGCAGCAGTCTTCTTTCAGGCACAGCTCCACTCAGTCCTGGCGACGGCTATCATACCCAGGAGTCCGGTTCGCGGTGGTCACTTGCTCCATTGAGTCCTCTCCTCCTCCGACAGTGGGGTCTTTGGCAGGGGTACCTTCCATGCTGCCTGCCTCCAATGGGTCCTCTCCTTGGTGAGGTCCAGCTCCCTGCGGGCACTCCTCTTAGCCTGTAGGTCCTTCTCTCTGAATGCCGGCGATGCTGTCCTCTCCTCCTCCACCTCCCTGGCATCGGGATCTTCCTCGGAGGTCCCCTGAATGTATCTGCATTCCAGAGACTGGCCCCAGTAGCTAATACTATCTCAAGGTGGCGTTAGCTGCTGTTGCCTATGGTCTACAGATTGCAAAAAGTATCAGTAGAGGGATCCCTAGCATCCCTCCCTGGCACTCTACTCAGACCACTCATGCACAGAAGCGCTGAAGGAGAAGTGAAGGGTTTGCATTTGGGTTGTGTATAGATCCCCTTCAGTTAATGTACCTGAAACACATGCAAAGGGGTTGGGTGTGGGATGTCGGCAGTCAGGATCCCAGTGTTCAGAACCCTGTCTCCGGCATCCAGACACTTGTTGGTCGCTATGCTAACCCCCCCCCCCTCTCCCTAACCCTCCCTCTTTGGTATCTAACCCTAACCTTCCCCTGTAGTGCCTAAACCTAACCTCCCCCTCCCCAGACCCTAGACCTAACCCTCTACGCTTAGTGCCTAACCCTAACCCTCCCCCTAGCATCTGCATCCCGACTGCCGGGATGCCGAACACATCCCCATGCAAAGGTACACAGCTCTCCCATCTTCTACCAGAGACACAAGATAAAGGATAACATTGCAACATTGTCTATTATAAAGTTGGGGACAGCCATGGGGGTTAATTAGGAGTATATACAGCTACAGTATGTATTAGTCACAGATAAGAGAGGGACCTGTATAGTGCAATTAGCATGAGCCTGACAGTCCTCCTGATGGAGGCGAAAGCCATCTGATGTGGGGTGGGGAGCTCTCCTGATACCCCTGGTGGAGTAGAAAAAAACCCTGATGTGGGTGGGGAGCCCTCCTGATACCCTTGGTGGAGTGGAAAACCACCTGATGTGGGGGCTTTGAGGACTGAGTTTGAGTTAAGATACTGTAAGATTGCCACTGTGGTGGGACTACAATTCACAAAATGCCCAGTCTACTGCTGATTGCTTCACATGCCGGGAAGTTGCTCCACTAAAGATATGCCCCCAGACTCAGTCACTGGTGCCCCCGCCTCCCATGCACTATTACTCGCAGCTCTGTCTGGTGCATCCTTGTTGACATTAAGCTCCTGGAAGATCTGCAGCCACGCTTATACTCAGGCCCACAGCACAGGTCTGTGGCTATAGCTTCCACCAAGGAGGAGTGGGATTGGGAGTTGTGGGTGAGAGGGGTGCCAGATGTGTCTCACTGGCATAAGAAGCTGCTGAGGAGCAGTGAAGCCAATGAGCAGGGACAGGCTATATAGATAGATGGAAGCAGCAACTGATGGTCTGATACAGAGCCCTCCACTAGTATATGGTTTTGGTAGCTTCTCAGATGCCGGGAAGAGGTGCCATGTATTGAGCAGCGTGACTGTACACTCCTGGTACATATTTACAGCCCCAATTGGGGTGAATATATTGTGGGCGATGGAGGAGGTTCCCCTTCAGTGCTTGCGCCAGGTGCCTCCATTGTCTCCCATAGTTTTGCCCCTGCCTGTGGCGCAGAAGGCTGGAAGGCAGACACAGGGGTTCACTCAGCAGGAATGGCTTCACAGTAGCAGCAGTACCATGATCCTTGTGGGATCTTCACTAGCTGGGGCTGTCTAAGCAGATCCTGCATCTGTCCAGTCCACTTTGCCAGGATCATTCTTCCGGTAGACAGGCTTCTCCTCTGACAGGGTCCATCCTTACAGCGATCCACAGCAGCATTTACCAGGGTCCTCACGGGGTCTAAGCGGCTGGGTCACTGTGGTATCTCCTCTGATCAGTGTCACAGCCTTCAGACATCTCCTTAGAGGGGGTCCGGTAACTGGCAGGTGGGGGGGTTTTCTCTAATTCTGCAGCACTTTTCTTTAGTCCAGTCCTCGCAGCAGCACCCACATCCTGTGAGTCAGGGTCCTGACAGGGGGAGTATTGTGCTGGCTTACCGTAGCCAGGATCCATTCCACTGAGGCAGGTCCCTGTGACCTCAGCCAATCCCCCCCCCCTGTGGATTCACTGAACTTTTCCCCAGCTACATGACTGATGCAGTGGCTCTGTCCTTTCCCATCTGAGACCTCTCACCTGCCTCACGCTGCCTTCTTTTATAACTGTGGCTGGCTGGCCCACCTCTTTACACATAGGGCTCCATTTACTAACGAAACATAACCCCTTTAGTGATTGCTAAACGGGTTATGCTACCTTTCTGCATTTAATAAACAGCAGTACTCTAAGATTACCGCTGTTTTCACAGCATCGCTCTCCCCATCTTTTAGTCCCCATCAGGGCTGTCATCAGGAATTGTGGGGCCCAGGACTAACAAAATAGGCAGCCCCCCCACAACCCCCACTCAAGCCCCCTACTTCACCCCACTGGCTGGGAGAAAGTAATCAAAGAACATTGCAGCCCCCTAGCCAGTCTCACTCCACACATCTGCAACAAATGAAATGCTGCAATAATAAAAGATGAATCAGACACTTACCTGTTCTGGCTGATCCAGCTCCTCACACCACACACTGCGGCTCCTTTATCATTCAGCGGCACGGCATGACATCATGACGTCAAGCCGCGTCGGTTGACAATTAAAACTTTATTGCGGCTTAGTTAGGATTCAGAGCAAGGCGGAGATGGAGGGCGGCCCTGGGGGGGATAAGTGAGCAGTGACTCATGACTAGTCACTTCTAGTGTGTGTTGGCGGCATTAGTAGTGGGTGGCCCGCTGTTAGGAGCGGGCCCCCGGCCGTCCTGTCATCACTCGCTATCGAGATAATAGGAGTGGGCAAGCAGTCATTCACTTCTAGTGAGCTGCAGCAGGGGGGTAGTAGTGGGTGGGCAGTCCCGGCAGTCCCCCCGTTATGGCGGCCCTGGTCCCCATTGCCAGCAATGGAGACCCGGCGGTGCATTTCCGGCTTCAGCGAAGCCTTCCAGGTACTGCCGGGTACCCGTGTCATGCAAATGCACAGACAGACCATCACGCATGCGCATAACTCTGGAGCCCCGTTGCTGGCATCGGTAGGCTGCCAGCAGCCCAGCGGAGGACCTCACTGAGAACGAGGACTTTGCGGGACCTCGCCGGAGGGGTAAGTATTAATATATTAAATACTAATGCCATTTTCGTTTGTATCACAGTGATACTAAACAAAAATTGCCGCTGGTATATTCGTTCGTTTATGAATGGAGCCCATAGTCCGGCACTCTCAGTGGACAGGGGAACCTAGTAGCCACCCGCCCCAAGGGTTCTCTACACAGACACCAAAGCCACCAATCAAAGCAAGGAAATTTTCCCGGCTAGATGAGTTGTTGGCCGAAGAACATAAGCTCTCCCCTGTGCTGCACATACTCCATAAACACCAAGGAGAGCAAGGGTCAGCAAAAGTTCAACACAGCCTGTCTATGAGGTCCAAAATGGCTGCCTATACACAGGAATAATAACAAAAAAATGGGTGCTGTGAGGGGTGAAACTACATAACCCCCATAATATCTGTATGTCTCTACCAGCTATATAGGCCCCATCCCCAGTGGCGGAACTAGCGACGGTGCAGCCGGTGCCTTGCACCGGGGCCCGCAGTGGTGCAGGGGTCCATAGCTGCCTGCATCCAACAGTGCCGCTGCACCCGCCGCCAGTGTCTCCTGGGCCCAACAGTATTAAGTGTAGTGCAGACCACAGTGAGGGCCTGATTCAGAGCCGCTCGCAAAAAGCGAGCGCTCGCTCTGAATCAGGGCGGACACTTTTTTTAAAACGGGCCTCCTGGCCGCTCGCATAGCTGTGGGTGACCACCCACAGCTTTTGCGAGCGGCCAGATTGATGGTTGCGATGGTCGCGACCATCGGGCTTGCGACAAGACCCTTGTGGTAGGGTCTTGCTCCCGCAAGCCCCAGTGAGCTTTTGGCTCTAATAGAGCCGGAAGCTCACCACTGACATCACTCGTGATGTCAGTGGGTCCGCCCCCAAACGGCAGGCGTTCTTTTGGGAACGCCTCCGTTTGGCCAGCCACCCCCCCTGCCCACCTCCAAAATAGGGCAAACTGGTGATCAACCACCCCTTTTGGATGCGAGCGCCGGGGCCAGTGAATTCTCGCTCGCTCCAGGGCTCGCGCGCGTGCACTGCCCTGCCATCAACCCGCATGCGAGTGCATAGCGCTTGCGAGCGGGTCTGAATCAGGCCCTGAAAGCGGTCCGCACTACACAGTAACAAACACACAGTCGCCAGCCATCAGACAAACTCTCATTGGCTGCTGTGCCCATGGAGGGAGCCAGGCTGGAGCTTACTCATGAACTCCGCCTTCCGGCTCCCGCAGTGGGTGATGGGAGAGATGTCATGATGTCTCTTCCATTGTGCAGAGGAGCTGACGGCACAGGTGCGGGGATTCAGGTAAGTGTGTTTTTTTTGTGTGTGTTTTATATATGTAGGGGGGGCACTACTGGGGGCACTGTATAAGGGGCACTAATGGGAGCACTGCATAGTGGGGACCACTTCTGGGGGGACTGTATAAGGGGCACTACTGGGAGCACTGCATAGTGGGGACTACTACTGGGGGCACTGTATAAGGGGCACTACTGGGGGCACTGTATAAGGGGCGCTACTGGGGGCACTTTATAAGGGGCACTGCATAGGATATACCACTACTGGGGGCACTGCATAGGGGGGGTCTAATACTGGGGGCACTGCATAGGGGAGACCACTTATAGGGGCACTGTATAAGGGGCACTGCATAGGGGGACCCACTACTGGGGGTACTGCATAGGGGGGCCCAAAGCATATTCTTGCACCTGGGCCCACCACTCTAGTTCTGCCACTGCCCATCCCTATAGCTATGTACTATTTGGTGGGGCACATGGTCCTGATAAATAACTCCAAACTTAGGTGTATCACAGTAGAAATCAATGGAGAGCTAAGGGTAGGAATCGGTGCAGAAGTAAAGGTAGGAATTGCAGGACAGGTAAGTGTTGGAATCACTGGAGAGGTGGGGGAGGAATACAGGCTATACTGAGTTTTGCTTATGCACAGATCCATTCCATAAAGATATGGTATATTCCTTTTATTTTCTTTAGTTTTGTAGATAAAGTGTAACTGCAGTGTGATTGTACCAGGCAGGCACATCTCTGTATTTTTTTTAGGTGGCATATATGCAATTCAAAGTGCTCAATCCAATTATGTGCGAGTTGGGTCCTGCGAGCCTTAGAGAAAATTTGCAGGGATTTTTTTTGTTCGCAACCCCTTGAGCAGGTGAAAAGGTAGGGAAAATTTTTATTTTAAGGTAGAAATGTTGGGACACAGGGCCTGATTCTGTAAGGATCGTAATTGCAATGCTGCACCCAGGGTATAGATATATGATGTATACACGCAGGCAGCTTTGCAATTGCAATCCTTGCAGATATGGTAATGCAGAAGGAGGCATCACACCTTCTGTGCATTACTTAACCAAGCCGCGTTGTTCAACCCAACATCGATTAATCTGCTAACCATGGGCCGGCTGCGGTGACCCATAGAATGTAAATGATGTGGGACAGGTATGTGGAGGTTCAAATGATGTTGGACAGTTATGTGGAGGTGTAAATGATGTGGGACAGGTATGTGTAGGTGTAAATGATGTGGGGCAGGTATGTGGAGGTGTAAATGACGTGGGACAGGTACTGTATATGGAGGTGTATATGATGCGGAACAGGTATGTGGAGGTGTAAATTATCTGGAATAGGTATATGGAGGTGTAAATGATGCGGGACAGGTATGTGGAGGTGTAAATGATATGGGACAGGAATGTGGAGGTGTAAATAATGTGGGACAGGTAGGTGGAGGTATAAATAATGTGGGGCAGGTATGTGGAGGTGTAAATAATGTGGGAGAGGTATGTGGAGGTGTAAATAATGTGGGACAGGTAGGTGGAGGTGTAGATAATGTGGGACAGGTAGGTGGAGATGTAAATGATGTATGTGGAGGTGTAAATTATGTGGAATAGGTATATGGAGGTGTAAATGATGCGGGACAGGTATGTGGAGGTGTAAATGATGTGGCATAGGTATGTGGAGGTGTAAATGATGTGGGATAGAAATGTGGAGGTGTAAATAGTGTGGGACAGGTATATGGAGGTGTAAATAATGTGGGACAGGTAGATGGAGGTGTAAATGATGTGGGATAGGTATGTGGAGGTGCAAATGATGTGGGACAGGTACAGTATGTGGAGGTGTAAATTATGGGGACAGGTATGTGGAGGTTTAAATGATGTGGGATAGGATTGTGGAGGTGTAAATGATGTGGGATTGGTATGTGGAGGTGTAAATGATGGGGGACAGGTACAGTATGTGGAGGTAAATAATGTGGGGCAGGTAGGTGGAGATGTAAATAATGTGGGACAGGTAGGTGGAGGTGTAAATGATGTGGGATAGGTATGTGGAGGTGTAAATGATGGGGGACAGGTACAGTATGTGGAGGTGTAAATAATGTGGGACAGGTAGGTGGAGATGTAAATAATGTGGGACAGGTAGGTGGAGGCGTAAATGATGTGGGAAAGGTATGTGGAGGTGTAAATTATGTGGGACAGGTATATGGAGGTGTAAATGATGTATGTGGAGGTGTAAATTATGTGGAATAGGTATATGGAGGTGTAAATGATGCGGGACAGGTATGTGGAGGTGTAAATGATGTGGCATAGGTATGTGGAGGTGTAAATGATGTGGGATAGAAATGTGGAGGTGTAAATAGTGTGGAACAGGTATATGGAGGTGTAAATAATGTGGGACAGGTAGATGGAGGTGTAAATGATGTGGGATAGGTATGTGGAGGTGCAAATGATGTGGGACAGGTACAGTATGTGGAGGTGTAAATTATGGGGACAGGTATGTGGAGGTTTAAATGATGTGGGATAGGATTGTGGAGGTGTAAATGATGTGGGATTGGTATGTGGAGGTGTAAATGATGGGGGACAGGTACAGTATGTGGAGGTAAATAATGTGGGGCAGGTAGGTGGAGATGTAAATAATGTGGGACAGGTAGGTGGAGGTGTAAATGATGTGGGATAGGTATGTGGAGGTGTAAATGATGGGGGACAGGTACAGTATGAGGAGGTGTAAATAATGTGGGACAGGTAGGTGGAGATGTAAATAATGTGGGACAGGTAGGTGGAGGCGTAAATGATGTGGGAAAGGTATGTGGAGGTGTAAATTATGTGGGACAGGTATATGGAGGTGTAAATGATGAGGGACAGGTATGTGTGGAGGTGTAAATAATGAGGGATAGGTAGGTGGAGGTGTAAATAATGTGGTACAGGTAGGTGGAGGTGTAAATGATGTGGGACAGGTATGTGGGGGTGTAAATAATGTTGGACAGGTATATGGAGGTGTACATAATGTGGGACAGGTAGGTGGAGGTGTAAATGATGCCAGGTATGTGGCAGTGTAACTGATGTAGAACAGGTATGTGCAGGTGTAAATGATGTGGGATAGGTATGTGGAGGTGTAAATTATGGGGGACAGGTATGTGGAGGTGTAAATGATGTGGGACAGGTATGTGGAGGTGTAAATGATGGGGGACAGGTACAGTATGTGGAGGTGTAAATAATGTGGGGCATGTAGGTGGCGATGTAAATAATTTGGGACAGGTAGGTGGAGGTGTAAGTGATGTGGGAAAGGTATGTGGAAGTGTAAATGATGTGGGACAGGTATGGTGAGGTGTAAATGATGAGGGACAAGTATGTGGAGGTGTAAATTATGTGGGATAGGTATGTGGAGGTGTAAATGATGGGGGACAGGTACAGTATGTGGAGGTGTAAATAATGTGGGACAGGTAGGTGGAGATGTAAATAAAGTGGGACAGGTAGGTGGACGTGTAAATGATGTGGGAAAGGTATGTGGAGGTGTAAATTATGTGGGACAGGTATGTGGAGGTTTAAATGATGAGGGACAGGTATGTGGAGGTGTAAATGATGTGGGACAGGTATGTGGAGGTGTAAATAAGGTGAAGCAGGTAGAGGGAGGTGTAAATGTTGTGGGATAGGTATGTGGAGGTGTAAATGATGGGGGTCAGGTAAGTGGAGGTGTAATTAATGTGGGACAGGTATGTGGAGGTGTAAATGATGTAGGACAGTTATGTGGAGGTGTAAATGATGTAGGATAGTTATGTGGAGATGTAAATGATGTGGGGACAGTTATGTGGGGGTGTAAATGATGTGGGACAAGTCGGTGGAGATGTAAATAATGTGGGACAGGTATGTGGAGGTGTAAATGATATAGGACAGTTATGTGAAGGTGTAAATGATGTAGGATAGTTATGTGGAGATGTAAATGATGTGGGGACAGTTATGTGGAGGTGTAAATGATGTGGGACAAGTAGGTGGAGATGTAAATAATGTGGGACAGGTAAGTGGAGATATAAATAATGTGGGATAGGTATGTGTAGGTGTAAATGATGTAGGATAGTTTTGTGGAGGTGTAAATGATGTGGGACAGGTAGGTGGAGATGTAAATAATGTGGGACAGGTATGCGGAGGTGTAAATGATGTGGGACAGGTATGTGGATGTGTAAATGGTGTGGGATAGGTACGTGGACATGTAAATGATGTGGGATAGGTATGGGGACGGGTAACTGATGTGGGACTAGGGGAGTGCACCGGCCACTTTTCGTGTTTTGTGTTTTGATTTTGGATCTGGATCTTTCTTCGTGTTTTGGATCTGGATTGGTTTTGCCAAAACCACCCTTCCGTGTTTTGGGTTCTGGGTTTTGTGTTTTGGATCTGTATTTTTTTTTAAAAAAGCATAAAAACAACTAAAATCACAGAATTTGTGGGTTTTTCTGCTCCTATGCTATTATTAACCTCAATAACCTTAATTTCCACTCATTTCCAGTCTATTCTGAACACCTCACTCCTCACAATAGTGTTTTTATATCCAAAAGGTTGCACCGAGGTAGCTGGATGACTATGCTAAGAGATAGGAGTGGGCGGCACAAACACGTGGTCCATCTAGGAGTGACACTGCAGTGGCAGACAGGATGGCAGTTTGAAAAACTAGGCCCCAAACAGTACATAATTCAAAGAAAAAAAAGAGGTGCAAGATGGAATTGTCCTTGGGCCCTCCCACCCACCCTTATGTTGTATAAACAGGACATGCACACTTTAACAAACCAAACATTTCAGCGCCAGGGTCTGCCACACGACTGTGGCTGAAATGATTGGTTCGGTTGGGCCCCCACAAAACAAGCTGGAAATTAATCTGTCCCTGCACAAACTGGCTCTACGGAGGCAAGATGTCGTCCTCATCCTCCTCATCCACCGATTCCTCACCCTCTTCAGTGTTGTGTACATCCTCATCCTCACAGAGTATTAATTCGTCCCCGCTGGAATCCACAACCACAGGTCCCTCTGTACGTTCTGGAGGCTGGTCTCCCTGGAAGAGTTGATAATTCATTTTATGAACATCATCTTCTCCACATTTTGTGGAAGAAACCTCCTATGCCTTTCGCTGACAAGGTTCCCGGCTGCACTAAACACTCTTTCGGAGTACACACTGGAGGGGGGGCAACTCAGGTAAAATAGAGCCAGTTTGTACAGGGACCTCCAAATTGCTTCTTTTTCCTGCCAGTTCAGGTATGGACTGTCTGACATGCCTACTTGGATGCTGTCACCGATGTAATCCTTTAACAGACAGACGCACGTTTGTCGCTGCTGCTTTAAGGATGCAGGTGCGGCTACAGCCCACACTTTTCACAAAGACAGAAAAAAAAAGAAGAATTTTTTTATTGTTTGTGGAGCGCACTTTGAGGGTTACACCACCCTTTAACAGACAGATGCACGCTTGTCGCTGCAGCTTTGAGGATGCAAGTGTGGCTACAGCCCACACAATTCACAAAGACTGAAAAAAAAGAAGAATATTTTTATTGTTTGTGGAGCACACTTTGAGGGTGTCACCACCCTTTAACAGACAGACGCACGCTTGTCGCTGCTGCTTTGAGGATGCAGGTGCGGCTACAGCCCACACATTTCACAAAGACAGAAAAAAAAAGAAGAATATTTTTATTGTTTGTGGAGCGCACTTTGAGGGTTACACCACCCTTTAACAGACATACGCACGCTTGTTGCTGCTGCTTTGAGGACAGTATCATATGCAGTGACAGTAGACTTGTCAGAAATTTTTGGCACGTCCTTCAGTCCGGACCAGATGTCCAAACCGGCCCTTGACTTATGACACAGGCGCACGCTAGGCACTGCTACTGTGTTGATGCACGTGCGGCTACATCGCACACAAGTCACAAACACATAAAAAAAATAGTTTTTTATTTTTTGGAGCACTTTGAGGGTTACACCACCCTTTAACAGACGGATACATGCTTGTCGCTGCTCCTTTGAGGATGCAAGTGAGGCTACAGCCCACACAATTCACAAAGACAGAAAAAAAAGAAGAATTTTTTTATTGTTTGTGGAGCGCACTTTGAGGGTTACACCACCCTTTAACAGACAGACGCACGCTTGTCGCTGCTGCTTTAAGAATGCAGGTGCGGCTACAGCCCATAAATTTCACAAAGAGAAAAAAAAAGAAGAATTTTTTTATTGTTTGTGGAGCGCACTTTGAGGGTTACACCACCCTTTAACAGACAGATGCACGCTTGTCGCTGCTGCTTTGATGATGCAGGTGGAATCTAGACGGGATTTGGAAATGGGGACACATTACCTCCATCAATTGTCTAAATCCCACTGCACTAATGGCGGATACCGGACGCACGACTAACACCAACATAGCAGTCAAGGCCTCAGTTATACGTTTTGCTTCAGGATGACTGCTGTCGTACTTCATCCTCATCGCTAGGGACTGTTGGAGGGTAAATTGTTTAGTAAAAGTAGTGGTGTTCCTACTTCCTCTCTGGGATGATGAACAACTCCCAGCAGCAGCAACAGCACTACGAGGAAGTGGTTCTTGATCTTTCCCTATTTTATTTTTATCGGAGAAAGTTTGGTCCTCCATTTATGTTATATTGATATATACGTGCGGCTAAGGCTCACACAAACACAGAAAATATTTTTTTATTTTTGCTGGAGAGTAGTGCACTTTGTGGGTTACACCACCCTTTAAGAAATGAGCCAGCCGGCTCTTTACTTATGGGACACAGGCGCACACTTGGCGCTGCTCCTTTGTTGATGCACGTGCAGCCACAGTGCACACAATTCACAAACACAGAAAATATTTTTTTATTTGGTTTGGAGTGTACTTTGGGGGTTACAGCACCCTTTAATGGTCAAGCCAGCCGGCCCTTTACTTATGATACAGGCACACGCTTGGCACTACTTTGTTGATGCACGTACGGCTACTGCGCACACAATTCACAAACACAGAAAATATTTTTTTTATTTGGTTTGGAGTGTACTTTGGGGGTTACAGCACCCTTTAATGGTCAAGCCAGCCGGCCCTTTACTTATGACACAGGCGCACGCTTGGCACTACTTTGTTGATGCACGTGCGGCTACTGCGCACACAATTCACAAACACAGAAAATATATTTTTCATTTGGTTTGGAGTGTACTTTGGGGGTTACAGCACCCTTTAACGGTCAAGCCAGCTGGCCCTTTACTTATGACACAGGCGCACGCTTGGCACTACTTTGTTGATGCAGGTGCGGCTACTGCGCACCCAATTCACAAACACAGAAAATATTTTTTTATTTGGTTTGGAGTGTACTTTGGGGGTTACAGCACCCTTTAACGGTCAAGCCAGCTGGCTCTTTACTTATGACACAGGCGCACGCTTGGCACTACTTTGTTGATGCACGTGCGGCTACTGCGCACACAATTCACAAACACAGAAAATATTTTTTTATTTGCTTTGGAGTGTACTTTGGGGGTTACAGCACCCTTTAACGGTCAAGCCAGCCGGCCCTTTACTTATGACACGGGCGCACGCTTGGCACTACTTTGTTGATGCACGTGCGGCTACTGCGCACACAATTCACAAACACAGAAATTTTTTTTTTTTTTAGCACTTGGGGGGAGCACCCCTGATGGACAGAGCACCCCCTGGACAACACTACAGCACCCCTTTAGGACTGGGACACTGCACAGGACTTTGGAGTGGACACAGCCCCTATGGACAACTGACTGCACAACACAGTCCAGCCAGCCCCTATGGACTTTGAAGTAGTGGACACAGCCCCTATGGACAACAGCAGCACAGTGCAGCACAGCACAGCACAACACTACTCTGCACTACACTACACTGCACTACACAGCCCAGCCAGCCCTAACTCCCACCCTCCCTCTTCACTGTCCACAGCCGAGTGAGAAAATGGCGCCAACGCGGGTACCTTATATAGGATCCAAAACCCGCGAGACCCGGAAGGCGGGATGATGACGTTTTGCCTCGATTTCAGATCCGAGTCAGGCGGGAAAAGTCGAGCCTGACTAGGATCGGCCTCGGATCGGGGGGGATAGGGGGGGTTCGGATTTCAGAAATCCGAACCCACTCACCCCTATGTGGGACAGGTATGTGGGCTGTGTCAATGGCAGAGTTTTTGAGCTTGCAGGTGAGAGGTAACATGTCTAATCCAACTTGTTATGACAACACTGAAAAATTTTATTTTGCTGTACCCCAAAATGCTGGAAAGGCTTTAATTTGATATATATATATATATATATATATATATATATATTAGGGATGTGCAGGCTCAGATAGGTTCGAGTTTGCACGTTGAGTTCGGATTTTTCCCTCCAAAAAAACGGAACTCAGAAAGAGGCAAAACGTCCGTCATCTTACATGGACGAACATCATCATTCCTGGACGTTTTGCCTCTTTCTGAGTTCCGTTTTTTTGGAGGGAAAAATCCGAACTCAACGTGCAAACTCGAACCTATACGAGCCTGCACATCCCTAATATATATATATATAAACTCCAACTATTAACATGGTTTTTATAATAAGATTCTTAGTACCTGTTTGGCCAAAGATGTTTGCCCACCTACCACCTCATGGTGAACCTCATCAGGTGGGTCCCTAAAATCCCTAATACTAACACATTATATACATTTATCTAGGACTTACCTTTAATAGTGCCCATTAAATGTGTGTACTACAATGCAAAGGACTTATACTAATTAAAATTACCTGGGGCAGGTAGGAGGAGTACCTTAAATATCTTAAAGTACCTTTCCCCCTCTGTGTCACACCTGTCTGTCTGCCTCTCCCCTTTAGAATGTAAGCTCTCACGGCAGGGACCTCTTCCCTCATGTGCTTCTCTTTACATTTTCTTCTACTCTTTACTCCCCATAAGGGCACCTATCATGTGACTGCCAACTCCCAGCTGCTTATTGTGAGTGTTTAATCACTATTGCAGCAATGTATATAAATCATGTCCTTGTCCTGCACTGTAATGTACTGTAAGTTACTTGTTTCTTGTTCACTTATTAGTTCTATGTACTATGTAAGGCGCTGCGGAACACTTGTGGCACCATATAAATAAAGGATAATAATAATAATAATAATAATAATAATAATAATAATAATAATAATAATAAATAGACACATACATAGGAAAAAGGAGGGGCTGGGCTGCACATTCTAATTTAAACTAAATAAGAGGTGCTACCATCCTGAGACCTGTAGTTCTAATTCAGAGAAAAGTGTGGAAAATGCAGGTGCAAGCTCTAAGCACTAAGAATACTGATAATCAAAATATATATAATAAATTCCAACAATTAACATGGTTTTATAATAAAGTTTATAATATGTTTGGCCAAAGATGTTTTAATGGTAAATCCTATTTAAATTTATATATTGTGTCAGTATTAGGGATGTTAAGGACCCACCTGATTTGGTTCACTGTGATGTGGTAGGGGGCAAACATCTTTGGCCAAACATGTACTAAGAACTATGTTAGAAAACCATGTTAATTGTTGGAGTTTATTATATATATATATATTGATAATCAGTATTCTTAGTGCTTAGAGTGTGCATCTGCATTTTGCCCCTTTTTCTGCATTAGAACTACAGGTCTCAGCATAGTAGCATCTCTTATTATGTTTAAATTAGAATGTGCAGCCCAGCCCCCTTTAGCCTTCTACTGTATGTGGCAGTGCTATCTCAGTTGTCACTTTTTTGGGGTCCAGGATGGTTTCCCGACATTTTAATGCACTTCTCCTAGATCACATTTTGTAGAAAAGTCGCACACCTGATTCCCAGGAATTGCCATTTCTAATTGGATCTCGCATGTCTCGGGTATGTATGTGAGATCCATGAAAAAACTCAGATTTGCAAACCCGCACCTAATATGATTGATACAGGTTGAGTCTCCAATATCCAAATATTCCCAAATACGGAATATTCCGAAATACAGAATATTTTTAGCATGACTGAGATAGTGAAACCTTTGCTTTCTGATGGTTCAATGTACACAAACTTTGTTTAAAGCACAAAATTATTAAAATACAGTATTAAATTACCTCCAGGCTGTGTGTATAAGGTGTATATGAAACATAAATGAATTTTATGTATGTACACAAACTTTTTTTATGCACAAAATTATTAAAAATATTGTATAAAATGACTTGCAGGCTGTGTATATAAGGTGTATATAACACATAAATGCATTCTGTGTTTAGCTTTTCTTTACATTTTCTTCTACTCCTTACTCCCCATTAGGACAGCTAACATGTGACTGCCAACTCCCAGCTGCGTATTGTGAGTGTTTCATCGCTATTGCAGCAATGTATATAAATCATGTCCTTGCCCTGCACTGTAATGTACTGTAAGTTACTTGTTTCTTGTTCACTTATTAGTTCTATGTACTATGTAAGGCGCTGCGGAACACTTGTGGCACCATATAAATAAAGGATAATAATAATAATAATAATAATAATAATAATATGGGAGACTCAACCTGTACTCTCATACACTCATAAAAACATGGTGTACATGAAAGGTACATCCTTACACCTAAAATTAAGTCTCCCAAAGCATGCTCATCTCTAATGTTTTTAAAACATAGCACCGAAATGTGTATAGGAACCCACCCTCTCCATTGCACGTACATTAGGTAAACTATGTGAGTGGTAAATAAAATATAAAAAAAATCATAAGAGTAATAATAATGATAATATAATGGAACTATAAAAGATGTAAGGGAAGTCTAATACTGTAGGTCAACAGTTAAACCACAATTTCCAACAACACTTGAAAGCCTACAGTACTTATTTTGGGATAATTTTCTGGATTGGTGCAGAGGGAACCAATTGAGATACGGCACTGGATTAAAATACTTTTATCGAGCAGCTTTGTGTAATTGGCCACGCATTTGCTAAAGAGCAACATTTGATAACTTACAGATGAAACGTAACATTTAGCATTAGGACACTGACAGGCTGGAAGCAGAAGTGAATATTTTTATTTGCCGCTGTAATTTATCTTTATACAGTGCTGACAGTTTACTTAGCATTTTAGTTAAAAGCATGTAAAATACAATCTTAAATAATGCTTGCAACATCCATTCAGATATAAATGGCTACAGCCAGAAGCATAAATAGTAAGAAGAGGTTGTTTTCTGCTTTTATTGGACTAATATACAACAGCAAATGCTATTTTGAGTAAAAACTAGATCTGGCTACTAGGGTTGTTTGGAGCCCCTGTTCCCTGCAATTCAGCTAAATTATGGCCCAAAATTTGTGAGTTTTCTTCTATTTCTACAAATTCTGTATTAAAATGAAAGTTTGCGTCTATTCGTTCTATTTTGTCAGATCCAAACTCCGATTAAACTCTCCACTTTCTATCAATCATCTACAATGTTTTTACAGTATATAATCGGGAAGCCGGCTGCCTTAATACCGGCAGCTGGCTTCCCGACTGTCACATCCCGGCGAGGGATGAAATGCCGGGCGTCTAGATGTAGATGCCTGACATTTCTCAGACGCCGGGAGACAGGCGCCCACCATCCCGATCGAAGGGATGCCGGGCGCCGCGAGCGGACAGCCGCGAGGGGGAGGGTTAGGTTTAGGGCACCCTGGGGGGACTTAGGGTTAGGCACCCCCCCGAAAGGGTTAGGCTAGGGGGAGGGAGGGTTAGGGTTAGGCATCCCCGGGGGAGACTTCGGGTTCGACACCCCCCGGGGGACTTAGGTTTAGGCAGCAGGGATGGGGGGGATTAGGCACTTAGAGGGGGGATTAGGGTTAGGCACTTGGGGGGGAGGTTAGGGTTAGGTATCCCTAAGGAGGGTTAGGGGGTTTGCTTAGGTTAGTTAGTACTTACCTATCCACGATCGGGATTTCTAGCGCTGTCGGGCTTCCGCTGCCGGGATCTCTGCATTGGTCGAGCTGTCACTGCCATGAATCAAACCGACGGCCATGGGGCCGGCGGTATTTAATATCAATTCCGTTTTTACACTACTTTGTTTCCTTTCCTTGTTTATTTCGCAAAATATTGTTTTAAAGTTCATTAAACATGTTTTTATTTTATTTGTGTCACATTTTTATTTTAAGAATAAGGCAGAATAGGAGTTGGCTTCACCCAAAGATGTATTAAGACTGTGGGGCTCCTGTGTGGCACTTAAGACAAAGAGGTGCCCCTCCAAAATCTTTTTCTTCTTACCAAAAAAAATTAAGCTTGAGCCGGCCCTGTGCACACCCTCCTTATTCACATTTAGGGGCAGGGCTGGTGCTGGTGTATTTGGCTCCCCTGTGCAGTCTATAAATGAACACTGGGCCTGATTCAGAACTGGCCTCCTGGCCGCTCGCTAAGCTGTGGGTGACCACCCACAGCTTTTGCGAGCGGCCTGGTGATGGTCACGATGGTCGCGACCATCGGGCTTGAGACAAGACCCTTGTGGTAGGGTCTCGTCCAATCGCAAGCCCCAGTGAGCTTCCGGCTCTAATAGAGCCAGAAGCTCACTACTGAGGCCACCCCTAAACGGCAGGCATTCCTTCGGGAACGCCTCCGTTTGGCCAGCCACCCCCCCTGCCAACCTCCAAAACGGGGTGAGCTGTCAATCACAATTGACAGCCGCCCCGTTTTGGTGCAAGACCCGTAGCGATGTAGCGCCCGTCGCTGGCCAGGTCTCACTGGCCGGCTCCGGAATGCGCATGTGCAGTGGGGGACCATCGACCCGCTTGCGAGTGCTGTGCGCTCGCGAGCGGGTCTGAATCAGGCCCTCTGTCCTATTTTAGAAATCTGTCTCTAGTTCCCCAAGTAACCATGACCCCTCCCCCATATCTATACCCCTCAATATTTGTGAATCATGATTCAGTACACATTAAGTTTTAAGCAAATACTTCTGAAGAATGCAAATTTACTTGTATCAGTTTATTGGCTAAAAAATATATATAATAAAAATGTATTTAAAAAAAATATTTATTTAAAAACCTTTATACTTATAATAAATGCTGGCACAATGGGGAGAGGGGAAAAGAGGCTAGCATAGACAGGAAGGGGAGAGACACAGGCACAAGCAGAAGATGGGCAGACACTGATACAGACAGAAGAATGTAAGATACTTCCACAGACAGAAGGGCATCTGGCACAGACAGGAGGCAGCTAGCATAGACAGAGAAAGTAAAGAGAGGTTGGCATGGACTTTGGCAGAGGATGGCACAGACAGCAGAAAACCAATGTCCCTGGTTTTAAATGACTTTTGACCTTAGTACATACTGTTATACATGATACTGATATATAGGATAAGTTTGAAAAAAATAGAGGGATTTTTACACAAAGTAATTAATAATTCTGCAAAAAAATTGGTAATTGCAATTCTTTTACCCCCCCTCTAGCAGCAATACCACCACTGGGGTTGCAAAAAAAAGTGGTCCGTCCTAGAGTCAAAGGTGTCCCCCCACCTTAATGTTTTACTTTTCAAAACTGTTTTTGGTCCCAATTTTGGCAATAATGGCTTCAGCACAGCAGAGAGTGCCGTGACCTCCTTGTAATTCGTAACACTGCAATATCTCAGAACACAGCTGCTAAATAGCTCTCAGATTGTGAATTAGAATTTGTGCTTATGAAGAAGCTGGGAATCAGCAGAGTATTATGAAGAGCAACATAACAGCAGCCGTTTGTTACTGTCTGTTCCTCCCCTTTCCCCAGACAGAATCATACAGAAATCAATCAGAACCAGACAAGAGCAAGATGTGCTTTTTGCCTTGGTATATCACACTGAATACATGCCGGAAAACAGTTAGTAATATATTTTTTCAGACACATTTTATTTAAAATTTTAAAGCCCATTTTTAAGTGTTTTATAATAAAAAATGCATCAGAATAGTTTAGATTAGAGATGTGCGGTTCGGTTCTCCAGAACTCCGAAATCCACCCAAATTTCGTGAATCCGAGTCGTGGTTCTAATCTCCTGAGTAGATCTGGACAAATCCAAGTTTCGGTGTTGGTTTTCCAGTGGTTCGGAATTCAGATTTTAAATCCGAATTTCGGGTTTTGGATTGCAAAAATTACAATAAAAATTTTAATTAATGTTTTTAAAAATGTATCATTTTTGGAAATTCCTATCCAAAACTAAAACCAAAACACTTGAGGGTGGGTTTGCAAAACCAAAACCAAAACACGAAGATAAATCCAGATCCAAAACCGAAATCAAACAAAAGGGGACAGCACACATCTCTAGTTTAGATAATATAAATATTATATAAATATTGGGCAGCATCACACATTTATAGGGTCATAGAACTCCTTGGTGATTTCTAGAAATGTTTAAAAATGTCCAAATGGTTAAAAGTTGGATTGATCAGTGCAATGGACATTTATACAGTATGTTCACAGTGCAATAATCCATAGACCTCCATTTAAACTTGTGTTTTAGAAATGTGCAGCTCGTGTTTGCTCTTCACACTTAACATCTGCTGATCGCAGCCCAGAGTGGCAGTCCCAGGGCAGGGCCGCAACTAGGGGGGGGGCTAGGGGTGCGTGTGCACCGGGTCACAGATTTGAGGGGGTGCCGCAGGGCCGCTCCAGGGTCATGAGGAACTAGCGGCGGTGCATTGCACAGGAGCCCGCCGCAATAAAGAGACCCGCGACCAGTGTCAACAGCAGGCAAGCAAGGCATGCTGGTGGCTGCCACGGGAGAAGCTAGGAGGCAGTCGGGTCGGAGGAGAGGCAGAGGAAGTCCCTCCCCTTCCCTTCCCTCCCCTCATCACACCCCGGCGCCTCTTCTCTAAGTTGGTGCGATTCCGCAATTCCTGCCGTTTCCCCGGCACCGTCGGGAGTCTGAAGTCCAGTGGAGAAGAGCCTCCCTCTCTGGCCCCTGCCTGCCAGCCAGCCCAGCCCTGCACATCACATCCCAGTACTGGCTGCTCCTGCAAATGGTAAATAAAAGCTTTTTATTACTGAGTGTGTGTGTATGTGTGTATATATATATATATATATATATATATATATTATATACACATATAATATATGTGTGTACTGTATATATACACATATATATGTATATACAATAATATGTGTGTACTGTATATATACATATATATATATATATATGTGTATATATATGTGTGTGTATATATATATATATATATATATATTTATATAGGCTGCACTCACCAGTTTGTAGAGTAGAAAACAAATTATTTATTACATTTGTCAGCAAGTGTTTCTTCATTGCTGCCATTTTTCTATAAAGTTATTTTATATATATATATAAATATATATATATATAAATTATGTTTTGCATACCTCCCAACTGTCCCCATTTCAGCGGTATAGTGCCACTTTTTGGAGATTGTACCGCTATACCACCTGCAGGCCACAGTGTCCTGCAGTCCGGAGGGAGGTTGGTTGGGCACTGTCGCACATGCGCTCTTCATCCGCGTTGAGACGGGAGACAATGGTGCTGCCCCACAGCTCTCAGAGGTCTGGCCAAGCCCACAGCATGGCAAGAACAAGGACATGACTTGCAGACCCACCCCAAAAATGGGGCTGCTTATCAGAGACTGGGGGGCGCCAAATACTGCTTTGCCCCGGGTGACAAAGATCCTAGTTTCGGCCCTGCCCAGGGGGAGGAAGCACCTACCCCTGGAGCTGCCTGTCCTGTGCATGACTGGCAGTTTGCGCTTCCAATAGGAAGCCACCTCCAGTCAAAGTGTAGCCAGTGCAGTCATGGACTGCACTGCCTCACTGCAGCCCCTAGGTAAAATCCGCCATTGATCCTGAACCCCAAAAATGTGGCAAATTAGATTGCAGGACAGTGTAGAGGGCTGATAGTGCCATAAGCAATGGTTTATTTTTGCTGTTTTTATAAATGATGGATAAATGACAGCCAGCAAGTGTATTTCAGCAAATAAAAGTGCCTACAGTATTACAGTATGATGTACTTTAAAATGTATCTTCGTGATTTGTAAGTGTTTATATACAAGTTTGAGAAAAAATTGTGAAAAAACCCTTGTAACTCCCATCTGCTAGTTTAAAAACCCCCTTTCTCATAAATACAGCACCCAAGATACATCTTACTTCACTAAACCCATTTCTCTGCTTTTTAGATAAAATTATGGACCTGATTCAGACCCGCTCGCTAGATGCATATGCAAATTCATCAGGGCAGGCGATCACGCGGCAAGGCATTAGCACGCCCACTATGTCTTAGCGTGCGATCGTATTGTGTATGCAGAAGCCCACCAGCCTGTCTTAAGATGCCCATTTGTGCACGCCATATCCAGGAAGTGTATGCAACCAACGGTAACATCAAGTACCATCGGATGCGATCGTAGCACTTGTGGTTAACCATACACTGCCGCAAGCACTGCGAGTGCTTCAGTATGAAATACAACCAAGTGTTGTGTACTATGATGCTGACTCTTAATTATGCACGCCTCTGAAACTGTGTTAAGACGCTCAAGCACGCCTGCATTCGCACCTCCACTCCCCCTGTTTCTAGTGGCCAGCCCCTTTCACCGCCCACAAACGACTTGTCCTGTCATCATTCAGCCGGGCTATCTATGCGCAGCGAGCGAACGCTTCCCGATCGATTCCACTGGTTCGCACACGCGCATTGCGATGTGTACGCATGCGAAGAATGCATACAATCGACTGGCTGCGTGCGAACGCATTCTAACGAGCGGGTCTGAATCAAGTCCTATGTCTTTAATGCACATATTTTACTCTATTTTACTGTTTGACAACCTCTAAATATATTATTATTCCTTCGGAGGGGTGTTCCTTGAGAACTGCACTGTCACCTTCATTTTAACATTAAAATAAGGATTTTTCCCTACTTTTTTTAAATCTGGAGGACACATATCTCTTGCTAATATTCTTTAAAACTATTGTATTGTGACAAGATTTTTACCTTCAAAAAGGAAAGCGCTGGGAGGTAAAAACAAAGGCATTGAGGGGGAGATTTATCAAACCTTCTGAAAATGACACGTGGAGGTTTTGCGCATACCAACCAATTAGCTACTAGCTATAATTTTAGAGAATGCACAATATAAATAATAACCATAATCAGATTGGATGCTATGGGCAACAGAGATAGATAGATTGTTTTTTTTGGGGGGCGTGCTATTTCACTGCCCTGATTCTTCCCCGTCATCACGGCTAGCCAGCCTGCTGGTTAGGTCGCAATTCAAATGTGTGTCATGTGCGCGTGTAAACTTGGTGGGCAGCGGTGATCCTTTCTGCACGCCTTGTTAAATATGCGCCCAGCCAGATCCAGCTTTCCGCCATTAAGGTAACTGATGTGTGTAGTCCACAGCGAACTACAAACCAAAACACTGGCAGCCCCCTGGTTAGGATCCTCACTCATGGCCATAGTAGTGCCCCCAGTACTGTCACCCCATATGTATTGTTCCACATGTGTCCCCAGAAGTGGTCCCCCATGCCTGTTACAAATATACAAACAAATTCAATACTTACCTTGATCCTCGCTCCTGCACCCGCGCCGTCGTCCGCAACTCTGTCCTCCACCGTCTCTTCACCCACTTGCACCCACGGGCTCACTCCCGAGCCAGCCTTCCAGCTCCCGCCATGGGTGAAGAGACGTGGGAGAACAGAGTTGCGGGCGGCAGCAGGTGCAGGAGCAGGGATCAAGGTAAGTATTGTATTTCACCCGTGCCAGGAGCCGGAAGGGTGAGCTCCAGCCAGGCTCCACCCATGGGTGATTGGCTGTTAATACAAACTTGTTTTAGCAGCCAAACATCCACAAGCGGAGACGGGAGCTCACTCTAGAGCCAGCCTTCCAGCTCCCGCCGTGGGTGAAGAGACATTGGAGGACAGAGGTGTGGTCGGCGTGTGTATTTATAACGGCCATGGGGGACCAGTTTTGGGGGTACTCTAAGGGACAATACATATGGGGGACACTATTGGGGCACTTAAACTACTGGGGGCACTGCACAAGGAGGACCTAAACTTTGGGGCACTATGGGGGGGAACACTACTGGGACCACTAATGGGGGCACTCTATAAGGGGCACTGCATAGGGAGGACCTCTAATGGGGACACTCCATAAGAGGCATTGCATAGGGGGCACCACTACTGGGGGCACTGCATAGGGAGTATCTCTAATCGGGGCAATCTATAAGGGGCATTGAATAGGGGGGACCACTACTGGGGGCATAATGTGCACTGAATAGGGGAAACCACTACTGGGGCACATCTTAAACAAACAAGATCGAACCAACTCAAAAGATGGGGATAAATGAGCCCAAACAAAGTAATTCTATCAAAATATTTGATTAAATCAATGATGTTCACCCTTAAAAATAGCATAATAGTTAATTATTATTAAAATTCTAATATTAAAATACTTTTTATTAAAAACACACCCCCTAGGGCTGGTGAGAAATTACAGGTGATAAAGTGAAAAATAGGTCGACCAATATTTTTTATCACGCCTAATTTACAACAATTGAATAGCCCTGGCCATGTTACAGATAGGCTGGAATTTAGGCGTGATAAATCACAATTATCACGACCAAAAAATGTACAATTGAATAGCGACATTTTATCACACCTAAACACGTTTATCACGGGTAAAGACACCGTGATAAAACAATTGAATTCCGCCCCGTGTTCTGCCGGTGGCTTTTTTTTACGACGCCCGACAGAACAATTCAATTGTTGCTTTGTCAGGGTGCGATAGCCGCCAGTGCCGGCATTTCTGCACGCACTCAGGAAGGTGCGAGCGGAAATGTGTCTGAAACACCCTGGTTAGGGCGCGCTAACCACAGATAGCGTGCCCTAACCACAAATTAGGACGGGTTTAGCCGTTTTAGACTGCTAAACCTCGACTTTTAGGCGGCGAAGAAGGCGATAATTAATGAGCGCCCAGAACAATTGAATAGCAAACTGGGCGCTCATTAATTATCCAGACCAAAAAAACATTTGAATCGCCCCAGTGAGTCTGAGTAACGTCTTGGTTCCAGATACCACAGGACACCTTCAGAGGTCTTGTGGAGTCCATGCCTTGATTTGTCAGAGGTGTTTTGGAGGGACCTACACAATATTAGGCAGGTGGTTTTACTGTTATAGCTGATCACCTCATCCCCACCCCATTATACTTACTGGTCCTCCTATTCTCTCCTTCAGGATAGCTATTCTGTCTCCATTACTGCCATTTTTAGCCGTCGGGGAGCTGGTGTCCCATTACGCATGTTGTACACATGAGAGACACCCACAATTATTATATATACAGATATTGATCTATTGATTGGCATTCAAAAAAATCGTAAAAAAGTGAACAGATTATGCTTACTGATCCTTTGATAAAAAGTGTCTTTCAGAAACTACTCAGGAACCTAAAGCGTGGAATCCTACCTCTCATATTGTTTACTGAAATCTGACCATCATTTATACTTTATGTGGAGATCCAGTGATACCCATTTTAAATCTCCTATTGACAGTGGTTTACCTGTTTAATAACTGCTGCTGCTACTACATTTTGGATTGAGAAGTCAACAAGGGCCTTGCTTAAAAGTAGAGATGTGCAGATCCAGATTTCTGAAATCCGAACACACCTGAATTTAGGGGTTCCGAGAAGAACTGGACCAAGGTTCAGATTCACTTTTGTGACCCGGTTCGAACCAAGTCCCACTTCGGATCTGTTGATGGTTCGTACAGTGGCATCACTAACTGAATTGCACCCGGTGCAGTGGTCGGTCCGGGATCCACGTTCTCGTGCATTGAAGGTGTGCAGGCAGAAATGGGCGTGGCTTTGTCCTGTAAAGCCACTCTCATTCATGTTTAACACTCTTGGGGGTGTGACCGTATGTCATGCCCCCCTTCCTCAGCACTCAATGGGCAGGGGAGAGGCTAGGGGCTGCCCAGTAGCTGCTGTGCTGCTCCGCTGAGTAATCCCGGCTCAGCGCAGCAGCAACTGCTGGACAGCCAACAGCCTCTCCCCCTCTCCTTCACTGCAGTGTGGCTGCTCGGTGACACCATCCGAGGGGCTGACACCAAAATAACCAGAGCAGCTCTGCTATCTTGGTGTCACCCCCTCGTATGGTGTCACCCGGTGCGGCCCACACACCCCTGTACCCCTCTTGTGATGCCAATGGGTTCGAACTCGGCTTTATAAACCAAGCTCAGGTTTTGGATTCGGACATTTTAGCTGTTTTAATCGATTTCTGTAGATTTTTAATAGATTTTTATCTGAACCCAAAACCAAAATTCACAGGGTGAATTTGCAAAAGCAAAACATGAAAATGAATTCAGGCCTAAGGCCCTGATTCAGAGCCGGATGCTCTGACCAGAGCGCTCGCTCTGAATCAGGGCCCACCTCCATTAATATGGAGCGTCCTCCTGGACACTCGTATAGCTGTGGGTCACCACCCAAAGCATATACGAGCGTGCAGGATGATGGTCACGATGGTCTTGACCATCGAGACCATCGAAACTGCGAGCAAAAGCCTGCGGTTGGGTTTTTCAACCACAAGGCCAGGAGAGATTTTGGCTCTGTCAGTGGGGCCGGCTTCAGACGGTAGGCGTTCCCTTGGGAACGCCTCCGTCTGGCAGGCACGCCCCCGGCACGCCCACCAAAGGGGGCGTGCTGTCAGTCACCATCGACAGCACGCCCCCTTTGATTAGACACTCCGAGCGAAGGAAAGTCCTTCGCTCATCGGGTCTTGCGCATGCGCACGACGGAGCTCCCTCCGTCGTGCGCATGCGCAGTGGGGACCATCGACCCACTTGCGAGCGGACAGCCGCTCGCGAGTGGGTCTGAATGAGGGCCTAAAACTAAAAGCAAAACAAGGGATCCGCACAAATCTCTACTTATAAGCCGGATATCAACAGCTAGTACTTGGATACCTGCGGATATCTTTTCATTTTATTGATCGTTATATTGGTATATTGAATACATTTTGACTTAATAATGAGGAACTTTTAGAGTATTGGTTATACATATTTATATTTTCAAGTTGACACTGTTCAGGATGTTACCTCTTCTCCCTTTAGATTCTGAAATGTATTATACATATACACCGATGTTTTTGTAGACTACAATACTTAGTGCACATTTTTGGTTCTTTGTAAATAGCTATTTGTGTACTGTACAATTTTGCAACTTGCTAGTTGTTCAGTTTGATACATAAAAATACAAATTTTCCTACACCAGCTCACAACAGATGGCAAATTCTATTTGCAAGAAATATATACATGGGCTCCTCCTTTTCACTCCTTGTAATCAAATATTTCCTTGGGTCTAATCAGTAGCAAGACAGCTGACATAAATGCCTGTGTACATTTTCCTTTCATGATACTCCCCATGTCAGCTGAACCGTGCTCTATATTGTGCAGAGGGCAGGCTCAATCCTCTGGGGGCTGCAGTGATATTGATCCTTTATTAAGCTACTTAGATGCAAAAAAAAAAAAGGAATTGTGACTGATTATTCTGGCATGCTGGTATAAATCTCAGACACATCAGTCTCCAGGCACGAGGATTGCTGGGAAAAAAATAACATTTTATTATAAAATTTGTTCTTCGGTTTTGTATTCTGTTAATTTATTTGCGTGCATGTGGGGGCAGCGGGCCACAAATGCAGCAGCAGGTGAGGGCTCAGTGAAGCAAGGTTATTGGCAGAGACAGAAGATGGTTCTGTGGAATTGTGTGTAGTGATGGCCCGTTACTGTCTCTTTGGGCGATAGGACAGGCTGTGACAAAATGAGTTAGTGACCCCAGTTAGTGCGGTCTAACATATGCGAGCACAGATGCTACCATGCAACCCCCCATTGGGAATGGGACAGGCAGTGAATATTGAATATTAGGGTAATTTGGACCATGAAGGATTAGGTTTTCTCATGAAAAGCAAATAATTATGTTGTGGAGTGGAGAACAAAGACAAGTAATTAAACATCAACTTTATAAGCTGCCCTCATTGACATATGTAATGTTTTATGCGTGAAGTTTGGTGGTTTAGCACAGTGGGATGTTCAGTCTCCAGAGATAGGATTTTTAATTTAGTCTAAAAACCCAACACACGCAGTGCCAAATTAATTAGCTTTTATTGCAACTAAAAACCAGCAAATATATGTTGAACTTAAAGACACAGATGTGTAGATAGATAGATAGATAGATAGATAGATAGATAGATAGATAGATAGATAGATAGATAGGTAGATATGAAATAATGTAAATAGGTAGAAATTAGAGATGTGCGGTTCGGTTTGAAAACGGCATCATATTGGCTATCCGGCTCTCACGTGTTTTGGATAGCCAATAAGAGAGATCCGAACTAATCCGAACTTGCGATAATTTGACGATAATAAACCAAATAAAACCGAACCCGCACATCTCTAGTAGAAATATAGATATGAAATAGATACAGATTGTAGACAGATAGATAGATAGATAGATAGATAGATAGATAGATAGATAG
This sequence comes from Taudactylus pleione, assembly GCA_031769625.1. Taxonomy (NCBI): domain Eukaryota; kingdom Metazoa; phylum Chordata; class Amphibia; order Anura; family Myobatrachidae; genus Taudactylus; species Taudactylus pleione. Next base: position 12,929,219 of record JAUIMM010000091.1, read on the forward strand.
ATAGATAGATAGATAGATATGCTAATTGTTAATATTCCGCTATTACAATTGTTGCAACTAAATTTGTTTTGCAACTAATACAAGGTAATACTGATGTTATTTAAGTAATACAAAGTATGGCAGACATCAGAGATGGGGGTCTGTACTGAAAGTACAGTTATTGCATTATAGCCAAGAGGATCGGACAGAAAAGTAATCTGTGCATACCTATGTGACAAACTTGAGGCGTAAATGCACTTAAAACCCCACTAACTAAAAGAAAAAAAAAGTTTTGGAATGTAAACAAAACCTTGCCCCTTTAATGATAAAATAGGTTATATAAACAATGCTCCGCAAATGGACACATGTAATATGATGCATTTGGAGAGTTTGAGTAATTAGTACATTTTTCAAGTTTACCATTAATTTGATTCCGGTACCAAGCACTATATAAATTATTAGTGTATGTTATTTAATTTCAATAATTATTTTCATGAAATTAAATATTTTTACAATCTGGTTTATCTATGCATTTTCTACAAATTGCACCAATATTTTGCCAACATATTATTTAAAAAATACAAAAAAATTAATTTGTGTTATTGCAAATTTGCACCGTTATGCATATTTACCAACAACTACATAGACGAGTGATTATATAATTTCTGAAAGAATTATAGGAGTTTACGTAGTAGGATGCGAGGTTGCAGATTTAAAGCAGCAATAATTACAAGACCTAACCAGGTTGGTTTTGCTTTTTCAATTATTGCCATTTTAAATATGCAGCTGAAATCGCAAAAATCATGCTGCTTCACATAACTCGCACCCTATTACATAAACCCCATAATGTAAGTGTGCTAGATAAAACTGTTATAGAAATGGGCTCATAGATTAGCCATAGAGAAAAGGCAAGTTCAATATTTGGCATTACGTCAGGCCTGTGGCTGCAAGGAATCAGTATGGTTGACCGCCGGACGTGAGCCCGACGGTTCAAATCACGAAGCCGGCAGCCCGATGGAGGAGATATCGACAGCGGAGGTAAGTTTACTATTCCTAACCCTCTCCCCCCTATCCCACCTTTAGGGATGCCTAACCCTAACCTCCCGCCGTTAGTGCCTAAACCTAACCCCCCTCCCCGCACTCTAAACTTAACCCTCCTGGGGGATGCCTAACCCTAACCTCCCCCCTTAGTGCCTAAACCTAACCCCCCTTCCCCTAGCCTTTCCCTAAAGTTCCCCAGGGTGAACCTAACCCTAAGTCCCCCCGGGGGGGTCCCTAAACCTAAAACCCCATCCCCGGCTACGTGGATACTTATCCCCGGCGTTGGACGATCGGTCCAGCGTCCTGTCACAGTTCCAGCATAGGGATTAATTTAGGCATTGGTATTTTGACGCCTATGTTAGATCCCTTGCCAGGATTACACTGTCAGTATTGAGACCGGCGGCCATGCGTCCGCCGGTCCCATAACTACATACCGGCTGTAAATGGGCTAGTCGTGCTTTGTGTTACTCCCTGAAACATTGTCTTGTGTTTTCTTATGTGTATTAGATATTATTATTTATTAAGCTATATTTCCTTAATAGGTTTATCTAATAGTACTATTTACAAATACCAATATAATTACTTATTTTTCTCAGAAACCCTTACAGAGCTATTATATTTAGAATTTTAAGTCAGTTTCCAGTTTCTAGTATCTTATAGCATTAGAGGGTGACACACAAGCTAAGATTCAGGCATTCCTCTATTTGCCAAATGCCCAGATCTGCATCCAGGATGACCATGCACGTGGGTGGGTGGGAGAATTGGACCTACTGGGCTCCACAATGAGTTAGGAGACATATTGAATATAATTTTAGATCGGAAAAGCCGCATGGAAAAATAGTGTATATATGCCCATGTGTTGGTGTGGAGTGGACCAGTGGAATATGCGCACATCATACATATGTCACATGAATTTACATTTCTATCCATTTGTTTTACTTGCAAAATACATATTCACTTAGTGGTTTCAATAAAAGTTCATTAACCTCCTTAGTACAAGTAAGGACTGTCACAATTCAGACTGATGTAAGCGAATTTACTTCATTCTAGATTTGGGTTGAGGTGGAAAACCTAATAAACCATCTGCTGTCACCCCACAGGGTACGGGGGCAGATGTATGAAGCTCTGGAAAGTAATAAAGTGGAGAGTGATAAATGATCAGCCACTCAGCTCCCAACTGTCATGTTACAGGCTGTGTTTGAAAAATGACAGTTAGGACCTGAGTGGCTGGCCATTTATCACTCTCCACTTTATCACTTTTCAGTGTTTAGTACATCTGGCCCACAGTCCTCTGGGTGTGACCTGACAGTGACTAATCAAAGGATGGTCGACAAGCTAGGACTGGTACAGTGGGCCTGATACAGAGGTCATCACATTGTCAAACGCATTGGGTCATGATTTTTAGCTACTGTGCATGCGCCACCAAAGCCGCCATGTGCATCGGCAGCGATTGGTGGTTGCAGAGAGGATTTACTCATAAGCTGAGTGACAGGTAGTCAGCATTTGGGGGAGGTAATGGGGTGGCTAGATAAATGCAGGTGTGTCAGGACTCAGGAGCATTTTCTGGGTGTGTCCTACAGTAGTTAGCTACTGTGAAATCCTATGCAGCTCGAGAGGTCCAGACATCTTAGGTGAGATGCTCATTCTGAGACAGTGTAGGCTTGCTCAGAGGTTCCATGTACGGTCGATGTTCCATCTTTTGTACGTAAGTGGCAGAGTTAAGACGCCGGAGGTGAGCGACTCTGTGCACAAGACATCAGCTAAGTCATTTACATATTTTATTTTATATACGGAATCGCAGTCGCAATGGGATTTGCATGCACCTCTGAACTTAGGCCCACTGTCGGACTGTGGATGACCCAAAAGAGAAGACAAGTCACGCTAGTATGAAATAAATTAGTCAGAATCCAGGAACAAGAACGTCAGGAACAGGCTAGGTTGGAAACACAGGAGCTGACAGGATAAGGATTCTGGATAGTAAATACAAGAGACAGGAACCAGGAATGCTGGAACACAATATATAGGCCTCATACTCTGGCACAAATCTGTACTGATGAGTAATTTTATCTATATTAGCAGAGTATAGCAGGTGCATCTGGGCACGTGACCTATTGGCAGAGTGACCAGGGAAGGACACTGGGGCCCATAACTTGATAGATGGTATTATGTAAATATATGTATTAAACCACAGACAATACACTGGGAGTAAACTGGGCCCTGGCTGTACAGGAATTTAATCGAGTTGTGCATCAGAGGTGCTGGTGGCGATTAGTCCACACCTAGTACAGTTTAACCAGGTCTTAGGCTTATTTAACAACAAAGTGGCATAGAGACACAGGGATGAACAGGTACAATAGCAATGCTGGAGCAGTCTGGAGTGTAAAGGAATTGCTGGGCATTGTAGTGCGCAGGGTGACAGGATTGTGTATGTCCTGGTAGTTAGTGACGCTATGCCCCTTGGTGATATAGGGTACTTGCGGTACTCTGTGAGACTGTATGTGGCTCTTATGGCTGGGAGTTTCAGAGGGCATATCCAGTTGCCTGGAATGCTGAGGAGGAAAGATGCGCCAACAGATGTGCATGTCGGAGGTCAGGCCCCCAGTCCTGCTGAGCCATGGCGGGCCGGTTCTACTACTATATTGATTTGAGCACATCTCATCCAACAATATAGGAAGGCCAATATGAATTCAGGCAGTCTTCAGACATCAGCAATCATGTGATCACTCTATTAACATTCCTGCAGAGCCGCATGTGTGCTTCAAAGGTGAGCATCCTGCATATAGACACAGGACTATGCTGGGAGAGAGGAAAAGCAGGCACTAGCAGCTATGGTTATTGGACCAGGTAAGAGATTACTAGGTACTAGGTCCGGCAGCGGCAGAAACAAAGAAAGCACCTATCACATCCAGAGATTCATTTGCAATTAGCCAATCTGAAATAGTTAGAAAGTGCTGCTGATCTTCATCACAATCAGTGTATATTGCACCAGCCCTTAGGCACATGCTGTTGACATGGATTTGCTTCTTACAGGCATTTCTGCATTATGCCCACTGTGTCCAGCCATTTGACAGATCATATCTCCAGATCACACGTGCCATTTGTGATATTAAACAGTTAAATCTGAAATAATTTCAATAGTTTGGCCATAGTTGTTGCTAATTGAAGGCTCGCTCATTGATTTCAGACCAATATATATATACAGTAGATATAGATATAGATATATATATATATATATATATAATCAGATGCTGATAAAAATGATGTCATTACATTGGACTGTAATGACACTTGGTCTGACCTCTGACACCAGTGTCAGTGATGCACAGGAGAGAGTGAGGAGACGGTTATAAATAGAAACTATGGGGGAGATAGAAGGAGAGCTGGGGAGAAAGTGTTGGTGTAGGGAAGATAGAGAAAAGGGGAGCGGGAGAGAGAGAGGTGCAAAGAAAGTGTTGGGGGTAGAGAAATAATTTGTGGGGGTAAATGGAGAGAAAAAAGGGGGAAGGGTGCATACAGAGCAAAAATAATAAATAAATGGGAGCCAACACTGGACATTACAGCTAATTATGTAAATAAATGCTGATGTACTTTATATCTGTCTGCACACCTTCGCCCTAGCATTAATTTTTGTTTAACATCGAACTATTTCAGCATCTCATTATTTTTGTAAAAGGAAAGAAATTATTTTGTGAAATGTACCAATAGAACGTGAAGCAGGAGGGCAAAGTGGAGACGTTTTCAAGAATGTGCTGAAAAGTATTTTTTCCTCACAGGAGACAGAACTGAGGCAATGTATTCTGGTTCAGTTGAAGTGTTATCACACTCAATATGCTGATTCTACAATATAGCATCTTTCACTTCACAGAGTAATGGTCAGAAGTAAACAATGGAATTACAATGACTAGAGAAATGCATTCTAGAGAAGGTGCAATGTCTGACGTCGCAACTTAAATCCCCTTTAATTGAGGTTTAAAATAAAATAAAATACAAAACAATGATTTGCTGCAATTTAAAGTAGAGAGGATTGTGTGTTACCCAGGTTTCTACCATGGGAAAACACTGCAGCTTGTGTGTCTACAAAAATATTTGGATGAAGGCTCGACAAAGGCAGATCAAGGAAAGGCATGAAGTCTCTGTATACTGCATACTGAATATCTGAAGGACATATACTGTGTATTCCAGAGTTTTAAATCATACTCTAGTATATGACGCCTTTTAGTAGCCATTGCCTGGTTTCTCATGAACTTTACAAATAAATAGAAATATTGGTAGATGATAGATAGACAGATAGATAGATAGATAGATAGATAGATAGATATAGATAATATAGAAATATATAGATAGATAAATAATATAGAGATAGATAGATAGATAGATAGATAGATAGATAGATAGATAGATAGATAGATAGATAGATAGATAGATAGATAATGCAGAGATAGATAGATAGATAGATATATAGATAGATAGATAGATAGATAGATAGATAGATGGATAGATAGATAATATAAAGATAGATAATCAGATAATATATAGAGATATAGATAGATAATATAAAGTAGGGGTGAGCGGGTTCGGATTTCTGAAATCCGAACCCCCCCGAGCCCCCCCGATCCGAGGTCGATCCAAGTCAGGCTCGATTTTTCCCGCTTGATTCGGATCTGAAATCGAGGCAAAACGTCATCATCCCGCCTTCCGGGTCTCGCGGGTTTTGGATCCTATATAAGGTACCTGCGTCGGCGCCATTTTCTCACTCGGCTGTGGACAGTGAAGAGGGAGGGTGGGACCACTCCTCCAAAGTCCATAGGGGCTGGCTGTGTTGTGCTGTGCTGCTGTTGTCCATAGGGGCTGTGTCCACTTCTCCAAAGTCCATAGGGGCTGGCTGTGTTGTTCTGTGCTGCTGTTGTTCATAGGGGCTGTGTCCACTCATCCAAAGTCCATAGGGGCTGGCTGTGTTGTGCTGTGCTGCTGTTGTCCATAGGGGCTATGTCCACTCCTCCAAAGTCCATAGGGGCTGGCTGGACTGTGTTGTGCAGTCAGTTGTCCATAGGGGCTGTGTCCACTCCAAAGTCCTGTGCAGTGTCCCAGTCCTAAAGGGGTGCTGTAGTGTTGTCCAGGGGGTGCTCTGTCCATCAGGGGTGCTCCCCCCAAGTGCAAAAAAACTAAATATTTTTTCTGTGTTTGTGAATTGTGTGCACAGTAGCCGCACGTGCATCAACAAAGTAGTGCCAAGCGTGCGCCTGTGTCATAAGTAAAAGGCCGGCTGGCTTGACCATTAAAGGGTGCTGTTACCCCCAAAGTGCACTCCAAACAAAATAAAAAAATATTTTCTGTGTTTGTGAATTGTGTGCACTGTGGCTGCACGTGCATCAACAAAGGAGCAGCACCAAGCGTGCGTCTGTGTCCCATAAGTAAAGGCCCGGCTGGCTTGTCCATTAAAGGGTGCTGTAACCCCCAAAGGGCACTCCAAACAAAATAAAAAAAAATATTTTTTTGTGTTTGTGAATTGTGTGCGCAGTAGCTGCACGTGCATCAACAAAGTAGCGCCAAGCGTGCGCCTGTGTCATAGGTAAAGGGCCGGCTGGCTTAACCGTTAAAGGATGCTGTTACCCCCAAAGTGCACTACAAACAAAATAAAAAAATATTTTCTGTGTTTGTGAATTGTGTGCACTGTGGCTGCACGTGCATCAACAAAGGAGCAGCACCAAGCGTGCGTCTGTGTCCCATAAGTAAAGGCCCGGCTGGCTTGTCCATTAAAGGGTGCTGTAACCCCCAAAGGGCACTCCAAACAAAATAAAATTATATATTTTTGTGTGTTTGTGAATTGTGTGCACAGTAGCCGCATGTGCATCAACAAAGTAGTGCCAAGCGTGTGCCTGTGTCATAGGTAAAGGGCCGGCTGGCTTGACCGTTAAAGGGTGCTGTAACTCCCAAAGTGCACTCCAAAAAAATTTAAAATATATATTTTATTGTGTTTGTGAATTGTGGGCCTGATTCAGAGCCGAACGCTCTGACCAGAGCGCTCGCTCTGAATCAGGGCCCTCGTCCATGAAAATGGAGCATCCTCCTGGACGCTCGCATAGCTGTGGGTGACCACCCACAGCTTATGCAAGCGTCCATGATGATGGTCGCGATGGTCAAGACTAGGGGTGTGCACCGGCCACTTTTCGTGTTTTGTGTTTTGGTTTTGGATCTGGATCTTTCTTCGTGTTTTGGATCTGGATTGGTTTTGCCAAAACCACCCTTCGGTGTTTTGGGTTCTGGGTTTTGTGTTTTGGATCTGTATTTTTTTTTAAAAAAGCATAAAAACAGCTAAAATCACAGAATGTGTTGGTTTTTCTGCTCCTATGCTATTATTACCCTCAATAACCTTAATTTACACTAATTTCCAGTCTATTCTGAACACCTCACACCTCACAATAGTGTTTTTATGTCCAAAAGGTTGCACTGAGGTAGCTGGATGACTATGCTAAGTGACACGAGTGGGCGGCACAAACACGTGACCCATCTAGGAGTGATACTGCAGTGCCAGACAGGATGGCAGTTTGAAAAACTAGGCCCCAAACTGTACATAATGCAAAGAAAAAAAAGAGGTGCAAGATGGAATTGTCCTTGGGCCCTCCCACCCACCCTTATGTTGTATAAACAGGACATGCACACTTTAACAAACCAATCATTTCAGTGCCAGGGTCTGCCACACAACTGTGGCTGAAATGATTGGTTCGTTTGGGCCCCCACAAAACAAGCTGGCAATTAATCTGTCCCTGCACAAACTGGCTCTACGGAGGCAAGATGTCATCCTCATCCTCCTCATCCACCGATTCCTCACCCTCTTCATTGTTGTGTACATCCTCATCCTCACAGAGTATTAACTTGTCCCCGTTGGAATCCACCACCACAGGTCTCTCTGTACGTTCTGGAGGCTGGTCTCCCTGGAAGAGTTGATCATTAATTTTTAAGAACATCATCTTCTCCACATTTTGTGGAAGCAACCTCCTATGCCTTTTGCTGACAAGGTTCCTGGCTGCACTAAACACTCTTTCGGAGTACACACTGGAGGGGGGCAACTCAGGTAAAATAGAGCAAGTTTGTACAGGGGACTCCAAATTGCCTCTTTTTCCTGCCAGTACAGGTACGGACTGTCTGACATGCCTACTTGGATGCTGTCACTGATGTAATCCTCCACCATTCTGTCAATGGTGACAGTATCATATGCAGTGACAGTAGATATGTCAGAAATTGTTGCCAGGTCCTTCAATCCGGACCAGATGTCCACACTTGGTCCTGCCTGCCCTGCATCACCGCCAGCAGGTTGCTTAGGAAACCTAAGTTTTTTCCTGGCAGCCCCAGTTGCAGGAGATAATGAAGAAGGAGCTGTTGACGTGTCACGTTCCGCTTCAGCTGACAGTGTTTTCACCAGCAGGTCTTTGCATCTCTGCAGGCTTGTGTCAGCCGGAAAGAGAGACACCACATAGGCTTTAAACCTAGGATCGAGCATGGTGGCCAAAATGTAGTGGTCTGATTTCAACAGATTGACCACCCTGGAATCCTGGCAAAGCGAATGAAGGGCTTCATCCACAAGTCCCACACGACGAGCAGAATCGCTCCGTCTTAGCTCCTCCTTCACTTTCTCCAGCTGCTTCAGCAAAAGCCTGATGAGGGGAATGACCTGACTCAAGCTGGCAGTGTCTGAACTGACTTCACATGTGGCAAGTTCGAAGGGCTGGAGAACCTTGCACAACACGGAAATCATTCTCCACTGCGATTGAGTCAGGTGCATACCCCCTCCTTTGCCTATGTCATAGGCTTGAATGGCCTTTTGCTGCTCCTCCATCCTCTGAAGCATATAGAGGGTTGAGTTCCACCGCGTCACAACCTCTTGCTTCAGGTGATGGCGGGGCAGGTTCAAGAGTGTTTGCTGGCGCTCCAGTCTTCAGCATGCAGTCGCTGAATGGCGAAAGTGGCCAGAAATTTTTTTGGCCACCAAAAGCGTCTCCTGCACGCTCCTGTCGCTTTTCAGAAAATTCTGCACCACCAAGTTTATTGTGTGAGCAAAACATGGGACATGCTAAAATTTGCCCAGATGTAATGCCCGCACAATATTGGTGGCGTTGTCAGATATCACAATTCCCCAGGAGAGTCTAAGTGGGGTAAGCCACTGGGCAATGATTTCCCTCAGTTTCTCTAAGAGGTTGTTGGCAGTGTGCCTCTTACTGAAACCGGTGATACACAGCGTAGCCTGCCTTGGAACGAGCTGGCGTTTCTGAGATGCTGCTACTGGTGACGCTGCTGCTGTTGCTGCATAAGGTGATACATCTACCCAGTGGGCTGTCACAGTCATATAGTCCTTAGTCTGCCCTGTTCCACTTGTCCACATGTCCATGGTTAAGTGGACATTGGGTACAACGTCATTTTTCAGGACACTGAGGACACTTTTTCTGACGTTTCTGTACAGTCTCGGTATCACCTGCCTTGTGAAGTGGAATCTAGACGGGATTTAGAACCGGGGACACACTACCTCCATCAATTGTCTAAATCCCACTGCACTAAAGGCGGATACCGGACGCACGTCTAACACCAACATAGCAGTCAAGGCCTCAGTTATACGCTTTGCTTCAGGATGACTGTTGTCGTACTTCATCCTCCTCGCTAAGGACTGTTGGAGGGTCAATTGTTTAGTAAAAGTAGTGGTGTTCCTACTTCCTCTCTGGGATGATGAACGACTCCCAGCAGCAGCAGCAACAGCAGCAGCGGCAGCAGGAGGCATAGCAATGCAGGATCCTTCGGAGGAATCCCGGATAGGAGAGTTTGTCAAGCCAGTGACATGGCCTGCAGGACTACTTCCGATCCAGACTAAGGAGGAAATTGACGAGGAGGGAGTTGACGGTGTGGTTTGCAGGCGCTTGGATACAACAGGACAACGGGATTTAGGTGTCCCTGGACTGCTTACGGTCTTAGCCAAAGTTTCTGAACTTGACAGTAACTTTTTATGAATGCGCTGCAGGTGACGTATAAGGGAGGATGTTCCTAGGTGGTTAACGTCCCTACCCCTACTTATTTCACCTTTACATATGGTACATATGGCAAGATAGTTGTTGCCCAGATTTGGATAGAAATATTGCCAGACCAAAGAGGTGGAATGTTTGGTCTTCTGCCCAGGCATGACCGTGATGGGCTTTTTCATCCCACGGACAACAACTGTCTCCCCCGGAGCCTGATTTAAACAAACCACATCACCATCAGAATCCTCCTCGCCAACTTCCTTTTTAGAGGGAGGAGGGCTTCCATCATCAGGTGAAGCTGAACCACTAGTCATGAACATAGGGAAAGACCTTAGCCATTCCCTGCCACTCCATGTTGTAAATGGCATATTGGCAAGTTTACGTTTCTCTTCAGATGATTTAAATGTTTTTTTGAAGGTCATTTTCCTGAACTTTGTCATTTGGGATTGTATGTGCCCTCTACTATGACATTTGGCATCGGCCTTGGCAGACGACGTTGATGGCATGTTATCGTCTATGTCATGACGAGTGGCAGCAGCTTCAGCACTAGGAGGAAGTGGTTCTTGATCTTTCCCTATTTTATTTTTATTGGAGAAAGTTTGGTCCTCCATTTATGTTATATTGATATATACGTGCGGCTAAGGGGCACACAAACACAGAAAATAATTTTTTATTTTTGTTGGAGACTAGTGCACTTTGTGGGTTACACCACCCTTTAAGAAATGAGCCAGCCGGCTCTTTACTTATGGGACACAGGCACACGCTTGGCGCTGCTCCTTTGTTGATGCACGTGCAGCTACAGCCCACACAATTCACAAACACAGAAAATATTTTTTTATTTTGTTTGGAGTGCCCTTTGGGGGTTACAGCACCCTTTAACAGACAAGCAAGCCGGACTTTTACTTATGGGACACAGGCGCACGCTTGGCGCTGCTCCTTTGTTGATGCACGTGCAGCCACAGTGCACACAATTCACAAACACATAAAAAAAAATAATAATTTTGTTTGGAGTTCCCTTTGGGGGTTACAGCACCCTTTAGCGGTCAATCCAGCCGGCCCTTTATTTATGGGACACAGGCGCATGCTTGGCACTACTTTGTTGAGGCATGTGCGGCTACTGCGCACACAATTCACAAACACAAAAAATATATATTTTTATTTTGTTTGGAGTGCCCTTTGGGGGTTACAGCACCCTTTAACGGACAAGCCAGCTGGCCTTTTACTTATGGGACACAGGCGCACGCTTGGCGCTGCTCCTTTGTTGATGGACGTGCAACCACAGTGCACACAATTCACAAACACAGAAAATATTTTCTTTTTTGTTTGGAGTGTACTTTGGGGGTTTCAGCACCCTTTAACGGACAAGCCATCTGGCCTTTTACTTATGGGACACAGGCGCACGCTTGGCGCTGCTCCTTTGTTGATGCACGTGTGTCCACAGTGCACACAATTCACAAACACAGAAAAAAAAATTATTTTGTTTGGAGTGCCCTTTGGGGGTTACAGCACCCTTTAACGGACAAGCCAGCCGGTCCTTTACTTATGGGACACAGGCGCACGCTTGGCACTACTTTGTTGATGCATGTGTGGCACAAGATGGGTACAAGATGCCGACGCTCGGGATCCCAGCAGTCAGTATTCTAACCCTACCCCTCTTCGTACCCTAGCACCAAACCCTCCCTCCCCAGTGCTGGACCCTAAACATCCCCCCTATTGCCTAAACCTAACCTCCCCCTCCCTGCACCCTAAAACTAAACCTGCCCCCCTTAGTGCCTAACCCTCCCCCTAGTGCCTAACCCTAACCCCTAATGCTAACTCTCCCCCAACCCGGCTACTTACCTTCGGGATTCCAGTGGTTGGAATGCCGGTGCCAGAATTCTGACAAGTGTTGGGATTCCAGTGCTGGCATTCTGAGCATCGGAATCCCCGCGGGCAGGATATTGACCGCATCCCCTCCCCACCTTACTCTCTTATTTTGCACTCTGAGCCACACATCTAGACTCAGCTTTGTCCTTTTACCATTAGAATGTAATTGCTATCATGTGCTGACCATCCCTACTACTTATTTTCATGTCTTTATTTTTTTCTACATTTTGATGCTGGCAATTCCAACACCTGTCAGTCAGTATCCTAACCCTATCCATAACCCTCCCTGCTGCCTAAACCTAACCTTCCCCCCCAGTGCCTAAACCTAATCTACCCTCTGCAGCCTAAACCTTACTCTCCCCTCCTAGGGCCTAGCCCTAACCATCCCCTAGTGCCTAACCCTAACCTTCCTCCTAATACCACTACTTACCATTGAGATGCCGGCGGTTGGGATGTCGACGCCGCCAATCTGAGTGCCGGCATCCTCACAGCTGGAATTGAAACTACATCCCTGTTTTATGTATGTTTTACTTTGCTAACTGTCCAGCACTGCTGAAACATATCTTCTGTACTCACAGTGGGATGCTCCAAGACTACAGCATTCAGGGGTCTATTTACTAAGCAGTGCCAGCCAATCAGCTCCCAACTGCCATCTCACAGGCTGTGTTTGAAAATTGACAGTTGGGAGCTGATTGGCTGGCACTTCACTCTTCACTCTTTCACTCTTCACTTTTCACTTTTCATTTTTCACTTCTCTTAACACTGCTTAGTAAATAGACCCCTCAGTAATTTAAGTGCATTCTGAACTTACTGAATACTGGACATATGTTTTTCAGCGATACCTGTAATTACATTCATTGTAGAGGTATCCACTATGCTACCTGAAGCATAATGTACTGTAGCTCTACAGCTCCATCCCTGCTGCCAGCTGCTTTCCACTTCAAGACTTATTTGCATACTGTTAATAATATTTGGATGATCTTTAAGCAGGCTCATGTTTTACCATTTTGTGACACAAAAGTCATCAGTACTCATATTTGGCTACAAATAGAACACAGATGCAGGAGATTAGTGGCAAGGATTGAACAGACTGTAACCAGTCCGGCATTAGTGATAACACCAGAACAGAGCAGTGATCATAAGGCCCTGTCAAAATGATGTAGAAAGATTATGCAGAGCAGTAACTAGACTTTTTGGTGCCCTGTGCTAGAGGGAGCATTGGCGCCCCCCCTCCCCCAATTTCTAAATAGGGACATAAGATGCACCTGATAAAGGGCCATGACCTCATGGGGAAGGGCCAGGGAAGAGATAGGGGAGGCCAGGAGATGCTGTGGATAAAAGAAGAGGAAGCTACAAGTGAGAATTATAATAACCAGGAATATTGACAGGCCCAAACTGCCACCCCTGCCCTGCGGTGCCCTGTGCCATGGCACTGGTCGCAATACCCTAGTTACAGCCCTGAGATTATGGTAATGTCAGCTGTAGGACTGACATCCGACTATACAGTACATGAACAAAACTCAGATGGTACAGTATCATTCAATTGTCTACCAGTTTAAGTGCACTCTGGATTGAGGGCTATAGGGATTCTCCGGTCGTTGATGTAGATATACCATACAGAAGATCGTACATAGGGGGTCATTCAGACCCTCTCGCAAGCGGCAGTACGCTCGCAAGTGGCTCGATGTTCCCCACTGCGCATGCGCACGACGGAGGGAGCTCCGTCGTGTGCATGCGCGAGACCCGGGGAGCAACGGGCTTCCCATCGCTCCGGGTCTCGCACCAAAGGGGGCGTGCTGTCGATGTTGATTGACAGCACGCCCCCTTTGGTGGGCGTGCCGGGGGCGTGCCTGCCAGACGGAGGCACTCCCATGAGAACACCTACCGTCTGAAGCCGGCCCCACTGACATCACTAGTGATGTCAGTGGGAGTGATTTTGGCTCTGACAGAGCCAAAATCACTCCAGGGCTTGTGGCAGGGAGACCCTACCGCAGGGTCTCCGTTGCAAGTCCGATGGTCGCGATGGTCAAGTCCGATGGTCGCGATGTATTTTCCCTCTTACAGTAGGTGTTCCCTGTATATTCAGTTTAGAACCTGCCGTTAATCCACGGCGCATCACGTCAGTTTCTAAACTGCTGCAAAATTTATGCTTATTAAATTTAGCCCTAAATCTACCTTGTATGCAGTTCAGATTCTTCAATGGTGTTTTTGTGGGGGGTACTTTCTAGTTCATTCTAGTTAAATAGCAAATTTTCCTTGCACCATACAACAAGACATGTACTATATTATAAAGGGCTTGTTCACACGTACTATATCTAGGTTTTACATTTTTTATGCTTTCCACATATTGATCAACACATATAAAGGGAGGTCGGGTACAAAATCCTGACGGGTGGCATCTCGACAGTTAGAATCCAGACCCAATTAGGTAAGTGTCCTTAACCCTAACTCCTAACCCACCTTTCCCATAGCCTAACCCTAACCCTCCCCCTCTCTGCAGCCTAACCCTAACCCTCCACCGGCAGCCTAACCTTAGTCCCTAACCCTTCTCCTAACCCACCTTTCCCGCAGCCTATCCCTAACCCTCCCCCCTGCAGCCTAACCCTAATCTTCCCCCCCTCAGCCTAACTCTAATCATCCCCCTACTGCACAACCCTAGACCCTAAACCTAACCCTACCCTAACCCTAATACTGCCAGCAGTCGGAATTCTGTGGATTTTGATCACCGGGATTCCGACGGCCGGGATGGTAACTACATCCATTAAAGGGCACTTGAAATGGGTCGGTTAAAAGTCAATAGTGCTTGTTCTATGACTGCATTCTAAAATGACAATGCACTTTATACACTTTTAGACCCAATTAATTCTCAGGCACTATCTCGCACTACTGGTACAGTCATTGGCACAAGTGATTAAAAGATGTTAAAGATGCATAATAAAAACCAATCTATAGTTGGAGTTAGCTTATATGAATTTGTTTTTTACTCATTTTCCTGGCGTAAATGAACCTTTTAATGTGAGACAGAGAAAGAAAACACATTTGCTATAAAAGACAAAGAGAACAATGGAGACTCAAAGGGGATCAGTTTTGAATTAAGGTTGCCATATCAAAGACTGAATACTGTAAGACTCAAATTAAATCTAAAATATTACACTATCACAATGCATCTAATATCATGTAGGATGGATTCAATAACATTTTTCTGAATCTAAAGAAATTCTAAATATTTCAAATATGTTTCTGAAGATGCCACAAACTGAAACATTTAAAACAATATTCCCAAGGACAAGCTGAAATCTTTCAACATGTTCTGTCATAAACGGGAGAGAGAGGGAGAGAGAGAGACAAAGAGATAGAGAGAGAGTGGGGGTAGGGGTATAGATAGATAGATAGATAGATAGATAGATAGATAGATAGATAGATAGATAGATAGATAGATAGATAGATAGATAGGATAGAACATATCCAAAAAACATTATTAAGGACTTTTCATTAATTCCTGCTGAGTCTGACTCATACTTCTTATTTTCCATAGACTGCCATATACAATGTAGGACAGCTTGCTCCCAAAATAAAATAAAATACTTTTGGGTGGAGGTCTAGGTGTTAAGTTAAAGTTTGATGTCCATGTAAATGGGAAATGCATGGGAAAGGATCATAGGAGAGAAAGAGTAGAACCGCATGGGACCATTACAGCCATAGATCAACCCCAATGGATTCGGCAATAACTCATCCAAGATCAGTAGGACTTTGACCTTTAAACTCTTTTTTTGAACTTTTCTCCAAAACTAAAAGAAACAACCAACTGTGCCATGCTGTAACATTATCTGTATCTCTGGCCTTACAAGCACATAACAATAGTAATTAAACCTGCAAATATGTGTTAATAGGATGGCTAAGAATGACTTACGAGAAACCAAGTAATGTTTTACATTTAGCCTTTTGACTGCACATGCTGGTGTATGAAATTGACTTAAAAATAAGAAAATGTATGTATATATATATATATATATATATATATATATATATATATATATGAACAATTTTTAGTATTTACATTTTTTTTTCTTTATTAGTATTTACTGTATGCACGTATTACTTTTTTAACATAGTGTTTTTAAAACTGACAAGGTTAAAGAACTGGAAATAATAGAGATATGTCAGCAAGAGGGGAGAATAACAGAACTGCAGTGAAATGGCGCTCCGTTGGCTTTTGTATTGATTCAAAGTGTGTCAAAAGGGTCTTTTGTCGCGCCCCTTCAGGAGAATACTAATTTGCTAGATCAACTCTGTCAGAATATCGACTAGAAGTAAAGAACTACAGTGGCAGCTTTTGTGTTTTATACAGCAGGGAGCCTGTGTGTGAAACAGGATTATCAGGGGGTCATAACGAGAGTCAAGGGATGTCCATCACTTCCCCTCTGGTAAAGCAATGGGGCGGGAGTCTCTGTGTGATTAAGCTGTAGAGGACAGCAGGAAAAGTCAGTAACACACACATGTAAATCAGTGTCTTTGCTGTTAACCACCTACTTCTAATGAGATATCCAGACTATACAAATATCATAACAGCTGCCTAATGCCTAAATATCAAATACTGTATTCAGTTATGCTTACAACCATGCATATAAAAGCTCCAGCAATGATTGTACTGTCAAAATCTAATTAAGCATTTTACTCCATATTTGATTTTTTTTCTAAAAAAATATATATTTTTACAAATTTTATTTGGAAAATCCAAATACTCCTGATTAAACGTGCAATTTTTTTTTTACAAATTTTGCATTTTTTGGAGGACAATACATTTAATTTAATTAAATAATACCTACATACTGTAAACTATTCAGAAATTTCCTCTATAAACTATTCAGAAATTTCCTCTATACTCTAAAGAGCTTTTGCCTTGACTTTAATGTATTAGTGTATTTCTCACGAGAAGAACCTCCTACAATGAATTAACAAATATATTTTAATGCTGCTAACACAATAATGTCTTCTAAAATAAAATTTTATTTAAATACCTCTCGGACCTGTTTTAAATAGGAGTATCTTTTTCTATTATAGCAATTTGAGGTTATAATAACAAGTGTTATTTCAAAAGATCTATACACATTCTAGGCTTGCCTACTTTATCTATAATTACACTGTTACATTTCATAAGAATATAAATATTCTAAAAAATAAACATAAATTGTTTTAAAAAATGCTTTCAAGGCCTATGCAATTCAGTAAACAATATGTTTACTTTAAGTCTTTACAAACATAAAACATCACATAAAAATCCAAACACTACATAATACTAAATATCATCTTGCATCTCTTTTTAACTATTCCTAATCTATTTGCAGAACTGTACTACGATTAAAATGCATTACTACTTAAACTAGTATACCTATCTATACACAGCCAACATATTCCGCAGTTACTATGTGTAATAAAAGAGACATATGATTTACGCATCAATTTTTGATTTGAGGGAATTTTCAAAACTGTGTAGAGGAATATTCTCCTCTTTTTGAATTGGCTGCACAATTTCCCACATTTCTCTGGCGGGTTTAGGTCTTAAGGTGCATACACACACAACAATTTTTTGAACGATTATCGTTAAACGATATCGTTTAATGATAATCGTTTGAAAAAATCGTTCACTTTCTGAGTCAAACGCTGAACGATTATTGTTCATGCGCGTTCACGTTTGTAGTTTGTAGTTCAGTCAGACTTGTCAACTCAACGATTTTCATTAAGTTAATATGCAAAAATCGTTTGTAGTTCATAAAAATCGTTCATTACATTTAAATGAACATAGTAAATGAACAACTTTAGTAAACGATTTAATGCAGAAATTACAAAGGTAGTGGCGAATGGTGGGACAAAGCCAGAATCCGAATATTGCATCGCCAGATATTTGCAGCTCTGAGGAATGATCTGTTCCATGGCAAAATTTAATATGCATAAAATTCCATCATGATGCCACTCATCTCTAATGTATTTTCTTCTTGTAGCTTGTAAAAATAATTAAAAAAATACAAAACAATTTTCCTGTAGTATGATAGGAGAGATCAGGTCAGAAAACGCTAATATATTTATAATACACAAGTCAAGGAAGTCTTTATAATGGTTCAACGGTGGAAACCTGGCATTTAGAACTGATGTCACTGGTGCCATGCAGTGATATCTTTCAAAACATGGCACTGCGTGGTGATAACAAAGTCTCTGACACTGTGCTAGAATCTTTGCTATTGTGCACATGTGCCATCTATATCACTATTAAGATGAGCCACCTGCACTAGTTGGGACTGGGGGGTCCACCTTGGGCGTTAATACACCTCTAACACAAGTGATGCTAATATACTGTATGTATAAACTAATTTAATATTTGTATAAACTACTAGCTGGAGTGCCCGGCGTTGCCCAGGATTTTAAGAATGTTTGTTTACACATCATCCTCCAACCAACCTCTCCTTAGGCAGGCCTCACAGAAAGTGTGATAAACTTCCCCATCAACAGTCCTAAGGTCTTCGAAGGAAGTAGGACCTGTAACGGTGTAAAGCAAACTTCAGAGATAGAAGCATTCAAAATTTGTAGGATTTACAATGTAAACATGGCCAAGAGATTCTGTTGCTCTGATACCAGGATGACCATCTACAGCGACTCCCTGTTTTCTGTGCAGAAAAACTTTGGGAGAAGCATTCCATGTGTAATATTTTGGCAGCTCACAGTACAGCAGGGTCCTTGCAAAGTCATAATTTTGACACAGTTGGAAGAAAGTAGTAAATGTTGTTGCATAATTTGGTATAGACAGAGAGCTGAGAATGCTGGCAAAGCCTGCTAAAACTCTCTTCGATAATAAACATTAAGAGCCTGACAAAACATGACAACACAAAACGCTTGCTCCGAGGCCCTACCCATATGCCGTGAGGCCCCACAATAAGGGTCCAGCAAAAATTGTGGTTTTCAACCAATTAAAAATTAACTGTAATTAATTTCGATTTAAAAATTTTTTAGTTGCCTCCGCCGTGTTTTAATATGCTCATATGTAATATGTCACGATCTTCGCTTGTAAACTGTGGATTTGTATAGAAAGACAGAAGTACAGAAGGACAAATTTTCGCTTTGATATAGTAGAGAAGATAGAAAATAAAAAATAGTAGATAAGCTAAATCCTTTTGTAATTCCATACCTGACCTGTAGAGGGTGAATGCTATGCAAAAATTGTGTTTTTTAATTAATTAAAAAGTAACAGTAATTAATTTTGACTTAGTAGAGAAGATAGAAAAGAAAAAATAATAGATAAGCTAAATCCTTTTGTAATTCCGTACCTGACCTGTAGAGGGCGAATGCTATAAAAATTGTGTTTTTTTCCATTATTTAAAAATGAACAGTTATTAATTTCGATTTCAAATTTTTTTAGTTGCCTCTGCCATGTTTTAATACGCTCATATGTAAAATATCACGGTCGTGGCTTGTAAACTGTGGATTTGTATAGAAAGGCAGAAGGACAAATTTTCGCTTGTATATAGTAGAGAAGATAGAAAATAAAAAATAGTAGATAAGCTAAATCCTTTTGTAATTCCATACCTGACCTGTAGAGGGTGAATGCTATGCAAAAATTGTGTTTTTTAATTAATTAAAAAGTAACAGTAATTAATTTTGACTTAGAAGAGAAGATAGAAAAGAAAAAATAATAGATAAGCTAAATCCTTCTGTAATTCCGTACCTGACCTGTAGAGGGCGAATGCTATAAAAATTGTGGTTTTTTTTCATTATTTAAAAATGAACAGTTATTAATTTCGATTTCAAATTTTTTTAGTTGCCTCCGCCATGTTTTAATACGCTCATATGTAAAATATCACGGTCGTGGCTTGTAAACTGTGGAATTGTATAGAAAGGCAGAAGGACAAATTTTCGCTTGTATATAGTAGATATATTGGTTTATATACATACCTGTTGACATATGGAGTGTGCTACTGTGCAACCTCCATTGTACTCCTTAAGGGGTTATCAATACATAACCAAGATGTTCACTGTTAGGTCTTCTCCACATGCGTGGAGCCTTCTTGTCGCTGAGAAAGAGTGCCACAGTGGGGCGCAGGCATGTCCCAAGGTATCTCTGAGATACCCTGCTATATCCTGCATTTGATGCCTGCTGTCACCGCTTATACAAGTGCCACTACCCACATACAAGTACCGCTACCCACCCACAGACAGTCACTGGCTGGTGACCTGCATGCTCCGCACAAGCTCCGCTCCATACAAGAGTCTGTATGTGCATAACTGTGAGTACAGCTGTACAAACACATTACAGCTTAATAAACCACCCCACTGGTTAAGTACTGAACTGTTCCATGACATGAGGGATCTGCTGGTGAATACTTTTAACATCACCAATAGTACACATATATCCAACAATAGTAACATTACTCATTTCAATCCACAGTTCCACAACTGTCCTCTCTGATTCTAAGCCTGATTCAGAGGTGGACGATAATGTATGTGCAGTTGCAAATGTTTGCTGAGCCTCAGCAGTGGTAATATTCAACTGCTAATCCCAGCCTTCCTCTTGTGCACTGACATACGACGGAGTCTGAAGGCTCTGAGAAGTCCACTTTCAATACTCATGGACAGTGCAACTCTGCTGGAAGTTGTAAACATTCTACCATTGTGTTACAAATTCCGATGCCTACCCCATGTGACACCATAAGAACCCAGCTAGCGAGATCTTCTGCCAATAACAACCGCCCATTGTTCCCTTAGAACTAGGATACATTCACCGGTACTTAGGCGGCTGCCTGGACTTATGCTCAAGGTAGTAGCGGCTCACATGGAGATACAGGGGAATTCAATAGGTAAAGATTGTACAGTTAGGACTGACACAGTAGATGATTATAAGGATGTCGATGGTACGGATGTTGTGAGAGTACAGTTTGTTTTTTTGGTCAATAGCTTCGGAGCCGATGGTGTGGCAGCTGTGCCGATGGTGCAGCAATGGTGCTGATGGTGCAGCAATTATGCTGATGGTGCGGCAATGGTGCCGATGGTGCAGCAATAGCCGTAGATAAACAGTCTAGGATTAGCAAATGGCTCTGAGAGCCATTGGTGTGGCAACTGTGCCGATGTTGCAGCGATGGTGCCGATGTTGGGGTAATTGCCATAGTTAAACAGTCTATGGTTTCATAATGGCTTTGAGAGCTGATGGTGTGGCAAGTGCACCGATGTTGCAGCGATGGTGCCGATGTTGGGGCAATTACCGTAGGATGAACGTTGGCAGAACGGGAGCTGCTGGATGCGGCTAGGAAGCCGTTTGGAGATTGGTGGTAGCACGGAAGCTACTTGGAGCGGAACGTTGGCAGCACGGGAGCTGCTGGATTCGGCTAGGAAGCCGTTTGGAGATTGGTGGTAGCACGGAATCTACTTGGAGCGGCTAGGAAGCCATGTGGGAGTTTAGTGAACAGGAGAACAGGAACAACCTGATGCTGCAGCCATGCTGAGGGAACTCACAGACACTCTATAGTCAGCACAGGTGCAATTGATCAGTGAGTATAAATAGGCTGAAGTCCCAATCAGGTTTGCACTTGTGGAAAACACATCACTTCCTGAGGTGTGCTGATTTCCTAGCAACAGGAAGAACTGGAGTAACCCCATCCTGTCTGGGCATACTGTCAGAAAGTGTCAAGTCGTGACCACGACTTGTAACAGTACCCCCCTTGACGCAGGGTTGAAGAATCCCCAGAACCTGGTTTGTCTGGAAACTCCTGAAAGAAGCATCTTCTCAACCTGGGAGCATGTAATGCAGTATCATTAACCCAGGAACATTCCTCCAAGATCTTCTCCACTATGAACTCGTGTTGACCAAAGGACCATCACCGAAGCAGGCCTGGAAGAGGACCTGAGTTTAAATTTGGCTGAAGAGAAGACTGGTTTGAGCAAGGAACAATGGAAAGTATTATTAATACGGAGAGAGTTGGGCAATTGAAGTTTGAAGGCTACTGGGTTCACCTGTGAAATAATTCGGAATGGACCAATAAATCTGGGACCCAACTTCTGTGTAGGCTGACAGAGCTTGATGTTTTTGGTTGAGAGCCAAACCAAATCACCTTTCTTAAAGCAACATGACCTCCGATGCTTGTCAACAGATTCTTTGGAGTGGAGAGATACCTTCCAAAGGCTTTGATGAACCTTGCCCCAAATATAAATCGGAGCCGAGAGACAGAAGAAGAAGCTGGTGATCCGGAGTCAAAGGCATTTGACCTCGGATGTTGTCCTGTAACACAGAAGAATGGGGATACAGAAGATGCAGAATGGCATGAATTATTCAAAGCAAACTCAGCAAGTGGCAAATGAGATATCCAGTCATTATGACACTTGGAAACATAGCAGCATAGATATTGTTCCAGACACTGATTAATGCGCTCAGTCTGTCCATTCGACTGAGGATGGTAACCTGAAGAAAGACTAAGCTCAATGCCCAAAAAGGAACAGAACACTCTCCAGAACTGTGCCACAAATTGTGATCCTCGATCTGACACGATATCCATCTGTAAGCCATGTACCCGAAAAATGTGTTGAAGAAACAGGCCGGAGAGTTCCTTAGCGGAAGGAAGTTTTTGCAATGGTATGAAGTGTGCCATTTTGCTAAACCGGTCCACCACCGTCCAGATAACGGAATATCGAGCAGATAGTGGGAGGTCAACGATGAAATCCATGGAAGTGTGAGTCCAGGGTCTCCTAGGTATGGAAAGTGGAAGTAACAGACCAGAAGGAGCCGTCCGAGGTGTTTTATTATGGGCACATACCTCATATGCCAAGACAAATTCATGCACATCTTTGTTCAAAGACTGCCACCAAACAGAGCGGGAGAGTAATTCTAAAGTCTTACCGATGCCAGGATGACCAGCAACTCAAGAGGAATGACAATCCAGAAGAACGGCTCTTCTAAACTTCTCTGGGACAAACAATCGACCAGAAGGCTTCTCCGGAAGTGCTTCTGATTGACATGCCCGAATGAGATCTGCCAGATTTCGGGTGAGTGCACAGTGGAAGAAAGAGTCAGGAATGATAGCTTCATCTGACCTGGATTTCTGTTGACTAGGTCCAAAACTCCTGGAAAAGGTGTCAGCCTTGATGTTCTTGGAACCAGGATGGAAGGAGATGAGGAAGTTGAACCGCGTAAAAAATAAAGCTCAGCGTGCTTGCTGGGAATTCAACCTTTTAGCAGACTGAATGAAGGACAGGTTCTTGTGGTCAGTAAGAACCAAAATTTGGTGTTTGGCCCCCTCCAGCCAGCGTCTCCAGTTCTCGAAAACCCATTTAATAGCTAGTAATTCCCAATTTCCTACATCATAATTGCATTCGGCAGAGGAAAATGTGCAAGAAAAGAATGCACATGGGTGCAACTTACTATCTGCAGGGTCTTTCTGTGACAAAACGGCTCCAGCTCCTACTTCAGATGCATCTACCTCTAAGATAAAAGGAAGGTCAGGATCAGGATGTCGAAGAACAGGTGCCTGAGTGAAAGCAACTTTGAGAGCTTTGAAAGACTGGATCACCTCAATTGGCCAGTTTAAAATATCCACTCCTTTTTTGGTCAGATTAACAATGGGTGCCACAATGCTGGTAAAGGATTTAATAAATCGGCGGTAATAGTTATAAAAGCAGAGGAACCGCTGGATGGCCTTAAGGGAAGTTGGTTGGCCCCACTTAAGTATGGCCCCAACTTTTCCATGATCCATTGAAAATCCCTGGAACGAGATTGTATACCGCAGAAAAGAAACCTGAGTGATGTCAAATTCACATTTCTCCAACTTGGCGTACAGAAGGTTCTGCCACAATTTTTGGAGAACCTGTCGCTCGTGGTGATGATGTTGATCCAGTGAATGGGAACAATTGAGGATGTCGTCCAGATACACAACCACGAACACCCCCAAAAACTCCCGAAGAATGTCATTGATCAGGTCCTGAAACACAGCTGGGGCATTGGATAAGCCAAACGGCATGACTAGATACTCGTAGTGTCCGGAATGAGTACTGAAGGCCGTTTTCCACTCGTCTCCACTCTTGATTTGAATCAGGTTGCCCCTCGGAGGTCAATCTAGGAGAAGACATTAGCCTGACGCAGTTGATCAAACAGTACCGGAATGAGAGGTAACGGATATGAATTTTTTACCGTAGTGTTGATGAGTCCTCTGTAGTCAATACAGTGATGAAGAGATCCATCCATCTTACCCACGAAGAAAAAAACAGCTCCCAATGGTGATTTCAAGGATGGATGAATCCTTTAGCCAAGGCATCCTCAATGTACTCTCTCATAGCTTTGTCCTCCAGTATAGAAAGGGAATACAACCGGCCTTTGGGTAACTTGGTGTCTGGAATCAAGTTGATGGCACAATCGTAAGATCTATGTGGAGGAAGGACATTCGCAAGTTTTTTGGAGAAAACATCAGCGTAATCCTGGTACTGAAGCGGAATCGCTAGAGATGTCTCAGCAACGGTAGCAAGTACGGACCGAATAGGCATGGTCAAACAACGATTCTGACAAGTCTGACTCCATCTGATTATCTCACCAGATTGCCAATCAATCACGGGATTATGTTCCTTAAACCATGGAAAACAAAGAACGACTGGAGCCAAGGGGCAATGAAGGAGATAAAAAGACAAAGGCCCTCATTCAGAGCCGTACGCTCTGAGCAGAGCGCACGCTCTGAATGAGGGCCGGGCTCCATGAAAATGGAGCGTCCTCCTGGATGCTCGTATAGCTGTGGGTCACCACCCACAGGCTATACGAGCGTGCATTGTGATGGCCGCGATGGTCGTGACCATCGCAACCATCGAAATTGCGAGCCGGAGCCTGCGGTTGAGGTTTTCAACCGCAAGCTCCGGAGTGATTTTGGCTCTATCAGAGCCAAAATCACTCCCACTGACATCACTAGTGATGTCAGTGGGCCGGCTTTTGACGGGAGGCGTTCCCGTGGGAACGCCCCCGGCAGGGAGGCACGCCCCCGGCACGCCCACCAAAGGGGGCGTGCTGTCAATCAACATTGACAGCACGCCCCCTTTGATCGGACACAACGTGCGAAGGACTTTCCTTCGCTCGTCGCGTCTGGCGCATGTGCATGACGGAGCTCCCTCCGTCATGCGCATGCTCAGTCCATAACATCGACCCACTTGCGAGCAGACAGCCGCTCGCGAGTGGGTCTGAATCAGGCCCAAAGTCTCTGAGTGTAAGGACCCCACCGATAAGCGGAGAGGAGGTGTCTTAAACTTCACATGACCTGATGAAATCAATCCTCCATCTAGACCAGAGATAGGAATTTCTTGTTCCAAAGGGACAGCTGGTACTCCCAAAGTGTGAAAGAAAAGAAAATCCATAAAATTGCCTGCTGCTCCGCTATCCAGGAAGGCTGAAGTAGACAAAGTGGATGTGGCGAGCTGGATGACTGCTGGGATTAAAATAGAATTTTTGGAGGAAATGGATGCCAGGCCTAAGTACAAATCCTCCCAAACACCTAGGCCTTGTCTTTTACTGGTCTGAGTGGACAGTTATTCACTGTATGCCCCTTGTCACTGCTGTACATACAGAGGCCATGAGACCATCTTTTGCATCTCTCTACTGACGATAGGCGAGTGGCGCCAATCTGCATAGGTTCCTCTGTGACCGAGGATGGAACCCAAGTCGGAGAACGAGGCGATCTGATGGGAAGATCTTGTTCACATTTGCGTTCCTGTAACCACCGGTCAATCCTTAGGGCTTGTTGCATGAGGTCATCCAAGGACTCAGAAGGTGAATGTTGCACAAGGATGTCCTTGATGGCCTCAGAAAGACCAAGACGATATTGGCTACGTAAAGCCGGGTCTTTCCAACCAGAGTCAGTAGCCCATCAGCGGAACTCTGATGAGTAATCCTCTGCTGCCTTCTGGCCCTGTTTGAGAGCACTCAACTTGGACTCAGCCAAAGCAGTATGGTCCGGGTTGTCATACAATAGGCCCAAGGTCTTAAAGAAAGCCTCCACTGACTATAATGCCGCATGAGTAGAAGGAAGTCTGAAGGCCCAATTCTGTGGGTCCCCCTGAAGGAGAGAGATTACCATTCCAACTTGTTGCAACGGTGTCCCTGAAGAGGTCCGACAAAGTTGGAAATAGAGTTTGCAACTTTCACAAAAGTTTAAAAACGGAGAAAACCAATCTGGCAAATTCATCTTAGGTTCTAGATGAGGAGCTACATGCACAGGAGAATGGTTCTCTTCAACTCATATAGTGAGTTCCTGGACTTTCTGGGTAAGAGTTTGGATCTGGGCTGCAAGCATCTGAGCAAGACTCTGTCCCTGTTCCATGACAGCAGAAGTTATAACTCCAACACAACACTTTCTGTAACTATATCCTAGTGTATCAACTATATTTTTTTGGGCCGACTATAATGTTACGGATTCCGATGCCTACCCCATGTGACACCACAAGAACCCAGCTAGCGAGATCTTCTACCAATAACAACCACCCGTTGTTCCCTTAGAACTAAGATACGTTCACCGGTACTTAGGCAGATGCCTGGACTTATGCTCGAGGTAGTAGTGGCTCACATGGAGATACAGGGGAATTCAATAGGTAAAGAATGTACAGTTAGGACTGACACAGTTGATGATTATAAGGATATCGATGGTACGGATGTTGTGAGAGTACAGTTTGTTTTTTTGGGCAATAGCTTGGGAGCCGATGGTGTGGCAGCTGTGCCGATGGTGCAGTAATGGTGCTGATGGTGCGGCAAAGATACCAATGGTGCAGCAATTATGCTGATGGTGCAGCAATGGTGCCGATGGTGCGGCAATAGCCGTAGATAAACAGTCTAGGGTTAGCAAATGGCTCTGAGAGCTGATGGTGTGGCAACTGTGCCGATGTTTCAGCGATGGTGCCGATATTAGGGCAATTGCCATAGATAAACAGTCTATGGTTTGATAATGGCTTTGAGAGCCGATGGTGCGGCAAGTGCACCGATGTTGCAGCGATGGTGCTGATGTTGGGGTAATTGCCGTAGGATGAATGTTGGCAGCATGGGAGCTGCTGGATGCAGCTAGGAAGCCGTTTGGGAATTGGTGGTAGCACAGAAGCTACTTGGAGCAGCAAGGAAGCCATTTGGTGAATGTTAGCAGCACGGGAGCTGCTGGATTCGGCTAGGAAGCCATTTGGAGATTGGTGGTTGCACGGAAGCTACTTGGAGCGGCTAGGAAGCCGTGTGGGAGTTCAGTGAACAGGAGAACAGGAACAACCTGACTCTGCAGCCAGGCTGAGGGAACTCACAGACACTCTATAGTTGGCACAGGTGAAATAGATCAGTGAGTATAAATAGGCTGAAGCCCCAATCAGGTTTGCACTTGTGGAAAACATATCACTTCCTGAGGCACGCCGATCTCCTAGCAACAGGAAGAACTGGAGTAACCCCGTCCTGTCTGGGCATACTGTCAGAAAGTGTCAAGTCGTGACCGCGACTTGTAACACATTGGCACACCATCGTTGCATCATCAACACTTACGACTCCCTTCTTCACTGATGACATGTCCGTGACACTCCCACAACATGCCTATGTGACACCCTTTTTTTGCACTCTTCATGCCACCTCCGAGGCACCCCTTATGAATGTCCATGGCTATCCGCTGTCATCTGAAATGTGAGTGATTCCATACACAAGATTGGTTTCTGCGTACACTTGCATGCACCATAAGGGTTTCCAGGTTTTTTTGTGTATGTGCAGTAGCAAATAGTCGCGCAAACTTCGACACGATGTCCACTTCTGAATATGGACCTCTCTCCAATCTTCTTCCTTCTAATTCATTAGCATCCCCTCCCTCCCCAATGTCCCTCAACACCTAGGGAAAACTTTTACGTGATAGCAATAATGAGAAAGGTGACTTTTTTATCAAGAAGAATGGAAAACACTCAGGGGTAAATTTACTAAAGTGAGAGTTTTTAGAAGTGAGTTTTAAAAGTGATGTTGCCCATAGCAACCTATCAGATTCTAGATATTATCTTCTAGAAAGTACTATTTAAATGTTAAGAAGAATCTGATTGGTTGCTATGGGCAACATCACTATTAAAACTCACTTCTAAAAACTCTAACTTTAGTAAATTTACCCCTCAGAATTAATTATATGACTTCTGTGTATAGTAGTAAGCAATGCCATTAAAGTTTGGTAAAGTTACTAAACTTGTCAGAAACTGTTTTGTCTCATTTTTGTATGTAGCTGGTTAACTATTGAACAGTATTATTGGGCAAAACCCTACTCTTTTTATAAAGTCTCCCTCATAGGAATGGCCATCAAATGTTTAACCATTGATGCTCACCATCGATGGTGCCTTTGGTGCATAATACAGTTGGCATGTAATCATTGACTAAGAGCCATTACTGGATGGCACCATGGCCATCCCTTCTGTGGAGTATGGCTAGTCACAGACCAATCAGGTATGGGGGTTGCGCTTAGCAGTATACCTGGGGAAAAAACCCAAACCATTGCTAAAAGGCTCCCTCCGATGACAGAGAGCCATCAACTCTCTGCCACTGATGGCAAAACCATCGACCATGGGTATTAAATTATCTATGGTTGTTAACCATTGATGGTCCATGGACATGGCCATCACTACTCCTTTAAGTAATGCTTCAGTGTCCCTTCTCCATTAATCATCACTGTTGCTTGCTTCAGTCAAGCCTGGGCAGCTCATTTAGATATTTTAAAAGTCAATGCATTTGATTGGAAGAGCAGAGTTCCCTGACATGACTTTGAAATCCATTCAGCTAGTGTTATGCTCTGTTATGAAAGAAAGTGTCTGGAGCAGCTGGCTCAGTTCTTTCTGTGCAGGAGGAAAGAACATTTAAGAGGTTTGTACAGTGGCAGCTTACTTGCTACTTATGCTGAGTTGGTGCTCGGCCAATGGAAGCAGCAGGGTGGAGGAGAGCTGAGAGCAGATCAACTGTGGAGCCAGCAAGGAAAGCTAAGAAACTGATCTGGTGGGGACTAACAATGGGGGACCTGTCTAAGAGGGGGGCTCTGGACATGCATCGGACCCTGTGACTGCAGGCACTAATGATTCTGGACAGAAACTGCTTCTAAATCAAAGAATCAGGAGCAGTTTGTGGCAGGAATCATCAATGCCACTAGGCCCTCTAGACTCTTCCCAGGCCAGTTACAGGTGAATTACCCCCTGATGCCGGCGCTGTCAGCAGTCTGTTGTGGGAATGAAAAATCCTTTAAAATTTTGCTGCCCTATCAGGTGAGAGTGGAGGGGCGTCATTAAGGTAGCTCCCCAATGACATCCCCCTGCATAGTGCACCAAGTCACAATTAACCTAAATGAATTAAGAAAAAAAAAATCTAAACAGTTTATGATAGATGTGTTAAATCAGCAAAAGAGTGTAAATAAAATTGCTCCGGATTGCCAAGGGTTCTATTTATTAACATTATTTTTACTAAAATAAAGTGAAAAATGGTGTTTTCACATCCTTTTCACATTATTTTAGTTTAACATAAATTTACTAAAGGGCAATTGGAGTATAATTCGTAAAATTCTACCCCACCCCTAATTATCACATATTTTTAATAAGCAGATCGCATTTTCCCAAATTGTAATGGAAATGGTGGCATTATCCAGGGTTTCCCCCGGTTCCCCAACTCCTGCTCTTGTCTGACTGGCAGAGCAGAGCCGGGAGCCGGGCTACAGTGATCAGCTGTGTGGTCTACATAGATCACAAGCTTATCACTGCAAAAAAATAAAAACACTTATCTGCAACCAGGGTGATCGGTGATCTCCTCTGGGGCTCTGGTCAGCTCCTGCACTGTGACCCTAGTCAGCTGCTGCATAGAACAGCTGACCAGGTTCACAGTGCAGGATGGGAGACCAGCTGACCAGAGCCCCGGAGGACATCACCAAGCACCGATCACCGGAGGTAAGTGAAAGTGCGGGGAGAGGGGGGGTCCCGGAGGGGTTTTTATGGTAAGCCAGTCGGCGCATGTGTGGGCAAAAAATACAGTGATAAGTCTGTGGATGGGATTCGCAGGGACAGAGCTTTATAGTAAGCTCTGTCCCTGCAGGGGATTTTTTACAGATCCATGTGATATTGCCTAAATTTGTAATGCGAATTTAGGCGAAAATATCACACTATAATCTGCAATTCAAATACGGATTGTAATAAATAGGGCCCTAACAATGAAATCTGGTGAAAGGCGCAATGGTTAGCTTTGCTGCTTCACAGCACTGGGAACATGAGTTTGATGCAACCTGGACTCTATGTTTATATGTTCTCCCCATTTTTGTGTGGGATTCCTCTGGGAAACTCCGGTTTCTTCCCACACTCCAAAACATACTGGTAGATTATTTGGCTTCTGTGTGTGTATTTATGTGTGTACATGTGGTAGCGGATATAGGGGCTGATTCAGCAGTGGACGGAATTGCCATGCCGAACACAAGCGGCATCCTTCACATGTGCAGATTCCCGATAATCGGGAATCTGCATGAGTATAACCATCTAAGGGCCTGATTCAGACCCACTCGCGAGCGGCTGTCCGCTCGCAAGTGGGTCGATGGTCTGCACTGAGCATGCGCACGACGGAGGGAGCTCCGTCGTGCGCATGTGCCAGACACGACGAGCGAAGGACTTTCCTTCGCTCGTTGTGTCCGATCAAAGGGGGCGTGCTGTCAATGTTGATTGACAGCACGCCCCCTTTGGTGGGCGTGCCGGGGGCGTGCCTCCCTGACGGGGGCGTTCCCACGGGAACGCCTCCCGTCAGAAGCCGGCCCACTGACATCACTAGTGATGTCAGTGGGAGTGATTTTGGCTCTGATAGAGCCAAAATCACTCCGGAGCTTGCGGTTGAAAACCTCAACCGCAGGCTCCGGCTCGCAATTTCGATGGTCGCGATGGTCACGACCATCGCGGCCATCAAAATGCACGCTCGTATAGCCTGTGGGTGGTGACCCACAGCTATACGAGCGTCCAGGAGGACGCTCCATTTTCATGGAGCCCGGCCCTCATTCAGAGCGTGCGCTCTGCTCAGAGCGTACGGCTCTGAATGAGGGCCCAAGTCCGCTGAATCAACCGCACAGAGTTTAAGCTCCACAAGGGCAGGGACTGAAGTGAATCCCATTTCACAACTGGTACTTTAGACATACAGCAGCTACACACTATTGCCGAAATAATCCGCCTCATCATTTGAAAATCTAGCACGCTGTGAAATTTATGCTATTTAAATATAGCGTAAATATAGAATCACACACCTATTTCATTTACAAATATAGAGTCATACTCATGGTGAAAAGGATGTTTAACTTTATTTACATCATGTAGGTAGTCAAAGCTGCTGTATGAATAGATAACTTCTATGTTGTTTCTGTAGTAATGTACTATTAGAGTAAATACTTTGTTTGAAAGATGGGGGACGCCAAGTCCTTCGCTTTGCCAGGGGCTCATGGACCCCTAGATATGGCACTGTCAACAATGTTTAACAATTTTAAAATATAACAACTACAAATTCAAATTAAAACCAGGAGACATTGATTATGGTGAATTAAAACTCACGTTATTAACAGCTTTTATTCTTAGGAATAATCTTTTATTCAAATATAATAAATGACTGTGGCAGACTAAAGCACGAGCAAATTGTGTGATTCAATAACCAACCTCCAAAAATCAGGAGGGTTATAACACTCACCCCTGGTCAACATGGTCACCACCCGAGTGCCTTCTCCTAAAACATTAACATGTGTAATATTGAACCACTTGTGGGTGGTATCGGTGATCTTCTTCATCAAAATTTAAACTACTCCTGAGATTAATTACATTTTAACTCCCTCATCTCTAATTGTCCAGCCAACATGCATGATCCTGTTTGACAGCAACAATAAACTTCCTACCGGTTGATATAAGCCTACATATATACACCATAAAGACACAGAGACATACAGTATTGGCAGAGAAAAGGGTTAGCTGTATTTAGTTATTTAATGATAGGAGGGGAAAAGGTATGGTGGTGAAGAAAGAACAGCTCTACACACAGTACCACCATCTTGCTGAAATAATCCAATAAAAGGTGTAAAGAGGAGGCCAACTGCCAGCCCCTCAAAAACTATTCAAGGCATAGATGGGGCATACTGCAAGGCTTATCCTTAACAACTGCCAGCCTATAACCAGCAACTCTAGGCGCAGATGGTGGCAACTGCCAGCCCATCGCCGACAACTCAAGGCTTAAATGAGGGCCAACTACCAACCCATCACGAAGTACTAAAGGCAACCAAACTCTTCTGCCAGTGACACACATCAGCCTATACCAGTATATTGATGGGGATAGCACCTGAAGACCTTCAGCAAGACAGTCACTGTTACCATCTTTCCTTCAAAACAAAAAAGCAGACAATCACAATAACTGGGTGGGAGGTTAGAGACTTTCGGTAACATAGAGACTTTCAAAGAGACCTCCTAATCAGGAAATAACTATAATAAACCAGCAATTCAGCCCCAAAACACCACCCTTTAACTGTAATAGGATTACACAAATCCAACCATAAAAAAGGGACAACACTTATATTTTTAACTCTTGCTCCAAAATGTATCCTAATAGTATACAATTGTTCCAGGTGTGCGCAAATCACTGCAGCTAGTGGAAACTGAAAAGATTCCTTACTTATATCATATACAATACTATAAAAAATAATATTATTTTAAATATATATTATATTGAACAGGTTTTATGTTAAGCAATTTTTACATTAATTCTTTTATCTATTTTTTATCTTGACTGCCTTTTATTCTAATATATTCTTATTCTGTTTGCTTATATTTATGGACTGTTGGGCACTGCACTTTAAAAACATGGACTCCGGGGACTATATGTGATCATTTCTGCCAGAATGGAGACTGAAAGAGGGCAAGCCTCTAGAACAGAGAGCCTTGATGACTGTCTCTGGCTCTTGGAATGCATAATGAGAACCGTGATGACCACTTCCGGGCTTTGGAACACATGCGATGACCACTTCCGGCTATTTGGAAGGCAAGGTAGCCGGAAAGCGGTAACAGGAAGTAGTTTGACGTCACTTACGGCACCCGCGATTACTGGAATTGGCGGGAATTGATGACGATGTTGTGGGAGGGTTTTGTATCAATTAAGGATATTTAAAGCCTGCAGTATGAACACTCACCATGCTTCTGACGAAGGACAGAGACATCCGAAACACGTTAGGCTGGTGAAACATTGGACATTGTGATCGGGGTATTTGTGGATCAAGTGAGGTACCATTTGGTGTCCGGGACCAGGACTCCCCATTAATCTACATCCAGAAAAACATCACTGATCACTAATCGATGTTAAGGAATACTGATCGTGACAAGGGAATAAAACTGGAAGAAGCAAAAGAAACTTCTCTTGGTGGTTTTCCTTTGTGGACTATGGGGGTCATTCAAACCCACTCGCAAGTGGCAGTACGCTCGCAAGTGGGTCGATGGTCCCCACTGCGCATGCGCACGATGGAGGGAGCTCCGTCGTGTGCATGTGCGAGACCCGGACTGCGACAGCCAAGCTGTCGCTCCGGGTCTCGCACCAAAGGGGGCGTGCTGTCGATGGTGACTGACAGCACGCCCCCTTTGGTGGTCGTGCCGGGGGCGTGCCTGCCAGATGGAGGCGTTCCCATGGGAACGCCTACCGTCTGAAGCCGGCCCCACTGACATCACTAGTGATGTCAGTGGGAGTGATTTTGGCTCTGATAGAGCCAAAATCACTCCAGGGCTTGTGGCTGGGAAACCCGACCGCAGGGTTTCCCTCGCAAGTCCGATGGTCGCGATGGTCAAGACCATCGCGACCATCTTTTTAGACGCTCGTATATGCTGTGGGTGGTGACCCACAGCTATACGAGCGTCCAGGAGGACGCTCCATTTTAATGGAGGAGGGCCCTGATTCAGAGCGATCGCTCTGGTCAGAGCGAGCGGCTCTGAATCAGTGCCCATATTTCAAGACGTTCATCCTACATATGGAATTTATTTATTAAGACACTTTTTGTATGTACCTTTATATATGATTGTGCTAAGGTGGTAACTATATTGGTGTAATACCAAAATGTACAGTATGCTGACACAGCCTAGTAATTTTAATTGCGTCACCCCTTCCCATCCAGACATTGTTGTGAGACTGCTATCCAGCCTTGTGGGATTATTTTTTTTTTTTGCTTACATAGCTTTCATATTGCTTTTGTACAGTAGCTTTCTGATAAATCCAGTTCATCAATTATTCTAACATGATCATAAGTGTATTATTCTTCTCACCCTCAACATGTTATGCTTATATCTTTCTTGTACAGGTGTTTTATAACCATGTTATCGAGGTACAGAAAATATATATATTCAATATCTTCAAAGAACTATTTTTTAAATGACAAAAAAATGTTTAACTGGTTACATTGTGCCACTAAGCATGCACTTGTTGTGTCAATAGCAAGGCCAACTCCTTGAAGATTCCGCCATTACTTGACCTACAAAAGAAAAAGCGATTCATTTACTTTGCAGATTCTGAGTCGCCATGCCACAGAGAGAGTCTAGAGCACACGTATACCTCTATAGATGTTACAGAAACTTAAGATTCCAGGATGCTTTGTCACATATATTCTAGAGATGTTCACTGCCCCCCGTGTTTTGTAGAGATGTGCGCAGATCCCAGTGTCTTATTTTTGGTTCTAACTTCTAAATAATTGTTGTGTTTTAGTTTTGGCAAAATCACCCTTAAGTGTTTTAGTTCGGTTTTTGAAAATTTTTAAAAATGCTTAAAAACAGCTAAAATCATATACCTTGGACCGGTGTTTGTTCCTATAGTAATATTAACAGGGAGGAATTTACAGTAATTGCAATCCAAAATACCCAAGATCCAGTTTTCAGATATTGGCAAGAAGACCTGAGTTGGGACTCGAGTCTACCTGGAACTTGACACAAGAGGATTGGGTACTTGCAGGAATGAACCCGGGGTGGATCCAGGAGAGGTTATGAGGGCAGACATCTGGTACTGAAAGGACGCTGGTCTGAGAGGAGTGTTGCTCATGGATGACCTGCTAGCGAAGAAGTAATTCTGGTGGAGGTGTATACTCAGAACGGACCGTGGATACACACAACAGGTAACTGGGTAGTCAGGGATGATCATTGTCTATCAGAATTGTAGAAGCAAGGCTCCCCCTGGGGGTGGTAGCAGGGAGTAGCACTGCTGGTCCACAGAGTGTCTAGGAGGCTGGAACCTGGAGCAGTAGATATGTGAAACTCAGCAGAGACAGCATAATAGCAAGGAGCTCAGAGAACTAGCACCCAGCTAGGCAGGGAATAATGTTGCACTGGGAATGAAAGGACTGCAGATCAGCCCTGAAATACCTGGAGGAAGTGCAGGATTGGTTGCTAGGACTCCCGGAATGCTCTGCATGGATTGGTCGAGAAGAGTCACATGACCAAATCCAAGATGGCGGCGCCCATGTTGCACTGCAGTGCTGCCAGAGTGTGCTATGCTCACACTAGCAACCAGGACACTATACCTCCAGACCTCTGTAGCATGCAGTGCAGACCTACATATGCCGAGACCCCCACAAGAGGGACCCTGCCAGAGCATCTGGACAGGTAAGTGCTGCTCACCTTGACCCCTCACAGCCCTGGTCGTGACAGTACCCCCTCCTTTATGAGTGACCTCTGGGTTTTCAGAATAAAATTTGTCCACTAGACAGGATGCATTGACATCCTCACTCTTCACCAAAGCATCTTTCTGCTGGTCTGTAACCCTTCCAGTCCAAGAGATATTGGAGTTGACCATAGCGGACTTGTGAATCCAGAATTTGCTTTATCTTGAACTCCTCCCCTCTTTTGGTGTGGACTTTAGGAAGTGATGGCAGAACTTGAAGGAATTGATTGAGAATCAAACTCTTGAGCAAAAAGACATGGAAAGAGTTTGGGATCTTGAGATAAGTGAGTAGTTTTAATTTGTAGGCCACAGGATTGATTATATCAGTCATGGCAAAAGGACCGATGAATCGAGGGGCAAACTTCATTGAGGGTACCCGAAGTTGTAGGTTACAAATGGAAAGCCAAACTTGATCCCCTACTTTCATGCTGGGAATGAACCTTCTTTTCCTGTCAGCCCCTAACTTGTAACATTAGGATGTCTTCTTTAGAGAGGAGTGGATTTGAGACCAGCTTTGGGAGAATTGTTGTAGCGAGGAATTTACTGCTGGAATATTGAAGACTGGAAGACTCTGGAATTCAGGAACCTTAGGATGATGGCCATAGACCACGAGCAATGGGATTTGTCCAGTAGAGGAATGATAAGAACTGTTATGTGCGAATTCCGCCAAGGGTAAAGAATCTGCCCAATTATCCTGGGAAGAGGACATATAAATTCTTAGAAATGTCTCTAGATCTTGATTTACTCTCTCTGTGCAACCGTTGGTTTGGGAGTGATATGCCATGGGAATTTTAGCTTGACCTGTAGCGCCGAACACAAGGCCCTCCAGAATCTGGCCATGAACTAGACCCCTTGGTCAGAAATAATTTCAGTCGGTAACCCATGCAGATGAAGTATGTGAGAAATAAAAAGTTGAGCCAGTTCAGGACCAAAGGCAACTTCTTGAGTGGTATATAGTGTACCATCTTTGAAAAGCGGTCAATCACTACCCAGATGGTAGTGTATCCATTAGAGACAGGTAGGTTGGTTATGAAATCCATGGATAACTGAGTCCCGGGACGAGTCGGTATGGGCAAAGCTTGAAGTTTTCCTGCAGGAGCTTGCCGGGAGGTCTTGTGCTGTGCACATTGGGTGCAAGAGGAGATGAATTCAGAAATTTTGGTTTCCATGGCAGGCCACAAATAGGACAGTTGGCGAAATTCTAAAGTTTTGTGAACCCCCATGTGACTGGAAAAGCGAGATTTATTGTCCCATGTCAACAGCTTTTTTCTGAGTTTGGGAGCCACGAAGACTTTCCACAGAGGAGATTGGACATTGATGGCAGCAAAACTTTGGGTTCCAAGACTGGAGAAACTGCAGAGTCTTCTGTAGGGTTCACGGATGAGAGAGATCATGATAGGGCATCAGCCTTCAGATTTTGCAAACCTGGGTGGAAAGTTAAAGAGAAATTAAAATGAGAGAAAAAAAATGCCCAGCGAGCCAAGCGGGGACTGACACAGTGGATGTTTATTAGAAAAAGTAAGTTTTGATGGTCTGTAAAAAGTGTGATGGGATGTTTGGCACCTTCGAGTAAATATCGCCACTCCTCAAAGTCAAGTTTGACTGCCAGCAGTTCTTGTTCTCCTATGGGATAATTCCTCTCTGCCAGTAGGAATTTTTTTGCGAAATAACCACAAGGATGGTTTTGATTATCCTCGAATTTCTGAGACAATACAGCTTTGATTGCCTCGGAAGAAGCGTCCACCTCCAAAAGGAAAGGGTTTTCAACATCAGGTTGTCCCAGGATGGGAGCAGATATAAATGCTTGTTTTAGCAACTGGAAAGCTGACTCAGGGCCTGATTCTGACCCGGTCGCAAGCGCTGTGTGCTCGCAACCGGATTGATGGTGGGCCAGTGCGCATGCGCACGATGGAGCCGGCTCCATTGTGCGCATGCACGAGACCCGGATAACGACGGGAAATCCATCGCTCTGGGTCTCATACCAAAGGGGGCGTGCTGTCCATGTTGAGTGACAGCACACCCCCTTTGGTGGGCGGGCTGGGGGAGTGGCTGCCCAAACGGAGGCATTCCCATGTGAACGCCTCCGTTTGGGGGCGGCCCCACTGACATCACGAATGATGTCAATGGGAGAGATTTCTGCTCTGTTAGAGCCGAAATCTCTCTGGGGCTTGCGGCAACGAGACCCTACCACAAGGGTCTTGTCGCAAGCCCGATGGTCATGATGGTCTTGACCATCGCAACCATCTTCCTGGCCGCTCGCTGTAGCTGTGGGTGGTCACCCACAGCTATGCGAGTGGCCAGGAGACCGTTCTAAAAAAAAAATAGCCCGGCCCTGATTCAGAGCGAGCGCTCTGTCAGAGCGTCTGGCTCTGAATCAGGGCCTCAGTCTCTGGGGGCCATTGAGAGGGAACTGCTCCTTTCCAAGAGAGCGGATATAGGTACCACTAAGGTAGAGAATGCTTTAATGAATCGTCTGTAATAATTGACAAATCTTAGGAATCTCTGGACAGCTTTTAGGGAAGTGGGACGGGACCAATCAAGAATAGTTTGCACCTTCTTAGGATCTATTTTCAAGCCAGATCTGGATATTATGTATCCCAAAAAAGAAATGGAAGAGACCTAAAAAATGCATTTTTCAATCTTTCAAAACAAATGGTTCTTCCTAAGACGAGACAAGACTTTTTTCACGTGCATCCAATGCACCTCCAGAGAGGGAGAAAAAACTAAGATGTCATCGAGGTACACCACAACTGAAGAATAGAGCAAGTCCCTGAAAATCTCATTGATGAATCCTTGGTAGACCGCTGGAGCATTGCATTATCTGAAAAGCATTACTAAATATTCAAAGTGTCCATCCCAAGTGTTAAAAGCGGTCTTCCATTCATCGCCAGGTCATATTCAGATGAGGTTGTATCCTCCTCTTAAATCCAATTTTGAGAAAACTTTAGATCCCTTGACCCTATCAAATAACTCAGTGATGAGAGGCAAAGGGTAACGATTCTTCACCGTAATATTGTTCAGTCCATGATAGTCAATACAAGGATGGAGGCCTCCGTCCTTCTTGGACACAAAGAAGAAGCCAGCACCAGCTGGAGAGGTGGAAGGTCTGATGAAGCCTTTTTGCAGATTCTCCTGAATGTATTCGGACATGGCCTTGGTCTCTGGCAGGGACAAAGGGTTGGTGCGGCCACGTGGTGGGATCTTGCCTGGTAACAACTCGATGGGGCAATCACAGTCTCAGTGTGGCAGTAAGGAGTCCGCCCCAGCTTTACAAAACACATCACGAAAAGAATACTACTGACACAGAAGCTGTGAATACTCAGATAACTGTACCTTTTTTACAGGTTTGATAGAAGGCAGGCAAGACTCCTGACATGCCTCCCCCCAGGACAGAATCTGCATAGAGTTCCAATCGATCTTGGGATTGTGTTTACTCAACCAGGGACAGCCTAGAATAATCCCATGAGAGGCCTTGGGGATAACTAAAACTTGGATAAACTCAGTATGGAGAGCCCCCATCCAAACTCGTACTGGCTGAGTTAATGAGGTTACAGTTCCATTAAGGACATGGCTGCCATCTACTGTGGATAAGGTGATCAAGTGCTGTGATGGGAATTGAGAACTCCTGGACAAGTTCAGAGGTGATAAAGCTCTCCGCTGCCCCTGAATCAAGGAGAGAAAGTACTGGTTTAGAATTTTGTTCAAATTCTAGTCAATTCTTTTTTAGACGGAAACAGAAACATAACTTCTAACCTTCTAACCCCGATGCCAGTTAGGAGTGGGAGTTTCCAGATGAAGAGGGCAGGATGCCACCAGATGACCAGTCCCTCTGCAATATAGGCATAAATTGTCACGGCAACGTTTTTGCCACTCTTCGGTGGATAGACGAGCTCTATTGATTTGCGTGGGCTCTTCAATGGACAATTCAGGTACGGGAGCAAAAGAAAGAGTGACCGGGAGGAACCCATAATGATCTCCCTTGGCTTTATCGACTTGGCGTTCTTGGTATCTGAGGTCTACCTTATTACAGAGTGAGATGACCCCATTTAGTAAAGTAAGAAGATCCCTTGTGGTGACATCATCCTTTACTTGGTCTGAGAGACCACTCCAGGATGCTGCAATCAAGGCTTCCTCATTCCACTTCAGCTCAAAAGCCAGCGTCTGGAACTGGACTACATACTGACTCACAGGACGGTTGCCTTGGCGTAATCACAGAATCTCAGTGGCAGCTGAAGTCGTTCTTCCTGGCTCATCGAAGATCCTCCTAAAAGAGGCCAGAAATTCTGGATAATTGTCCAGCAAAGGGTCGGATATTTCCCACAGTGGCGATACCCAAACCAGGGTGGTTCCAGAAAGAAGGGACATGATGTAAGCCACTTTAGATTTGGGGAAAGGAAAATTTGCTGGCTGGAGTGTGAATGCACATCACACTGGTTGAGAAAATTGAGGCATGACATACGTTCCCATCGAATTTAATGGGTGTCTGCAGATGCAGATGAGATGGAGTGGCTGGAGTGGAGATGACTGGTGTGGCCTGCGGATTTGAGGCATTCATCAAGTTCACAGTAACCAAAGAAGCCTGAAAGTTATTCTGGTGGAGAGACATCTCCTGTAGAAACTGGGCCAACTGTTGCTGCGTCGCTTCCAATCCCTCCAGGAGGTTGGCAATGCCTTGGTGAAGGTCTATCCTGGGATCCTGGCCACAAGCCGAATCCACGCCACAAGAGAATCGGGTACTTGCAGGAATAATCCCGGGGTGGATCCAGGAGAGGTTATGAGTGCAGACGTCTGGTACTGAAAGGACGCTGGTCTGAGAGGAGTGTTGATCATGGATGACCTGCTAGCGAAGAAGTAATTCTGGTGGAGGTGTATACTCAGAAAGGACCGTGGATACACAAAACAGGTAACTGGGTAGTCAGGGAGGATCACTGTCTGTCAGAATTGTAGAAGCAAGGCTCCCTCTGGGGGTGGTAGCAGGGAGTAGCACTGCTGGTCCACAGAGTGTCTAGGAGGCTGGAACCTGGAGCAGTAGATATGTTAAACTCAGCAGGGACAGGATAATAGCAAGGAGCTCAGAGAACTAGCACCCAGCTAGGCAGGAAATAATGTTGCACTGACAATGAAAGGACTGCAGATTAGCCCTGAAATACCCAGTGGAAGTGCAGGATTGGTTGCTAAGATTCCCGGAATGCTCTGTCTGGATTGGTCGAGAAGAATCACCTGACCAAATCCAAGATGGTGGCACCCTTATCGTGCTGCAGCGCTGCCAGAGTGTGCTATGCTCACACTAGCAACCAGGACACTATACCTCCAGACCCCTGTAGCATGCAGCGCAGACCTTCATGTGCCGAGACCCCCACTAGAGGGACCCTGCCAGACCATCCGGACAGGTAAGTGCTGCTCACCTTGACCCCTCACAGCCCTGGTCGTGACAGATCTGAGCTAGTAAACCACAATAAAGAATCTGGGCACTGGTCTGACTAGTGACAATCTAATTAGATGAACAGCAGCTCTACATAAAGGGATTGTCAACCCTCAATAAAACCAATGAGAGAAAAACTAATGAAGTCCTAGACTTCAAAAGAAAAAAAGTGTTGTTCATCTAGTAGGAATGAATGAAATATAATCAATTTATTAAAATTATTTGCTCAACAATATTCAGCAAAATTTTTAGGGTGGAATTTATTTAGCCGCAATAAAACAAAAAGTTATCGCACTCCCGCTTTTTGTATTTTTCGTCCTATCCAAATACTAAACACGCAAAAAACGCATATGCGCATGTCGAAACTAGCGAAAAATACAGCACATTTTGTGTCTATAAAGTGCACCACCTGCAATCCTAAAAACACCTGTCCCATCCATACATCCGTCCCCCCAAATACCTGACCCAGTACTTTAAGCTAGAGATGTGCGCCAGTTTTGGATCTGGATTTTTTCTTAAAAAAAAAAAAAAACAGCTAAAATCACATAAAATGTGCCTTTTTTGTTCCTACAGTATTAATAACCTCAATAACATTTATTTCCACTCATTTCCAGTCAATTTTGACCACCTCACAGCTTACAATATTGATTTATTTCATCTAGTTAAAGGGCCAAAAGGTTGCATCCAGCTTGCTGGCTCACGGCTGATTGATATAATAATTAATAGAGTTGAGGACTGTGCAAAGATGATGGTTGGGATACCCCTGAAGATTGGAGAATTGATGCAGCCCCTGGCTGTAAAATTGATAATAAATTAATTAAAAAACAATTCATTAGTGCAGCCCCTGGCTGTAATTCATTGGGATGATGGTTGGGATATCCCTGAAGATTGAAGAGTTGATAGTTGATAGTTGGTGCAGCCCCTGGCTGTAAAATTTCTAATCAATTAAGGTACAATTCATTGGGTGCAGCCCCTGGCTGAATAATTAATAAAAATAAATTCATTGGTGCAGCCCCTGGCTGTAAAATTGATAATAAATTAATTAAAACACAATTTATTGGGTGCAGCCCCTGGCTGAATAATTAATAAAAAGAAATTAATTGGCGCAGCCCCTGGCTGTTAAATTGATAAATTAATTAAAAAACAATTCATTGGGTGCAGCCCCTGGCTAAATAATTAATAAAATGAAATTCATTGGTACAGTCCCTGGCTGTAAAATTGATAATAAATTAATTTTAAAATAAATCATTGGTTCCTAAACCAACCATAACATTAATTTAAAATGTCAGGCAGCAATGCCCCAACCAGCACATAATGGAAAGGAAAAAGGTGCAAGATGGGATAGTCCTTGGGCCCTCCCACCCACCCTTATGTTGTATACAAAACAGGACCATTTAACAAACCAATCATTTTAGCGACAAGGACTACCAATTGTGGCTGAAATTATTGGTTTGTTTGGACCCTCATAAAACAAGCTGCCAATGTGCATTGGACATGGAAATTAATATGATCCCATACACAAACTAGCTTTACATTACAAGTTGTCGTCATCCTCGTCATCCCCATCAGTGTGTACATCCTCTCCTTCACAGAATATTAATTTGTCCCCGCTGGAATCCACCATAGGCGCCTCTAATTTTTTGATGTAATAGTTGGTAGAGGTCTTCCTCGTGGAATTTGTAATCCATTTTAATGAACATCATCTTTTCCACATTTTGAGGAAGTAACCTCCTACACCGATCACTGACAAGGTTGCCAGCTGCACTGAAAACTCTTTCGGAGTACACACTGGAGGGGGGGCAACTTAAGTAATGCAAAGCCAGTTTGTGTATGGGACTCCAAATTGCCTCTTTTTCCTGCCAGTACTGAAAGGGACTGTCTGACATGCCTATTAGGATGTTATCTCCACCATTCTGTGAATGATGACCATATCACACTGAGTCACGGTAGAAGACATGTCACTAGTAGGCAGTTCTCTCAGGCCCAACCAGATGTCATTTTTTGGTGAACGATCTGCATGACCAGCAGGCATTCTGTAAGGAAAATTGAGTTTCTTCCTGGCAGCTGCAGAAACTGAAGGAGGAGATGATGGCGTTTCACATGCGGCTGCAGCTGACAGTTTTTTTACCAACAGCTCTTTGCACAGTTTTAGGTTTGGGTCTGTTGGAAAAAACTCACAAGGTAGGACTTAAAACTAGGATCATGTATGGCGGAAGTGGTCATCCAAACTGCAGAGGCCGCTTCATGGGATTTGTAGTTCTAAATGATCTCTTCACATAGGACAGTTATAACAAAGAATTCCTCTCCTCATCAAATACAGAAGAAACAGGAAAAACAAAAGATATTAGTAACTATGCATGGTGTATCAGCAGAAACAATAATACTTCAGAAACTTTAAAAATACTTATTAAAAATATTAAAAATATTATTGACATCACAATAATATGAAAATGTATATAGTGATACAAATTAGTGCAAAAAGGAGAATAAGCATAGATATAAACCAGTAATAAGTTCAAAACCAGAAGTAGGACATTCTTCATGTTTGTGCTGCACGATGACATTGCCGCGTGCCAGGAACAAACACTAACATCTTCCGGCTTGCGGGTCAAGAGCCGAAAATAACGTTCCGGCCGGTGCAAGTTCACGGAGGATCACTTTGAATAACCGGAAAGTTTTCCTACTAAGGACTTATGTTTATCCATATGGCAATCCTGGAACATGGAAAATACGGGCTTTCCGGATTATACTCATTTCTATTTTATATGTGGTTCAGATGTAGGAGGATTTCTTTATCTGTTTATTGGTTAGGTATGGGAACTTTTATGTATAAAGCTCCTTCAGGTTAGAAGGATTCATTGTATTTTGCACAGCTCTCTTTACTTATGAACACAGAGATCCAATGGATTACGTGACCTGTTCATCCGATCATGTGACCGATTGGTTTGGGTATTTAAGGGCCTCTGTTACTTTATCCTCATACACCTTGAAAAAGGAAGGCTGTTCCAAAACGCTTTGGTGTGGAGAGGATTACTACCACCTTGGACCTGAGAGGGACAACCACTATCTGACAGCCAGAGGTGACCTACACGGGTATAACAACTATTCCCTGAAAGCTGCTTAGGGTGCCTACCTCTTAGGCCCTTTCTGGTACGCGGACATTCCTTAAGAGGAATATACTTTTTAGGTATTCTTGTCTATAGATTAGAGATTGTTTTGTAGAAATAAACCTTGTCAAACTGTTTTACATGATGAGAAGTCGTTCTTGTCTGTGATTGTTTGTTTTTGGAGGTATCCCTTTACCCTGAAGTTTATCAAGAAATCCTACAGATTGTGATAAAGCATAACTG
This sequence comes from Taudactylus pleione, assembly GCA_031769625.1. NCBI lineage: Eukaryota > Metazoa > Chordata > Amphibia > Anura > Myobatrachidae > Taudactylus > Taudactylus pleione. The sequence goes on from JAUIMM010000091.1 coordinate 12,973,544, forward strand.
AGGAAGCAAGTGGAAACCCTCAAAAGATACCTTTATGTGTACGTGTTTCACCTATTTAAAGTGAGAAATACCTCAAACACGGAGATTTCATCTTTTCTTGACTTGTGGATTAATGTACACATATTTTTTATTGTATTGGTCATTTATTTTTGTTTTTCTTTCCACAAAAAAAAGTTGTTTTACTATCAGCGCTTGGTGGCCATCCCTAAATCTACTGTTTTTTGTGCATTGTTATAAGGTGTGTTGTCCCTTTGGGTCGGACCCTAGCAGCTGAAACACAAAGCGCAAGTTACACAACATCTTTGCTATTTCCTTGCAAATGATTGTTTAACAGTTAATTGTTTTTTGGGGGATATGCTACAAGTAGTTTTCCTCCTGGTCCCCTTCTGGGATGAAAACTCACTCACAGCAACAACAGCAGCAACAGGCATAGTCATCAAGGATCCTTCTGAGAAATCATGGATAGGAAAGGAATCAATCATGCTTCGAATACAAACATTGGATGCAGCAGGACTACTCCCGATGACGTATGAGGATGTTGATGATGCAGGTGTTGGTGTTGGAGATCGATGGTGTTTGGATCTCACAGAGAGGGAGCAGGTAGGTGACACTGGACTTCTTACGTTTTGAGTTTTGGAACTTGGCGACATACACTTTGATATTTGATGAATGCACTCCAAGTGATGTAACAAGGAGGAGGTTCCTAGGTGGTTTAGGTCCCTCCCTCTATTCACTCTTGCTTGGCAATGGTCACATATGGCTTGACAACTGTTGTCCGGATCGGGGTGGAAATAATTCCACACGTGAGAAGTGGAGTTTTTGTCTTTTATCCCAGCATGACAACAACAGGCTTTGGCTTTTTCAATCCATGGGCAACAGCTGATGCCTTACTTACACAAAGGACATCCTCGGCATTACCATCCTCATCACCAACATCTTCATCATCAACATCCTCATCATCCTTAGCACCTTCAACTACCAAAATATCATCCTTCTCCATGTGCAATTCCATAGGAGCATCCTCGATGACTACGTCTGCAAGATGTTCACTGCCCTTCCCCACATTTACAGAGGGCACACAAATGATAGAACTTGGAGTATCCTCCAGTACACTAGTATTTAGGTCTGGCAACCGCGGACACACTTGCACTCTCCTTGGGGATTTGTGATTTCGATTTCTCAGGGCACACAGTTTTTTCTGAAGGGCTATCAGAATCAGAACCAGCAGTCCTCCTAAAGAAAGGCCAAGGCCTTATCCTTTCCTTGCCACTTTGTGTAGTGAATGGCATATTGCCAATTTTTTGTTTATCTAAAGGCAAATTTCCTTTCAATTTTTTTTTCTTAATTTCAGTAAAAGTAGCTTTACCATATCGATGGCGTGACTTAAGCCCTGGGGCATGGGCCTTCATAGAGGACGAGGAAGTTGACGGCCTTGCACTGCTGGCAGCAGCTACAACATGTGGTTCTTGGCCTTGCTCTCCTGTCATGTGACAGCCCTCCATATTTTCTGCAGTCTTGAAGCAGTGTCACAAGCACCAATAGTGTAGCCAAGGTGTGGTTACAAAATTCACACACGTGTAGTCGTGCGCACACAGACAATTATTATACAAAAAAAAGACAATTTTATGTATTTTTTTCAGCTCCAGAACTTGGGCACAGAACACTTATTGATGACGGCTGGAGTCGGGCAGCACTAGGTTGCATTGCCGACTTGCTAGATCTCGTGCGGCTAAGCCTAACATGCACAGACACACAGACAATTATTAGACAAAAAAAGACAATTTAGTTGTATTTTTTTTCTGCTCCAGAACTTGGGCCCAGAGCACAGATTGATGACGACTGGAGTCGGGCAGCACTATGTTGCGTTGCCGACTTGCTAGATCTTGTGCGGTTAACCCTAACATGCACAGACAATTAGACAAAAAAAGACAATTTAAAAAAAAACATTTTCTGGTTCAGGACTTGGGCCCAGAGCACAGATTGATGACGATTGGAGTCGGGCAGCACTAGGTTGCATTGCCAAATTGCTAGATCTTGTGCGGCTAAGCCTAACATGCACAGACACACAGACAATTATTAGACAAAAAAAGACACATTTTTAAAAAAAATTTCAGCTCCAGAACTTGGGCCCAGAGCACAGATTGATGATGACTGGAGTCGGGCAGCAATAGGTTGCGTTGCTGACTTGCTAGATCTTGTGCGGATAAGCCTAACATGCACAGACACACAGACAATTGTTAGACAAAAAAAAGACAATTTTTTTTTTCAGCTCCAGAACTTGGGCCCAGAGCACAGATTGATGACGACTGGAGTCGGGCAGCACTAGGTTGTGTTGCCGACTTGCTAGATATTGTGCGGCAAAGCCTAACACGCACAGACAATTATTAGACAAAAACAGACAATTTTTTTTTTTTTAAATTATCAGCTCCAGAACTTGGGCCCAGAGCACAGACTGATGACGACTGGAGTCGGGCAGCACTAGGTTGCTTTGCTGACTTTCTGCATATTGTGCGGTTAAGCGTAACACGCACACACACACACACAGACAAATATATATTAGACAAAAAAAGACACTTTATTTATTTATTTTTTTCAGGGCCAGAACTTGGGCCCGGAGCGCCGATTGATGACGACTGGAGTCGGGCAGCACTAGGTTGCAACTTACTGTATATTGTGCGGCTAAGCCTAACACGCACACACACACCGAAAATAAATTGACAATACAGTATAATTTTTTTGGGGGGGGGTCCAGAATTTGGGCCCAGATGGACGCAGCAGACAGCACAGCACCAGCCCAGATGGATCAGCAACAGCCCAGATGGACACAGCAGACAGCATAGCACCAGCCCAGAATGGATCAGCACCAACCCAGATGGATGCAGCAGACAGCACAGCACCAGCCCAGATGGATCAGCAACAGCCCAGATGGACACAGCAGACAGCACAGCACCAGTCCAGAATGGATCAGCACCAGCCCAGGACACAGCAGACAGCATAGCACCTCTCCCCATCCCTACACTACCCACCCTCCCTGTTCAGTCTCCACAGCCGGAGTGAAATGGCGCCTGCCGCATCCCTTATATATAGAAACGAAAGCTCGCGAGCCGCGAGATTATGTCCTTATGATTTTGCCTCGATTTGAGAGATCCGAGTCAGATGGGAAACTCCGATCCGGCTTGGATACGACTCGGATCTACAAAATTTGGGTGGGTTCGGATCTCTTAGATCCGAACCCGCTCATCTCTACTTTAAAACAATTTTCCAACACTTTTTACATTTTAATTCCAAAAATGATATGTCATTATTAGGGGGAATTAAGCTAATTTAAAAATTATTTTTGGCTAATTAGTCATTGGGGGGGTTCTGAACCAAGGGCCTGATTCAGTTCGGATCACAACTGCAATCGCAATAGCGATTACGCACGCAGTCTCACTGTGAAGATATGGTAATGATTGCAATCGCAATGCTGTTGCAGCCTAACATAAGGATGCCCTCTGTAATACTTAGCAAGACTGCGAAACCATCGGTAACATCGAGTACAATTGCAGCCTCATGTACACTTGCACAAGGTCTGACCTTACTGAGAAATTGCTAACCTCATCGCACGCAGTGGAAGTAATTTAAGTACTCTCCTGCAATGGCGTTTAAACACACTGGCACGCCTGCGTTTCGCCAAATCCCCCCCAACACCACCCTCAAACCGTACTTCCTGTCAATCACTCTGCGATGGGTCTACGTAGTCACTGCAATCGAAGTCCCGAATACAGTGGTGTGTGCGGGCACGTGCACTGCGATGCATAAGCATGCGCAGAACGCAACAATTGCCTGATTGCATGCGTATTCGCGATTGCTGCTGAATCAGGCCCCAAGTCCCCACATTTTAGTCAAAAATAGGGATTTGGCACATTTTATCACCTGCTCTGAGATAGGGAAAACTTTTCGCCGGTTTTTGTCTATGGAGTTTTCGTACAAGTAAACACTCCAGCACTTGGATATTGCCATACGCACTTATGCGCAAAAAGTTTGCACCTGCGAACGCTTTTCGCCAAACGTGACTTTTTCTGCACCTATTGAGTACAGTATAGTATCTAAAATCAATCTTGATAATAAAACATGTCATATACAATTGACACAGAATAGATTAATTACTGATAGTCTTATTAACATACATTGATAACAATTTGCATATTCCATTGTTAGTAGGCAGATTTTGAAGAATATTAGTATAGCATAAAACACGGAGATTCTTTTGGAGCTTCAAGCGATTATTAGTAAGAAAAGTGTTTTGCAGATCATATCGAAATAATTACTCATCAGCTCCTTTTAGGTTTGCTTAAAAATGTTATTACAGGCAATGTTAATAAAGAAAGTGTATTTGTGTATTAGCTCCATTTCAAGCTTATTATATAATATTAATAATATACACGCAGCCAAAAACACCACATAGGTACAGACAGATGTATTGTGTAATCTGTCCAGTCCCGCAGGCAAGCGTCCAAACCAAGGATCACCAACCGTCTTTAGAAAACACAACAACAACACTAGGGGAAGCAGTAGCGCAGGTGACATCCCATACTGCACTGGGGCCCTGTCAGGTGACGACCGGGCCCTAGTGCACAATGGGAGACCAGCTGACCGGAGGGAGGACATCACCGGAGCCCCGAACTCCGGTCCTTGGACTCATGTAAGTTTTTTTTTTTTACTAATTATTTTTCTTTTTTTTACAGTGTATCAGCTTGCGGTCTGTATAGATCCCACAGCTGATCACTGAGGCCGGCTCCGGGCTCTGCTCTGCCCGTTAGAGCAGAGCAGGAGACCAGTAACCGGGGAAGACCCTGGATAACGCCACCTCCAGGTGGCGTTATTATCACAGGGCTTTCCCCGGTATTTTTTCACAATTTACTTTTAGTAACTTTGGCCAGATCACATTTCCCATTACAATTATGGGAAATGTGATCTGCTTACTAAAAATAAGTGATACTTAGGGGTTGGAGTAGAATTTTACGAATTCTATTCCAATTGCCCTGTAATAACTATAGGTGATACTAAAATAATGTGATAAGGGTGTGAAAACACCCTTTTTCACTTTATTTTAATAAAAATAATGTTAATAAAATAGAGTACTGTACAGTGCAGGCAGTAGCTGGAGCGTTCCTTGAAATCAAATTACGGTTCATTTGCTAACATTGCATTATGGTGAAAACCACAGCGAATGAAAGCACTGAATGAAAGCGACCAATCAAACACTTGCTTTCATTAACTAACTTGTACTAGATGGATGGGCATAATATCCTGCAGTATATTCACAGTTGTTAACTAAATTTGACATCTTTTTCTTCAATGCTCTGTATAAAACTCCCCCATCATATTTGCTCCTCCAGGAAAAACTTTACTGACACTGTACTGTAGCTCCAGCTGTATTTTATATGCTACCATAAATACTTAATGCAGAATTTCCAAATATAGGGCCTTATATAAAGTTAGGAGCAAACCAAAAAAAGAGCAATTTGCTCCAGGAACAAACCATGTTGCAAATGCATTTATTCTTCTTGCATGCAGAGAAAACATTGGCTGTTTTTTTATGTACCACACAAGGACCAGCAGCTTTGTTTTTACACTAACATTTAGGTTCCTATTCATCATCGGTGGCAGTATCCAACTGGCTGCGGGGGATATTCAGCATTGCTCTGGTCCTGGGACAGCTGCACTGAAAAGAGGTGCATAGGAAATCAGCAATAACGATACTACTGTAATGGGCACATCGCCTCTAATTGGATTGACCCCTAAACATATCAAGTCAACAATTCTATGAAATGATATAATTACAACTAGTGCAATATTTGATGGCGCAACCGATGTGCAACCGATGAATTAGTGCCACAGCCAGTGGGTGTTTCTATATGAATCCCATTGGATGCAGAAAAAGACAGAGCCGCAGCTACAACTGGATTTACATCTGCATCCTCCTCTACATCCACCTCTGCATCTCTGACGTAGTTATAGCAAAGAATTGGATTTATTAAGTTACCTTTTTCATTGAAATGTTAATGATCTCCTTAAAGGCAATAAGGATAGATAGATAGATAGATAGATAGATAGATAGATAGATAGATAGATTGATTACAGGGGTAGAAGTATGGGAGAAAATGGAGGCGCCTGCCGCTGGGCGCCAGCACTGAAGGGGCACCTCCTCCATCACCCACAATATATTCACCCCACTTAGGGCTGTAAATCTGCGGGAAAGGGGGGCACTAAATGATAACTTGCCTCCGGGCACCTGGGATGAACTTACGCCACTAGATAGATAGATAGATAGAGAGATATGAGATAGAAAGATAAGTAGATAATATAGAGATAGATAGATAGATAGATAGATAGATAGATAGATAGATAGATAGATAGATAGATACATTATATAGGTAGATAGTGGTGACACTCAGGGAGTAATAAAGGTAAGTGGCAAACAAATATCAAAACTTCTTCCGAAACCGGATTTTATTGGAAATCCTGGAATGCTGCCTTTAAAACGCACACTGTACAACTAACTATAGAGGGCTCTCTGGCTGTCACATGGATACTAGAGTTATCCTCTGTATTTAGAAAACTGAAGTGCAGTATCAGTGTGTCTTAGAGATATGGAAACAGTAGAGAGGAAGGAAAGAAGACTCTTGTTTGGGGGCACTCTTATACAACTTTTATTAGATCTCAAAGATCTGACATAACTACTCACAAATTTACACAAAAAAACACAAAAACAGACTGGGCACTTATAGGAAAAATAATATAAACCTATAGATAGATATATTCTTCCTAATACCAGTAGTGACATTCAAAATCATATTAAATCAGGATTATTAAATGACAGTAATGCACACACCAAAATGTCCAATTCTTGATAAAAATACAACTATTGCCGGTCTCTCCCTTTATAGACCTTGATATTAACCTGTATACAGTATCATGTATAACATAAATCAAGAAATATTGATGTATACTTGTGGCAAAAAATACATTTTAGCAGATTACAGTAAAATCGTTCTAAGCTTAGAGAAGGCAATTGCACAGCTGCAATATGCTGACAACTGCCAGTCCTAGGGTTTGCCAGTGTTCCCCCTTGGGTAGTATATCTCGCTATACAGGTGTGACTCGCTAAATGTCAGAGCAGTTCTGAATAGCGTCTGTATCTCAATGAAGTAGTGATCTACTTTTAACCACGTGTCCGTCAGCAGAGGTGATCAATGAGAGTCACCCACTCCTATTGAGACTATTAAAAGATATTAGATAGATAGATAGATAGATAGATAGATAGATAGATAGATAGATTATACAGAGATATGAGATAGAGTAGATAATATAGAGATAGATAGATAGATAGATAGATGAATAATATAGAGATAGATAGATAATATAGAGATAGATAGATAGATAGATAGATAGATAGATAATATAGAGATAGATAGATAATATAGAGATAGATAACATAGAGATAGATAGATAGATAGATAGATAGATAGATAGATAGATAGATAGATAATATAGAGATAGATAAATAGATAGATAGATAATATAGAGATAGATATATAATATAGAGATAGATAGATAGATAGATAGATAGATAGATAGATAGATAGATAGATAGATAGATAGATAGATAGATAGATAATATAGAGATAGACAGATAGATAGATAGATAGATAGATAGATGATAGAGAGAAATGAGATAGAAAGATAAGTAGATAATATAGAGATAGATAGATAGAAAGATAATATAGAGATCAATAGATAGATAGATAATATAGAGATAGATAGCTAGATAGATAGAGGTCCCCCTATGCAGTGCTGCCTATGTAGTGCCCCCAGTAATGGTGCCCCTATGCAGTACCTCCAGTAGTGGTCCCCCTTTGCAGTGCCTCAGTAGTAAGGTCCCCTGTAGTGCCCCCAGTAGTAAACTCCCTGTAGTGCCCCCAGTAGTAAGCCCCCAGTAATGCCCCCTGTAATAAGCCCCCTGTAGTAAGCCCCCGTAATGCCCCCTGTAGTAAGCCCCCTTTCATGCCCCCTGTAGTAAGCCCCCATAATGCCCCCTGTAGTGCTCCTAGTAATGACCCCTGTAGTAAGCCCCCAGTAATGCCCCCTGTAGTGAGCCCCCAGTAATGCCCCCTGTAGTGAGCCCCCAATAATGCCCCCTGCTCCCAGTAATGACTTTACGTACACAAGTACCGAAAGTTGTCCCCACCTAAAGTAGGCAGTTGTCTCCTAGCGGGTTGTCCCCACCTGAATAAGAAAGTTGTCCCCTTGCAGGCTCGCTGCGCTCACCATGCTTCGGGCTCGGTGTCTCGCTACGCTCGCCACAAGGTTAGATTCCCCCTCTATACCCACTTGGATGGTAGGGAATGACGCTGGACACTGGCTGCTGACGTCAGGGTCATCTCCGTGAAGGGGATTTTACCATGATTGATAATAATAATGAGTGTAGGACACTTGGTTCTCGCTGCAATGAGTCCATAAAGTACACAAGTACCCTTATTTCTACCAAGGGCTATTCGGGTATTTGTGAAATCATTTGCGGGCCCGGTGCAGGTTACGCCCCATCCATGTGGCGTCATGCGGAGGGGGCAGGGCCACAATCACCAGTGATTACAGCATTTGAAGCATCCTGAGGATGCTCCGGGGAGCTGTGAAGCCAGCTGTGTAACTGTCTGAAGCGTCCTAAGGAAGCTCCAGGCGGCACTGCTGCATCTGGCTGCAGGGTGTCAGTGTAGGCATCCTGCTAGCCAGATGAGGCTAGCATAAAAAGAGCTTGTAGCTTTATTGATTTTCAAGTTCCACCTGCAGTTGCCTTGGCAGGGCCAGACCAAATAAGTTTGCGAGCCTTATACGGCCCGCGGGCCGAACGTGCCCCACCCCTGTCCTAAATTATGTGGAAGGCAGCCAGTCCGGGGCCTTCTCAGATGGAAAGCAGTATCCGAGGAGGTGGTGTTGTTGTGTATGAGGTGGTGTGTCTTACAGAGAATGGAGTGGGCTGCTGCTAATGAGTAGAAGACTGCTACAAGTGGAAGCTGACAATGATGGCCAAGTCTATGAAAGAGGTCCTCTCCAGAGCTTTGTGGGTGATAAGAATCTAATATCAGAGCCTGCTGTGAGAATGCCGAGAGAACAGAGGAGCTGTAAGGGGCCTGATACTGAGTTGCACACAATGCCGATGTTTATGGAGTTGAGCAACATTTCTACTGTGCATGCGTCTAAGTCACTAAAAATGTGTACAGCGCAAGCCTCCCATGGTGTGCATGCACAGAGGCGCAGTTGCAATTGAGATCATGGTATCAGAAATGTTTTGGAAATTTGCTGAGCATTCACCAGCGCTGACTGGGAGGTGGAGCTTCAGATGGACGAAAATGGTCTGTTTGATGGGTGTATTATGGGAGTGTCACAGGCTGGACTGATTGCAAACTCAGACGCTTAATCAGAACCCATACTATGATGAAGAATCTGCACCTAGCATGGGGCTGGTACAAGTTTTGATGGTGCTACTGATGGATGCTCCCCACCTCTGGAACTCTCTCCCACTCGGCATCAGACTCTGCACCTGTTTTCAATCCTTCAAACGGGCTCTCAAGACCCACTACTTCATCAAAGCCTTCCAGCTATCATTCTAACTCCTTGCTACATGCTCCTTCGTCCCCATCTGTGTCAACCCATTTTGTCTTCCCCCACCTTTTTAGAATGTAAGCTCTCACGAGCAGGGCCATCTACCCTCTTGTGCTTCTCCTTACTATAGTGTCATTTACTTCTTACTCACCACTAGGGCACCTAACACTTGGTTGCTTATGCTCTGTTGCTTATCTGGGTGATATGGTTGCTAATGTAGCAATATATATTATCCATGTCCTGTATTGTATTGTTCTGTAAGTTACTTGTATACAATTTGTTTTTGTACTTTGTAAGGCGCTGCGGAACACTTGTGGCGCCATATAAATAAATGATAAAAATAATAATAATAAAAATGCTTCAAGCAGTATTTCAGCATCTACAGATGCACAAATTGGATGTCTCAGTCCTTGCACACTCAGGAAAGGGCTTGTACCAGTATTTGGATAAAGTTGCAGATGTGCGACAGTCAAAAGACGCAGACACGGACACATCTGCGTCCGACTCAGCATCCGGCCCTAGGAGTGTGCTTTAGAGATTGAGGTCCTCATTCAGAGGCGGTCGGAGGATGCAAGCGGTCGCTCAGAAACTGGGCGGCCACTTGCATCTGACCGCCCGCCTCTGTTGCGGTCGTTAGGCTGTGGGTTTACACAGCTCTAACGACCGCTCGGGTGATGGTCGCGATGGTCAGAGACCATCGCGACCATCGGGGCTTACGACGAGACCCTAGGGTAGGGTCTCACTTGTCGTAAGCCCCGGAGAGCTTCTGGCTCTGTCAGAGCCGGAAGCTCTCCACTGACATCACTAGTAATGTCAGTGGGGCCTCCCCCAAATGGTAGGCGTTCCCATGGGAACGCCGCCGTTTGGGCTGCCACCCCCCCGGCCCGCCTTCCAAACGGGGTGAGCTGTCAATCAACATCGACAGCTCGCCCCCTTTGGAAAGAGACCCGCTACGACCAGCGCTGTCGGTCGTAGTGGGTCTCACGCATGTGCACGAGGGAGCCGGCTCCCTCGTGCACATGCGCACTGGCCAAACATCGAGGCGGCCGTGCGGTCGTAGACCGTAAGGCCGGCTCAGAATAAGGTCCTGAATCCCCATTGCCTGCAGAGATTATATGGTTGATTGTTAGAAACCTTCCTGAAGCTGCAAAGTATCAGGAGCAGGACAGTGTCTGCAGATTTGTGCCTGAGAGGACATTCAAGTACTATTTCTGGATCTACCATTGTCTGGTCATTGGATCTACTATTGTATGGTCATTTGATCATGGGAGACAACAGCAATATTATGTTTTGATTGCAATCCCTGTGATAGGCAGCTGCAACATAGAGTTTACATTATATCTTATATGGAACGATCCCAAGAGTGCACTTAGGGTCTGAATCAGAGGCGCTCGCTGTTTGCGAGCTCTCGCTCTGAATCAGGGCGCTTTTTTGTTTGTTTGTTTTGGCCTCCAGGCTGCTCGCACAAGCTGTAGGTGACCACCCACAGCTAGTGCGAGTTGCCTGGTGACGGTCGCGATTATCGTCTTGGCTCCCACAAGCCCGAGTGGACTTCCTGCTCTAATAGAGCAGGAAGTCCACTCCTGACATCACGAGTGTTGTCAGTAGGGCCGCCCACAAACAGCAGGCATTCCTAAGGGAAAGCCTGCGTTTGTGCAGCCACCCCCCCTCCCCGCCTACAAAATGGGGCGAGCTGTCAATTAACATCGACAGCCGCCCCGTCTTGTAGTGAGCTCCGGAGCAACGGAGCTGCCGGCGCATGCACACTGGGGGAACATCGACACACTTGTGAGCGCTGTGCGCTCGCGAGAGGGTCTGAATCAGGCCCTTAATCAATACTTCAACAGTGGTCTGGACTGCCAATGTTAAGTGAAACTTACTAAGACCTTGCTATTACTGTACCCAGGACTGTTAGGTTAGGGAGTACTCATTTATTGGATGGACAGTGAGATAAGGCTGTAGTTTTCTATTGCTTATATCGATCTATCGCTGGGACATTTGCTACTTCTAAGTAAAGCACGTAGTTCTGTAGGATAAAGAGTAACTATTGTGATAATAGATAGATATATAGCTGGATTCTATTCATGGATAGTGAGATCCATTTTGTGCAAGAGTTCTGATCAAATTTATCACTTTACATAACTATCAATATTATTATCTATCAATTCCTGATTATAGAAATTACTGCAATCTATCTTTATTGATATTAATGCACCATTGTGTGATTTTTCATTTCTTAACCTTAAGCAAAAGTAGTTAACCTGATTTGGTTACCTTAGGTATGTATGGCAAAAGCTTATTTATTTAATGTACAGTACCTGTTTTGCTGAAAATATAATTATCTCTAGAATTGTACTAATTCAGCAGTTGTTTATACTTAAAGTGCATATTCTTCCTATTAGCCAATTCCATCAAGTAAAAGTAAATTTGTTGCACTATTAACAGTGTGTTTTTGCTGTATTTGGGCTGGGATTCCTTGTCTCTCTGTTGTGGTGTGGAGTAGGGACTATGGGCCTGACTCAGCAAGGAATGCATGGATGCAGACGCACGCACCCAGCAGCTGCGAGAATATGCTAATGAATGCATACGCACGGCAATCGCAGCACAAAGATGCAGACACCCAGCACTACATAATGCCGCCCCCTTTACCATCCGTTAACATCGAGTAACATCGGAGCGCATCGCAGACTAAAGGTAGACCTGACCATGCCACAGATGTTGAGAGACTTCCTGCACGGGACGACAGGCTGCGTCGGTCATCTCAGTGGCTAATTTATGCATGCCCCTCTAACGGTGTGCGAACGCACAGGCACGCCTGCATTTGGCCAACAACTCTCCGTATCCACCCACAAACGGCACTTCCTGTCAATCACTTTTCCCTGGGTCTGCGTATTCACTGATTATTGAAAAATAGGGAGGATCCAATGCCATATTTCCTCACTATTTTTCAATACCAGCCTAGACTAAAAGGCATAGGGCTTTTGTGGGGTCCCTAACGTCTTTTTTTTCTCCCTACTTTTTCTGTCTTTTAACCATTTTTAGCATCGTCTATATAAATCCTATTGATCTGTGCAGTGCTTGAAATCCGCTGCGTATTGACAGCAGATTCTTGTTGGCTTTTCATTGGTTTTACAACGGGATTGGGGCATAAAACCGATAGGCATCGTTGCAGTGACGGATTTCCCGCTAGGCAGTGAGGCACGGTCCTAGGGGTTAAACTTGCAGTGGATGGCACAGCAAGCTTCCCGATTGTTATGGAACACTGGCCGCCGCCTCCACCAAACACCGGCTACGCGTCAATCATGCTGCAGCTTTTGGGGCACTGCGAGCGACTTCGCTGACCTAGATCTGACCAATGCACAGTCTGGCTCCTGCACATGTGCAGTTCTTAACACATTAGTGATGTGCATTAACATTGAATTAATGTACATCTCAGAATCAGCCTCTTAGGGGCAGATCTAGTGATATAGTGAAGAGAGATAAAGTACCAACCAATCAGCTGCTAACTGTAAAGGCTGTGCTTGGAAAATGACAGGAGCTGATTGGTTGGTACTTTATCTCTCTCCACTGTATCTCTCTCCAAGGCTTAGTACATCTGCCCCATTGTCTGTATATTACACAAGGAATGCCTTATTGAGTCTTAGATAGCAATAAAGTTGTCTTCTTTTGAATATTTACTATAAGCTTTTTATATGTGTATACGTTAGGTACACAACATCTGTGCATGCTTTAATAATTGTGCAGTGCTGCACTATATAGTCCAGTATACTATATTATAATTAATAATATTATTAATTAGTAATAACACAATGATAATCATCATAGCAACAATAATAATATAAATAATATATGTGTACCAGATAAATAATTTTAGGCATAATGAGTCAATTTAAAAAAAATACAGCATGTTTTTTGTCTCTTAACTTTAATTTTGCTTATCCTGAGAATAATAGCGAATAGGCATGAACACTGTTATGCTAAGAGACCCAGCACCCCCTTTAATGGCCTGTACTTTACCCTGTTAAGTATTGCTCTGCCCCTGTGTTTTGAGCAGCGTAGATACAGAAACTTATGTTTAATTGATTTATTTGCAACGGTTCTGGCTCGGAGGAAAGATGTTTGGCAGCTGATTGATCACCACAACACGCTTAAGATTTCATTCCACAACAAACCTTTTTGTACTAATGAACAGTAGGACAATAAAGCTCCAGGGCACTGTGTTTTTCTACACATTAAAGTGAGGATTTGCAACTTAAGATTGTGAGGGACAGTGTTTATGTGCTCACAAGAAGCCAGACATAATGAACTATTTCTCCTAATGGAAGATTATGCCTGCCTCTCGTTCTTGGAGTGAAGACCTTGCAAAGTGATGCATCGGTCCTCGGAGGATTTCAGAGAGGCATTATGGCATTTTAAAATATTAATATGAGAGTACATTTAGCTGAAAGCAGCTAGTCTGGAAGTCTCTTGTGGTTGGCATTCAAATCACAAGAGACCTCCTGCCTCTCAAGGCAAATGATTTACTCTAAGTGTATCATTTGGATATATTTTTTTTTTTAGTTTACGTGAAAGCTTTTCCACAAACTTCTACCTTTTTCCTATAAAAATTTAAGCATATCATGCAATTTTTCCTATTGAGAATCCGGTCAGTGTCACAGGGAAGTGGTGAGATCCTCGCTGCAGAACACTGATTAGCTGCCAGGGGATGTCACATCGTGTTATAACTTTCCTTAGCGGAAATATCTGCTACAAAGATACATAAAGAACATACAATTAATGTACCAGCAGCGTAATAAAACTCAATATGTATATTCAGCTTCTGAACTAATACAATGCATCATACTGTGTGCGACACGCTGCTAGAGGTTTACATGTTGAGTCTTGCGCTTGACTTATAGGCCTGTGTGTATTGTGTAACGCTGAGTCAGATGTTGTTTTGCTTGGAACGGAATCTTATTATTAATATTGGTTGTATTAGATATAGAACATATTTGGAATAAAAGAGCCATGACAACTTAAGCCACAATATTCTAATTTTATCTTTTGAAATGCTAGAAAGCTGTTGCATGGATGAAAAGTAAAAAATAAATAAAACACAAATATTTTGGGTTCGTCCCTTCATAAATGACATCAATTAATTAAAATCTATATCTTCGATTCATGCTAGGTCAACAGCTCTCATGTCGACGTGCCTCATGTCGACATGTGAATGTCGACATGGTCAAATTGTGGACATGCAGCATGGTGACATGCTTAGCATGTTGACGGTGACCATTTTGACATTCATCAGGTCTACACCTTGTTGACTTGTTGACATGATAGAATGTCGACCTAACGTCCCTGGTGGCTCAGCAGTCTCTCACCTGGTCCCGGTGGTAGTGGCTTCTCCAGCGTTGTCTTCCAGTACCAGGCGGCCATGTGACCAGTCACATTCATGTGAGTATTTAACCCCTAACTTAATCCCAAACCTCACCCTTATGCCTAATCCTAATTTCCCCTCCCCCCCTCCAGCACCCTCACCCTAACTCCCCTTTTTCTCCGCAGCCTAGCTCTAAACCTCCCGGTGGCACCTAACAGTCATCATTCTGAGGATGTCATCTTTATGCCTGTCGACATGTTGAACCATGTCGCATTCTAATGTCGACATTGTGGTGACAACTTTATGAATGCAGACATGGTAACTGTCGACCCTGTGACCAGATCCCATTTGAAACAGATTGGTTCCTATGACGATGGAACACTTGGTTCAAACAGATTTTTATTTTGAAAGCATTTCCAAAAAAAAGTTCCATTTGCTAAAACTTCTGGACATACAATCATGAGTGTTTTAACCCTCTATAGACTTAGACTATGAGGACAATTAAATTCAGTGTGATGTGCCATGAACATCACCATGACGTTCAGCACCTGCACGTTACCATTTAATACGGTAGGCATTCATCTTACTGGGCACCTCTACTGTATGTGGTGCGGGAAACAATTAGCAAAAATACTAGTCACAAAGTGCATTCATCCAACCGCTTCAGTGAAAATTCAAGCAGATCGCACTGAACTGAATATATTTGTGAATACTGTATATGTCTATGATACCTCCCATGTTGCTTTAGGTAAGATGACAGAGTCACACTTCTTCACGAATGTTTGACATAGACATATGCTATTGGGTTTCTGCTCCAGCATACGGTTTATCCACTGATTGCTGCCCACTAAATGCAGAAACCCTTAGGCAGGATACAGTAGATCTGGTTTGATCACATCCATGTAAACAGAAAATGAAGATGCTCAAAACATGTGAAGAACACACACTGTGAAGTTGAAAACAGGAAAATATTAAATACATAAAAAAAACCTGCTGAGACATTCAAAATGTATATATTTTATTTTTTAAGAAATTGAAAAGCCAAGTAAAATGTTTCTAAA
The DNA here is from genome assembly GCA_031769625.1 of Taudactylus pleione. Lineage (NCBI taxonomy): Eukaryota > Metazoa > Chordata > Amphibia > Anura > Myobatrachidae > Taudactylus > Taudactylus pleione. The sequence continues at coordinate 12,989,609 of JAUIMM010000091.1, forward strand.
TTACATTAGATGAACACTTTAGAGGGTCCAGGTATTTAGATGTAAGTAATGCTAGATGACAGTATAGGAGAGAAGAAAACAATTACACAAGCATTTTGGACAAAGACAATTAAATGTAAACTATACTACACTACTTTGTTTAAGTAGCTATGAAGAACAGGACCGTCAACAGGGGGGACTGCCGAGACTGGAGTCCCAACATGGAGAATCGAACAAAGAGGGGGGGGGCGCTTCTACCATCCAGCGCCGTGTTTGAATGTATGGGGTGGGGGGTGGGCCTGCCTATTTTGTCAGTCCTGGGCCCCGCGATTTCTGATGGCAGCCCTGATGATGAATCTATTTTACTGCTTTGTTTGTTTAATACCCCTAGCTCTGACAGGAAACAATGAATGTAGCAATATAGGAGGCTGCCACCAGGTGGAGCCAATACACGCCAAAACTGAGACAAGCCAACAACAGGACAGTGTGTTTGCAGTTGCACATGTACAGTTGAGACTGGGAGATGCCAAGGAGTGGAGTGAATAGCAGGGGGAGCTGCTGCAGGTCTGCTGTGAGAGAGAAGAGACTGGGCAAAGCACTATCGCTGGTGGTGCACTGAGTGACTGCTGCAGAAGCACCAACTGAGACTGACAAGAGCGCTCGCTCTGAATCAGGGCCCTCCTACCTAAAATTGGAGCGGCCTCCTGGCCGCTCGCATAGATGTGGGTGACCACCCACAGCTTATGCGAGCGGCCAAAAAGATGGTCGCGATGGTCAAGACCATTGCGACCATCGGGCTTGCGACGAGACCCTGCGGTAGGGTCTCGCTGCCGCAAGCCCAGGAGTGCTTTTGGCTCTATCAGAGCTAAAAGCACTCCCACTGACATCACTAGTGATGTCAGTGGGGCCGGCCCCAGACGGTAGGCATTCCCATGGGAACGCCTCCATCTGGGCAGCAACGCCCCCAGCAATCCCACCAAAGGGGGCGTGCTGTCACTCACCATCGACAGCACGCCCCCTTTGATGCGAGACCCATAGTGACAGCTTGGCCGTCGCTATGCGGATCTCGCGCATGCGCCCGACGGAGCTCCCTCCGTCGTGTGCATGCGCACTAGGGCACCATCGACCCGCTTGTGAGCGCTCAGCGCTCGCTCGCGAGTCTGAATCAGGCCCACAGTGCCTAAGACAGTATATCAGCACTAGGAGCCGCAGTTGAGATCCATGAAGTCTGTGAGTTAGCAAAAGCTGGAAAAGGGAGACATCTCTACTGAGAATTGTTTAGCTGCCATTAAGAACTGTTTGAGAGCTACTCGGAACTGTTACAGATATTGTGAGAGTGCATGAGAGTTCCTGAAAATTATTGAGAGATACTGAGAATTGCTCAGAGATACTGAGATCGGCTATATTTCAAGTACTGTGTAACCCTGACTTGTGCAAGAGACTGTGGGGGTCATTCAGACCCGCTCGCGAGCGCAGGACGCTCGCAAGCGGGTCGATGTTGCTTCACTGCGCATGCGCACGACGGAGGGAGCTCCATCGTGCGCATGCGCGAGACCCGGATAGCGACGGGATCTCCGTCGCTCCGGGTCTCGCATCAAAGGGGGCGTGCCGTCGATGTTGAGTGACAGCACGCCCCCTTTGGTGGGCGTGCCAGGGGCGTGGCTGCCAGACGGAACGCCTACCGTCTGAAGCCGGCCCCACTGACATCACTAGTGATGTCAGTGGGAGTGATTTTGGCTCTGATAGAGCCAAAATCACTCCAGGGCTTGCGGCAACTATTGAAAAAAGTTATTGTCCATTGTCTATTCACTACTGTATTGCTAACTACTGTGTACAAATTGGCATGCCCCTTTTATGATTTACTCTTCTGTCACATGGTGATCATTATTTTCATACAGTGACCCACCCTGGACCTATGTCCTCCTACCCCCTTTAATAAATCTTGATTATTCTATTTACTAAGGCTGTCACATTATGCCATGTTACTGTGTGTATGGGGCTTGCCTTTCTGTAACAGCATGAGATGGATAAAGCTTGTGGAGTCATTACCAAAGAAGAAGGAAGATCCACTTGAGCTGCCATCACAGCTGTAAGGTACCATCTACACCTAACTTATCTGTGCCCACTGCAACAACCAGGGGGTTGGGTACGGGATGCCGGTGCTCTGGATCACAGTGGTCAGAATCTTGACACTGGCATCCCGACAAGGTGAGGATGCCGACACCTGTTGGTCAGTATCCTAACCCTTCCCCTCTCCCTACCTAACCCTTCTCCACATACCGTAAACCTAACCCTCCCCCTAGTGCCTAAACGTAACCTTTCCCCGCAGCCTAAACCTAACCCTCCGGCCCCAGTGCTTATCCCTCCCCCTAGTGTCTAACCTTATCCCTGCCCCTAACCCCGCTACTTACTGCTAGGATGCTGGCGGTTCTGGATGCTTGTGCCAGGATTGGAACCTCTATGCGTCAGCATCCCGCATGTCGGGATTATGACCGCATCCCCCCCAGGGTACCATATATGTATTATTATAATGTGCTACTCTTTTTATCATTTGTTGTATTCTATGCTACAGTATGGCTGACAATATCCAAGTTATGGCCAGTACAACAAGAGGACAGAGATTGCCTTTGGCCCATAGACATTCAGTGGTCACTTAAGTACCATGAGGGAAATGCATGGCCAAGGTGAGATCTTCGATCATTTTAAAATTAAAAACTTCCCCAGGCACCTAAATATTGTTAAAGCCTTAATATAATCCCTATAAACCCGTTTTTGTCCCTAATAATGTGAAGCAGCTATAGGTGCATATTCCACCTTTCTCTGGGGTTCATGAAGAGTTTATGGGACAATAAGTATTGTGAGATACTAACTGTGAGCAGATTTTTGATAATAAAAATAGGTGTGAATTATGTTGTGTGCTAGAGATTTCAGGGTTGGGGGAAAATGTGATGTCCAGTTTGATTTCTCCAGTTTCAATTGATTTTATGCAGCTGAGGATGTGCACTCCATCCTGTGGTGTAGACTTCCTTATTTCATGCTAAAGATGGTTATGAACTAGTAAAGGTAAAATGCAGCATACATGTAGCTTATAGAGCCTTATTTGAAAGTTTTAACAGGGGACATAAAATGCGATCGCTGGGGATCTGGCAACATTTTTGGTGTAGGTCAGGAAATGTAGGAATGGCCATCGCCCATCAACGTCAATATGGGAAGGACCTAAGTTGCACCTCAGCAGCACAGGTTCGATGGCAGAGGTATTTCCATGTGCAGCTTAGGCCTGCACATGCATGGTGCCCAACCATCAGTGGTCCTGTAAAAACCCATTGACTATCAATGGTGTGTTGCCTCAATGGACAACCCTAATATGTTTTCAACCCCCAGCTCATGCTTTCCTTCGCTATGTGTTCTTCTGAAGATGTATGGGGCTGGAATATGTGCACTGCAGCCAGAACAGGATTCATTGCATGTGCCGTGGTACCCACTCATGTTCCAAAGAGTAAAAGAGGAGCTGGGCATAAACACTACCCGTACCCTTCTCCTCTGTACCCCCTACAACAGCTAAAGTTCTTCCACTGAACATTCAAGAGAGTAGTATTTCTAATTAATATTTTAAATATGTTACATTTAAGAATAGAGGGACAATCTATAAAACAAATTAGAAAAATCTCATACTGTAGTTGCTTGGAACAAAATAGTTTAATTAGGGATATCAACAGTAAATTAAAGATGCGCGCTGACCCTAGTGTTTTGGTGTTTTTGTTTTGGATCTGGATTTAAAAATAATAATATTAATAATAATAATAATAATAATAAAAAGTTTTTAAAAACAGCTAAAATTATGTAATTTTTGCAATCCAAAACCCAAAATTTGGATTTAAAATCCTAATTCCAAACTGCTGGAAGATCAAAACTGTGATTCGGATATATCCAGATCTCCTCAGGACATTAGAACCGCGACTTGGATCTGTCTGGATTCACAAAATTTTCAATGGATTCGGATTTCTGGAGAACCGAACTGCCCATCTCAACAGTAAACAAAGGTACACATGCTCAGGATGGCAATATTTATTTAAATTAGGGGTGAGCGGGTTCGGTTTTACTTGGTTTTACTCGGTTCTTATCGCCACTTTACCGCAATTTCGGCTCGATTTCATTCGCTATCCAAAACACGTGTTCGGCGATAGCCAATAAAAAGATCCGAGTAAAACCGAGTAAAACCGAACCCGCTCACCCCTAATTTAAATCATCTTCAAGCAGTAAATAATGATCATTTTGGTGGTGTTCCAAAATTAGTAGGTGGCCCCAGAAACTTTTTACAAGCGCTCATAGGTGATGGAGCAGTGGGAGCTCCTTGTGCTAAGACACCTTCTGTGTAATCCACACTTCATGTAGAAAAGTACATTTTTACCTGCATACATATCACGTGACATAAAGATGTCTCCTTATTTTAATCACTTAATTGATAAATGAAAAAAAAAATCCTAAAAGGAATATATTAAATGAACATTTGATATAGTAAAAAAATTAATAAATATATATATATATATTAGGGGTGAGCGGGTTCGGATTTCTGAAATCCGAACCCCCCCGAGCCCTCCCGATCCGAGGCCGATCCGAGTCAGGCTCGACTTTTCCCGCCTGACTCGGATCTGAAATCGAGGCAAAACGTCATCATCCCGCCTTCCTGGTCTCGCTGGTTTTCGATCCTATATAAGGTACCCGCGTCAGTGCCATTTTCTCACTCGGCTGTGGACAGTGAAGAGGGAGGGTGGGAGTTAGGGCTGGCTGGGCTGTGTAGTGTAGTGTAGTGCCGAGTAGTGTTGTGCTGTGCTGTACTGCGCTGTGCTGCTGTTGTCCATAGGGGCTGTGTCCACTACTTCAAAGTCCATAGGGGCTGGCTGTGTTGTGCTGTGCTGCTGTTGTTAATAGGGGCTGTGTCCACTACTTCAAAGTCCATAGGGGCTGGCTGGACTGTGTTGTGCAGTCAGTTGTCCATAGGGGCTGTGTCCACTCCAAAGTCCTGTGCAGTGTCCCAGTCCTAAAGGGGTGCTGTAGTGTTGTCCAGGGGGTGCTCTGTCCGTCAGGGGTGCTCCCCCCAAGTGCTAAAAAAAAAAAAAAATTCTGTGTTTGTGAATTGTGTGCGCAGTAGCCGCACGTGCATCAACAAAGTAGTGCCAAGCGTGCGCCTGTGTCATAAGTAAAGGGCCGGCTGGCTTGACCGTTAAAGGGTGCTGTAACCCCCAAAGTACACTCCAAACCAAAGAAAAAAATAATTTCTGTGTTTGTGAATTGTGTGCGCAGTAGCCGCACGTGCATCAACAAAGTAGTGCCAAGCGTGCGCCTGTGTCATAAGTAAAGGGCCGGCTGGCTTGACCGTTAAAGGGTGCTGTAACCCCCAAAGTACACTCCAGTCCAAACCAAATAAAAAAATATTTTCTGTGTTTGTGAATTGTGTGCGCAGTAGCCGCACGTGCATCAACAAAGTAGTGCCAAGCGTGCGCCTGTGTCATAAGTAAAGGGCCGGCTGGCTTGACCATTAAAGGGTGCTGTAACCCCCAAAGTACACTCCAAACCAAATAAAAAAATATTTTCTGTGTTTGTGAATTGTGTGCGCAGTAGCCGCACGTGCATCAACAAAGTAGTGCCAAGCGTGCGCCTGTGTCATAATTAAAGGGCCGGCTGGCTTGACCGTTAAAGGGTGCTGTAACCTCCAAAGTACACTCCAGTCCAAACCAAATAAAAAAATATTTTCTGTGTTTGTGAATTGTGTGCGCAGTAGCCGCACGTGCATCAACAAAGTAGTGCCAAGCGTGCGCCTGTGTCATAAGTAAAGGGCCGGCTGGCTTGACTGTTAAAGGGTGCTGTAACCCCCAAAGTACACTCCAGTCCAAACCAAATGAAAAAAATATTTTCTGTGTTTGTGAATTGTGTGCACAGTAGCCGCACGTGCATCAACAAAGTAGTGCCAAGCGTGCGCCTATGTCATAAGTAAAGGGCCGGCTGGCTTGACCGTTAAAGGGTGCTGTAACCCCCAAAGTACACTCCAAACCAAATAAAAAAATATTTTCTGTGTTTGTGAATTGTGTGCACAGTAGCCGCACGTGCATCAACAAAGTAGTGCCAAGCGTGCGCCTGTGTCATAAGTAAAGGGCCGGCTGCCTTGACCGTTAAAGGGTGCTGTAACCCCCAAAGTACACTCCAAACCAAATAGAAAAATATTTTCTGTGTTTGTGAATTGTGTGCACTGTGGCTGCACGTGCATCATGAAAGGAGCAGCGCCAAGCTACGCCTGTGTCCCATAAGTAAAGAGCCGGCTGGCTCATTTCTTAAAGGTGGTGTAACCCACAAAGTGCACTACTCTCCAGCAAAAATAAAAAATATTTTCTGTGTTTGTGTGCGCCTTAGCCGCACATATATATCAATATAACATAAATGAAGGACCAAACTTTCTCCGATAAAAATAAAATAGGCAAAGATCAAGAACCACTTCCTCCTAGTGCTGTTGCTGCTGCTGGGAGTTGTTCATCATCCCAGAGAGGAAGTAGGAACACCACTACTTTTACAAAACAATTGACCCTCCAACAGTCCCTAGCGATGAGGATGAAGTACGACAGCAGTCATCCTGAAGCAAAACGTATAACTGAGGCCTTGACTGCTATGTTGGTGTTAGACGTGCGTCCGGTATCCGCCATTAGTGCAGTGGGATTTAGACAATTGATGGAGGTAGTGTGTCCCTGGTTCCAAATCCCACCTAGATTCCACCTGCATCCTCAAAGCAGCAGCGACAAGCATGCGTCTGTCTGTTAAAGGGTGGTGACACCCTCAAAGTGTGCTCCACAAACAATAAAAATATTCTTCTTTTTTTTTCTGTCTTTGTGAATTGTGTGGGCTGTAGCCGCACTTGCATCCTCAAAGCAGCAGCGACAAGCGTGCGTCTGTCTGTTAAAGGGTGGTGTAACCCTCAAAGTGTGCTCCACAAACAATAAAAATATTCTTCTTTTTTTTTCTGTCTTTGTGAAATGTGTGAGCTGCAGCCGCACCTGCATCTTTAAAGCAGCAGCGACAAGCGTGCATCTGTCTGTTAAAGGGTGGTGACACCCTCAAAGTGCGCTCCACAAACAATAAAAATATTCTTCTTTTTTTTCTGTCTTTGTGAATTGTGTGGGCTGTAGCCGCACTTGCATCCTCAAAGCAGCAGCGACAAGCGTGCATCTGTCTGTTAAAGGGTGGTGTAACCCTCAAAGTGCTCCAAAAAATAAAAAACTATTTTTTTTAAGTGTTTGTGACTTGTGTGCGATGTAGCCGCACGTGCATCAACACAGTAGCAGCACCAAGCGTGCACCTGTGTCATAAGTCAAGGGCCGGTTTGGACATCTGGTCCGGACTGAAGGACGTGCCAACAATTTCTGACAAGTCTACTGTCACTGCATATGATACTGTCCTCAAAGCAGCAGCGACAAGCGTGCATCTGTCTGTTAAAGGGTGGTGTAACCCTCAAAGTGCGCTCCACAAACAATAAAAATATTCTTCTTTTTTTTTCTGTCTTTGTGAAATGTGCGGGCTGTAGCTGCACTTGCATCCTCAAAGCAGCAGCGACAAGCATGCGTCTGTCTGTTAAAGGGTGGTGACACGCCCAAAGTGTGCTCCACAAACAATAAAAATATTCTTCTTTTTTTTCTGTCTTTGTGAAATTGTGTGGGCTGTAGCCGCACCTGCATCCTTAAAGCAGCAGCGACAAGCGTGCGTCTGTCTGTTAAAGGGTGGTGACACCCTCAAAGTGTGCGCCACAAACAATAAAAATATTCTTCTTTTTTTTCTGTCTTTGTGAATTGTGTGGGCTGTAGCCGCACTTGCATCCTCAAAGCAGCAGCGACAAGCCTGCGTCTGTCTGTTAAAGGGTGGTGTAACCCTCAAAGTGCGCTCCACAAACAATAAAAATATTCTTCTTTTTTTTCTGTCTTTATGAAATGTGTGGGGTGTAGCCGCACTTGCATCCTTAAAGCAGCAGCGACAAGCGTGCGTCTGTCTGTTAAAGGGTGGCGTAACCCTCAAAGTGCACTCCACAAACAATAAAAAAAATCCTTTTTTTTCTGTCTTTGTGAATTGTGTGGGCTGTAGCCGCACTTGCATCCTCAAAGCAGCAGCGACAAGCGTGCGTCTGTCTGTTAAAGGGTGGCGTAACCCTCAAACTGCGCTCCACAAACAATAAAAAAATTCTTTTTTTTTCTGTCTTTGTGAATTGTGTGGGCTGTAGCCGCACCTGCATCCTTAAAGCAGCAGCGACAAGCGTGCGTCTGTCTGTTAAAGGATTACATCAGTGACAGCATCCAAGTAGGCATGTCAGACAGTCCGTACCTGTACTGGCAGGAAAAAGAAGCAATTTGGAGGTCCCTGTACAAACTGGCTCTATTTTACCTGAGTTGCCCCCCCTCCAGTGTGTACTCCGAAAGAGTGTTTAGTGCAGCCGGGAACCTTGTCAGCGAAAGACGTAGGAGGTTGCTTCCACAAAATGTGGAGAAGATGATGTTCATAAAATGAATTATCAACTCTTCCAGGGAGACCAGCCTCCAGAACGTACAGAGGGACCTGTGGTTGTGGATTCCAGCGGGGACGAATTAATACTCTGTGAGGATGAGGATGTACACAACACTGAAGAGGGTGAGGAATCGGTGGATGAGGAGGATGAGGACGACATCTTGCCTCCGTAGAGCCAGTTTGTGCAGGGACAGATTAATTGCCAGCTTGTTTTGTGGGGGCCCAAACGAACCAATCATTTCAGCCACAGTCGTGTGGCAGACCCTGGCGCTGAAATGTTTGGTTTGTTAAAGTGTGCATGTCCTGTTTATACATCATAAGGGTGGATGGGAGGGCCCAAGGACAATTCCATCTTGCACCTCTTTTTTTTTCTTTGAATTATGTACAGTTTGGGGCCTAGTTTTTCAAACTGCCATCCTGTCTGCCACTGCAGTGTCACTCCTAGATGGACCACGTGTTTGTGCCGCCCACTCGTATCACTTAGCATAGTCATCCAGCTACCTCGGTGCAACCTTTTGGATATAAAAACACTATTGTGAGGTGTGAGGTGTTCAGAATAGACTGGAAATGAGTGGAAATTAAGGTTATTGAGGTTAATAATAGCATAGGAGCAGAAAAACCCACAAATTCTGTGATTTTAGCAGTTTTTATGCTTTTTTTAGAAAAAATACAGATCCAAAACACAAAACCCAGAACCCAAAACACGGAAAGGTGGTTTTGGCAAAACCAATCCAGATCCAAAACACGAAGAAAGATCCAGATCCAAAACACGAAAAGTGGCCGGTGCACACCCCTAATATATATATATATATTTATATATATATATATATATATATATATATATATACATATATATATATATATATATACATATATATATATATATATATATAAATAAATTATTTTTTGTTCTTTTATACTTACTTAATGTATATTAGATTCAATACAGTTGGATAATTACATGCAGATAAGATTCTTGCTTTTCTTTATTGATGAGTGAGAGTGAAAAGCATGAAAACATGAAGAGATGTTCTTGTGAAATGAGAGTAGGTGAAATACTGACTAAAGCTTGGAGGATTTCCGTCCTTCTGCTCTAAAACCAAATACAGCTTTAAAGGACCTGTGTGAAAAAAACAGCTGAAAGATATCATTAACTTACAGTGGTAACATTAATGAAACTATTGGGTTTCATAAGAAGCTAGTTGGCAACTAGACCAAAGTTCATCTTCCTTCCATGCATAACATTGGTGAGAAACGGTTACATACAATATTTGTACATTCAAAATATGCTACACAGCTTCAAAGCAAATTCCATAGTGGCTAAGCAATTCTGTTTAGCCACTATGGAAATGGCACTGGATTCCGAAGATCAATTCTTTCAGTGCGATACCACTTATTAAGCATGGAAGCCATAATGGCTGATGCACATAGATGTCGGCCAGATGTTACTTGTTCTTATATGAACCATAGAATATCACATTCAGTACTCCACACCTGCACTAAAATATATCACTCTAGTCTAGAGGCCCATGCTCCATCCAAATTATTATTAATATTATCCTTTATTTATATGTCACCACAAGGGGTCTGCAGTGCTTCACAAAGTACAGAAACAGTATGAACAAAACAAGTTACTTATGCTGACAGATATATTGGCCAATCAATTGATCAGCCAATATATCGGGTGCACGTCGGTCAGTGTATACCAGCAATACGTCTGTGAACGACGTATAAATGAAGTATTGGGGTCATTCATCATAAAGATAACTCTGGAGATATTACATATATATTACATATATCTCTGCTAACCTATGAGCCCTGATCTGGCCCGTTGTTCCCATACACGATTATGGGGACTTAGAGGTCTATTTACTAAGCCTTGTATGTGAAAGTGAATGGAGATAAAATACCAACCAACCAGTTCCTAACTGTCATTTTTCAAACACAGCCTGTGACATGGCAGTTAGGATCTGATTGGCTGGTACTTTATCTCCATTCACTTTATCTCAATCCAAGACTTAGTAAATAGAGCCCTTAAATTCATCAAGCTCCAAAAAAACAATGTTTTTGGAGCTTGACTACGGGAACATTCACCATCGTCAGATGGCGGTTGCTTCCACATCCTATGGGACGGAATCCGGGTCACGAAAGAGGGAACCTCTTGGATCCCTCCATCCAGGGGCGGATTGGGAAACTAAAGTGGCCCTGGAAATTTTTCATCAAGTGGACCATGTTGGCTAACTGCAAGAGCAAACCGGAGATTGTTGCGCGCACCTAAGATGCGTGCAACAATATACTTGACTGACATCTGTCATAGTAAGTAGAGGGGCCCGCATGACACGCCCCTGCTGTGAGAAGGGGCATGTCATGTGAAATGCCGTGGCCGAGAGCCACTCACATTGTTTTCATCACATTTGGGGCATGACCAGCGCTCCAGGAGTCTCCAGGCGTGTCTCCAGTCTCTCTCCATCTCCAGTGAATAGACACCCTGCACATGTGCACAGTATCTGTTCAGTGGGTAAGAGGGGGCTTCCCAACCTCCCCCTCCCCACCGCAAGGGGAGCTCTGTCTCACAAGACAAGGATGGTCTCATCTTGCGATGTGAAGAGATTTTCCGTGGGCCCCTCTACTTACTATGACAGATGTCAGTCAAGCAGTCATGCAAGTGTGTCACTACTTGCAGGGACGGGCCTAAACCAAGTAGAGCCGGGGGGTGAAATGTCTAAAAAGACTGTATACGTCTGAAGAAATAGATTTCCTGGACAGGCAGTGTCGGTATTCACTATCCATGCAGGTGATCAAATGGTCCGGAAGCCGTCTGATTGCCAAGGAATAAAGCCAACCAGATAATCGCACACTAACAGAAGTTTTGGGGTAGAGCAAAATGTGAGTTTCTCTGATCTAACAATTTTATATTAATAAAATATATTTGCCAATTTGGTGCCATTTGTATATATGGTTTCTAGAATTAATGTTTTACTGAAGATTATTGTCTCCCAGCCTTTTCTTCTAAACCTACCAGCGGTCCGGTATGTGGTCATAATACCGATCACGAAGATTCCGCTGGTCAGAAAGCCAGCGCTGGAATCCCAACACCTGTCAGAATCTCGGCACTGGCATCCCGAGGGTAAGTAGTGGGTTTAGTGGGAGGGTTAGGGGTTGGTTTAGGCACTAGGGGGGAGGTTAGGTTTAGGGTGCGGGGAGAGGGAGTTTAGGTTTAGGCACCAGGATGAGGGATAGGGGTAGGGAAAGGGGGGGTAGAATACCAACCAACAGGTGTCGGTATCCTAACCCTGTTGGGATGCCGGAATTTGGATTTTTTTCCGCCGGGATCCAGAGCACCGGCATCCCGTGCCCAAACAAGTGGTCCTAATGACCGGTCGATGTTGATCGACAGCTCGCCCCATTTTGTAGGCGGGGAGGGGGGGTAGCTGGGCAAACTAAAGCGTTCCTGCAGGAATGCTTGCCGTTTGTGGATGGCCCTACTGACATCACTCATGATGTCAAAGGTGGACTTCCTGCTCTATTAGAGCAGGAAGTCCACTGGGGCTTGCGGCCACGAGACCCTACCGTAAGGGTCTCATCGCAAGCCGGATGGTCGTGATAGTCTTGACCATCATGACCATCACCTGGCCGCTCGCATAAGCTGTGGGTGGTCACCCACAGCTATGCGAACGGCCTGGAGGCCGCAACTTAAAAAACAAGCGCCTGCCCTGGTTCAGAGCGAGCGCTCGCTTTTTGCGAACTGCTCTGAATCAGGGCCACTGTTCCAGATGAAGGGTCAGTGAGGGGGGGGGTTTGAGAGACACAGGGCTGAAGGATGGGGGAGACACAGGGATGGCAGTACTTACCTGGAGTTGTTGAGCATGCATGGTCCCCGCACACTCACTGGAGTAGCGTCCATAGCCACAGCAGCCTCCAGAGCAGCAGCACCTCAGCTTCAGCTGCTGGGATCTGGGAGCCAGGAGCTGAAGTCCAGGATCCGGGTTGAGAGTGGAGTGGAGTGGAGTGGCATGGTGTGGTGTGGCGGGCAGGTGCGCCATGCCTGAGGGAAGAAGGGGGCATGACCTAATCACGGGAGGCATGGCCATGTCCCCTTAGAGAACAAAAGACATTTTTGCAGTGCCGCGGAGGGGGGCGCTGTGAGCCCCTCAGCCCGGCGCATAGCTAGTGGGGGGCATGATCCATGTGATCACTCTCCCCATAGGTATTGGAGACTGCTGTGGCTGCTGCTTAGCAGACGCAAGAAGTCTCCCAGTGCAGCCCAGCACACAGCAGCGTGTGCTGGACTGCTTTGATGTAAGAGGGGGGGGCAGTACCGGGCCCAACCAGCAAGCCCGGGGAAATTAGTACTCGCTCCCCTCTCCTCTCGGTGCCACTGGTGGTGGTGTGGCATGGCCTGGTGAGGTGGGACTGCCAGGCCATCATTCTCAGGCAGCCGCCTGAACAGAGGCTGCTGAACTGATTGGAGGCGGGGCCTCTCTCTAGGTCTGGAACATGAGCTGATGCTGGGCCGCCTCCCGATCTGCGCTGGCCGGAACACAGTCTACAAAAAAAAACAGAAAAAAAAGAGATTTTAAAGGCCCCACCATGGTCCGGCCCACCGGGGAAAGTCCCGGTAAAGTCTACAGCCAATCCACCCCTGCCTCCCCCCCTGTCTTGCTCCTTTCACAGGATGCCATAAATTGTGCGCCTGTGTGAACTGAGATGAGCGAGTACAGTTTCCTGGATCCTAACCTACCCAAACTTACCTTAACTGAGGAGAGCCAAGCTGCTGCTTGGATCTCCGTGACATTTTCAGATTCCAAAATGCGGTGCAACATCATCTTCCTGGAGTCGGATCTGGTTTTTTTTATCTGATATAAGTCCCACCCACTGGGATTTGGCATCTTTTGTCACAGGGCCACTAAAGGGGCAGGAGGGTAGGCTAGTTAGCTAGTGTAGTCACAGTTAGTGAAACAGTGACAGTCAGGACCGGTTTAGTATGACACTGTCATTGATGGGCAGTGCCACCCACATCAGTGACGTTCCCCTTGGTAATACTGGCCGAGCTATTTTTTTGGATAGGCAGTCAGCAAATCATTGTGTTTTGTTTTTTTATAGTGCAGGAACATCATTTTATATTAATAATATTACAGTACTTGTGTGTGGTTTAAAAAAACATTTTTTTGTTAAAAAAAACTTTAGGCCATGATACTGTGTCTGTGATACAGTATATAACAGTCAGTAACAGTCAGTAGGTAAAGGGCCACCACCTTATACTATCTGTGCAGTGTATCGCAGTCAGAGGGCACGTATTTTTTTGTGAAAAAAAAATGATAGATTTTTTTGTGATAAAAACTTCAAGCTGTGATGCTGTGACTGTGATATTTACTGTAACAGTCATTAACGGTCAGTAGGTCAAGGCTCACCGCCTTATACTATCTGCGTAGTGTGTCACAGTCAATGATCATTTTAGGGAAAAAAAATATATATTTTTTGTGATAAAAACATCAGATCATGATACTGTGCCTGTGGCCACAATACTGTGTCTGTGATATATAAGTCAGTAACAGTCAGTAGGTCAAGGGCCACCACTTAAACTATCTGCGCAGTGTGTCGCAGTCGGTGGGCATGTTTTTTTGTGTTAAAGAAATCTTTTAAGAACAACAGGATCAGCAACCAAGCAGTAGCGCTGCAGCTGCTGCCACCACCAGTCATCGAGATGATACAGTTTCAACGTCATCTACTAAAGCCGATGTTCAAGGGCATAAAGGCTTTCAGACAGGGGATCTAAAATTAAAAAAAACATATTTTACTACATAGCTAAAAAAAAACACATTTATTAAAGGGAAAGTTTCAGGCAGAAAAACATAAAATTGCTAACATGCAATACGCCACACACATTGCCAAGGAAAGCCTCAGGCCTTGTCCTTTATTTCTGAGGGGTGGTTCTTCAACTGTTGTCAGTCAGGCATCTGCTTCTGCCTCACATGACTATGCCAGAGCATCTCACTCTAGAAGTCAAAAAAATTAAAACAGGAACAAACTGTTGTTCAGAAACATCACAAATCCCTGAGGAGAGGTTAATAATGTCAATAAGTGCTATGTGTGAGTCTGACCTTTCTGTACTCATAGAAAAGCCTCCTTCCTATTTCTGTGCCCTCTACCTATGTGGGGATGAGCAGCACAAGTTAAGAAGTTGCTGACCTAGACATTGAGGATGCTACGGTGGAAGTGCAACAGGATGAGGGGCATATTTGTGTAGCTGATGCAGGCACTAATGAGGATGTTTATGATGAGGATGTTGTTTGTGTAAGTAAGACACCAGTGGAAGCAGTTCTTGCCTGTGATAAGACGAAGGCCATTGTCATACCTGGGCATAAGACAAAAAAAATCCACCTCTTATGTGTGGAATTATTTTTACCCAAATCCAGACAACAATTGTCTTGCCATCTGTAGCATTTGAAAATCCACAGTGAATAGAGGTAGGGACTTTAAGCATCTAGGAACCTCCTCCCTGTTATGTCATTTGCAGTGCGTGCATGAAAAGTTTTTGCCAAAATCAGAAACTTATGCTAAAAAAGTAACAACAAGCAGTCCAGCATCAGCTAGCTCCCTTCTCTCTGCTAGATCCATGCACCTGCAATCTCCACTACCAACACCTTCATCATCAATATCCTCAATTATGATTGGAAGTAGTCCAGCATCAAATTTAACTGAATCCTCCCCTACCCAGGATTGCTTGAATCCTTGAGTGCTAGGCCTGCTGCCACTGAGGGTGGATCTGCTTCCCATAAGGGGACCAAAAAGACTACTACTAGTAGTAGTTTAAAATAAACAATTGACTGTTAAACAATCCATAGATAGAGGAAGCAATTACAGTATGACAGCTGTCATCCAAATGCACAGTGGATCACTGATGCCATAACAGCTATGCTAGTATTAGATCTGTGTCCAATATCCACCATTAATGCAGTGAGTTTTAGATAGTTAAGTAAGGTCCTGTGTCCCCGCTACCAAATTCCATATAGATTCTACTTCACTAGAAATACAATTCTCCATCTGTAAATGGACATTAAGAAAAATTAATTAGTGGCCTCCAAAATGCTGTTGTACACACTGTCCACTTAACCACATATATTTTTGGACAAGCGGAACAGGGCAAACTAAAGATTACATGACTGTAGCAGCCCACCGTGTGGGTGTAATGCCTTCAGCAGAACCAACAGCAGCAGCAGCATCTAACAAATGCAAGCTCATTCAGTGGCAGGCTACTCTCTGTATCATCAGCTTCAATAAGAGGCATAACTGTCAACTTCTTATAAAAACTCACGGAAGTCATTGCAAAATGGCTTACCCCGCTTGGACTCTCTTTGGGATTTGTGATTTCTAACAATGCCACAAATATTGTTAGAGCATTACAGCTTGGTAATTTTGAACTTGTCCCATGTTTTGCTCACAGAATCAGTATGGACATTTATACCATTCAGCAGTTGCATGTATAAGATTACAGCACCTTCAAGAAACAATTTAATTTGCCCTGCCATCAGCTGAAGCAAAAAGTAGTAACAAAATGGAATTCCCCCATTTATGTGCTGCAGCGGACAAAGGAACAGCAAAAAGTAGGGATGTGCGCCGACCCCGTGTTTGGGTTTTGGTTTTGATTCTGTATCTCCTTCAAGGTTTTGGATCTGAATTTGGTTTTGCAAACCATCCTCAAGTGTTTTGGTTTCGGATCTGGATTTTTTAAATAAAAAATAGATAAAAAGATTTAAAAACTGCTAAAATCATGTAATTTATGCGATCCAAAACCCGAAATTTGGATTTAAAATCCAAATTATGAACTGCAAAAAGATCAGAACCGTGACCCTAATTTACCCTGATCTCCTGAGGAAATTAGAACCACGACTTGGATATACCTGGATTCACAAAATTTGCATGGATTCGGATTTCTGGAGAACCGAACCACACAAAGCAAAAAGCAATCCAAAGCTACACAATGAGCCATGACATAGGGAGAATGTACCTTACTCCAGTGCAGTGGAGAATACTTTCCTTGTTTGCAAAGTGCTAAAACCCTTCAAAGTTGTCAAATGGGAAGTGAATTTAGACACTGCCAACTTGTGTCAAGTGATTTCCCTAATTATACTTTTGGAAAAGCAGCTTGAGAAACTGAAGAAGGAGCTGAAACAAAGCGATTCCACTAAGCATGTCGGACTTGTAGATCAAGTCCTTTATTCGCTTTGCCAAAATCCAGGGTTATCAGCATCTTAAAATCAGATCAATACATATTTGCTTGATGTTACGTTTAATTCATATGTCTTGCCTTTCTTTCCAGTGGACACAGATCTGAAGAGATGCAAAGAGCTTTTGGTGAGGAAGTTGTCAACTCAATAGGCATGTGACATGGCGACGTCTCCTCCTTCAGTTTCATCGGCAACTGCGGCTTCCAGGAAAAAAATCAGCTTTGCTAAAAGACCCACTGGTGATGCAGATGAGTCAACAGAACACTTTGACATCTATTTGGGTCTAAAAGAATTACCTAAAATTAGTGACACCTCTACCGCAACTCCATCTGAGACGGTCACAATTCAAAGAATGATTGAGGTTATTTTAATGATAGCATCCAAATTAGCATATCAGACAGTCTGTTTGACTACTGGGTGGAAAAAAAGGCAATTTGGCGTCCCTAGCACACACTGGTTTTGCTTTACTTAAGCTGCCCATCCTCCAGTGTGTACTCAGAAAGACTTTTCAGCACAGCCGGGAACCTTGTCAGCGATCGGTGTAGGAGGCTATTTCTTCAAAATGTGGAAAAGATGATGTTCTTCAAAATTAACTACAAATTCCAGGAGGAAGATCTTTACCGGCAATTTTGTCAAAGTCCAGAGGCATTTGT
The DNA here is from genome assembly GCA_031769625.1 of Taudactylus pleione. Classification (NCBI taxonomy): domain Eukaryota; kingdom Metazoa; phylum Chordata; class Amphibia; order Anura; family Myobatrachidae; genus Taudactylus; species Taudactylus pleione. Next base: position 13,007,004 of record JAUIMM010000091.1, read on the forward strand.
AATGGTGGATTCCAGTGGGGACAAATTAATATTGTGTGAAGGTAATGTACACACTGATGAGGGTGAGGATGATTATGGCAATGACATCTTGTCTCTGTAGAGCCAGTCTGTATGTAGAGATAATTGCCAGCAATGTTAGCTGCCCATTGGTAGCTTGTTTTGTGGGGGCCCAAAGAAACCAATAACTTTAGCTGCAAGTGGCAACCCCTGTAACTGAAGTGATTGGTTTGTTAAACTGTGCATGTCCTGTTTAATATATAACATAAGGGTGGGTGGAAGGGCCCAAGGACAATTCCATCTTACACTTCTTTTTTTATATGTTGTTTGGGGCATTGCTGACTGACATTTGTATAGTTTATTAAACTTCCATCCTGTCTGTCATTGTGTGGCAATGTTTCATAGATGTCTTATATTTTTTTAAACTGCCGTGTGGTTGTGCCGCTGTTCTGTCGCTTACTTTTGTCAGCCAGCTCACTGCAACCATTGGTCTATATTGGTGAAAAGTAGTGAAAACAATATTGTGAGCTGTAAGGTGGTCAGAACTGACTGGAAACGATTGGAAATTAATGTTATTTTGAGGTTATTTATACTGTAGGAACAAAAATTATGTGATTTGTGTTTTGGCAAAAACAAAACCAAAACCCGAGCTTCTGGCAAAGACATATTTAAATCATCTTCAAACAGTAAATAATGATCATTTAGGTCAGGGATGGGGAACCTCAGGCCCAGGGGCCGTATAAGGCCCGCGGAATCATTTGGACTGGTCCTCTGTGCTTTTTACTGCTCCCCTCATCTGGCTAGCAGGGTGCCTAGAATGGCACCCTGCAGCCAGAATCTATGCAGCAGTGATGCCTGGAGCATCCTTAGGATGCTTCAGATGGCCACACCGCTGCCCGTACAGCTCCCCGGGGGAGCATCCGCTGGTTGCTCCGGGCATTGCTGTAATCACTGATGATTGTAGCCCCAACCTTGTGTGACATCACACTGAGGGAGTATGGCCTGCACCAGGCCCACATATAATGTTATATACATCAAAATGGCCCTCGGCAGAAAAAAGGTTCCCCACTCCTGATTTAGGTGGTGTTCCCAAATTTGTAGGTGGCCACAGAAACTTTTGGCGCTGCCATTACTTGCACTGGGACACCTTCTGTGCAATCCAAGTGCACTTCATGTATTAAAGTGCATTTTTACCTGCATACAATCACTGACATTAAAGTGTACAAATGTGACGTGACATACACATGTTTCCTTACCTTAATCACTTAAGTGACTAAACGGAAAGCCAGGGCTTGGGGGAGAAGAACTTTTACAACTCTGCTTTATTCACTACCAGCAACCTCTGCCTCTCCCATTGTCAACTTCAGATACAAGAATTACTGTATGTCAATGTGTTGCCAGACTTGTGTTTGTAGGGGAGGAATGCGGGAGACTATCTAATGGTGGGTGAATCTTTGGATCCATTTGGTTTCTGATCCCAGGTTTGTGGGCAGGATGTTTATTTGCTGACCATAAGCAATGTGAAATGTATCATGGCAGTGATTACACCAATGAAAGGAAGCTGCAGTCAGTCTTCTTATGTTGAAACAGTATATATATTGGGGGGGGACAGAGGATTGAGTGACATAAGGGGTAGGATGCTAGAATGAAAGAGAGCAGTAGGCTGGAGTGAGACAGGGGGTATGAGCCTTGAGTGAAGTGGAAGCTTGTGGCTGGAAAGACATAGGGGGCTGGATGGAACACAAGGAGTAGGAGGATGGAGTGACATGAAACATGATGCTAGAGTGACACAGTGGGAAGGAGCCTAAGAAACACAGGGGGCTGGAGGGGACATAGAGAGCAGGAGGCTGGTGTGACACAGAGGGAAGGAGGCTTGAGAGACACAGGGGGCTAGAGGAGACACAGAGAGCAGGAGGCTTGAGTGACATGAATCATAAGGCTTGAGTAACACAAAGAGAGACACAGGACTCAAGTGACACAGTGAGCAGGAGACCAGAAAGATACCAGGGATCAGGATGCTGGAGTGACACAGGAAATGGGTCTGGAGAGACAAGGGGCACAAGTCTTGAATGACACAGAGAGCAGGAGACAGGAGAGACACTGGACATAGGGCTGGAGTGAAGCAGGGAGTATGAGGCTGGAGTGGAAGGAGAGTGGAGAGATACAGGGGCATGGAAGGGATACAAAGAGCCCCAGCAGAAAAGGGTGGGCAATTTTCCTTCCTCCAAACTTCATTGGCATCAGACTTGGCCCTATGTGCATGTACAACTTAAGATGTGTGCATGCACAAATGACTATAACAGCTATTTTATAGCTAAATCTTATTTTTTGCAAATACAGTAAGACAGATTCCATCATGAGAAATATTCACTGTGAAATGTGATGTGACAGGTTATATTTTTTGATACATAGGGGTAAATTTGCTAAGAATCAAGTCTGATCAAGTTTTTTTTTTAAACTCGATTTGCATTGACGAAACTCGGGTGATTTTGAGGCTTCTGAAACTCTCAAATTTACTAAGAAGTGAGTTTAGCTGAAATCGAGTTGGCCGATGGTGAAGCAGATCGAGATTTCTCACCTGAGTAGCATATTACTCACCCGTGTAGCAAGAGTCTTCTCTCTGCCAAACTCTCCCAAACAAGCAGCCTGCACATATCAGTGAGATAAGTGAAGGCTGCTTGTGTGTTAAACCTGTTTAATAAAGGGTTAATTAAAAAAAATGACGTAGGGGTGATAGGGTCCTCTGGCTGTGGCATTACACTCCGGCTGGATTTGAATCCTGTGGATCCTGTGGATCCTGCTGGATTTAAAAATAGGGGGACCCCTACAAAAACATTTTCCCCCTATTTTAAAAACCAGGACTGGTCAGTAGCCAGGTGCTGGTTCCTAAAATACGGGGGAACCGTACAATTTTTTTCCCTGTATTTTTAGGAACCAGGACTGGCTGAGCAGTCCGGGGCTGGTTATGCTTTTTTGGGGGGGTACCCTACGTAATTCACATTTAACCCATTACTTAGTGTTTCCATGAAGACACATACACAAATCACACTGATCTGTGTATGTTTCTGCCAAACTCGCAACTCAGGAGGTGGTCTATTTGAAACTTCAATTTAGCTGCGAGTTTGCTACAATTACACCCAAAATTGTAATCTCGTCTATTAGTAAATTCCCGAGTTGTATCTTTTTTATGAAAAGTACTTCCGAGTTTGGCCGATGGTGAGTTTTTCGAGTTTGCAATCTCACCCGAGTTTTTCAGTGAAAAGAGAAAAATCTCACAGATTTTGTCCTGAGTAAATTTACGAGTTGAAAAAAATGCCTAAACTCACCCGAGATTGCAATCTCGACCAAACTCGAATCCTAGTAAATTGACCCCATATAGTCTAAGAAAACATACGCTGTGATGATGAGTGATTTCTGGAAAATTTGTACCTATAGAAATGTGATTAGTAATAAACCAGCTCCAGTAGGTGAAAAATGTATTTAATATAAAGGATAATTACATTATCTATAGGAGAACACTGTACATTTCTCCCCAAATCTTCTGCATGGCATTACACTGTATTTATTTTATTCCAGAAATACCAGTAAAATGGAAACAAAGGGACAGAACAATCGTTTTACTGAAAATATTTTTTGGGATAATTAATTTAAAATATGTTTGTTCTATCGTAACTTTATAACTGGAACATTATCATATTATCATTAACATACGTATAGTCTCAGTGTGGAAGGACAATCTCCAGCCAGCAGTCCACGGGCACGAAAATCAGGTCAGTCATCATTTTCTGTTTTAAAAAATGCAGTTTTCATTAGACCTCTGATACAATGCATAAATATTGATTAGCAAAATAGGATAACACAATGAAGATGCAACAGGATCACGCTTTTAGTCACCCTTGGTCATAAATAATTCTCATTGTCAGTTTTTCAGACAAATATTTGATTCATAATTCACTTGTCAAGTCATAACTTCATTATCTTGTATGAATAACAATACCTTGCAAATGGCACAGCGCAGGCATCTCATTTTCCGCACATAGTAAAAGACTGCAGTTTGCATTAGAGGTTATTTATGGTTTAATGCAGAAGGTCAGGTTTTAATAGTCCTTCTTGAGTGGGGATGGAGAAGGATGTGACTGACCAGTAAGTCCAGTGTATTTTACTAGGGCAATCACAAAATCAATAGACAGAGTTTTAGAGAAGAACTGAATACGCTTCATCATGTATGTCAGGCATTTACTGGCCCTTTTAGAACAGTTCTTCCTGTAAACAAAATGCCCCAATCTATTCTAGACAGAGAGAGAGAGAGAGAGAGAGAGAGAGAGAGAGAGCCTTCCTCATCAACAACCAGCAATAATGCCTGACAACTAACACCTAGAAACGGCTCACTAATGAATCTTATTCAGATAGGTCTAGAAAATGTGCTTGTATTCTAATTTGCAACCTAATAGAGCAAACTCCCTAATATCAAAATCCATTTTCACAGCTTTATTATTATAGCAGTGTATGCAGGACCGCTGTGCCATTTTTTGGGCTATGGTACAGGGGAGGGGGAGGGTTAAGCATGTGGGCATGTGACTATGCCAGGCATGTCTTATACCGTTGCTCTCTGTACGTACTGCATGGTTGCAAAGTGTGGAAGCGGGATGGTCACGCCTCTTGAGGTATGGATGCTCCTCGCTGATAGGCCCAGCCCTCAGACAAGATAAAGCAGAACACAGAGGGTGTAATGGTTAGCATTTCTGCCTCATAGCACTGAGGTTGTGGGTTCGATTCCTATCACGGCCCTAACTGTGTGGAGTTTGTATACTCTCCCTGTGCTTGCGTGGGTTTCCTCCGGGTACTCCGGTTTCCTCCCACACTACAAAAATATACTGGTAGGTTCATTGGCACCCAACAAAAATTAACCGTAGTGTGTATGTGTGTGCGTGTACATGTGGTAGGGAATATAGATTGTAAGCTCCACTGGGGCAGGGACTGATGTGAATAGCCAACTATTCTCTGTAAAGCGCTGCGGAATATGTGTGCGCTATATAAATAACTGGTAATAATAATAAATTACCCCATCACTCTGTAATGGGCCAGCAAAAGAGACTTACATGCTACATAAAAAGAGAATTCAGAGGCCTCAGTCAGAAACACTTGTAAAGATATATTAAGCCACTAGCCACATCAAGGGGTCTCTGCTCAGGTGGTTCTACACTACATAATAATAGTCCCACGTTGGGTCATATATTCAAGTGTTTCTAAATTGAGAGTCAATTCACCTCGAGGTGCCGCCTACTCTTGGTGTCCCTGTTTGAATGTACATGCTAAATTGATATGAAAAGAATAAAGGAACCAACCAAATAACAGTATATACTATGTTGCCTGTTACACTGGTACAAAAATAGGCAGTTTCCCACACTGCTTCACTCCATGTCCCAAACGTGACTTCAATGAGCATTTGCTAGCCTCTGTACATGCTCATAAGCCCATAACTGTAGCCATGGGAAGATGAATCAGATCACTGGGCTCCACCCTATACTGTGCTAGGGGACTCTGAGATTTAGGGCAAAATTTACTAAACAGCAGGTTCTAAACCCCAGTGGTATGGTGACGGCTTGATGGCAGGTTCTAAACCCCGGGGGTTTGGAGGCAGTTTCTAAATGACAGCCCTGTTCTATTCTATTCTAAAATCTGTTTTGATGGCGGTTTTGCAGTGGTTTTGGCCTTAGTAAATCTGCGGATAGCAAAACCGCCGTCAAACTGCCACCAAACCGCCGGGCTTAGAACCCGCCGCTTAGTAAATTTTGCCCTTAGTGTTCAATAAACTGACATCTTCATCTCAGCTTTATTCATAGATAATAACCTTTGTGATCAGCCCCTTCTTTTTTGTTGGTATCATAACCTTTGTGTAATGCAAAGTAGTATAGATGGTGCGAATGGCTACACAAACAAGAAGCTTAAAGACTTACAAATAACATTCAGAGATGAGTGTAATTACAACAAAATTTTGTGTTATTCGAATTATATATATAGAAGAAGCCTTTCTATGATATGTGAAATGACACCAAAACAATCTTTTAGTTCCTGTTCTACCTCAATATTACTATTATTATTATATATATTTCACAATTGGGTGGTACATAGGGGCCCTTACAAACTTTTTCTATGGGGCCTTCAAATACCTAGTTACACCCCTGCCTATGCTCCACTGAGAACTTAAAATGTTGCAATGCCAAGAACCATATAGTTATTCTCCCCAAAAGATAGTACCTTAGGGCCTGATTCAGAGCCGGACGCAATTAGCGCTCGCTCGTCCAGAAAATAGGGGTGGCTATTCAAATGAACCGTTTGCTCTTTGCGGTCTGTTCACGCCTCTAGGTCTGAACGAGCGAACAAAACTTGCGGTCGTTTTTTGGAAAACTACGCCCCCTGGCCGCTCGCTTCCTACGTCATGTCCACTATTTATTAGATTAATCGAGTACATCAACCAGCGTATGAACTGCTCGCTATTCTTGTGGCTGGTTTTTGCTACCACAATTTTGCGAGCAGTTCTGGCTATAAAATAACCTAGTGACGTGGTCAATGACGCTGCTGTTTTAATTATGCACACCCATAAAACGCCCGTTTTGACCTTTAAGCACGCCTACGATCGGATCTCCACTCCCCGTTTTCAAGCACCTTCCCCTGTTACCACCCACATACGCCTCTTTCTGTCACTCAAATTTTCAGGCATTCGCTATTTTGCGAGCACATGAATTTCGACCGCACTGACTGGTTCGCACATGCGTATAACGATCCGTACGCATGCGCAGTTGGGCAAACATCGCTCGGAGCGAACGAGCGGCCGCTTACGAGCGGCTCTGAATCAGGCACTTAGTGTTTCTATTGCCCATTTAATTGCCAGTGCTTCTTTTTCAACATTTCTCTCATGTATATTCAGTTTCCTACTTAAATAAATAAGAGGATGCTCTTCCCCATCTTTGCTTTGAGACAACCGTCCGCACAAAGCTACCTTCAACATCTGAAAAGCCTTTTCTGCCTCAGGATTGCACTTAACCATAACTGACTATTCACCCTTGGTAAGGTAAGTCAAAGGGACAACAATGGTGGCATAGTTGGGTATAAATCGTCTATAATATCCTGTGATTCTTAAGAAAGCTCTCACCTGCTTCTTATTTAGGAGTTGTGCCCAATTTTGTATTGCCTCAATTATATTAATTTGGGGCTGCCTATGGTGTATCCAAGATACTTCACCTCTTCCATCCCTAAGCAACAACACCACCACCCACTGCTTGTTCCCTGGGTAAGTGGGAGTGCCAATCAGGACTATAGATGACTACATCGAGATTAGCAGCAATTTACTGTCTATGTAGCCTTAGAATTTTATTCATCATGCCTGCCGAAGCCAGATGATTGGCTGAGACAGAATCTTTTAAAGTTAAAATCTGCACAACGCCATTTTGTGAATGGCAACAAGACGCCATTTTGCGTGTGGCCGCCATTTTAGGAAATTTCACAATATCAGTACATACGGCGATGCTATTATTAGCATCGTGCGATTACATTGCTACCGCATATTATTTAAAGTCCCACCATACCCCATACGCACATTAAAGTATACATATAATATACAAGACGCACAGTTGCACTGTGAACACAACACACATAGTAGCGACTGTACGATACCACATGTACGACGCTGTTATGATTATTAACGTCGTGCGTCCGTAACTGCCCCAGGTTAATAGTCCTCATTATACTAATACGTACATATATTATTACATATAATATACTGACATATTGCATACTTACATAAAAACGTTTCCTAGCATTAAGGTTAATATTCAAGGTTATATTAATTATTAATTATATTGTGAAATGCAGGTATTTTGATATCTAGGGTTTAGTACATGATAAACAGACGTGGTTGGTGCCATTCTGAAACACTGTTTATTTGCAGATTTCCGGTTCCATCGGCAAGGAAATCGCAACATGCGTCTGGGAATTATGGATCATAGAGAGATAGGCATTGAAATGTACTCCATAATGTAATGTTTATTAGCCAGTTTAGACTTGTTCTTCGGCGGGAAAATGGACAGAAAGAACTGTTGGGGGCTGAACTATTACAATACAAACTGACCTATGAACTGCATCGTTACAGAAGAACCAGGAAGAAGAACCAATGGGATTATGCCAACTTGTTCTATTGTATTGCCTTTCTCTGTAAGAGTACACATAGAGGCACTCTGAATCTGATAGTTAGTCATCATTTTCTTGCTATTGATGGAAGCCTTCACCTTTGATGCCGGAAATCTGGATCCAGGGCGCATGCGTATGTATTCGACTGTACCTAGTGATTGTATAATTTGTTTGCGCTAATTGTATTTAGATCACAGCGTGTAACTATATGTTTTTTGTTGAATAATAACTTTTTGTGCTTTGGAACCATAATCAAAGTCTGGAAAGCAATTATTTCTTGTGCGACTTATAACGCTAAATAGCGCCATTTAGGGTGTATAGATCATTAGGAATTCATATACCCTAAAAGGTATTGGGTGCCCCATATGACCCCAAAACAACAACTGGTATTGGAATAGACCCTCTGGTGAAGTAAAAACTGTGTTCATTTACATTGTCTGTCAGTGAATTTTCCAGTACTATTTGGCTAAGTCTAGAGTGATTTGGGCCCCTATGTACTAACAAGTTCAGGGGCAGAACTATCAGCGGTGCAGCCGGTGCCTTGCACCGGGGCCCGCTGTGGTGCAGGGGCCCATGGCCACCTGCATCCGACAGCGCCGCTGCCCGCCGACCTGGTCCCCATTACCTAAATGTTTGGAGCAGGAGCGGGCCCGCTTCGGCTGCTCCGGCTCCAACATGAGAGATACCCACCGCGGCCCCGCCCCTTGATCCAGCAGCCCGGCCCCTTGTTATGACATGGCACACATAACATCATGACGTTACGTGCGCCGTGTCATAATAAGGGGTCGGGCTGCTGGAGTAAGAAGATCGAGAGGAGCTGCAGATCAAGAGGAGCAGAAGAGGAAGAAATAAGGTAAGTGGCGGTGCTATGGAGGGGCGGAGGGTGGAAGAGGCTGGTACACACTGGCGCTGGGGGGGACAGGCTGACACACACGCTGGCACTGGGGGGGATGAAGAGGCTGACACACGCTGGCGCTGGGGGGCATGAAGAGGCTCACACGCTGGCGCTGGGGGGAGATGAAGAGGCTGACACACACGTTGGCGCTTGGGGGGGGATGAAGAGGCTGACACACGCTGGCGCTGGGGGGGGATGAAGAGGCTGACACACACTGGGGCTGGGGGGGAAGGCTGACACATATGCTGGGGCTGGGGGGGGAGGCTGACACACACACTGAGGCTGGGGGGTAAAGAGGCTCACACACACACTGGGGCTGGGGGGGAAAGAGACTGACACATGCTGGGGCTGGGGGAGGGAAAGGCTGACACGTTGGGGCTGGGGGGGGAGGCTGACACACGCTGGACCTGGGGGGGGAAAAGGCTGACACTGGGGCTGGGGGGGTGTAAGAGGCTGACACACACTGGGGCTGGGGGGGAAAAGGCTGAGACACATGCTGGGGCTGGGGGAAAGATGCTGACACACTGGGGGGAAAGAGACTGACACATGCTGGGGGGGAAAGATGCTGACACATGCTGGGCCTGGGGGGAAGAGGCTGACACATGCTGGGGCTGGGGGGAAGAGGCTGACACATGCTGGGGCTGGGGGGGAAAGAGGCTGACACATGCTGGGGCTGGGGGGAAAGCAGCTGACACGCTGAGGCTGGGGGTGAAAGAGGCTGACACATGCTGGGGCTGGGGGGGAAAAAAGCTGACACGCTGGGGCTGGGGGGGAAAGAGGCTGACACACACACTGGGGCTGGGGGGGAAAGAGGCTGACACGTGCTGGGGCTGGGGGGGGAAAGAGGCTGACACGCTGGGGCTGGGGGGGGGAAATGGCTTTTCGCTTCAAATTGAATACGGTCCTATGTCAGAAAACAAATTCTTACAATAAATTGTTTAGCCTAATTCTGATTTCTAGTTGAGTGGGTTTTGGCTATTGTTATATAGGAAACCAAATGTACAGCTCTTACCTGAGGGACCGGATTGGCTGACAGAGGTACAGTACTCTCTCCTTCCAAGGTTTTATAAGACTGACATGGTAGATCTGTTCTAGCTTTCTTTTCCCAGGCTGGTACACTTTATAATTAACCTCACCCACTTTCTCTATGCTTTCAAATGGTCCTTGCCTCTAGGTCAAGAATTTACTTTTTACCATTGGAACCAAAGTAAGCACCCTGAGCCTCATTCAGCTTGGTTCGCAAGCCTGCGTTCACACACACCCGGTAGATGTTTGTGTTCTGCGCATGCATACGCACTGCAGTGCACCTGCACGAACCGGCCGCTGCGATCGTGAAAGCGAACTCAGCGGACGCGGAGAGCCACTGAAAAATGATTGACAGGAAGTGCCGTTTGGGGGTGGAGAAGAGGGTGTGGTCGAAGGAACCCAGGCATGCCTGTGAATTTGAACTCCGTTACAGGGGTGTGCATGATTAATCCCCAGCCGAAGGTCTAGAAGGCGACAGGAAGCTTTGCCGTTTGTGAGTCAGGAACCACTAAAATTAGTCAGCGCCTGGGTCACACCTAAGAGCAGAAACCCTGCTGAAGTTAAAAACAAGGTGGAATTGCAAACCTACAGTACATTGAACAAAAAAACAAATGCTTAACTGCACAGGTTTTCTGGAAAATAAATGTAGTCCAATGTAACAAGTGAGTAATGAAAGAACTCAATGTGTAATATTCAATTAAACTTAAGCAAGTTGTTCTAATTGGTTGACAGCACTTAGGGGTAAATTTACTAAAGGTCGATTTTGCATTTTGAGTGATGGGCGGTGGGTGGCGGGTTGATTGTGTTAGCGTGGTGTAAAAATAGAAGTGATAAAACATTGGGCCTGATTCAGACCCACTCGCGAGCGGCTGTCCGCTTGCAAGTGGGTCGATGTTCTGGACTGAGCATGCGCACGACGGAGGGAGCTCCGTCGTGCGCATGCGCCAGACGCGACGAGCGAAGGAAAGTCCTTCGCTCGTTGTGTCTGATCAAAGGGGGCGTGCTGTTGATGTTGATTGACAGCACGCCCCCTTTGGTAGGCGTGCCGGGGGCGTGCCTCCCTGACGGGGGTGTTCCCACGGGAACGCCTCCCGTCAGAAGCCGGCCCACTGACATCACTAGTGATGTCAGTGGGAGTGATTTTGGCTCTGATAGAGCCAAAATCACTCCGGAGCTTGCGGTTGAAAACCTCAACCGCAGGCTCCGGCTCGCAGTTTCGATGGTTGCGATGGTCAAGACCATCGCGGCCATCAAACTGCACGCTCGTATAGCCTGTGGGTGGTGACCCACAGCTATACGAGCGTCCAGGAGGACGCTCCATTTTCATGGAGGGCGGCCCTCATTCAGAGCGTGCGCTCTGCTCAGAGCGTACGGCTCTGAATGAGGGCCATTGTCTTTTCAGAAGAACTGCAGGTCCCAGCAAGCCTCCCCCGCATGCTGGTACTTGGAGAACCACAAGTACCAGCATGCGGGGCATTAAGGGCCCACTGGGACCTGTAGTTCACCTGTAAAGAAATGTTGAAAGAAAGAAACACACAGACACCTTACACAGTATAATTTTAATGAATACATACAAACACACTCACACATACTTGCCTATATTACCTCCAGTGGTCGCCTTGTCCAGTAGACATCCATAGGTTAAAAAAATAAAACGAAAAACCCGACCATCGCATTAAGGAATAATCATTCTAACCAGAATGATTACTCCTCCTGCGGCTTCCTCCTTTGAAGCTCCGTGTCTGTTCGTTCATTGGCTGAGAGAGGTCAGGCACCGCCTCTCAGTCAATGAACGGCTCCTCCATTGTACTTAATGGTGGGAGCCGCAGGGTAACTAAAGTTTATCCTGCGGCTCCCACTATTGAGTACAATGGAGGAGCCCATTCATTGGCTGAGAGGCGGTGCCTGACCTCTCTCAGCCAATGAATGCACAGACACAGAGCTTCAAAGGAGGAAGCCGCTTCTGTGCACTTCATTCGGGAAGGAGTAATCATTCTGGTTAGAATGATTATTCCTTAACGTGATGATCGGGTTTTTTCGTTGTTTTTTTTAACCCATGGATGCCTACTGGACAAGGGGACCACTGGAGGTAATATAGGTGAGTATGTGTGAGTGTGTTTGTATGTATGTATTAAAGTTATACTGTGTAAGGTGTGTGTGTGTTTCTTTCAACATTTCTTTACAGGTGAACTACAGGTCCCAGTGGGCCCTTCATGCCCAGCATGCTAGTACTTGTGGTTCTCCAAGTACCAGCATGCAGGTGAGGCTTGCCGTCACCTGCAGTTCTACTGGAAAGACAAAGGCCCTCATTCAGAGCCGTTCGCTATTTGCGGTCGTTCGTTCAAAAACAAGGGGTGGCTATTCAAATGATCCGTTCGCACATTGCAGTCTGTTCACACCTCTAAGTCTGAACGAGCGAGCAAAACATACGCTCGTTTATTTGATAAAAACGCCCCCTGGCCGCTCGCACCATACGTCATGTCCGCTATTTATTAGATTAATCGAGTAAATCGTACAGCGTATGAACTGCTCGCTATTCTTGTGGTTGGTTTTTTCAACCGCTATTTTGCGAGCAGTTCTGAGTTTAAAAAAACCAAGTGACGTGGTCAATGACGCTGCTGGATTAATTATGCACACCCTTAAAACGCCCGTTTTGACCTTTAAGCACGCCTGCGTTCGAATTCCACTCCCCCGTTTTCAAGCACCTTCCCCTGTTACCACCCACATACGCCTCATTCTGTCACTCAAAATAGCAGGCACTCGCTATATAGCGTACAAACGATTTTCGGCCGCACTGACTGGTTCGCGCATGCGTACTAAAAACCGTACGCATGCGCAGATGTGCGAACATCGCTCGGAACGAGCGTACTGCCACTAACGAGCGGCTCTGAATGAGGGCCAATGTTTTATCACTTCTATTTTTACACCACACTAACACAATCAACCCACCACCCAAGTTTGGCGGGGATAGCCCCGGGCTATCAGCCTAGGCTAGGGGTGTCCTGGAGAGGGAGACCCCTTTTTTTGAAGGGGTCTCCAACTCCCCAGGGATCCCTGGCCTGGGCTGACTAACGGTCTGGGCTGATGCTGCAGCTGGGGGGCCTGGTGATAGGGCTTCCCTGGCTGTGGCATCAGTTCCCCATTAGAAAGGGTCCAGGGCTGGTTCTGTGATTTACAGGGAGACCCTACACAAATTTTTCCCTGTAAATCCAGAACCAGCCCTGCTTCCCATAACCCAGTGCTGGCTGTACTGAGTACAGGGAGACCCTACGTCATTTTTTCCCTGTACTTAGTCAACCAGAACTGGGTTTCAGCATTCCGGGGATGGTTCTGTTTTGGGGGGTGACCTCACGTTTTGTTTTGTTTTTTATTTTAACTCTTTGCACACTTTTTCAAGGCAGATACATGCAGGCATCTCACTGATGTCTGCATGTATCTGTGTGAGAACAACTGCTCATGCTGAAAGTGAAAGCATGAAGCAGTTCTAACATATCGGGGATTTGCAGTTCATTTTGAAGGGTGATTTGCCGTTCGATTTGGACATGAACATGCCAAATCGAACAGCAAATCACTTTTCAAAACCGACTCAAATCGAATTTGTTTTGCAAATCGCAAAACAAATCAAATAATAGTAAATGCAGTGAAAAAACAATTTTCCCTGCATTCGATTTGAGTCGAGTTGAGAAGAGGTAAATCACTCCTCAAATCGACCTTTAGTAAATTTACCAGTAAACATACTAAAAACACCTCTCATAGGGCTTTCTTAATTATCATTATTTTTACTAAAATAAAGTGAAAAAGGGTGTTTTCACACCCTTTTCACATTATGTTAGTTTCACCTAAAGTTACTACAGGGCAATTGGAGTAGAATTCATAAAATTCTACTCCAACCCCTAAGTATCACTTATTTTTAGTAATCAGATCTGTGTGCAAGTTACTAAAAATAAATTGTGAAAAAAATACCTGGGGAGGCCCTGTGATAATAGCTCCACCTGGAGCTGGCGTTATCCAGGGTCTCCCCCAGTGACCGGACTCCTGCTCCGCTCTAATGGACAGAGCAGAGCCTGGAGCCAGCCCCAGTGATCAGTTGTGTGGTCTAAACAGACCACATGCTCATCACTGCAAAAAAAAAAAAATAGTCCAAAAAAAATTAACTTACCTGAGTCCAGGGACTGGAGTTCGGGGCTCTGGTGATGTCCTCCCTCCGGTCAGCTGGTCTCCCATACTGCACTGCGGCCCGGTCATCAGGTGACCGGGTCCCAGTGCATTATGGGATGTCAGCTGACCGGAGATATGAAGGACATCACCAGAGCCCAGATCATGCAGGTAAGTGCAAATAAGGGAGGGGGGGTCGCGGGGGGTCTGCGATCATGGGGGGCGGGGCTTAGTGCCGTGGGCAGGGCTTTTAGCCCTGGGGGGGTAGCAGCGGCGGCCGGCCGGTGCATGCGCGGGCACTTGTCACGGTATTTTTTGCAAAAATACCGTGATAAGGCTGCGGAGGGCATTCACAGGGACAGAGCTTTATCGCAAGCTCTGTCCCTGCAAGGGATTTGTAGCAAATCCCTGCGATATTGCCTGAATTCGTAATGCGAATTCAGTCGGTAATATCGCACTACAATCTGCATTACAAATGCAGATTGTAGTAAATAAAGCCCATAAAGATATCGATCATAACAATAATGTATATGAATAGATCCTACTACACATAAATAATACAACAGTTTGCTAATATTTAAAATTAGTGTAAAGTCTCTGTATCAAAAGACAGGATAATGTCGCCGGTGGCAATACACCTATTAAGGAGATAAATACCTTTTCTTAATATCAAGATAACAGGAACATTAGCTGGGTTCCTTTGAATAATTGATGGTATATAGGTAGTCTTTTACCTGCTCCTTATATGAAAGATGCCAGACAGTGTAGAGGCCAATTCAGCGCTTATGGTATTGTGCTGCAGGTGTTGCTTTTATAACACAGCACTGAGTCCGGACTTCAGCGCTGTGTGTTGGTGGCTAGGAGTATATTCTGCTGAACCAACTCCCGGTTCTCTTGCAGCATGTGACGGCTGCAGGACCTGCCGGCTGAATGGAGCAGTCCACTCTGATGTTCAGGGTGCAAGTGGCGGCTTGTAGTATGTTGCGCCGTGCCACCTCTCGGTCCTAATGCAGCATGTCAGGAGCTGTAGGACCCGCCAGCTGAATAAGACAGTTCACTCGCGTATTATGAATGCAAGTAGTATCTCGCTTCATCCAAGGAGCAGATAACCATCAATGTCTGGGTAGCTTGAAAAAAATCCATAGTGGTAGACGAAACGTGTCGATGTCCACCTATATACCTGCTTTTTTACCCAGACATTGCTGGTTATCTGCTCCCTGGATCAAGCGAGATAATAGTTGCATTCATAATATGGGGTGTCTCCCATACAGCATATCAAAAGCCGAGAACCCTGTGGAACATTGTAAAACCTCTCCAATGGCTAACAATAAATAGGATAACACATAATCCCAATCTTTTCCATTTTAATACACCACTTTCTTTAGCCTATTCTTTCATTCTTAACCCTCTCCACTAGATTATCAGTCTGAGGATGATACAGGGAGGTCCTTAGATAACATTAAACAGGCGGCACAACTCTTTAATGATTCTGGACATAAATGGGGTACCCTTATCAGTTACAGTAGGATTTCCTTAGGTATTACCACTCCGCTAAAGACATGTACTAGTTCCCTGGCAATTCTCTTTGTTGACTTATTGCACAACGGTATCGTCTGCAGTTATCTGGTAGCATAATCCATTACAACTAAAATATACTCATGACCCTGGCCAGACTTTATTAGAGGTCCAACTAAATCCATAGCAATTCTGTCAAACAGGACCTCAATAATGGGCAATGGCTGGGCCAAACATGACTTCTATAATGTGGCCTGGGAGCATGGTACTGACACTCAGGGCAGGATGCACAGTATTCAGATACAAGTTTATGGACCCCTGGTCAGAAAAACTGCTACAAAATTCTTTCAGAAGTTTTTTCTACACCTAGATCTACTGCAGTTATGTGACCATGAGCCAGGTATAATACAATTTTTATACTTTAGGAACTATCAATTGTTCCACAATATTTTTTGGGGACATTTGATGCAACAAATTTTTACGTACTGCCATGTGAGGGTCTGACAACCTACTAACAGGCTCTACTGGGTTTCCATTGTTCACTTTTACATTGTCTCTAGCCTTTACCAGAGTAGGGTCTTTTAACTGTTCTGAGGGAGACAAAAATATTTTTTCTCACTTCAAGTTCAGGAATGCAGTCAACTGGTCAACAACATTTTCTAAATCAGTAAGGGGTACATCATTCTGCTCCCCAATGTTCCTCTCAGCATTTTATGATACCCAACAATGCTTGGAAAAGGGAACACTTCAGACTCGAGGAACATTCCCACTGCCACTATATCAGTAACATTAGCATCAAACATCATAAAAGAACTAAAAATGTGACTACTGTGGGACCACATTGTGGGCCTGATTCAGAGATATATGCAAGCCCAAAGGTTTGTGTACATCTCTGATAGCATGTGGACTGCGAATGTGCATGACCTGTTCTGCGAATGTGCATGACCTGTTCTGCAGGTGGACTGCGAATGTGCATGACCTGTTCTGCGAATGTGCATGACCTGTGCATGACCTGTTCTGCAGGTGGACTGCGAATGTGCAGAACGGGCTGTTTCACAAAATGGAGAGGTATCATCCCCATTTTGTTGACATGCTAGGTCCAGAGACTGCGTCTTCCGATGCAGATTTCCTGGCCCCGGCTGAGCAGTACCATTGCCCATTCTGAGTAATCTTAAGCTTACTTCAACAGTATCATAGTGCTGAGTATCCCCATGTATATAGATTACCACAATAGTTTTCCCCTGATATTTTAAGAGGCTGACCAACTCAGCTATTACAAGATTAACAAAGCTATCAGAATCTAACGGAGCCTCTAACCATTTGCCTTCTACAGTAATTATACACTTTTGTTTATCTGGCTCAGTCGGTCGGTCTGCAGTGCAGGCTAGCTGAAAAAATAAAGATACTTTGTTATTTACAGTATCACATTACATAGGTTCAGAGGTAAGCCTATAATTATCAGCAACATGGCCAAAGTCACCACATCTAAAACATCTCATATTTTTATAAATCCTAAACAAAGCAGCAACATTTCTGCCACAGCTGGCCAAACTCAAGGTTCTGAGCCCACCGTCTCTGAATATTTAAGTTCATTTCACTGCCCAGCACCCTTTTACCCTGAAAAAGTCTTACCAGAATTCTCTGGAGATCACTGTTGTGGGGTATACTCAACAGTTCCTCAGCTGCCACATACCTATCCACCATTTCCACTAGCTGGTCTACTGTTTTAGTGTCCCTGTGGCTCACCCACTTGCACAGAGCTGCAGGCAGAGACCGTAGGTATTGGTCCTTAACAACCCTTTCCACAATCTGCTGCCTTGTTAAAGTCTCTGGTTTTAGCCCCTTCTTGGTGAGATGTCATTTGAGAGTAGGAAGGCTTATCCACTTAGTATTCCAATGATGAACTCATTGTGCTCGAACAGACATTGTGACACCCAAATAAGTCAAAATCTCAGTTTTTAGTTTATCATAGTCAGTGGCGTAACTACGGTATTTGGAGCCCACTGTGGTCTGCACTACACTGGCTAACTAGGATGGGCCAATACTGCCCTAGTTACGCCACTGATCATAGTCCTTGTCATCAGTAAGGCTTAATTTATATGCCTTTTGCGGTTCCCCTAACAGGAAGGGTGCCAGAAGGCCTGCCCACTGATTTTTAGGCCACCTTTCTTTCTCCGCTGTTCTTTAGAAAGTTAAGTAGGCTTCAACATTATTACTCTTTTCCATTTTTTGCAAAAAATGACTAGCCCAAATGGCTTTGTGGTCTTGGTGCTGCCACCTCTGGAGTTCATTGATATTCAATTGTTATTGCTTCTGGGTCTTCTCAAAGGCTAATTGCTGCACCCCGGTAGCTTTCTGCTGAGCTACTGTAGCCTGTTGCAGCACAATCACTATGTCTTCCTTGGTATCTCATGGTGTAGGTGGGAAGCAGAATCTGGCTCCCCTAACCATCAGTTTATGTTGTGAAATACCACTAGGTATTTCACAACATAACAGTATTTTCCCAACAGCAAAAATATTTGGTGTCTGTTGATTTTAATATTTTGGGATGCAGTCATAATCCCGACTGTGGGGATTCCGGCGCTCAGAATGCCGGCATTGGAAACCCGACACCTGTCAGAATCCCGGCGCTGGCATCCCAACTGCCGGAATCCTGAAGGTAAATAGCAGGGTTAGGGGAGGGTTAGGTTTAGGCACTAAGGAGGGAGGGTTAAGTTTAGGGTGCAGGGAGGGGGAGGTTAGGTTTAGGCACTAGGGTGGGAGGCTAGGTTCAGGCACCAGGGAGAGAGGGTTAGGGGTAGGGTGAGGGGGAGGGTTAGGATACTTATTGACAGGTGTCAGTATCCTAACCCTGTCATGAAGACTACAACGGGATTCTGACCACTGGGATCCCGAGTGCCATTATCCCGTATCCAACTCAATATTTCACATACATTTTTTGGGCTGCAATTTAGGTGCAATGTTCGCATTCTCCATCATGTGTGGCAAGATCATTGTAAGAGTGCTGTCTCCAGGGGTAAATGGTTGCATAATGCAGCAGCCAAATAGTAGTACACCAATCCATGGCCTTGATACAGCACAAAAATAAACAAAACATAAAAGCAAATCCTGGCTTGTCTGGCTCTAACTAAAAGAAATTATTCCCTCTGAGTGTAAGGACCTAATATCCCTGTCATAAAACAGAGGTATTTAGCACAACACTTACATTCAGTAATCACAGTGTCTCTCAAGAGGATTCTGACATGTTCCCCTAGCAGTGAAAGACTAATGATAGAGACTGACACACCCTTTATCAGCCTCTCACAGGTGGTCTGGAAATCAAGACAGCCAATAAGCTTCTGTCTCCTCTTGACAACCTTTCCAGTGTATTTGTCACAATATATAGGAATGCATAGTTTGAAATGTTGCTTCTGCAAATAAACTAATATGTTTATTGCAATCTCAGGGAGTGTGACTATTCCTTGGATTACATTACATTTTTATTCTGGCACCAGGAGTAGTCCTATTTTTTCTAGTGAGTACCCATTTTTTTTCATCCTTTATAGTATAGCCTGATAAAGGACCAAACTACAGTAGATCAGAAGTGTTGCTTCTGCAAATAATTAAACTATGTATGTCTGTATATGTATATATATATATATATATATATATATATATATATATATATAATATAAACATATGTGTGAACTTTTGAATTCAGTGTGCATAGTACCCACATATGTTCATTAAATTTGCTGTAAAATTTTATCATCACAGCTTTATTCATCCAAACACATCTACACGTCATCTAAAATATATACTGTAATATATATATATATATATATATATATATATATTATATATATATAAAAATATTTCAGGGATCTTTTTTTTTTAATTGAGAAAGCTTAATAGGTTTCAATGGAAACTGTGTTTTCGAATAAAGAAACAGATGCAAATAAAATAATATTTGGCTCCCACAGACAAAATGTTCCATGTATCCATATATAATTGCAGATGGTTTAATCAATGTCAATTTGACTTTTGCCACCTGTGCTCAATCAGAAGTATCCAAAACGTCTGAGCTGTTTAGGGCCCTTAAGGACTTAAAATGGGACCCACTGCTGTAGATCAAGCAGCTGGGTGATTTCTGGTTACTGACCTTTTAAATGCCCCCATGCTAAGATATTCAGCCAGCTTTCATCTGTGGATGGCACGTATATTAAATATGACCACTTTACACTACGGCTCTAATCTTGCCCTTCGGTTAATTGGCTAAAGAGCTTCAGCATCGACAAGAACCACATTCCATTCAATTGCCCTTTTTACTACCTGGCACAATTATGCTGGTAGTTATTTGTTCATTAGCATTTATCATAAATGTCAGATACTCCTTAGGGATAAAACAAAATGTTCTTAAAAAAATTAAAATCAGTAATATGAAAGCTTCTGCTAATGTGTGTCTTACCAGCAGAAATATTATATTTAATTACATTTAGACACAGAAGACCTGGAACCTGTAATATACAGTATTATATTGTATGAGATATTGGGGCTTATTCAGAGGGCGACAATTGTCGCGGCTGCCTCTTTATGCTAAAGTCCTTCCCTGGTGTACAGTACATCCATGCGGCCGAATGTCAAGGACTGAGACTCCCACTTGCAGTGCTGCATTTCCACCTATTGCGTCTTTACACACATCATCGTAACTTGCCCTATAGCGGTGTCTCCGTCTAACCGTGTCCTCCTACATGAGTGGCTGTGTGTCTCTGTATGTAGCTGCTTTCAGTGACACTCATGCAACACGCTTGCTACACTCTTATAAGGCACAAAATCTCTGTGTTTTTTTATCCACCTCTTTGTTACCTCCCAGTCAGCGTCCGGGAACGCCCCTTGCATTTCTGCTACCGTGCTTCTAAATATTTTCTTCAACAAAATCAGGATGCGACTCAGACACACGCATATACTTAAAGCAGGGATGGGAACCTCAGGTCCGGGGGCCATATAAGGCCCACGGAATCATTTGGTCTGGCCCTCGGAGCTTTTTTCTGCTAGTCTCATCTCGCTAGCTAGCAGGGTGCCTAGAATAGCACCCTGCAGCCAGAATCTATGCAGCAGTGCCGCCTGGAGTGTCCTTAGGATCCTTCTGACTGTCACACCGCTGCCCTTACAGCTCCCAGTGCATCCTCAGGGTGCTCCGGGCATTGCTGTAATCACCGGCGATAGTGACCCCGCCTCCATGTGATGCCACATGGAGGGGGCGTGGCCTGAACCAGGAGTGCGAATAATGTTATATGTATCAAAATGGCCCTCGGCAGAAAAAAGGTTCCCCACCCCTGACTTAAAGCATCAGTTAAATGCAATGCGAGTTTCCAACTATGATCAGGCCCATTGAATGCTAGTATGTCATTTTCCGGGTAGTGTCTGGACCCCTGAAAGGGAAAGTTCCAAATAGAATATTTTGCATAGCAGTGGCGTAACCAAGGTGGGTGGGGGGGGGTTGAGCGGGGCACGTGTATTGGGCACAGTGTGGGACCCAGTGGTAGTCAGTGCGGTCTGGTGTAGTGTACAAAATGTCCATCGCAATCGACTGGTCGACCGTGGACACATGACCAGCTTATCATGGTGGATGTCCAGTATCAACCAGCAGCAGCCAAAAAGAGTCAGGAAGATTCTTATTGGCTACTGCACCCAGGGCCGGTGCAGGGCTAGAGAGGCACCGGCACTGCCGGAGGCTGGCGCTCACTCCTGACCTTCACCTTCCAGCTCCTACAATGTGTGAAGGGAGAGAGGTCATGACATCTTTCCCATTGTGCACAGCGTGAGGAGCAGTAGTTAAGTTTAGTATAGTGTTGTGTGTGTGTGTCATATAAGGGGCACTACTACTGGGGGCACTGTATAAGGGGCACTACTGGGGGCACTGCATAAGGGGCACTACTGGGGCCACTGCATAATGGGCACTACTACTGAGGGCAATGCATAATGGGCACTACTACTGGGGGCACTGTATAAGGGGCACTAACTGGGGCCACTGCATAAGGGGCACTACTGGGACCACTGCATAATGGGCACTACTACTGTGGGAAATCATAATGGGCACTACTACTGGGGGCATTGTATAAGGGGCACTAACTGGGGCCACTGCATAAGGGGCACTACTGGGACCACTGCATAATGGGCACTACTACTGGGGCACTGTATAAGGGGCACTACAATTGGGGGCACTGTATAAGGGGCACTACTACTGGGGGTATTAAGGTGCATATGGTATGGAAAGGAATGTTCCCAGAGTGACGAGAAGCGGTGGTTTGTCATGTTGACTCTCCCCCTTTTTTCAGTGACCATACCGATTTTTGGCTCACTCACACAGTTAGGAGAGGGGCACCATATTTCATCTTGCCCTGGGCGACAAAAACCCCAGTAGAATCCAAAATCAGACTCTAAACCACCTTTTGGGATCCATACCCATAGGTTACTCATCCCTGCACAAAAAGTATAATTAGAGATGTGCGCTGACCCCCGTGTTTTTGTTTTGGATCTGGTTTAATCTTCGTGTTTTGGTTTTGCTTTTCAAAACCACCCACATGTCTTTTTGGTTTTGGTGTTGGTTTTGGCTCTGGGTTTTTTCCTTTAAAAAAAATGATAAAAATTTTTTTAAAGCAGCTAAAATCATGTCATTTTTGCAATCCAAAAGCCGAAATTTGGATTTAAAATCCGAATTCCGAACGACGGGATGATGAGGACCGTGACTCAGATATGTCCGGATTTCCTCAGGAGAACAGAACTGCGACTTAGAGCTTTCCAGATGCATGAAATTCATGAGGATTCGGATTTCTGGAGAACTGAACCGCATATAATGTTATCTCAAATCCTGCTGTACACATCTGAGAATATTTGGTGGATTACTTTAGAATTATAATAACATATCTGTCCTAATTTAAAATGGTTTAAATGCAGACACGTAAGATTTGCTTTTTTGTATCTACATATAATTTCTATGAGTTATATGCTGGAGGCAGGAGTTTCACAAAACTTTTGTCATTTCAGGTGTTGGAAGAAAATTTATCTTTAAAAAAATAAGCTCCAATTCCACAATTAATAATTTTGTATTATTATTATTATTATTATTATTATTATTATTAATAATAATAATAATAATTTGAATTAACATTTATGAAAATTGCACCACATGTAACTGTGAGGGAAATGTGGTGTTGGTACCAATCAGATGTTAGCTTTTATAAACTGTACTAGTATAATGACAGCTCCAATCTTATTGGTTACTATGGCAACAGCACCCTTTCTATAGTTACTTGTTGACCAGTTTTCTATAATTTTACACTTTATGTTTTGCATAAAGTTTAATGGCATAAATAAATCCAAATTAACAATGCACATACGACAATGAGGCTTTAATTTTTTTCATTATATTCATTCCAACACTTAACATCAAAAATGATGGTCTGTTCCAGTATTGAATTTTAATGAATGTAACAAATACACATCGTAAGGTTCTAAGGTTCAGTTACATTTGTAAAACATTTTTTTTATTTTTGGCAATGTTTTCTATTTCATTTTTATGGGATGACAGTACTTGACAATAAGAATGCCATTACAACTAATCAGTGATTTGCTAAACAATTGTTTCACCCAAGCAAAGATAAACATTACTTAGCATTAAAGACAATTTGTTCTCTTGGCAAAACCGTTAACTTCCACTGATTCCTCCTGTCATTACATGCTTCTTAACTGCGAGCTGAGAGAAAGCATGGAGCCTTTGAAGTGTTGTGCTAATTTGATTAATATGTAGTTACATCCTGTTATGATGCACTTTGCCTTTTGCATGTTAAATTGAAAATGGAGAGTGCATTAAATCGTGTTTAAATACTGCATATTAAATGAATAAAGCTGAAAGCTGCCTATTATTCCGAGCAGACAAACCACTTTAACACGAAAAAAAGGTTATTGTTTGCTAGCTAATGATAATTGTGGCATAATGAGTGTTTTATTTTTAATGACAGGTAGTGAGTATCAACATGAGTAATAGAGGTACGGCTGTTGGCTAATATTTAAAATATTTAGAAATCAAAGCAATTATCAAGTTGATTTAAAATATATATATATATATATATATATATATATGTGTGTGTGCGTGTGTGTGAAGAGAAAAAGCCGGCACTCCCTTGCTTAGGAACCTCGTTAGATGCGTCCGGTGCCCTCCTGATTACAGGATATATGCTGACGAAAGAATGTATTACTAAAGTTCTGAAATGTTGATCATTACAAGCGGGTCTGAGCCTTTCAGAAAAGACATTGAGAGTGCTGCCTGGAAACTCTGATTTTATATATATAATATATATATATATATCGTCAGTTTCTAAAAGGTCAGCACTCACGCTTAGTAAATGCAGTAACTGGGGTGCTCCTCAGTGTCTCCCTGTGGATATATAATTATTTATATATACATACAGTACAGGGTGTGGCTATTACATAACAGGATCGTACTTGTAAATAATAAACCATACTGAATGAGAGTAAAGGGAGTGGGGGAACATTGATGGTTTTGCAAGCTTCACCCCTCTTAAACTGAGTTTGCTTGCAGACAGCGCTCAAAGAAGTTGTGTTTCTCCTGTGTCCTAAAAATGCTTAGTGTTAAGTTAAATTGAACACGCCCACCGAATCTTTCCATATGCTAATTGAGGCTTACAGGGCAGATTGTATGTCATGTGCACGTGTGTTTGAGTAACACAAAATATTTAGTGACAGTTGTGAGAATGTTGAAACTGATGAACTTCCCAGAAGGCCTTGCACATCAAAAACAAATGAAAATGTAGGAAAAAATTAGAAAATTGTTCAAATTGACCGTTGACTCAGCATCCAAAAGATGACAGAAATGGTAAACATTGAGAAAGAACCGTTAGGCAAGTTTTGCACCAAGATTTTAACATGACAAAATTTTGTGCTAAGATGGTTCTTAGAGACGCCTTCTCACTGCCGAGCAGAAAGAAGATCGAAGGAAGTGAATTTGTACAGACATTTTGGAACAAATTTAAGTGGATTCATATTTTTTAGTTAAAGTTATTACCTGGGATGAAATATGGAACTTCCAGTTCGATCCTGAGACAAAACACCAGTCCATGCGCTGGAAAACACCATCCTTACCAAGAATGAAGAAAGCACATCAAATTGTTTCCTTTGATATCAAGGGTGTTATTTTGGAAGACTGGGTACCAGAGTGAATCAACATTACTAAACAATGGTTCTAGAAACTTTGTGGGAAAGAATCAGAAGAGGCCAGAGTTGTGGAAAATATGTTTCATCCTCCATCAAGACAACGAACCAGCCCACACAGCTCTCTCTGTGAAGCGGTTTTTGGGCGAGAAACAGATCTCAGTGCTACAACACCCTCCATACTCGCCAGACCTAGCTTCTTTATGTTCTCTCTATTCCATACAGTGAAATTTGTATCCGTTTTTCACCAGATACTGAGGTAAAGAAGAAAACGACAGAGTTGTCGAGACAGCTGACAGATAAAAAGCTACAGCACGGCTTTGGCCAATGGAAAATTATAATGCAGCAGTGTGAACCCCCCCCCCCCCCGCGCGAGCCCCCCGATCTGAGCCGGTATCCGAGTCAGGCTCGAGTTTTCCCGCCTGGCTCAGATCTGAAATCGAGGCAAAACGTCATCATCCCGTTGTAGGATTCTCGCGGATTTTGGATTCTACAAAAGGTCCCATGATCGCCGCCATTTTTCATTCTGGCTGTGGAGTGTGCACAGGGAGGGAGCTGGAATTTGTAGATTGGTTGTTGCTGACTGACACTGAACATAGGGGCTGGCTGGCTACTGTTGTCCAGTGCTGTGCTGCTGTCTGTCAAGGGCTGCTGCCCCGAAAAAAAATAAAAAAACACACCTGTCACTGTCATCAGCATAGCTGTGACTGTCACTGTCATCAGAGTAGCTGTTGCTGTCACTGTCATCGGCATAGCTGTTGCTGTTTTTCATAAAAAAAAAAAACCTGTCACATTGGGGGGAATTCAATTCAACGCGATGTTGAATAGCCATGGGAGGGAGCTCCCACAGCTAATCAATACACCGTGCTGTCTGGGCACGCTAAGGATTTCTTCTTGCACCCCCTTGGGGATGCTAGGAGAAATCCGACCAAAGTGCCGGGCGTGCAGCTGTTTTTCTTCTCAGCGCGGCACTAACAGTCGCGCGCCCGGGACTTTGGTCAGAGAATGCCGGTTAACGCGCTTGTCATTGGTGTAGCTGTCACTGTCATCAGCATAGCTGTCGCTGTCACTGTCATAAAAACAAACACCTATCACTGTCACTGTCACTGTCATCAGTGTAGTTGTGACTGTCATCGGTGTAGCTGTCGCTGTCACTGTCATCGGTGTAGCTGTCACTGTCATTGGTGTAGCTGTCACTGTCATCGGTGTAGTTGTGACTGTCACTGTCATCAGCGTAGCTGTTGCCATCACTGTCATCGGTGTAGTTGTAACTGTCACTGTCATCAGCATAGCTGTCATACAAAAAAAACACCTGTCATGGTCATCGGTGTAGCTGTCGCTGTCACTGTCATCGGTGTAGCTGTCGCTGTCACTGTCATCAGCATGGCTGTAGCTGTCACTGTCATTGGTGTAGCTGTCATTGGCATAGCTGTCGCTGTCACTTTCATTAAAAAAACACCTGTCACTGTCATCAGCATAACTGTCGCTGTCACTTTCATCGGTGTAGTTGTCACTGTCATCGGTGTAGCTGTCACTGTCATTGGTGTAGCTGTTGCTGTCATCGGTGTAGTTGTGACTGTCACTGTCATCAGCGTAACTGTTGCTGTCACTGTCATCGGTGTAGCTGTCACTGTCATCAGCATAGCTGTCGCTGTCACTGTCATTGGTGTAGCTGTCACTGTCATCAGCATAGCTGTTGCTGTCACTGTCATCGGTGTAGCTGTCACTGTCACTTTCATTAAAAAAACACGTCACTGTCATCGGTGTAGTTGTGACTGTCACTGTCATCAACGTAGCTGTCGCTGTCATAAAAAAAACACCTGTTATTGTCATCAGCGTAGCTGTCGCTGTCACTGTCAGCAGCATAGCTGTTGCTGTCACTGTCATCGGTGTAGCTGTCACTGTCATCGGTGTAGCTGTTGCCGTCACTGTCATCGGTGTAGCTGTCGCTGTCACTGTCATCAGCATAGCTGTCACTGTCACTGTCATCAGAGTAGCTGTCGCTGTCACTGTCATCAGAGTAGCTGTCGCTGTCACTGTCATCAGCATAGCTGTCACTATCACTGTCATCGATGTTGCTGTCACTGTAATTGGTGTAGCTGTCACTGTCACTTTCATTAAAAAACACCTGTCACTGTCATCAGCATAGCTGTCGCTGTTACTGTCATCGGTGTAGCTGTCACTGTCATCAGCGTAGCTGTCACTGTCATCGGTGTAGCTGTCACTGTCATCAGCATAGCTGTCACTGTCACTGTCATCAGAGTAGCTGTCGCTGTCACTGTCATCAGAGTAGCTGTCGCTGTCACTGTCATCAGCATAGCTGTCACTATCACTGTCATCGATGTAGCTGTCACTGTAATTGGTGTAGCTGTCACTGTCACTTTCATTAAAAAAACACCTGTCACTGTCATCAGCATAGCTGTCGCTGTTACTGTCATCGGTGTAGCTGTCACTGTCATCAGCGTAGCTGTCACTGTCATCGGTGTAGCTGTCACTGTCATCAGCATAGCTGTCACTGTCACTGTCATCAGAGTAGCTGTCGCTGTCACTGTCATCAGAGTAGCTGTCGCTGTCACTGTCATCAGCATAGCTGTCACTATCACTGTCATCGATGTAGCTGTCACTGTAATTGGTGTAGCTGTCACTGTCACTTTCATTAAAAAAACACCTGTCACTGTCATCAGCATAGCTGTCGCTGTTACTGTCATCGGTGTAGCTTTCACTGTCATCAGCGTTGCTGTCACTGTCATCGGTGTAGCTGTTGCTGTCACTGTCATCGGTGTAGCTGTCACTGTCATCAGCGTAGCTGTCACTGTCATCGGTGTAGCTGTTGCTGTCACTGTCATCGGTGTAGCTGTCACTGTCATCAGCATAGCTGTCACTGTCACTGTCATCAGCGTAGCTGTCGCTGTCTGTCATCAGCGTAGCTGTCACTGTCATCGGTGTAGCTGTCACTGTCATCGGTGTAGCTCTCACTGTCATCAGCATAGCTGTCACTGTCACTGTCATCAGAGTAGCTGTCGCTGTCACTGTCATCAGAGTAGCTGTCGCTGTCACTGTCATCAGCATAGCTGTCACTATCACTGTCATCGATGTAGCTGTCACTGTCACTTTCATTAAAAAAACACCTGTCACTGTCATCAGCATAGCTGTCGCTGTTACTGTTATCGGTGTAGCTGTGACTGTCACTGTCATCGGTGTAGCTGTCACTGTCACAGCATAGCTGTCGCTGTCACTGTCATCGGCGTAGCTGTCGCTGTCACTGTCATAAAAACAAACACCTATCACTGTCATTGGTGTAGCTATCACTGTCACTGGCATTAAAAAAACACCTGTCACTGTCATCGGTGTAGCTGTCGCTGTCACTGTCATCAGTGTAGATGTGACTGTCATCGGTGTAGCTGTCGCTGTCACTGTCATCGGTGTAGCTGTCACTGTCATTGGTGTAGCTGTCATTGGCGTAGCTGTCGCTGTCACTTTCATTAAAAAAACACCTGTCACTGTCATCGTTGTAGCTGTCGCTGTCACTGTCATCAGTGTAGTTGTGACTGTCACTGTCATCAGCATAGCTGTCGCTGTCACTGTCATTGGTGTAGCTGTCACTATCACTGTCATCAGCATAGCTGTTGCTGTCACTGTCATCAGCATAGCTGTCGCTGTCACTGTCATCAGCATAGCTGTTGCTGTCACTGTCTTCGGTGTAGCTGTCACTGTCATCAGCACAGCTGTCGCTGTCACTGTCATCAGCATAGCTGTTGCTGTCACTGTCTTCGGTGTAGCTGTCACTGTCATTGGTGTAGCAGTCACTGTCATCGGTGTAGTTGTGACTGTCACTTTCATCAGCATAGCTGTCACTGTCATACAAAAAAAACACCTGTCATGATCATCGGTGTAGCTGTCACTGTCACTGTCATCGGTGTAGCTGTCGCTGTCACTGTCATCGGCGTAGCGGTCACTGTCACTGTCATCAGCATAGCTGTCGCTGTCACTGTCATCAGCATAGCTGTCGCTGTCACTGTCATCAGCATAGCTGTTGCTGTCATTGTCATCGGTATAGCTGTCATTGTCGCTGTCATCAGCATAGCTGTCGCTGTCACTGTCATCAGCATAGCTGTTGCTGTCATTGTCATCGGTATAGCTGTCACTGTCGCTGTCATCGGCGTAGCTGCGCAGGGGTCCTGTGCTGCTGTCTGTCAAGGAGGGCTGCTACCCCTGAAAAAATTTTTTTTTACAGGGATGATTCACTCCAGAAAAATAATGGAGAACGAAAAATTGGAGGATAAAAATGAAATAGGGAAAGATTAAGAACCACTTCCTCCTAGTGCTGAAGCTGCTGCCACTAGTCATGACATAGACGATGAAATGCCATCAACGTCCTCTGCCAAGGCCGATTCCCAATGTCATAGTAGAGGGCTTGTAAAATCCAAAAAGCCAAAGTTCAGTAAAATGACCTTAAAAAATAAATTGAAATCGTCTGAGGAGAAACGTCAACTTGCCAATATGCCATTTACGGCATATTTACGGCACGGAGTGGCAAGGAACGGCTAAGGTCCTTCCCTAGGTTCATGACACGTGGTTCAGCTTCACATGACGATGGAAGCCCTCCTCCTCCCGCTAGAAAAATAAAATGAGTTAAGCTGGGAAAAGCACGGCAAAGAACTGTGCGTTCTAATTCTAAGAAGATATCACAAATCCCCAAGGAGAGTCCAAGTGTGGCGGCGGTTCCGATGCCTGACCTTCCCAACACTGGATGGGAAGAGGTGGCTCCTTCCACCATTTGCACGCCCCCTGCAAGTGCTGGAAGGAGCACCCACAGTCCAGTTGCTGATATTCAAATTGAAGATGTTACTGTTGAAGTACAACAGGATGAGGATATTGGAGAGAGATGGAGTAAGATGGGGTGACAGAGGAGGTGAAAAACAGGGGGTGCAGAGGGTGCAATAGATAGATTAATAGATAGATAGATAGATAGATAGATAGATAGATAGATAGATAGATAGATAGATAGATAGATAGATAGATAGATAGATAGATAGATAGATAGATAGATAGTATTAATACCTCTAAATCACTAAACAAAAATAATTGCTTTCCAGGCTTATATTGTGGATCCAAAGCACAAAAGTTCTTATTGCAATAAAAAGAAAGTTACACGATTTGATCTGACACAATTAGCGCAAAAGACAATTAAAGACAAAGGTACAAGCTGGATCCAGATTTCCTGGCATCAAACGTGAAGCCTCCGTCACACAAAGAAAGAAAAGAAGATGACTGACTATAGGACAGAGGACCTCATTCATAGGCGCTCGCAAAATGCGAGCGCTCGCTCTGAATGAGGGCGGCCGCATCTATTTTCCGGCCCGGCCTCCTGGCCGTTCGCTAGGTTGTGGGTGACCACCCACAGCTTTAGCGAGCGGCCAGGTTGATGGTCGCGATGGTCAAGACCATCGCGACCATCGGGGATTGCTACGAGACCCTTGTGGTAGGGTCTCATCTGCCGCAAGCCCCAGTGAGCTTTCGGCCGGAATCTCACCACTGACTTCACGAGTGATGTCAGTGGGGCCGCCCCCAAACAGCAGGCATTCCGTCAGGAACTTCTCCGTTTGGAAAGCCCTCTCCCGCCCCGCCTACAAAATGGTGCGAGCTGTCGATCACCATCGACAGCCGCCCCTTTTGTAGTAACCCCCGAAGCGAGAGAATTTCTCTCTCACTCCGGGGCTTGCGCATGCACAGTGCGGCCACTGCGCGTGCGCAGGGCCTCTACATCGACCCGCTTGTGAGCGCATCGGCGCTTGCGAGCGGGTCTGAATGAGACCCAGAGAGCGCTAGTATATATATCTCTCAGAGAGTAGACAATACACTAGAAATGAGTTGGCATAATTCCATTGGTTCTTGTTCTTGGTTCTTCTTGTACAATGCAGTTCATAGGTCAGTTTGTACAGTGATAGTTCAGCCCTCCAACGGCTCTTTGTGTATCTTTCCCACTGAAGAACGGGTTTAAACTAGTATATGACACTACATACAGATTTCACATTCTAACCACTAATTTCATACAATTCATAACTTGCAGACGTATGATGCGATCTCCTTGTTGATAGAACCGGAGATCTGCAAATAAACAGTGATTCAGAATGGTACCAAACATGACTTGTCTACCATGTACTAAACCATAGATATCAAATACATTAATTTTACAACATAATTGATAACAAATAAAACCTCTAATATTACGCTTAGTGCTAGGGAACCTTTTTATAAGTGATTACATGTGTGAGTGGGAGAATATTGTGTAAATTTGCTAGTATGCTTTGTGCGTATATGTGTTTAGTGCTTGTCTGTGCTTCGATGTACAGTGCAACTGTGCGTTGTGCGTCTTGTATATTTTATATGTTATTTAATGTGCGTATAGGTTATAGTAGGACTTTTAACAATATGCGGGAGCAAAGCAGTTGCACGACGCTAATAATCTAATAAAGCATCGTACCCAATGGTTTCGTGCTGACGACGCAAGATGGCGCCATCAGGGGCAACACAAAATGGCGTCACCCGATATTAATTTAAGATCTGGTCTCAGCCAATCATCCAGCTTCGACGATAGATAGATAGATAGATAGATAGATAGATAGATAGATAGATAGATAGATAGATAGATAGATAGATAGATAGATAGATAGATAGATAGATAGATAGATAGAATACTAAAGAAGCCCATGAACAGGATATCCAGACTTCCACATTTTGTTTCACCTTTCTCACTCCCCTTTCTAGTCTTCCTAAGTTTGATAATGGTAAATACCCATACTAGTCTTACAAATTCTGGCACAGAGTAATATGTGATTTGATACCCAACTGCAAAATGAGACACATTTGTGGTGGAAGTATATTAGCCTTAGATAAAATTAAATTGATAATTGGGAACAGATGTCAAACAATCGCACCTTTATTGAATTTTGAGCCCTTGTTAGCTCTGATGTTCATGGGACAATGGTGTGACTTCTTTGGTAATGGGAATGGCTTGTCTCTTTATACTGCGGCTTCAGTCACACTAGCGGACAAGTCTCCCAGAGACTGACGCCACCCAGCCGCGGCCGTCCACTTCCCCAGGCAGGTGATGACGAAAATTGCTTTGAATTGCGTAATCACGGCCCTGCCCCTCGCTTCACAGTGCCAGTACTGTACGCATTGCATAACGGGGATGCTGCTGCAATGATGCAATTGAGTTGCCACCACCTCAGCCAAGCCCCGTCGCTCCAGACCCACCCACTTCCACCAAGCCCCGCCCTCTGCAGTGACAACCTGGCTGTCTCATCCCGAAGGAGGCAGCCAAAAGGTCAGCATGCCTGTAGCATATACTGAGCAGTGGGGTGTATGACATTTGTACATATATGTGCTACTGAGTCTGCATCTGTGTAAAAAGGGTTCAGATGTGAGCAGCCACGACTTTTCCTCACACCAAGTTCCACTGCGCTTCATCTACAACTTTGTGCACAATTCCTGTGTGGTTAAAGCGACATCCTACCATCTCAATTATACTGCGAGCCATTATAAGTACATTATTTTTCCTCTTGCTAAATACGATTCTGGGTCCTATAGTAGTTGCATAATTTGCTGTAGCTATAGTTCACTCTCATTTAGGATGGATCTAGTTATACTGCCTTCTGACGCCTTACACAAACTGACATAAGCATTGGTGCTAATGCACTGTCCATTATAAAAGACAAATAATCCTGAAAAATTATTACATTTTCCAATAAGTTAGAAAGTACTAGTGTACAATACATGAATAAATTCATTTTTATCATTATTTCCTTACATTTTGCAACTGTGACAGGAATCAGTTTGTCTCATCTCACACATCCTTGGTGATCTTAGCGGTGTTGCTGACTGACACCCGTTTATTACACTACATGTTTTTAAAATTACCATTTACTTTGTTGCTTTTTTGTGAAGCGGGGATTTCGCATAGGTCCCATATACGCTACTCAACGTTCCCATATACACTGCAATTTTGATGACAAAATTTAGGGCCTGATTCAGAGCTGAACGCTCTTACCAGAGCGCTCGCGCTGAATCAAGGCCCTCCTACCTGTTTTAGGAGCGTCCTCATGGACGCTCGCATAGCTGTGGGTTACCACCCACAGCATATGCGAGCGTCCATGATGATGGTCGCGATGGTCATGACCATCGCGACCATCAGGCTTGCGACGGAGACCCTACGGTAGGGTCTCACTGCCGCAAGCCCTGGAGTGATTTTGGCTCTATCAGAGCCAAAATCACTCCCAATGACATCACTAGTGATGTCAGTGGGGCCGGCTTGAGACGGTAGGAGTTCCCATGGGAACGCCTCCGTCTGGCAGGCACGCCCCTGGCACGCCCACCAAAGGGGGCGTGCTGTCAATCAACATCGACAGCACGCCCCCTTTGGTGCGAGACCCGGAGCGATGGAGAGCCCGTCGCTCTCCGGGTCTCGCGCATGCGCAGTGGGGGACATCGACCCGCTTGCGAGCGTACTGCCGCTCTCGAAGCGGGACTGAATGACCCCCTTAGTCCTAATTTACTGCAAATAAAAGCACTTATGGGCCATGAGTGACTGATGGGCCTAGAAGATGACAGTAACCATGTTGTCATACACAATGTCAACACCACAATGTCAACATTAGAATGGTGACATGGTACAAACTGTCGACAGGCAACATATCGACTTCCTCAGAATGTGAGCCTTACCCTCATGTGAAATGTCGACATGCTGAGGATGCTGAAGGTTAGGTTTAGGCATCACATGAGGGTAAGGCTGCGGGGGAAGGTTAGTGTTAGGCTGCATGTGGGAAGGGGCGAGGTTAGGATTAGGCACAAGGGGGAGGGGTAGGGTTAGGCTGTGTGTGGGGTGGGGTGAGGTTAGGGTTAGGCACTAGCGGGAGGGTTAGGGGTAGAGATTAGGGTCAGGGATAAGGAGAGAAATACTTACCGGAGCATCACATGTCCGTGCTGGAAGTGACTGTCACATGGCCTCCAGGACCCGGAGGAAGACGTTGGAGCCGCCGCTGCCGCCGGAGTAGGTAAGTGACCACTGAGTCCCCAGGGACGGTTTGTCGACTGTTCATCATGTCGACTCATCATCAGTGAAGATATAATGAATATCGACCGTTCGACCGTGCTGACGTACTGCATGTTAACATTGTCATGTCGACCTGATGTGCCATACCACACCCAATTGACTCCAGATACTTGCTCACATATTGATCAGGAAAGAGAGCGTAACATGATTGCTCCATTATCCTGGGCTATGCAATTTTTTGACATTGTAACAATAAATTCAAACAATAATAACAATAGTACACAATGAAATATCTTCTCCAGATGTATTTGCTGTAGAGATTAATAGAGAAATTGAGACTATTTCATGAAATAGTACTTTTTTTTTATAATACTGTAGCTAAGGAACAATGGTATTGGAAACATAAAACATATTAATCCACCAACACTGGTCCCACCAACATAATTTCTTTCCAATAGCTACTGCACCTCTGACAGATGACTAACACGGGGCTCTCGTACAAAACAGGACCTGTTGAGGGTGCTTGAGTACTGGAATTGAGAAGTACTCGGCTAGGTGAACCACTGTATAAGTATATTACTAGTGTAACAACATGTATACCGAACCTTGTTACAATGTTCCATCTAATTAGAAATAAACCTATAACATTTAAAATTAAGAATAGATTTTGAAAATGATGTGGATGTCACAGAATCCCAAAATCAGATATTACCAGGGACAAATCTTTACAATATGGGATTCTCCCTGGAAGTTTAGGGCAGCTGGATCCTGTGGATAATTCATATGCGTGAATGGTAAATGCAGAGGGAACAAAGGATTAAAGTGTTTGCACATGGCCCCAGGCCAAGACAGAATGACCCTAGTTAGCGTTGGATAATTGTCAGGCAGACCCAAATATATAAAACAAGATTCCCTACAGCAATAATATTACAGGGTGATCAGTAACAAAGCAGGGAGTGCTCGGTAATTGCAGGTGACACAGGGACAATATTATGTAATAGAGCTATAAGCAGGCAGTTACAGTATTACAAAGGGAAGGAGTGACACAGTTAACAATGAAAGGCGAGAGGTCCTGTTACATGTTGTATCAGAGCAGTATTGCAGCTGACAATCCTACATTCAGAGGAAAGAGACAGGAGGAACTAGCCAAGATGCATTATATTACGGACATGGGAGGAGATTTATCAAATCCTGGAGAGGGATAAAGTGGAGAGAAATACAGTACCAACTAGCAGCGGCTCAAGAGGCAGGGGTGCAGCACAGTCCAAAATTCAAATAGGGGAGCCACACCAACTGCCAGCGAGTCCCGCCCGGCGATGTTTGGTAGCGTTTGGAGGGCAGTTGGTGTGGCTGCCCTATTTCAATTTTGGAAGCAGCCTACCTCTGGAGAAACCACTGGTACCAACCAATCAGCTTCTAAATATTATTGTACAATGACAGTTAGGAACTGATTGGTCGGTACTTTATCTCTCTCCAAGATTTAAAACATCTCCATCATGGTATGATAACGAAATATCAGTTGCAAAAGTCCAGCACAAATGCCCTTTTGTGTCATCGTGCACCTATTCTCATTCAAATGCCCTTGTTTGTACAGAAAAACGCATGGATGTGCTGGCCGAGGTGGCAGCCTCCACAAAACAGGCTAGACACATGAAGGCACAAACCTGTGCAACCACATCAAAATAAGATTGACCTTTTTTCAGGGCAGGATAACTGGAGAGGATACAATGATACATTAAGTGGTGTCCCCTGTGTTCCGGAAGGTCAAACAGTTTCTTTCTATTCACAAAAGGACTTCATACTGCCACATCCTCATCATGAGCCAAATGTAATAGGTAGTCAGTTTTAGTAACAGTACAAACTCGCACTTTCTTGCTCTTTTAAAAAGTGCGAGTTTGTCCTGAAACTCGCAAATTCAATAGCCTGCAAACTTTTCAGTTCGAGGCTACTGCATTTGCGAGTGCAGGCGAGTTTAGGACTATGTAAACTGACACCTTTTAATGCGAGTAGCATTAAAAGGTGCGAGTTTTAGAGAAGCCATCACAGATCAGTGTGATCCGTGATGGCTTCTGTGTCTGTTAAAAAAAAAAAAATGTGCACCCCCTCCCCAAAAGCATAACCAGCCCTGGGCTTTATACAGCCTATTCTGGTTCTAAAAATACAGGGGCCAAAATTCGTAGGGGGCCCCTGTATATTAAGAACCAGCACAGGGCTTTGTTGAGCTGGTTCTGGAAAATCAGGGGACAAAACGAGTAGGGGTCCCCTGAAAATTCCAGAACCAGCACCAAACTCTTTCTAGCAGGGGGATAATGCCACAGCCAGGGAAAACCTTTCACCGGTTTCCCCGGCCAAAGCATTATCCCTGACTGCTAGTCAGTCCAGGCCGGGGATCCCTGGGGAGTTGGGTACCCCCCCAATAAAGGGGTACCCATCTCCAGGGCACCCCAGGCCTAGAACCACAAATACCAGCATGCGGGCATTACGGGCCCGCTGGCACTTGTAGTTCCACAACTAAAGAAATACGTAAATAAGCAAACTTACACCGTGAAAGTATAATTTTAATAAAACATAAATGCACACTCACACTCACACATACTCACCTAGTATCCGAAGTAATCCATAGGGGTGTACCTGAAAAAAAAAAATCCATACTCACCTCTCCTATGCGTAGATCACGTCCTCTTCTGCAAGTAGGCAATCCAGGGGTTAAAATAAAAAAACGCAAAAAAAACGAACCATACGGACCGAGCAAAGGTATGTGTGTACACATACCTTTGCTCCGCGTAAATGACCGGGCAGTGAAGGGGCCGCCAGCCAATCAGGGAGCATCTCCGTTGGAGCAGCTCCCTGATTAGCTGCATGCGGCCAGCCTGTGTGTCCCATAGACGTCTATGGTGAGAAATCCCCATAGACGTCTATTGTGGGAACCGCTACATCGTAGCCGCAAGATTAATTGATGTTAATCTTGTGGTTACATCAATGATACAATGTCGCGACATTGTATCATTGATGTAACCACAAGATTAACATAGTTGTGTAACTACAAGTGCCAGCAGGCCTGTAATGCCCCGCATGCTGGTATTTGTGGTTCTCCAAATACCAGCATGCAGGGGAGGCTTGCTGGTACTTGTGGTTCTACAAATAATGACAATATGGTAAATATAATTTTACACTTTACACTTTACACTTTACACTATCAACCCGGCACCGACCGCCCTAGGGTGCCGGGGATAGCCCCGGGCTATCAGTCTAGGCCTGGGGTGCCCTGGAGAGGGGTACCCCTTTATTGGGGGGGTACCCAACTCCCCAGGGATCCCCGGCCTGGACTGACTAGCAGTCAGGGGTAATGCTTTGGCCGGGGAAACTGGTGAGGCTGTGGCATTATCCCCCGCTAGACAGAGTTCGATGCTGGTTCTGGAATTTTCGGGGGACCCCTACTCGTTTTGTCCACACAAAGCCCTGTGCTGGTTCTTAATATACAGGGGCCCCCTACGCATTTTGGCCCCTGTATTTTTAGAACCAGAACAGGCTTTATAAAGCCCGGGGCTGGTTATGCTTTTGGGGAGGGGGTGCACGTCATTTTTTTAAATTTAAAAACATTTAACATAAGTACACACAGAAACATGTACATATCTCATGGATATGTGCATGTTTCTGTGTTAATCTGACCTGCTCAGGATGTACTCGCTAGCCTGAAGCAGGTCTATTATTTGGGGACTTTTGGTAATCTTTTTTTTGCGAGTCTGTAACAGACACTC
The DNA here is from genome assembly GCA_031769625.1 of Taudactylus pleione. Classification (NCBI taxonomy): domain Eukaryota; kingdom Metazoa; phylum Chordata; class Amphibia; order Anura; family Myobatrachidae; genus Taudactylus; species Taudactylus pleione. Next base: position 13,044,802 of record JAUIMM010000091.1, read on the forward strand.
TATTACATTGGGCGAGTTGATTGTTTTCAATGTGAAAACATCTGGATGCGAGTTTGAGAATGGAGAGTTTTAGTAACTCTGAAAAATGCGAGTTTTAGTGGACAGACACCCTATTACATTGGAGAGTTGTGAAAAATTGCGAGTTTAGCACCAAACTCGCAATTTACCAAAACAGAATACCTATTACATTTGGCCCCATAGCTTTTAAAGCCATTTGCTTTGCACATCCCAGGTGCACACACAACAAAACCAGTAACTAGCAAAACTGTGTAACAGGTGTTATAACAGCGTGACATCAAGGATAAACTGGATACTGCTCAGGAGAGATTAGAAGATAAAACGCAGCATTTAGATTCGAGCATTAGACACATGCCTAGGCTGTTGTGGATTAAGGCGGTTTTCCACCTTTCTAACCCCCTCCACTACACTAGCACACGGTGGTGGTCCCTCTGCCACGGTGACAGGTGCGGTCTATCATATTAATTGATATATAGGATCCTGAGGCTTCCTACAAGCACATGCTTCCATTATCAGTTGCCAAATGGGTTTAGAGGATCAACTTCTTAGCAAAGTGGCATTACCAGGGAAGAGATGGTTTGCACAATTCCTTAAAACAGCCCTAAATGATGGTTTATGTACCACACATTTTCATGCACCCCTATAAGACCCCCTTTATATTATGCCTATAAAGCACAGCAGAGTCCAATAATGCATATGGGGAGCTGTTTGATCTTGAAATGTAACTTCTTTACATTTGAGGACAAATTTGTTTTACTATTTTTATACAGACTGTAGACAATACTCAAACTTGTTCCAATTGGCTTTGAGTCTATAAAGGGTTCAGTATATTTTGTCAACCTTCATAATATCGACATTTATAATGTCGACATGGTCCTAATGTTGACATGCAGCATGCTCACATGTTTGGCCATGTTGACAATCATCATGACAATGTTGAAATGTTGAAATTAATAGAATGTCAACAAAACAGTCCCGGTGATGATGCAATGCTCACTTACCGGCAAGCGAATATACCGTAATTCTGGTGGTGTCTTCTGGGTCCATCGGGCAGTTGATGACTTCCAGTTGTCATCTAACTGTGAGTAACCGCAACCCCTAAAACTAATCCTAACCGCTAACCCTTCACTCCTGCAGCCTTACCCTAACCCTCCACTTCTGCAGCCTAACACTAACCCACCGCTCCCGCAGCCTAACCCTAACCCTCCACTCCCGCAGCTTAACCATAACCCTCCATTCCTGCAGCCTAACCCTAACCCTCCACTTCGGCAGCCTAACCCTAACCCACCGTTCCCACAGCCTATCCTTAACCTAATGCAGCCTAACCCTAACCCACCACTCCTGAAGCCTAACCCTCCACTCCCGAAGCCTAACTCTAACCCTCCACTCCCGCAGCCTAACCCAAAACCTCCACTCCCGAAACCCAACCCTAACCCTACACTCCTGCAACCTAACCCTAACCCTCCACTCCCGAAGCCTAATCCTAACCTTCCACTCCCACAGCCTAACCCTAACTCTCCACTCACACAGCCTAACCCACCACTCCTGAAGCCTAACCCTCCACTCCCACAGCCTAACCCTAACCCTCCAATCCTGCCGCCTAACCCTAACCCTCCACTCCCAAAGCCTAACCCTAACCCATCACCCCTGAAGCCTAACCCTCCACTCCCACAGTCTAACTCTAACCCTCCACACACACAGCCTAAACCCTCCACTCCCCCAGCCTAACACTAACCCTCCACTCCCAAAGCCCAACCCTAACCCTCCACTCCTGCAGCCTAACCCTAACCCTCCACTCCCAAAGCCTAATCCTAACCTTCCACTCCCACAGCCTAACCCTAACTCTCCACTCACACAGCCTAACCCTCCACTCCCGCAGCTTAACCATAACCCTCCATTCCTGCAGCCTAACCCTAACCCTCCACTTCGGCAGCCTAACCCTAACCCACCGTTCCCACAGCCTATCCTTAACCTAATGCAGCCTAACCCTAACCCACCACTCCTGAAGCCTAACCCTCCACTCCCGAAGCCTAACTCTAACCCTCCACTCCCGCAGCCTAACCCAAAACCTCCACTCCCGAAACCCAACCCTAACCCTACACTCCTGCAACCTAACCCTAACCCTCCACTCCCGAAGCCTAATCCTAACCTTCCACTCCCACAGCCTAACCCTAACTCTCCACTCACACAGCCTAACCCACCACTCCTGAAGCCTAACCCTCCACTCCCACAGCCTAACCCTAACCCTCCAATCCTGCCGCCTAACCCTAACCCTCCACTCCCAAAGCCTAACCCTAACCCATCACCCCTGAAGCCTAACCCTCCACTCCCACAGTCTAACTCTAACCCTCCACACACACAGCCTAAACCCTCCACTCCCCCAGCCTAACACTAACCCTCCACTCCCAAAGCCCAACCCTAACCCTCCACTCCTGCAGCCTAACCCTAACCCTCCACTCCCAAAGCCTAATCCTAACCTTCCACTCCCACAGCCTAACCCTAACTCTCCACTCACACAGCCTAACCCTCCACTCTTGCAGCCTAACTCTAACCCTCCACTCCTGCGGCCTAACCCTAACCCACTGTCGAAGCTGGTTTAGTGGCTGAGACAGAATCAGTGTAAAATTAGCTTGGAGCAACACCATCTTGCAACTGGCAACCAGACTCCATCTTAAAAATAAGAATCTGCAAGATGCCATTTTGCGACCAGCGCCATTTTAAGTTACAACTCACGAACTAAGTACAGATGGCAGTGTTTTTGATGATCTTTTTAGAAGCCAAGACAGGCCCATTCTGGGGACAACCTTGCATAGAGAAATACCAAAACGAACACAGTATCAGTTAACAACTAGAAAAACAGCTTCCCGAGAAAAGGAATTAGAAAAGAACAATACACCTGAAACTGTGGGTGTTTTTGCATGTAAATGGAGAGACTCCACATGTGGACAGGTGTAGCTGTGGCATTTGTAATATGGCCCAGACACTTGAACTAAATCTGCTCTTTTTCAGACAGGCTGGCACCAGCACGGTTGGGGGTCTCCACCCTGTTTGAGAGTGAAGCTCACTGCCCATAACACATTTGCATTGCAGTTTGAAAATGTTAGTAAGAAATGAGATATACATATATATGTATTAAATCCATCATAAATAGAATCACATGATGCACATTAGCGAATGCACAATATCCTGCATGCGTACGCTGTTTATTAGCTGCATGCGTGCACATCTGCCCCAAATCAGATAAACCTAACTAGCGTCTTTTTCCAAACCCCTAATACTTACATAAAGGTTCCATAGCTTTAAAGTATAAGATCCAAGTTTTATTCATTTATTACAAATGCTGTGAAATAAAGACTATTTTGGTATCTAAGGTTTAATACATGATAAGTAAGCCGTGTTTGGTATTATACTGATCTGCACTTTCTCAACAGCTTCCCGGTATCATCGGTGTGAAGATCGCAACATGCATTCTGAACTTATGGACCGTAGAGACTTAAAGCATCAAAATGTATTTTGTGAAACTAACAGCTTAGATTTGCATGCAGGGGGAATAGAGGAGACAATAGGCTGTCGGAGGCTGACCTGTGTTCATTTGAATCAACCTGTTAAATATCCTGTAACAGATGCACCCGCACTGGGAACCAATGGGATCAGCAACAAACCTCTCTATTGTGTTGTCTGTTTCTGTACGGGTATAAATGTGTGTGTTGTGACCCCAGTCTGGAGTCTTCTTGCTGATTGCTGATTGACGGAGGTTTCTTGCTGATGCCGGTATCTGGTCCAGAGCGCGTGCATATGTATAACTGTATCTTGGGTCTGTATAACTCTTTGTGCTAAATTGTACTTAGATCACAGCATGTAACTGACTGTACTTTACTTGAATAATAGTTTGTGCTTTGGAAACACATGTTCAAGGTCTAAAGTCTTTATTTTACTGTATGACTGCGTATGCAAATAGGGTAAATTTTAGAGGTTTATAGGCAGGGTTTAGAAGGTATAGGTAGGTGCGTATAGAGGTTGGAATCCAGTATCCTTAGTTGGGGGCTCATAGTGTGAGGTCACTTACCAGTTCACACGATAAAATACGGTTATCGATATCTCACCAAAGGGTGGATAGTGGCCACACGCAGTTTTCCCTGCAACCACTCGATGCTGAGAGATCGCTATCCGTTATCGTGTGAGTCAAGGTACGCTGACTAGAATCCAGGACAAGAAAGGAAAAAGTTTGTTTTCCTTTGTTGATAGTATTTTATGCTAAAAAGGGTACTGTAGTATTGCGCACGCGGCTGAGTCACATTTTTGTGCGCGTAATAGAGATGCACTTTTGTGTACGCAGCTAACATTAAGTTATACGGTTGTGTAGTATTATTGTGTATGCGACTAGTCGCACAATAGCATATACATACTTCCGGTAGTGCTGCCACGTGTTTAAACAAAGCCGATAAGGTCACATTGTCAATTGTTGCCAATAACTCGGTTAACGTGTATTTTTCTGCGCAGGAAAAAAGTGTGTAACTGTGAGTACTTGTTTAGGGTGTAACACGGGACCTAATTGTGAAAGGGTATCGTAGGACCCTTAAGTGGTAGGGGTAACGAACGGCCTAGTGACCATTTTTGTTAGGGTTCGGCTCCCAGCGTGATTATAGTGTTCAGTAATCAATGTGTGTGATCTGTTAGGCTTATTTGAACACTATAATTGAACCGCATAATTTTGGTTAGAATATGATTGTGAGCTGGTGAGTGGGTGGACGAAATCAACTGGAAAACAAAGGGTACTTTGCTGCCCCCTAGCAGTTGAAACGTAGTCAAAAAGGGATTGCTGAGTGGAAGCGGCCTTTACTTCCGTAGGTGAGTGGAGGCGTCTAGAAGTCCTCCATAGGGTTCGCGGATACACCCTTTTTCAAAGGCGTCTGCAGGTAAGTGAAAGTATCTTGACTGTCTTTTCACCAGTTTAAATCTTTATTGAAAAACGTAGGAGTTGTCCCAAAATGGGAGCCACGCAAACAATAGAGATGTTAGACAATGATATGCTGCTAACAGAAGCGCCGCTTGGATCGCCCCGCCGTATTATGCATACTAAGTACGGTGCTTATGCAATAAGGTATTGTGACGTATGGTTTAAAATAACGATGAAGAGTGTTAGACCGTTTCCCAGAATTGGTAGTTTTGATAAAGATGTATTGGATAATGTCCTGATGCGTTCTCGAGGGAAAAAGGTAAAATATTATGAATGTTTAAAAATGTGGCAGCATGAAGGGGATGCGTGGCTTAAAAATGTGACGCAAGTGACGCAAACTAGCGTTGCGAACGCATTGCCAGCAAATACACCCGCGGCGCTGGATTGCAATGCGTGCGAGCCGCAAAAGGGCACGCACATGCGGCAAGGTTGCGTTGCGGAAGGTATTGCCAGCAGTTCATGCGCACCACCACCACCTTATGTGGATGGGGGTGCAGGCACAGTTATTGAAAAAAACCATAAAATTGTAACAAGCAATTTGTACCCTCTCTTAAGTAACCATAAGGAAAATGTTTATGATGTGGATGATGAGCCTATTGTCATGTCTGCCGTTTCCCATGCTGTACACATGTTAGATGCAGCACCACGACAAGACCAAGTGGTGCCACCATCTCCATCAGTAACAGCACGGGAAGTGTTAAACTCCTCTGCGCCCGTGGAGGAAGTTGTTAATACTATACGTTGCAGCAACAGACTAAACCCCCAGCCAGGTAATAAGGTCAAAGGTAGCAATGCGGCCGGTCTGTATCCCATCCGGGCAATAACTGTTTCAAATGGGAATGCGGATGCGAGCAGAGTTGTACCTACAAGGGAAGTGGTAATGCATTGTCCTTGGACAAGAGCGGAGCTAAATTCCATCATAAATGATTTCCCCAATCCCAAGAAGGAATTAGCCAAATGTCAAAGATTTTTGAGAAATTTGGGTAGTTCTCACGAGCCCACCAATAAAGATTGGCGGGTGGTGTTAAGGGCCTGTCTACCACGCAATATCGACGTGACAAAATTTATCACGGATTGTGCATTGGATGGTGACGTTCCCTTAACAGACCAAGTAAACCAAGGTAACATTTCCCGCATTGTAACTCAATTGGGTATATATTTTCCAGTAGTAGTTAACTGGAACAAAATTTTCACCATAAAGCAAAAGGACAGTGAATCTGCAGAAGATTATTGTGACTGGGCTCTGCAGGCTATCACCCAGTACACTGGGTTAGAGGATATTAAAGATAGCACTCACCACAGGGTAATGATTGTCACCATACTCATGGATGGCCTTAAAGAGAACCTAAAAACCCGGGTTCAGACCTCACAGCCTGGCTGGAGGGGAGTCACAATAGATACCCTCATAGAATCCGCCATAGAACATGACAAAAACATCTCAAAGAAGAGAGAGACCCAGAGCAAGAATCTAATGGCTGTCAGTATTCAAGCTCTGGAAGGAATGACGGTAACATCACAGCCAGCAGACACACCTGCACCCACACACACACCTGCACCTGAACAGTTATACACCCTCACTAATCCTACACCACAGCAAACACAGCCTTATCCCACTTATCCTACCCATCCACAAGTCCCATACTACCCACAAGCTCCATACCTCCCACAATATCCTTTTCCTCAATATCCTTACCCATACCCACCACCTTTCTCTCCTGCTCAACCCACACAACAATCCTTTCCACGAAAGTGTTTTAATTGCAACCAGCCAGGACACATAAGAGCTGCACGGCAAAGAGGGTAGGACCCCCAAACCAGGGAGTACCTGGATATCCCCATAAGGGATATGCACAGAGACCAGCAAATGTCCAACAGGCACCAGCTCCAATTGTGGCCGTTAATGCTTTATTGGAGAGTGGGAGCCAACGCTAGGAGTCGGGTCATACTTGTGGTCTGCAGATAGACAGGTTGACGGGAAGTACTAGGGAAAATCTGGTAATGGTAATTGATGTAACTGATACCCAATCTCTGTTCTGCTTTCTTCCCTGTGCCCTAACACCCTGACTGTCAGTATTTTTCATTTCCCACCTAGGGAGAGGTGTACACTACACATGGACACGAGTGTCCCATGGGTTCATAGACAACCCCAGTATCTTCTCTCAGGCCTTATATGACTGTTTACAATCTTGTCAACCTGCCAATGGATCTGTTCTAATGTAAAATGTGGACGATTTATTGTTGTATTTAGGAAATGATATTAAACTGCTGTGCTTTATCTCTCACACATAGGACACAAGGTTGCTAACGACAAACGGCAGCCATGCCAGGCTAAGGTCAAATACTCGGAATACTGTCCAACCCAGGGGCCCAGGCAATATTTAGAGCAGTAGCTATTGATAACAGGATTTAATTGCAGAAATTTGTATGCAGATACGATATCCCTAGAATTATTAAAAGTGATAGGGGTACTCATTTCACAGGTGACGTCTTCCAGAACATGTGTAAGGTGATGGGTATTAATATCAAGATCATCCCAGACTGTCTTTTTATCTGTCCCCCTTTGAAATACTGTTTAACAGGCAGCCTCATGTGAAAATATGATAATGAGGTTACTGTGCAGTGTCTCACGAAGATGAGTAAGAACAACTGAAATTTAAAATGTTATTTTCTAACATGTATGATGCAAACTGTCATGATATCAAACCTGGGGAATTTGTTATGATCTGAATTTCTTTAGCTCAGGTTGTTTGACTGATCGTTGGGAAGTTCCGTATCAGGTGTTGCTGAAGGTGGCCGAGAGAGATACCTTGGTCCATTTCACTCACTGTAGAAAGGTCAACCAACTGGTGGAGATACGGGGTGGAGTCGAGGCAGATAAAGTGAACCTGTTGATTGCGAGCCTGTTCCGGGAGGGTTAAAAGGTGCGGTGAGATACCTGAGCTAAAGAAATGTGTAGATCGGTGCTTCCAGCAATGGAGTGGTCTGCTGTGGTCATCCTAGTTCTTTCTTCCAGAGTTTCTGTCGTGATGATCTGTTTGGGGATACCCAGTTTCTGTGATGGAGGACCGATAGAGGAGATGGGAGCTGATGGAGTGGAGTCAGGAGGAGGAGTGCTATGCCAAACCGTATCAGTGTCTGACCAATCTTAGTACCATAATTGTTATGTTATTGGGGAAGTCTACTTCCAGAAATTATGACCCTTACACATGGTGAAATGCTTGGTATTCATAAAAACACTCCATCACCATATCTTCACACACAGTATGAACACAGAGACCAAAGAAATATGATACCTGGTGATGTGCATAAAGCCACTCAGTTAATTAGTGAGACAACTGGCTTTCAAGTTTTAGTCACATTGGATCCCACCAGGATCGCTCGGGGTATGCTAAATTTTAGATATATCCAAGATCTTGCTAAATTGATAGATAATATCACCGAGATGTGTGATGACACATTCAGGTATACAGGTAGGGAATTGCAAGCATACAAGAAAGAACTGGTGCAACACAGACTAGTGCTAAATTATTTAACAGCTGTCACGGGAGGATATTGCATAACTTTGGCCACCCAGTTTGGAGTAAAGTGCTGCACATATATTACTAATAACACCAGTGACCCCAAGTAGGTAATAGACCAAAAGATGGATGAAATTCTGCAGCTGAAATGGGAATTTCGGAAGAACCATAATGCTTCAGTGGCTGAAGTAGAGGAAAAGGTAGACGAATGGGTGTCATGGTTGAACCCAGTGAAGTGGTTCTCAGATCTAGGGGAGTGGGTCCAGGAAATGATCGTAAGCATAGGTAAACTCCTGATCCTTATACTGGTTGTCATCATAGTAATTGGCATATATGTCATGTGTGTTCCTAATGTGTTGAAGTGTGGAAAATGTAAAAATAAGGTAAATTGGAAGAGCGAAATTATGATGGTGGTCAGTAATGACAATATGAATACTGAAGTAAATATAGAACTGCATTACAACCCTGAACATGGAAATACCATCATATAATGTATTATATTTAGATGTGCATAAAAAAGTATTATTAAAATGTTATTTTTCTCATTCATACATCTTAGCTGATGTAAGTCTCTATTCCCCATCAAAACTTCCTTTATAGGACTGGTGCATCCCCACATCTTTCACATGATCTCCTAAGGTCCACGGTGTGCGTATAATGGTAGTTTTATGTCCCCTCCTAGAGACATTATTGATGGATTAAGAACCACCTTGTGCCATCCCCTAATAACATTAAGTAATTTATAAATGTATGCCTAAATTAATTTTAAATCAGAGTGTGATAGCATGTTGTTCGCTATCAAAGGGTGGACTGTCGAAGCTGGTTTAGTGGCTGAGACAGAATCAGTGTAAAATTAACTTGGAGCGACGCCATCTTGCGAATGGCAACCAGACTCCATCTTAAAAATAAGAATCTGCAAGACGCCATTTTGCGACCAGCGCCATTTTAAGTTACAACTCACGAACTAAGTACAGATGGCAATGTTTTTGATGTGGGTGTTTTTGCATGTAAATGTAGAGACTCCACATGTGGACAGGTGTAGCTGTGGCAATTGTAATATGGCCCAGACACTTGAATTAAATCTGCTCTTTTTTAGACAGGCTGGCACCAGCACGGTTGGGGGTCTCCACCCTGTTTGAGAGTGAATCTCACTGCCCATAACACATTTGCATTGCAGTTTTGAAAATGTTAGTAAGAAATGAGATATACATATATATATATATTAAATCCATCATAAATAGAATCACATGACGCACATTAGCGAAAGTACAATATACTGCAAGCGAACGCTGTTTATTAGCTGCATGCGTGCACATCTGCCCCAAATCAGATAAACCTAATTAGCGTCTTTTCCCAAACCCCTAATACTTACATAATGCACACTCACACAAAAGGTTCCATAGCTTTAAAGTATAAGATCCAAGTTTTATTCATTTATTACAAATGCTGTGAAATAAAGACTATTTTGGTATCTAAGGTTTAATATGTGATAAGTTAGCCGTGTTTGGTATTATACTGATCTGCACTTTCCCTAACAGCTTCCCGGTATCATCAGTGTGAAGATCGCAACATGCATTCTGAACTTATGGACCATAGAGACTTAAAGCATCAAAATGTATTTTGTGAAACTAACAGCTTAGATTTGCATGCAGGGGAAATAGAGGAGACAATAGGCTGTCGGAGGCTGACCTGTGTCCATTTGAATCAACCTGTTAAATATCCTGTAACAGATGCACCCACACTGGGAACCAATGGGATCAGCAACAAACCTCTCTATTGTGTTGTCTGTTTCTGTAAGGGTATAAATGTGTGTGTAGCGACCCCAGTCTGGAGTCTTCTTGCTGATTGCTGATTGACGGAGGTTTCTTGCTGATGCCGGTATCTGGTCCAGAGCGCATGTGTATGTATAACTGTATCTTGGGTCTGTATAATTCTTTGCACTAAATTGTACTTAGATCACAGCGTGTAACTGACTGTACTTTACTTGAATAATACTTTGTGCTTTGGAAACACATGTTCAAGGTCTAAAGTAATTATTTTACTGTATGACTGCGTACGCAAATAGCATTAATTTTAGAGGTTTATAGGCAGGGTTTAGAAGGTATAGGTAGGTGCATAAAGAGGTTGGAATCCAGTATCCTTACCACCGCTCCTGAAGCCTAACCCTCCATTCCCACAGCCTAAACCTATCCCTCCTCTCCCACAATCTAACCGTAACCCTCCTCTCCCGCAGCCTAGCCCTAACCCACCAGTCCCGCAGCCTAACCCTAACCCTCCTCTCCTGCAGCCTAACTCTAACCCTCCACTTCAGCTGCCTAAGCAAACCCACTGCTCCTGCAGCTTAACCTTAACCCTCCACTCCCACATCTTAGCCATAACCCTCCCTTCCTGCAGCCTAACCCTAACCCACCATTCCCGCAGCCTATCCCTAACCTAACATAGCCTAACCCTAACCCACCACTCCTGAAGCCTATCCCTCCACTCCCGCAGCCTAACTCTAACCCTCCACTCCTGTAGCCTAACCCTAACACTCCACCCCGAAACCTAACCCTAACCCACCACTCCTGAAACCTAACCCTCCACTCCCACAATCTAACCCTAACCCTCCACTCACACAGCCTAACCCTCCACTCACACAGCCTAACTCTAACCCTCCACTCCCGCAGCCTAACCTTAACCCACCACTCTTGAAGCCTAACCCTCCACTCCCACAGCCTAACCCTAACCCTTCACTCCCGCAGCCTAACCTAACCCTACACTCCCAAAGCCTTACCCTCCACTCCTGCAGCCTAACCCTCCACTCCCGAAGCCTAATCCTCACCTTCCACTCCCGCAGCCTAACCCTAACCCTCCACTCACACAGCCCTACCCTCCACTCTTGCAGCCTAACTCTTACCCTCCACTCCCGAAGCCTAACCCACCACTCCTGAAGCCTAACCCTCCACTCCCACAGCCTAACCCTAACCCTCCTCTCCCACAACCTAACACTAAGCCTCCTCTCCTGCAGCCTATCCCTAACCCACCACTCCCGCAGCCTAACCCTAACCCTCCACTCCCGCAGCCTAACTCTAACCCTCCACTTCGGCAGCCTAACCCAAACCCACCACTCCTGCAGCCTAACCTTAACCCTCCACTCCCACAGCTTAACCATAACCCTCCATTCCCGCAGCCTAACCCTAGCCCTCCACTTTGGCAGCCTAACCCTAACCTACCGTTCCCGCAGCCTATCCTTAACCTAACAGAGCCTAACCCTAACCCACCACTCCTGAAGCCTAAACCTCCACTCCCGCAGCCTAACTCTAACCCTCCACTCTTGTAGCCTAACCCTCCACTCCCAAAGCCCAACCCTAACCCTCCACTCCCGAAGCCTAACCCTAACCCACCACTCCCGAAGCCTAACCCTAACCCACCACTCCTGAAGCCTAACCTTCCACTCCCACAGTCTAACCCTAACCCTCCACTCACACAGCCTAACCCTCCACTCTTGCAGCCTAACTCTAACCCTCCACTCCCGCAGCCTAACCCTAACCCACCACTCCTGAAGCCTAACCCTCCACTCCCACAGCCTAACGATAACCCTCCTCTCCCACAACCTAACCCTAACCCTCCTCTCCCGCAGCCTAACCCTCCTCTCCTGCAGCCTAGCCCTAACCCACCACTCCCACAGCCTAACCCTAACCCTCCACTCCTGCAGCCTAACTCTAACCCTCCACTTCGGCAGCCTTGTCCATGTCAACATATCAACAATGTGATGCCAACATAACTGTCAACATTGTGATTGTTGACATAGTGACTGCAATCTTAATGAAGTGCTGATATTTATTCATTGTTCAGATATTCCTTTTTTTCATGGTCCTGAGACAGGGCACCAAAAAGTCTAGTTACGGCTATATATATATATATATATATATATATATATAACTGGGGTTTTGTTGTTTGTTTTTAGGACTGCTATTTCCACTTGAATCTTTGAATCATTCCTAGACTTCAGAACTATGCTGAATCAAAATGAATACATTTGACAGGGATATGTTACTGCAACAAAATGTTTCAGCCCTTTTTCTGGAACGCATGGCACTCAAAGTGTTCAGTTTAAAAAACGTGTGAGCACTATAATATTGTCAGTGCAATTTTGCATTAAAAAAAAAACACTTGATTTGGGAAATTAGTGTTTCGTTCTTTTTTAATATACATTTACTCTGGTTTTCCATTAAAAAAAAATCCCTTAAGTTCCTCATATAAAAATAAAAGGAAATCTGCCATAAATTTGGGTACTACTCACATGAAAATGAACATTCTCCAGGACGGAACTTCAGATAAAACACTCAGAAAGCCCATCTAGTTACCTTAGCTAACTTTCAACAACTGCTGGAGTGTACTACAAGAGAATATTTTACCGTAAGTGTCGATTAGATAATTATTTCAGGTTCTTTCAGGAAGAAAGGAGAAAATATAAATGTGCTGTTTTTAAAAGTTCACGTTATAGTATGAGAAAATTAATTTGACGTATTATGCAATATCGTGTCATGTGTTTGCAGTCACCCAGAATACAATTAGAGCACAAATATTATTACCAGTTATTATTACCAGTTATTTATATAGCACATACATTTTTACGCAGCGATTTACAGAGAATTGGCCATTCATATCAGTCCCTACCCCAGTGGAGCTTACAATCTATATTCCCTAATTCAAGAAAAGGGAAGGGGACAAGGGGATTATTGAAACCGCACAAGACTAAAGTGTCAATTGATAGAAATATTCAGTATAATAGTCAAAGACCAGCATATTTTAAAGAATAAAAGTAGGATATATTTCCTTAATAATCCTCATAGAATTACTGGTGGTGCACCATTGGAAAAGTACAGATAGTACTTATATAGTGGGTATTGAGTCATAATAGAAAATGACTCAGAAAAAAGAAATTTCCTTTTTTGATGCACTCTTGTTACCTAATAATTAGTACATTAAATATCAATACAGTATAAAACTTAACTTTTAATTATTGGACAAACCAACACAACAAAAGACATACATACAAAAAATCTGCTCGCAATCAAAGCATATAATGCTGCAGATAACTTACTCAGCTTATAGTGCTGCAAATAATTTACTCCCTTCAGGAGTGTTGATTATTAAACTGGCTCAAAACAATTAATATAATCTATATAGGTCTATTATTACTCCATTCAATTATGCTATATCAGCTAGTTTACTAAATACATCATTGGTTATTACATCAATGTTAATAGACCTTATATTGAACAAGAAAAATTATAAAAAGTGAAATATATCAGTCAAAGGACCAATTTATATTATCATTCCTTGAAATATAGATAACAGTCTCGTTATAGAGATAAATTAAACATAGCAGGGTTACTCACATCCTCATAATTAACCCCTGTCAGAGTATTTGCATATAGTACAAGCAAAGATATCCAAAATAAATGTATATACAGAACCAGGTATTGATGGTATATATCATTACATCCATATATCTATTCTTATTTGTGTATAACAATAATGTTTAAATCCACATAATTAACCCCTGCTCAGAAAACCACAATCAACAGTGTCCAATATTAGATCAATTAAAGAATATAGCACTTGATGGCATATGTCATTTATATCCACATTAAATACATTGTAGATCGTAATCTGGAGGCAGTTAAAAATATAGGGTATTTGTAGATAATAATATATGGGACCAATCCAGGTAAATTATATTATGAAAAGACCCCCACCCTGTTGGGGGAAGACCACTCACCCCTGTTTCCGTTTACCCTAGTGGGTATTGAACGGATCAGAGGGAGATGGAGACCTCCTGGGTGTAGGGTGAAACAATAAGATACAAAGAGAATCGTCGGTTCCTACTTTCCCAGCTGACACCGGTATCCCCCTTTTGCTGGTTATGCAGCGCAGGGCGGTATAACCGTTGACAGCGGGATGAGGGGGCCGACGGAATTACCTGGTAGCCTGGTATACAAGTCTGGCAGGGGAGGGATGATCGGGAACAGCGTCCCGCTAGGTAACCTTGCCGCCGTTGGAAGCCTGGTCACATGGGCGCCCTGTGAAGCCCGGAGCCCTGGCGCTGGCTGATGACGCGCGTTTCACATAGAGAGCTTGTTCACATCAGAGCCTATGTTCTCCTTGTGACAGCTTCTCCTTAAATAGCCCCAGGGTTTATGTTAATTGTCATGATTGACAAGGGTAATTTAGAGATTATTGATCTCTCATTAATGATTTAGTGTCTTTTAAATAAAAAGTTAATCAATTCTAGTTGAGTGTTGGGGTAATTTATCAATTATTACATAGCTGAACATAAATTATAACTAAATTGTAACAGATTGTGTATCATGAACATCAATACACAACTTAAATTAGACATAATTACGTGTAATACTATTATTTGAAACATATAGTCTCTATTATTCTCATAGTTGAGATATAATTAAGCAACCAAACATCAGTCACAATAGAGTGTAGATATATATTATTAAGGCATCCTTATACGACATTATAATAAATAAATTTATATACTTCTTAACATCATCATTTGGCATTAGAAGAGTGTGAAAAAGAGATAGGAAATTTGGGGAAAGCCCTAGAAACATGGGAAAAGGATACAGACTTTCAAAATCAATTCGAAAAGAACAGAAAGGATTTGGAGGACTATGAAAAAACTATCATTGAGAGGAAGAAGAGGAGATTATCAGATGGATAGAATTTTTAAATGGAGTAAAAAGAACAAGGAACAGGTACATAGGAATAGATTTCAAGATAATTACACATCTTCAGAGGCTGAATTCTCAGAAGGAGAGGAGTTACAATCTAATCCGCATATTTCCCCAATGATGGGAGCGAACCCCTTGGAACAAATAGAGATTCCTCCTTTTTTAGGCTATGGCCCGGGAAAAAGAGGTCGTCCGCCAAGAGGAAAACAAGGAGGGGGAAGAAGAGGGGGATACGAAACTCCCAGGTGACAATTAACATAAACCCTGGGGCTATTTAAGGAGAAACTGTCACAGGGAGAACATAGGCTCCGATGTGAACAAGCTCTCTATGTGAAACGCGCGTCATCAGCCAGCGCCAGGACTCCGGGCTTCACAGGGCGCCCATGTGACCCGGCTTCCGACGGCGGCAAGGTTACCTAGCGGGACGCTGTTCCCGATCATCCCTCCCCTGCCAGACTTGTATACCAGGCTACCAGGTAATTCCGTCGGCCCCCTCATCCCGCTGTCAACGGTTATACCGCCCTGCGCTGCATAACCTGCAACAGGGGGATACCGGTGTCAGCTGGGAAAGTAGGAACCGACGATTCTCTTTGTGTCTTATTGTTTCACCCTACACCCAGGAGGTCTCCATCTCCCTCTGATCCGTTCAATACCCACTAGGGTAAACGGAAACAGGGGTGAGTGGTCTTCCCCCAACAGGGTGGGGGTCTTTTCATAATATAATTTACCTGGATTGGTCCCATATATTATTATCTACAAATACCCTATATTTTTAACTGCCTCCAGATTACGATCTACAATGTATTTAATGTGGATATAAATGACATATGCCATCAAGTGCTATATTCTTTAATTGATCTAATATTGGACACTGTTGATTGTGGTTTTCTGAGCAGGGGTTAATTATGTGGATTTAAACATTATTGTTATACACAAATAAGAATAGATATATGGATGTAATGATATATACCATCAACTACCTGGTTCTGTATATACATTTATTTTGGATATCTTTGCTTGTACTATATGCAAATACTCTGACAGGGGTTAATTATGAGGATGTGAGTAACCCTGCTATGTTTAATTTATCTCTATAACGAGACTGTTATCTATATTTCAAGGAATGATAATATAAATTGGTCCTTTGACTGATATATTTCACTTTTTATAATTTTTCTTGTTCAATATAAGGTCTATTAACATTGATGTAATAACCAATGAGGTATTTAGTAAACTAGCTGATATAGCATAATTGAATGGAGTAATAATAGACCTATATAGATTATATTAATTGTTTTGAGCCAGTTTAATAATCAACACTCCTGAAGGGAGTAAATTATTTGCAGCACTATAAGCTGAGTAAGTTATCTGCAGCATTATATGCTTTGATTGCGAGCAGATTTTTTGTATGTATGTCTTTTGTTGTGTTGGTTTGTCCAATAATTAAAAGTTAAGTTTTATACTGTATTGATATTTAGTGTACTAATTATTAGGTAACAAGAGTGCATCAAAAAAGGAAATCTATATTCCCTACCACATGCTCACATATATACACACTAGAGTTAATTTTTTTTGGGAGCCAATTAACCTACCAGTATATTTTTGGAATGTGGGAGGAAACCGGAGCATCTGGGGAAAACACACGCAAGCACAGGGAGAATATACAAACTCTACACAATTAGGGCCGTCGTGGGAATCAAACCCACGACCTCAGTGCTGTGAGGCAGGAATAATAACTATTACATCATACACTACACGTATAGACTTGAGCTGAACTGAAGCCTATATGTATAATATATGATGTGTGAGAAGAAGGGAGTCCAAGGGAGAAAAAGAAGTCCAAGATACGGACGAAACCCGTTGGGGGCTCCTATTTTCTACCCATTCATGAACTTGCCATTTTCAATTAGACAAGCTACTATTTTTTATCCTTATTTATTCTGAGATTATTGAGGCATTTTTATATATAAGTATGTACATTTTTGGTGGTTTTTATGTATTTTATCCTTCATGTGGAAGGATATTATTGTTGTCTTTGATTAAAATTAATTTATATTTTTTTAAAAATGAGTTATTTGCACTTTCATCAATCTGCACTTTAATCATTCATACACAGCTGCACATGTCTATGAAATTTTGTTGATATTTATTGCTGCTATTGTTTTCTATTTTGAGATTTCTACTAATGAATAATTTTTTGCACTAAGCACTTTACTTGTGTGGATCACTAAGCACTTTCAACTATAGAAACTACCATTTTGTAAGGGTATATAAGCACGTAAGGCGCTCTATTCCAGTTCCAATATATATATATATATATATATATATATATATATATATATAAAAATATCATACAAACTCTGCACTCCCTTTTTCAAACTTCAACTCTTTTAAACATGAATATGGGTCCTGGCTTAATATGACAGGACCACACCCAGGGATATCAGTTAATAAGCACCTGGGAAAAGAAAAAAAAGTTTGTCTTACATTTGAAAAACAGAGTGCCCTAGTGATATCCCTGGGTGTGGTCCTGTCTCTTTAAGCCAGGACCCATATTCATGTTTAAAATGTATGCAAGCTTGAGCCAAAGGCATTTATCTGAGAATCAGTGTAGGGACTGGCCAGATGGGAATGACCGTGAAGTGGTGGCCAGCTTAACAAATTATTGCAATATTTTGGAACCAACATTCCCTGTATTTAAAAGAGTTGCAGTTTGAAAACCAAGTGAGTGCCGAGTGTGTATGATACATTTTATGTAGATGGTGTGGTCACATGCCAAGGGCACCCCAGTGCCTTGGATTAAGCCTGTCTTTTATATATATATATATATATATATATATATCCATATCCATCCACTGTTTGATGCTCTACCAGGGGTTCAAGCAAAGATGAGGCCAGCACTCTTTCTCCAAATCACCATTTTGCTATTTCAAGTGATCGTATACATAGGCACATTGCTTGGCAGCATGTATAGCAGTTACTTCAGCATATCATACATTACATATCCCGGATGTATAAGCTTAACTGGGGGTCCCATGTCATTCCCAGCGCATGATCCCAACAGCTGTTTCGGTTAGTACCGTCGTCAGGGGAGAAGCCATCTCTAAAGTGCATGTACAGCCTATAAATACCCACAACAATCAATCACAATAACGCTCACCTGTCAGGTCAACCACGGTGAACTCCCACCGCAATCATCAGGACAGTGTGCAGCCGCGGTCAATGCGGTCCATCTCTGCTGACATCAGTCGGTAACAACACCGACCCGACACCACCAGCATCCGCGTGACCAAGCAGCCGCACTGCTTATCCAGCGATCAAGATGCACCCCCATCACAACCCCCGGGACAGCACGCAGCCGCAGTCACAGCAGTCAATCACTGATGACGTCAACCAAAGTGATGTCAGCAGCGTCTGCGTAACCTCGCAACTGCACCACTAGCCCAGCGGTTGCATGAGGATGTGGCGTCACAATGGTAACTCGCGTGTAAATACAAATACTAAAATAATTTCTAAAAATACAGTGCATAACTGAAACAAATAGTTGTATAATCAATCATTAGGTCATAGAGAAATAACAAACACTATTTGTCTCCCCACTGTCTCCCTATGTATCGCGAGGCCCAGTGTACTCGATCAGCCTCCCTAAGAGGATAAAGGACATATGAATAACTGTATCTTGCAATACACAAAAAGGGTACATCCAATAAATAACATTAATACACAAATGGAGTCATGTGTTATCAAAGAATTGACATACAAACATATATCAATAAGTACATATAATAAGACAAAGAAATCAAAAAAAGATTTTTGTGTACATCAAATAATATACATATCAGAAAGATATCAAAAAGAATGGGTCCATATATGCAGACACAATACACAGTGCATGCAGTGATAACCTGGGGAGCAAGGGATAGAACAGCAGAGAAGTGGGTGGTATCTAGCAGAGTGGAGGTTGGGATGGGGCACAGTGGGGGATGGAGACTGAAGTGACACATATGCTGGGTCCAACAACATAGTGTGTATATATATATATATATATATAAATATGCTATCACCTGTACACCTCTATGGCATCTGTGGAGTCCTCCAATTGCTGGAAGCACATTTGTCAGGGAACCAGG
This sequence comes from Taudactylus pleione, assembly GCA_031769625.1. Taxonomy (NCBI): domain Eukaryota; kingdom Metazoa; phylum Chordata; class Amphibia; order Anura; family Myobatrachidae; genus Taudactylus; species Taudactylus pleione. The sequence continues at coordinate 13,064,159 of JAUIMM010000091.1, forward strand.
TGCAGTTATATTGGATCTGCCATGCCGCAGGGAAAGTGACATCGGCAGGTGGAATCAGTGAGGCCCTTCAGTTCCCTGGGAAGCCACAGTGGTACCTAGGTGCCGAAAGTGACCGCAGACTTAATATAGTGTATAATAAAATTACTAAAACCCTATAAAACACCACAAAACATTACAACCACTGGTATTATAAATTTTGCAATTACTGGACAGCTATTCATCCATACCCCCTTTTAAAATGTTTTTTTTCAATATTGCTTTTTATTTACAGCTTCAAGGAACTGCTATGGGGTCGAATATGGCCCCCTTTTATGTTTATGTACAGGTGAGTCCTGTGATAACTAATGTAATAAATTATTGGAGTTATTTAAACCTATCTCTACAACAGCTCAGACAGCATTCCCCTGAGGAAGGTGGCAAATGAAACAGGTTTTGTGACATGCTGGGTTTAGAGCATGGGTCCCCTGAGGCTATACTGGATGATCTAACATTGGATGTTTCCATGCTAAGTACCAATATGCTTTGTGGTCTGTTAGCTGGCTTGTTTTCCCTGAACCATGTGTTGCTATTAAATGTTTTACATTTCAAATGGTGTGCTAGTCCTGTACCCTGCTTGGGTTTATGCAGAAGCAGGATGGTATGATATGATTATTACTTGCCCTAAACTGGAGATTTTTAAGAAATATGTAATTGCGCAGTTTCTTCTGTTACCAATTTTTATATCTTTCATTGGGTATTAAAACTGCACCATGGACTATATTAATTTTTGGATACCTATTGGCGCATTTCTTGTTTCTTTTTTATTTGATTAAGGACTGTTTTACCTGCTATGGAATCCAATATTTGAGATATTACTGGTTCCAAACAATTCTTGGATAAAGATGTGTCAAAAATTCTGTTCACAAATACAGCAAAATTAGCATTTGATACAGACTGCCCAACAGAAACCTATGCGGATCTTACAAAATTACATAAAAGAATAGTGGAACTTCAGCTTCATGGCCTAACTTTATCACAATATCATAAGGAGGGTCTTACCCCAAGAAGGTTTTAAATATGTAATCAACAAATGCTGGGGCGTTATAACAAGGCCTTTTGTAGACAATGGTGTATGATCCTCAATCAATGTAATGTTGATTTGATGGATCTCGTGGTACAGCAGATTAACTCTGATATTGAATGTGTTAAGAAGGAAATTGCAGCATGTGATATTGCTGATTTAGAGGTGTTTAAAGCAGACAACAGCACAGATTGGTTGGCCAAACTCGATGATATTGTAAACAATTTCAAACCTGACCTTCAGTATTGTCTTTTAAGAGCAGCAAAATATAGAAAAGTAAAAGAAGACTATAAAGATTTTAGGGTGACTTGTTCATCAGTCCACTAGGAGACAATGGAGAACTAGGGGAGGTAACCATAAAAAGGGCCGACATTCAGTTCACTGACATTGAGTCACATACATCACACAGTGACTCAGATCACATGGCTAGAAGTAGAGGTCCTTTTTTAGGAGAGGAAATATATTCATGGAGTATATCAATAGAGACAAAGGAAGGAAAAAACCCTGCAGGAGGGGGGCTCAAGAAAACTAAGGAGGAACGATAAAGGAACCAAGAGATAGCTCTCATAAAACTATCTGACCACACACTAACAGATTCAGAGACTGTTGTACTTTATAGGGGTCTGTCTTTTGTGCAAACTTTTAAACAAATGTGCTTTGACTGTGAAATGGAACTATATAATGTCCATAGATCATTAAGGTTAAATATTTTTTGCAAGGAAGAGTAATCAGGATCAACCTAGGAATCCTTTTAAGATCAACAGTGCTTTAGATCCTCCATTGCTTAATGCATCCATAGAAACATTCATACATTTAGTCAAGGCAGACTCCTTACCACAGGTACAGGAAGCTAAAATACATGGCTCTAACTTATCAAAATCTGAAAGTGAAGCTGGTAATACCTTACATGCTAACCCTAATATTGTGATCTGCCATGCTGATAATGGCGGGGGATAGAGAGAACACCCTATTTTCTTAAAGATACTTCTGATTATTTTAGAAACTTGACATCTATTGTTCAACCACCTGCTAACTGTTTACTGGTGACGTTAGATGTCACCAATTTATACATGAATATTGAACATACTGAAAGGATGCAGGCAGTGAGAAAGATAGTAGGCTCCAGTCCACAGTATGTGGGTCTACCCATTGAATTTATATCATTACTCATGGAGGTCATTCTACATAAAAAACTATTTTTTGTTCAATAATGCTTTTCATTTACAGCTTAAAGGAACCCCTATGGGGTAGAATATGGTCCCCTCTTATGCAAACCTTTTCATGTATTATTTTGAAAAGATGCACATTATGACCAATCCATTATTTTTGCAATTTATTTTATTTTATGTGAGATTGATTGATGACTTTTTCATGCTGTAGCCTGGAGGTGAACCATCTCTCAAAAAGTTTGTACAGGCTCTAAACCAATTACTAGGATCTATTAAATTCACGTGCACCTATAGTTCAGAAAAAAATAAATTTCTGGATGTATATATTAAAATTGCCCATGGACATTTTCAACTGAAATATTTAGAAAGTCCACAAATAAAAAACAGCAGCAATGATTTTACATCCGCAAACCCCTTAGCAATTAGTCCGAGTTGTACAGATCACATCAGAAACAGACAGTCTCCCTATGGCTCTTGAAAATATGGGACAGAAATTCATAGAAAGGTCATATAACGCCAGAGAAGTCAGTGGAGCTATTCAAAGATGTTTGCAGCTTAAAAGAGATGATTTGCTCACAACACAGACCAAAACCAGTGACAATAGGCATCTGGTATTCTCAAGTACCTATTCCATCACCTCAGGGTTAAAAAGAAAGGCCATCTTAAGACACTGGTATATAGTCAAGACAGATGCAATCTTGAAAGAATTCTGCAAAGAAACATCATTATTTTGCTACAAGAGAAGTAGAAACTTTAAGGAGCAGGTCTCTTGTTCAGACATCAGTCCAAGAATCAGTCCCAACAGCCATTGGCTGAGTTTCAGAATGGTGCATTTAAGTGCATGGGTTGTGTTAACTGCCGATACATGCTTACTGGCAGTACTTTGATCCACCCAATTAATGGGACTCTATACCGATTAAGACACAGGAAGTGTTGTGAGACAAAATTTGTAACCTATGTGATTATATGTCCATGCAACAATTGTACATGGGAAAAAGCATTCATATGCTTAAAGAGAGGATAGCAATGCACCAGTCCTCAATCAAAATAGCATTCATCAAATTGGAGCCAAATACACCATCAGTAGCCAAACACTTTGTATCACATGGTCACATGATCAAGGACTTTTTCTTTATGCCCATTGACCATATACCTCCATTATAGAGGGGAGGCAATAGACATAGTTGCTGCTTAAACAAGAGTGTCAGTGGATTTATCAGCTCAGGACCATGGTTCCCCATGGGCTGAATGAAGAATTCATGTTTTCTCCATATGTCGGCAACTAATTGATCTGGTCATTATTAAGAGATTTAAAATACATAAAAGATAAAGATATTCGCGTGAACCCATATTGGTTCAGTTCCTTATTAATAATTACGCTGCCTGCTAGATTGTAGTTTTTATGGTGATTTCTAGATGTTTGTGGTGTTTTATAGGGTTTTAGTAACTTTGTTATACACTATATTAAGTCCACGACATCACTTCCGGCACCTAGGAACCACTGTGGCTTTCCCGGGAACTGGACTGCCTCACTGGTTATGCCAGCTGAAGTCACTTCTGGTGTGGTGTGATGGATCCAATGCGACTGTACCTGGTTCCCTGGCACATGTGCTTCCGGTGAGCGGAGGACGCCGCGTATGCCATAGAAGAGTACAGGTGAGGCCTGTGATTACTAACGTTATGAATTATTGGGGTTATTTAAAGTGGTCTCTACAGCAGTTCAGGCAGCAGTCCCTTGAGGAAGGAGGCAAACGAAACAGGTGTTGAGACACGCTGGGTTTAGAGCATGGCTCCCCTGAGGCTATACTGGATTAACTAACATTGGGTGTTGCCATGCTAAGTGTCATTATGCTATGCTATGTGATGCTATTAAATGTTTTCATTTCATACAGTGTGCTAGTCCTGATGCCCACTTGGGCTTATGCAGAAGCTGGATGGTATGATATGATTAATACTGATATTAAGCAAAAAGAGGCTAGGGATTGTTAGAGATGGGTGCACATGCACAAAATCAATACATTAAAACTTTACTTTTTTTAGTTATTATACGAAAAATGTCATTCATTGGGAATGGTACAGTGGAAAATAGAGGTAAAAAATAAATTTATTAAATTTATAAACATACATATAGATTAGTGTATAAAGATAGAAAAATGTGAACAAATAGTCTATAAAAAGCAGGGTCCACCATTTCAATTTCCCAGTATTATAAAAGCAATGTACTCTGTTGAACCAGAGCAAAATTATATGAAATATGTATATTCAATATATCTAATAACCTACATATAAATGCTCCTTGTTGGTCTTAAAGCTAAATTAATAGAGAAATTCACTAATATTGGTGGTAATTTTATCACATCTAATTGAGTAGCTTGTGAAAACTTCAGCAATAATGTCCTCCTTTAATATAAACTGCTGGTTCAATCCTTTAAAGGTTAGACAATCACATCACAATACTTATCATCTTTTGCTGTCTCATGTATCACAATTTATTCACTTAATATAATACACATTGGATTGTGAGCATAGAATAGCATCACACTAATACTGCTGTATAATATCAGTTTTATTCTGACTGATTGATTCATATGAAGCTCACAAATCACTTTACGCTGTGGTTCCAATGAATAATGTTACAGCAATGTTAACATTATCCCTACTCAAGTAGCATTATTACCACACCATATATTTATAGTGTTATCACTTCTGAACTAGGACAAGCATGATAAAGGGCTCTATTTACTACAATCCGCATTTGTAATGCAGATTGTAGTGTGTTATAATCGACTGAATTTGCATTCAGGCAAAATCACAGGGATTTACTACAAATCCCTTGCAGTGACAGAGCTTGCGATAAAGCTCAGTCCCTGTGAATCTCCTCCGCACACTATTTTGTATTTTCGCAAAAAATACAGTGACAAAGTGCCGACGCATGCGCCGACTGACCGTCGCTGCTACCCTCGGTGCTAAGCCCCACCCCCCAGTGCTAAGCCCTGCCCCCCCACGACCCCTCTCCCTCAATAGTACTTACCTGCAGTCATCGGTGTTCCGGTGATGTCTTCCATGCCTCTGGTCAGCTGACATCCCATACTGCACTGGGATACGGTCACCTGATGACCGGGCCCCAGTGCACTATGGGAGACCAGCTGACCAGAGGGAGAACATCACCTGACCACCGATCACTGGTCCCCGGAGTCAGGTAAGTAAATTTTTTACATTTTTTTTTTTACTTTTTTTTTTAGCAGAGATCAGCTTGCGGTCTGTTTAGACCTCACAGCTGATCACTGGTACTGGCTCCAGGCTCTGCTCTGCCCGTTACAGCAGAGTAGGAGCCCGGTAACTGGGGGAGACCCTGGATAACGGCACCTCCAGGTGGCGTTATTATCACAAGGCCTCCCTAGGTATTTTTGTCACTATTTATTTTTAGTAACTACCAGGCAGATCACATTTCCCATTACAATTATGGGAAATGCGATCTGATTACTAAAAATAAGTGATACTTAGGGGTTGGAGTAGAATTTTACGAATTCTACTCCAATTGCCCTGTAATAACTATAGGCAGGGTTGCCTACCCTCCCGATTCGGGCGGGAGCCTCCCGATAAACGGGTGCAGCTCCCGCCCCCCCTGGAAAGGCAGACAAGCCTCCCACCTGCCGCCGATCCCCCGAACCCCCCTCCCCATTGCCTGATAAACACCCGCAGCAGGGGGGGCCTCTGACACGATTCGCTTCATTTTGGCCCCGCCCCCGCTACAGAAAAAAGGCATTGCGAAGCAGGGGGCGGGGCTAAAATTATGCGATTGTGTGGCCCCGCCCCTGTCACGCCCGCAAACCGACCTCAGCTCGTTTGGACCACCCCCTTTTGCCGGCCACGCCCCCTGTTCTGCCGATCTGGCTGCTCCCTCCCGGAAGGAGCAGCCAGATTGTCGGCAAGTATGACTATAGGTGATACTAAAATAATGTGAAAGGGTGTGAAAACACCCTTTTTCATTTTATTTTAGTAAAAATAATGATAATAAATAGAGCCCATAGTCTCTTTAGGCTGTGCTGCCAATGAATAGTTTTGTAGCAATGTAAACATCATCCCTAATCAGGTAGCATTATTACCACAGCTCAGATAATCACAGATAGATAGTAATTATCTAGATGTTATTCTGGTAATTTTATTATTATTGTTGTTACTTAGCATTTATGAGCACTCCTAAAAAGGGAATGCATTAATCACAGCATAAACTATATCATGTACCTCACTGCAGCTTTCAGCAAGGCTCAAAAAGGTAATAATCAATCTGTGTGGTAAATCACACTTCTATAAGTCACACATTTAGCTGTCTCATGTGTCACAATTTATTCACTTAATATAATATACATTGGTTTGTGAGTATAGAATAGCGACACACTAATGCTGCTATATAATGTCAGTTTTATTCTGACTGATCAATTCATATGAAGCTCACAAATCACTTTAAGCTGTGCTGCCAATAAATGTTACTGCAATGTTAACATCATCCCTACTCAAGTAGCATTATTACCACACCATACTGTATATATATAGTGTTATCACTTCTAAACTAGTACAAGCCTGATATATACATTTTCATGGGACCATGTGGTGGACCCACTTGAAACGCCAACGTGCACGTTTCACTGTGTAAAAAGCTTTATCAAGGCTTGATAAACGGCCCCACAATGCAAGATCACCAACTGCATACTCACACCCTTCTTCTAAATGGGAGGCGAGCAGCCAGCCCATTACCACGCCCAAGGTATCCACCTCCCACCCCAATGATACGAAGTGAGGCACACCTGGTTAGGTGATTGCCGCTGACCCCAGTAGGGTAGAATCAGCCTAAGCCATGTATTGGAAGGGAGAGCACCTCAAGCTCCAAAGACAGGTGGTAACTGCTACCGTTCTTTCCCGCCACATGAAAAACCGACACCAAACAACTCAATGAATAAAGGAGGGAGGACGGGAAACAGCCAACCAGAGACATTTCTATGAAATGGCTGCCAAGCAGCAACTCTGAAATAGCACTGAAAAATCCACCCCCTGCCAGTCCTATAGGCTAACCAAACCTAACCCCACCCCCTGCCCAATCCTATAGGCTAACCAAACCTAACCCCACCCCACAACACTACCTCACTAACAACTAGCCCCTTCTTGTCCAGAGGCCGACACCCACAGGTTTGAAATGCACTCCATCCTACATTATTTAGTGTTCTGTTCTGCTATGATTATGTGCTTTGAATAAAGGATTCCTTTATGTTTCATTGTTCCTGAGTAAATGGACCTTTTTGATAACTTAGTTTTATACTGGTTTAGTTTTCTAAGCCATCCTACATAGAGAATACCCATTTGTCTAAAGATTGAGATTTGTGAACCCACCAATAGCCCACAGGAGTTGTCCATGGTGCAGTGCCATGAGTAGCGATAGTAAATAGTATATAAAAATAAGAATTAATGGAGATCTATAGAGATCATAATGTCAGTACACCTCCAAACTGTGCCAATTGCTGCGGGAGTCACAAGTTATATTCACCAAAATGGGCTGGACTTATGGGTGTCATACAACGAGTTCCTCTAATTAGAAACGGTGCTGTCTCTTCATCTGCTGGGTGCCCCCACTGGCCGCGACAATAAACATAAACATGCTGATTCTGGTTAGCTCTGGTTGTTTTGTGCCTTTCCCTGGATCCAGTGCTGTATGGGCACCGCCATGATGGATTGATCAGCTGACTCCAATTCCTTCCAATCACGGAGGGACTACATTCCACATGACCAGAATCACCAATGACATTCCAGAGCTCCCTATTTAAACCCAACAGTTGCACCTGCTCTTCGCCAGTACAACTAGTTTTCTTACCTGTTCCTGCCTCCGGTAACAGCAGCTTTGCTTCCTGTTTCCCGGTTGTTCTACTACAGTCCTTTGTATCTACTGCCTGGTGCACCACTTGTGCACACCTGAGTTCCTGACCTCATCGCTTCTGGCCTCCTAGCTTGCTTGTCATCCAGCATCCTGCAATCTGCAAAGTGCTCAGGAATACTACACGTGTGCACTATTACTCATTACCTGCAGAGTGCACTTTCTTCACCTGTGTGCATTCCCATTTATAGTCTGCAGAGTGCGTTTCCATTACCAGCCTACATTTACTATTCACAGCCCGCAGAGAGTACACCTATTACCTGTGTGCACTATCACTAAGACCTCTTTTCCACTAGCCTCAAAATCCGATGTTATTGCACGTGAGCGCTCATCAACCCAGGATTTATGTTAGTGGAAATGGGTCAAACTGGGTCCAGTGTCCCAGGAATTCAACCCTTGTAGCTAGGGTTTTCCCGGCTGGGGCTCAATGAAAATGAACCCGTGTGATCTGACCCGGGTCACGTTTCCAGCAGGGGGAGATGACATCTGCAGGCGGGGAATAACCCTAGTCAGTGCCACAGTGGAAAAGGGGCTGTCCTGGGTCTGACCCAGTTAGGAACCATTTTCCAAATCCTGGGTCAGACCCGAGACTTAAATGTAAAAGTGGTATTACTTACTACCTGTAGAGTGCACATCCATTACCAGCCTGCATTTAGTATTCACGGCCCGCAGAGTGTACACATATTACCTGTGTTCACTCACCCTCCTACTACCTGCAGAGTGCACATCCATTGTCCTTGTGCACTTCCATACTCATACTCTGCGGCAGAGAGCACAATTATTCTCTGTGTGCACTACCACTCACTGGGGTAGATGTATTAACGTGCAGCTATAACGCTTCTTTACCGAGGCAAAGCAGGAAGCACTACCGATGAGATGTATGTCTCCTGTGGGTGTATATAGTGTTTTTTTCTTGTGTGTGCTTGAAGTTTGATTTCTCTGGGGAGACAGTGCTAAAGGGGTTATGCCACTTGCTAAATGTCCTCCTTTCAGTATTTAACAAACATCGCTAAGCTTAGCTCATCGCTGTTTGTCAATGTACCGCTTACAAGCGATATGGTCCCCAATGCGCATACCCCCATTTTGTCTATATTTAATATGGGTCCCCACATGTTTGTTGCCCAGGGGCCCCCACAGACCTTAAGCCGGCCCTGCCCAGATGTCCCAGTCCAGAGCCCAAACAAGACATATTCTGACAATGGGGGAGTGGGTTGGCATTTATTAATAAACTGGCATGATTAGTGTATCCTGGAATGTTTATATAAAGGCCCTAATTCAGCTTAGATCGCAGTTGCTAATATGCACGCAATCGGCCATTTGTTGCGTTTTGTGCATGTGAATGCATCGCAGTGTGTGCGCGCGAACCAGCTATTGTGATCGGGACTGCGATCGCAGAGGCTACACAGACCCCTCGCAGAGTGATTGACAGGAAGCACCGTTTGTAAGTGATGAGAGGAGGGTGGTCGGTGAAATGCAGGCGTGGCAGTGCCATTTCAGGGGTGTGCATAAGTTAGCCACCGCAATGCCGTACGCAGTGTGAGGTCTCATAGCGTGCGTGGTAGTTAGCAATTCCTGAGTAAGGTCAGGGCTTGTGCAAGGGTGCATGAGGCTGCGATGGTACTCGATTGTATTGATGAATTCGCTATTCTGCTAAGCATTACGCATATGTGTAAGGTAAAGTGGGCGTCCTTATGTTGTGCTGAGTTTGCATTATGGCCCTGATTCAGAGGCGCTCGCAAAAAGCGAGCGCTCACTCTGAATCAGGGCGGGCGCTTGTTTTTTTAGTTGCGGCCTCTTGGCCGCTCGCATGGCTGTGAGATACCACCCACAGCTTTTGCGAGTGGCCAGGTGATGGTCGCGATGGTCAAGACCATTGCGACCATCGGGCTTGTAACGAGACCCTCGCGGTAGGGTCTCGTTGCCAGAAGCCCCGGTGGACTTCCTGCTCTAATAGAGCAGGAAGTCCACCTACTGACATCACTCGTGTGATGTCAGTAGGGCCGCCCACAAACGGCAAGCGTTCCTGCAGGAACTCCTCCGTTTGCCCAGTCATCATCACTAGCTGCCCTTTTTGGATGCGAGTGCCGGAGCGAGTGCTTTTTGCACTCGCTCCGGGGCTGGCGCACGTGTGGTGTGCACACACTGTCTAGCAATCGACCCGCTTGCAAGCACATAGCGCTTGCGAGCGGGTCTGAATCAGGTCCTCTGATCGCAATGGAGTAGCAGTTGAACTGTGTGCATACGCAATTTTGAGATCCGTAGTGAATCAGGCCCCAAAAGTGCGGTCTGTATGGACCATCGGAGGGATTATTTAGTCACGATTTTGCCTAGGTAAAAATTGGGAGGTACGATGGGCTTGATTCACTACCTTACGCAGTTGCATATACGCACTCAATCGGCCAATTGTTGCATACTGCGCATGCGCGAACCAGTCATTGTGTTCGGGAATGTGATCGCAGTGGTCAGGGGCATCTTAACAGAGGAGGGGGCCGTGTGCACTCCATGTGCGGGGCCCCCCCCCTCTCTCCCCGGTGGCCGGCAGTCGACTGACGTGGCTGGCTAGCCACCGGAGCATTAGTAGACTCCGGGCACTAGAGTGTGCCCAGAGTCTACTGCGCATGCGCAGAACGTAGGAAACATGGCCACGGCGGCTATTTTCCGGCGTTCTGTAGACTCTTGGCACTAGAGTGTGCCCGGAGTCTACTGCGCATGCGTAGAACACCAGAAAAATGGCCGCAGCTGCCATTTTCCCGTGTTCTGAGCAGCGCCGACACCCGACGCGGGACCGCGGACAGGTTAAGTTAAAATAAATGTGGGTGCAGGGTGTGCGGTGCGGGGCTCCCCTGGACCCGGGGGCCCGTGTGCCCCGCACACACTGCACCCATTATAGATACGCCACTGGCAGTGGTGACGCGGAAGTGCTGTTTGTGGTGGTAACGGGGGGTGGTCAGGCGAACGCAGGCATGCCAGTGCATTTTAATGGTGCCATACACAGCTTGAGGCCTCATAGCATGCGCTGAAGTAAGCAATTTCTGAGTGAGGTCTGACCTGCCTTAACTGTGCATTTGGGTCTGATGGTACACGATTGTTCTGATGTTTTCGCAGTCTTGCTAACCATCACAGATGTGCGTGTAGACATGCGCGCCAAGAGCCGCGCCGGACCCGTGTAAAAGGGGGCGTGGCCTAACCCTGGGAGATGTGGCCACTCCCCCTTAGGGGGGAAAATAGTAAAGATGACATCTTTGCAGCTCCGCGAAGCGGCGCCATGCGCTGGGAGCCCCCTCAGCCTGTGTGATCGCTCCCCCCACAGGCATAGGAGACTGCTGTGGCTGCTGCTCAGCAGCCGTGAGCAGTCTCCCAGTGACTCCCAGCACACAGCAGCGTGTGCTGGGCTGCTGTGATGTAAGAGGGAGGTGGGGCAGCGCCGGTCCCGGGCCCTCGCCAGACCCCTCCAGCAAGCCCAGACCGTGGTAATTAGTACCCTCTCCCCTGTCGGCGCCCCTGCGTGTAAGTGAAGTGGGCATCCTTATATAGTGCTGCAGCGCCATTGCGATCGCTATGGATTAGCATACTATAACAGTTGAACTGTGGGCCTGATTCAGAGCCGGACGCTCTGACCAGAGCGCTCGCTCTGAATCAGGGCCCTCCTACATGAAAATGGAGCGGCCTTATGGACGCTCGCATAGCTGTGGGTTACCACCCACAGCTTATGCGAGAGTCCATGATGATGGTCGGGCTTGCGACGGAGACCCTGCGGTAGGGTCTCGCTGCCGCAAGCCCTGGAGTGATTTTGGCTCTATCAGAGCCAAAATCACTCCCACTGACATCACTAGTGATGTCAGTGGGACCGGCTTCATACGATAGGCGTTCCCATGGTGGTGCAAAACCCGGAGCTACGGAGAGCCCGTCGCTATCCGGGTCTCGCGCATGCGCACGACGGAGCTCCCTCCGTCGTGCGCATGCGCAGTGGGGCAACATCCACCCGCTTGCGAGCGTCCTGCGCTCGCGAGCGGGTCTGAATGACCCCCTGTGTGCGGACGCTATGTTGCGATCCGTAGTGAATCAGGCCCGCTGTTAGCACTTTTGGCACTAAATTTAAACGTTGGCTAGAATCCTATTAGTTGCTAGGAGCAACACATCCACTTACCTTTGAAGAAGTTTTAGCAAATCTACCTCTAGTAATATTAAGTAAGAAAATGCTAATTCCTGCTGTCAGGGCTGCTCTCAGCTGTTTCCGTGTATACAGTATAATACACTAATTAGGCTGAAATTAATACTCATCAGCAGAGATGAGCAAGTATTCATTGTTTATTGCGCTGAACTACTGTATTTCAGCTATTGGGCCAATAATTATGTTTCTTTCATACATTTAACTTTTGAAAAACGCAGAACTAAAAACATTGTGATAAAAAAAACAGTTGTATATATGATTCATTTGGGAAATTGTCATAATGTTTGCAATTTTTTAGAGTATGACATTTAAAGACAACCTTTTACACAATAATTGAAGAAAATGTAAATAATTATTACAGTAGATGAATCATTTGTTTGAGCAAATGGCCTGTGTGTTATTTCATGTATTGATTCTAAAACCCTGGAGCAGACAAAATCTGACACATTTAGACATTTGCTGAATCGTTTTGCTAATTCCTGGCCTGATTTAAGGTCAGACGGAAGACGGAAGACCGAATGTGGGCTGCAAAAAACTGCATTGCTATTATATGCACATGCAGTAAAGCAAAGCAGAATTTAAAGGGAAGCAAAACCTGTGTTGATCAGGAGCATTGTGGCGCTGCCTCCATCCTCAGTGCGGACAGGTCAGCTGAGCGGGTCGTCTCTCGAGCCTGCTGGAGCTCAGTGGGAGGTCTAAAGCTGGGTACACACTATACGATATATCGTACGATATATTGTTCCGATGCAAATCTGAAGTATATATCGTAATCATCGTATAGTGTGTACACCTGATCCGTCTTTAACAATTGTCGTTCATCGCATCGTCCCATCTGCAGTTCTGCACAGCAGATGGCATGATGTAATGAACGATGCGGTGCACTTACATGCAGCGTGTAACGACACATTGTGCCGTCATAACCAGATCATGCAGTATGTTTGGCGCGCACGTTGTATCTCTATATCGCACCTTCGCTGGGTCACACATCGTATAGTGTGTACCCAGCTTATCCTCTGTCACGTGCTACTGCTCATGTGCGGCGTCTGCATGCCTCTTTCTCCCTGGTACTTATGTCAACCAGACGTGATTCCAAAACTCTCCAATATTCTAGCCATACAGAGCCTATGCAAACACCGCAAGTACACTTTATCAGCACCGCTATAGTGTGTGGGCATATTGTTAGCATCTGCCAGTGTATTTATTGCTCAGATGCCTGGTGCACTACAATGCCCAGCAATGCCCTAAAGCTCCAGGCTGCTACAGTTATACCTGTCATATTCCTGTGTCTTATGCTGCTTGTTGTTCTATCTGGTTCAGTAAACTGGGTAAGAGCAGGTTAAGCTGTACCAGGAATGACAGATTACTCGTGCACTCAGCTTTTACACTTTTGACAATATCAAACCATTGGGAATAAAGGGGGTAAGGTGTGCTCTACCTGGGTGTGGTGCTAAAAACTGCTGTGTTAAAGTGTTGGAGTATGGTGTGGTGTGGAGTGGCTGGGTAGGTGCGAGTGGAGTATGGTGTGGAGTGACTGGGTAGGTGCGAGTGGAGTATGGTGTGGAGTGACTGGGTAGGTGCGAGTGTTGCACTGCTGAGCAGTGTGGAACGGGATGGTGCTGCTTTGATAATGGTGCGATGGGAGTGGGAAAATATCAAACCATTGTCCATCTGTGCAGTGGTGTAAGTTCATCCCAGACGCCCGGAGGCAAGTTATAATTTGATGCACCCCCGTCCCCATCACAGCCGCTGACACTGTAATGTAGCAATTTGCATGCAGACAGGCTATAGATAGACAAAGGCAGCAGCTGATGGTCTGACATGGAGCTCTCAGGTGTCGGGAAGGGGTGCCATGTATTGGGCGGCTGTGACGGTGCGCTCTGGGTACATAGTTACAGACCTAAGTGGGGTGAATATGTTGTGGGCAATGGAGGAAGTGCCCCTTCAGAGCTGGAGCCCGGCGCCAGGCGCCTCCATTGTCTCCCATAGTTCTGCCCCTGCATCTGTGGTTTATAATACAACAAAGTGGTCAGTGTTGAATTTGTATTTCATTGATACAGATTATTTTGGAGCAAGGATGCCCCCATAGTGAAGAAATGGAATAAATGTGCACAGTAGTTGCTATAAGCAAAATGCTGGCCATGCTTTACACTGATTTCAGATTCAGGCACCTTTAATTAGGAAAAATTAACATGCTTTGAACATTCATTTGGCTTTTTTCATGGAAACTGATGATCTTTTTTCAGGTTGTTATGAACTAAATCTCATATGAAAACTCCTAGGGACCAATGCAATAGGCATAGGGGTACGCAAAAGCTAGTCATGGACTGCTCTACCCCCTCTCCCTCTGGGGATGCCCAGGTGAGTAGTCTATGTCCTGGGGGGAGGGGGGGATGTGGTAGTCCATGACCCGGCAGAGGTGGGCGATCCCATTTTGGCACCCCTTGTGCCAGCTCTTGCACAAACCTATGTCCATAGCAACCAATCAGCTTCTGTCATTTATCTAGCACAGTCTATAAAGTGACAGTTGGAAGCTGATTGGTTGCTTTGGACATTTTCATCACTTCATCACTCTCCAAGTTTTAATACATCTCCCCTTTAGTATGATGCAGTTTGTTTGTGACTCTGCATTACCCCCATTACTGTACCTTGATGTCATCTGCTGGTATCCTGCCCTTGGCTTTCTTCCTGACTCCTCTTTCCTGGGACCTCCCAGTGCACCAACTCTGGTTAGGTTCTAGACTCTCTTTGTCCTGTGGCTTCTAAGAGACCTCAAATATAGCAGACTTTGCTGACACATCTTAGTAATTACAACCACCTCTTTCATTAGTAACTAGTATAGGGGACCATGACATGCTTACCTGAAGCAGCAAATTCCAAAACGTCTTGGGTGAGCAAAAACCACTGTTACTGCACTCTTGTTAAAAAGCAAATACTGGCTGATAGCACCAAATCCGTTAATACACGTAAGTCCATGATGGGAAGTAGTCAGTTTGTGGACAGATAATATGTTGAATGGGAGAATGTAATAGAGATTAGGCCGTCATAGCTCTCATGTTAGCATCGTGTTTAAAGTTGTAATGCCAACACTGGTAAAATGCATTAACTAACATAAGAACTATTTTGGCATGATGATGTCATCATTCTCCCATCCTCATATAGTTTATTGCCATATTGTCTGTCAATAGAATGTATATATTCCGTCCATGGCAGTCATCTACTTTGGAACAATTCTTTCCTAATATCCTACACTGCACATATAGCAAATATGGTACCAATTTTCCACTCCATCATTACATGAGTCAGAGAGCCAGACAGAAGGGAGTGGAATACTTTTTGCCATGTGATTGGTTACTTCTCACGTCCAATCAAGTTCCACCCTTGTTTTCTCATCACCAGTGACGGCACTTGTGAGTGGTGGCCCCAAGTTCAAATATATGCTTTGGGTCCCTATCTCTCGCTCCACCCCATATGCCATATGGCAGTGAGTGACAGGGAAAGGTAGTGGGTGACAGGGAGAGGCAGTGAGTGACAGGGTTACAAACACATAGTCCTGTGCTGTGCAGAGAATGGGGAGAACATAGAGTCTACTCTGTGACAGGAGGACCCTGCCCGCTGTGCTTTCCTATGTTCAGCACTCGGTCAGGCAGACTGTGGAAGTGTCAGTTGCACCGGCCATGAGGTGCACCTTCCGCACCACTGGTAGTTCCCCTCCTGCTCATCACCATTTATACAGCATTCAGCTTTTATGCCGGATTTCCTTCAGAAGGAGATTTAGGGGTATATTTACTAAAGGTCGATTTTAATTGATTTTGATCGATTTAAAATCAATAAAAATGTATCTTTATGTTGTGTTTCTTGGGCTAAATCACACATTTACTAACCGACAATATATATATATATATTTTTTTTTTAAGTATTTGTAAATGTGTGATTTAGCCCCAGAAACACAACATCAATGTTGAATGATTTTTATCGATCTTAAATCGATCCAAATTTATTAAATCGACCTTTAGTAAATATATTGTACCCACTGGCGGTACCAGGAGGGTCCAGGCCGCACCAGGTGACACCATCTGAGGGGGTGACACCAAAATAGCAGAGCTGCTCTATTATTTTGGTGTCACCCCGTAAGATGGTGTCACCGAGCAGCCACAACGCAGAGAGAGGCAGGAAAGAGGCTGTGGGCTGCCCCCAGCAGATGCAGGAGTGCTGGGGAAGCTCACTGTGTGGCTGTGCTGAGGGGGGGGCGTGACATGTGGTCACGCCCCCAAGATTTGCACATATGAGGGGGCATGGCTTTGTGGATCGAGGCCACACCCCCTTGGACACGTGCACCTTTGGTCCTGTTGACCGCATCAGGTGTCCCTAAAGTAAGTGACGCCACTGACCGTACCCCTTAACATCTTAATTGACATTTTCTGTTGCAATAGCAGTAGCATTCATTGTAACATTATTGTAGATGGTTTGAATGTGCCATATTAAAGTGAATAATTTCTAACACCCTAGACCTTTTCCACTTATTTTTCTAGTAAACTGTAAAGAAATGTTTCTGCTGTAAATATATTCAGTTGAAGTGATGACACTTCTGTTTATATTTTTGAAGGAAGTTTTTCCTCGGTGTTGAAGGAATTGAAAAATAATAGCTAAAAGTTTGCTCTGGAGGAAGCAAGATCATTAATCTGTTACTGATTACTTACCTGAGCCAGTAATCAGTAACCTCAGAGTGATTGCCATTCACGGTTCTATTAACAACACTGTCAGTTGTATACACAAAACACAGATAAACAGTGACCCGCATCTCATTGGTTTCTGTCAAGTGACACAACATAGAGACAGGAAAAGATTAACGGTGATTTAGTTTACACATAACTACTACTTCTGTTAAGACAATTGTAATATTTTAATTCCCTAAAAATATATGATTTTAATATCATTTTATGTTGGCTCGTTGACCTAAAATCCGAAACAAATGTCAGATATGAGAATTATTTGAGAATTATTAAACAGTCTTTACAATGATAAACTACTGACAGCAGAACGGTTACCTATTAATCTTATTTTGGAAGGCGAGGATGTATCATTTAGGTGTGAAGCAAAGGAGAAAGCAAAATAGAGAACTGTTGTAATGGGCAGCACAGATGGTGTAGTGGTTAGCATTACTGCCTCACACTGAGGTCGTGGGTTTGAATCACACTGCACCCCTAACTGTGTGGAGTTTGTATATTCTCCCTGTGTTTGCCTGGGTTTCCTTCGGGTACTCTGGTTTCCTCCCACACTAAAAAATATACTGGTAGGTTAATTGGCTCCAAACAAAAAAATTAACCCTAGTATATGTGTGCGTGTACTGTACATGTCGTAGGGAATATAGATTGTAAGCTCCAGTGGTGCAGGGACTGATGTTAGAGCTATATAAATAAGTGGTATTAAAAAAATAAATTATAACAAAAAAATAACAAGTGAGTAATAGAGAATGCAATGAAATTAGAAAAATTGGGCTAACTCTCTAGAGACTGTATTTTATAATAGGCTTATAAGGTTAGAAGTAACCCAAAATACATTAGTAAGCCCATAATCTTCTTAATAGAGACAGTTTGTTGATTTACAAAAGCTTAAACTTTATTTTTTAAGCTAATACTCTAAACTGAAATTTCTTAATTCCAAAGACTGTATTAAAGTGCCCTTATGTATTTTATTTGAAGCCTTTAAATAGAGATAACCATTTCAGAAAGATAGAAGGCTTGCACTAACATTTCTGTTTTGCAGGGCTTAGATTTGTTTATATTGTTTGGTATACATTTTGGAACCCTTACTGAATCGGGTAATCACATGGTCACTTCATAAAGATGACTATTATGTTGTTGTGTTGGCTAGCTAATAACCTAAATAAGGCAGCTGAATAACACAAAATTAGATTTACATTTAAGCATCTATTTAAACCATCTAGTCAATTTTGTACTTCAGCATACTTTGGTGAATTAGGAGTAAATTTACTAAAGGATGGCTTTGGATAAACAAGGGGGTTGTTTTGTAGCGGTTTTGAATCCGCCTATTTACAAAAGTCTAATTTAATGAAAAATCAAACGTTTAGAAGCCAGTGCTGTAAAATATCACAGTATAAAAATTACCAGATTTATTGAGAGACAATTTAGAAAAACTACAAAAAAACACTCATAAAAATGAGTTGCCTCTGACAGGGGAGATTGAAACAAATGACAACCAATTGGTCAAGCATTGGTTATGATGCCTAGAAAAAGAGGTAAAAATATGTACTCTAATGTGGCAATGGGGAAATTGCATTTTTGTGCAATTTTAGGCACCAGAACTTCTGCATGTATCCTAGATTAGAGCACCAACTTGTCAGAAGGGGACCAAAAGGAAGGCCAGCAGCCACTGGTCCCACATCTGCTCCACGAACAGGTTTTATGTGGGACATTAAATCTCATTTCCTTAGCCGATGCCGAAGCATTTCACCTTGACCATAACAACTTGAGGCCTCTATTTGACCAGGAGCATTTTTCGGCAAATTCACACTCTGTGTCAGACATGCACAAGCTCCTGTGTACTCTTCAATTAGTAGTTCCTTCCTGCCAGTCTCCTCCAGGATCTTCGGCATAACCCAACTACTTTTTATAGGTATCTTTTGCAGGTCCTTCCTATAGAGACTATCATTTTCCTCAATCTGCTTTCCCAGTCAGGAATCACAATGGTAAGAGCTCTTTCGATCAAGAGACACAATGACTAGTAGCATTCTATAATCTTGTAGTAGTACTTAATGTCCTGGGAGCTATAGACTGCACACCAGAGGTGTAACTAGATATTTGTGGGCCCCATAGCATCTGTTTTATGATCCCTTATGTATCGGCCAATGATATAAAATCTATATAACACATGGAACTTTCACAGCTAAGATGGACTCCCCTGTTTTAAACATCTGTGATACCTGTCTTTGCTCTCGATGTCATCGCTTCCACCTATATGACCCAGGTAATATAATGCGCATGCACGGCCATTTTGCAATAGAGTAGCTGATTACAACACCTAATGAAGCTACGCTTTCTGGAGTTTGATAAATACGCCCATAGTACCCTATGGGACTGCTGTGCTGCCGGACAACAGCAAATCTTACATATGGGCACCCTATAGAGATGCAGTAAAACGCATTACAGGTCGATAAAAATAAAACTAGAAATATGTTTAAACTAGAAATGTTTGCTGACTCCCGTGCTTTGGTTTTGGCAAAACCACCATCAAATATTATGGTTTTAGTTGGAAAAACCACCCTGAATTGTTTTGGTTGTTTTGGTTTTGTATTTCTTTAAAATTGTTAAAAACATCTAAAATCATGTAACTTGGACCTGTTTATATGCAATCCAAAACCCAAGATTTGGTTTTTAAAACCGAGTTCCGAACTTACAGCTGGGACTCAGTTCTATACGGAACCCCAAAAGTGATCCGAGACTGGACTCGATTTAATTTGGGACCCCAACGTTCAGGTGTGTTCAATTTTCAGGAAAATGGAACCACACCTCTCTAGTTTAAACCAAATTATTTTGCAGAGTGGTTGGTCCTAAACATTATTTTGCTATATTGATATTTTAAGAATATCACCTGCACCAAGGATGGCCAACCTCAGTCCTCAAGGACCTCTGTATTTTGCCTTTTTAGCCAGATTAGAGGTTAAATCGTACACAGAAGCTACACGAAATGCCAGCATCAGTATTCAGAGTACCTTAGCATTGTACTTTTATCATATTAGTGATGTGAATGATATGCATATTTGTATCCATAATGTGACACCAGAGGCTATTTTGCATGAGTTGATGATTGGTGTATCTGGATAGGTATGTAAATAACTTTTCCTTTTGAGAGGTGAATTCTATACAAGGAATTCCGTATGACCGTCACTGCCTTCCTCTCTTCAGCCATCTTCTCCTTTTGATATTGGAGAAGCACATGCTACAGTGCACCTCACATTTTTTACCAGTGTTAACTTTGTTGACGAAAATTTTGACTAAAAGTAGTCGTCGACTATATATTTTTGGAGCACTAAATTGCAACAATAACGAAAATATAAACATTTTATTAACGAAAATTACGACGAAATCTGTGTTCAATTATAAATAAGTGTCTAAGACTAAAACTAAATTTAAAATCCTTGTCTAAATTAACACTGGTTATAACAAACTTAGGGCCTGATTCAGACCCGCGCGCTGCCGGAGGCAGCTCACAGGTCTGATGGGCTTGGGTTTTTTTTTTCATTTTTCTTCCTCTAGCCCGCTCGCAAAGCTGTGGGTGACCACCAGGGCCGGACTGGGACTAAAAATAGGCCCTGGCATTTACAGAGCACAGAGGCCCACCTCGCGGCAGCATCTGTCTCCTGGCATAGACTCCTCCCCTAACTATTCCTGACCCCTCCCACTTCTTAGTCTATGCTTTTACAAATATAATATTAGAACAGCAGACAAGTACACATCATTCTCTATTAAAATACATACAACATAGCACATCCTGCATGGGAGTCAAACATTTGGTATTGTGTTGGTTCTGTTAAGTTGTGCAGACATCTATAGATATATCTGTCCAATTCGTGTTTTCTGTCCCACCAGATGGATTGGACAGATATCTATAGGTAAAGCTGGCACTTCACTGGTGTAGGTCATACACAAAGAAAGGGGAAGGCATTTTCCCAAGCGATAGTTTAGCAGTTGTAGAAGATTAGATAGTGTTCACTGTAGGACTTTTTTAGGGCAGGGGTGCTGAATGCAGAGGACACCTCTGTGCAAACCAAAGCAGAGCCACAACTACACATTTTAACAAAAGAGCGTTTGTGCCGTCAACTATAGGGGAAGCAGGGAGAGAAAAAAATTCAGGCGTAGATTTGCTGGGAAGGGGCGTAGCCACCTAATTTTTCACATTATGTCACACAGTAGTGTCCCTATTTCACATTACGTCACACGGTAGTGCCCCATAGTCACGTTATGTCACACAGTAGTGTCCCTTAGTCACACTACACTGCACAGTAGTGTCCCTTATTCATGTTACATCACACAGTAGTGCCCTTTTTCACCTTTTGTCAGACAGTAGTGTCCCTTTTCACGTTACGACACACAGTAGTGCCCCATAGTCAATTTACGTCACACAGTAGTGTCTCTATTTCACGTTATGGCACACAATAGTGTCCCTTATTCACATACACATATATGAATATTTGCACATAACAAATATTATAAAATATAAATATAATAAACAATATATTGTATACAATTAATATTAATACTACATGGATCTGCAGGTTTGAGAGACAGGAAAAAGAGAGGAGGAAAGGGGGGAGCCAGGAGAAAAAGAGAGGAGGAATTTGGGCAGCTGGGGAGAGAGAAGGAAAGAGGGGACCCAACATAGGAGAATTAGGGAGAGCCTGGAGAGAGAGAGGAGGAATAGGAGGAACTGGGGTAGAGAGAGAGAATATGAGGAGCCAGGAGAGACATAGGAGAAATATGGGGAGTGGGAAGAGAGAGAAGAAATAGGGAGAGCCGCGAGAGAGTGAAGGAACAGGTTGAGCCGAGAGAAAGGGAGGAGGAACTGGGGAAGCTAGAGAGACATAGGATAAATAGGGTGAGCTGGGAGAGAGAGAAGAAATTGGGGAGGCCGGGAAAGACATAGGAGAAGAGAGCTGGGTGAGAGTCGGAAAGAATAGGGAAAGATGAGAGAGCGAGGAGGAATAGGGGGAGACAGGAGAGACATAGAAGAAAGGGGAAGCTGGGAGAGAGAAGAGGAATAGGGGGAGAGGAGAGAGAAGAAAGGGGAAGCTGGGAGAGAGAAGAGGAATAGGGGGAGACGAGAGAGACATAGAAGAAAGGGGAAGCTGGGAGAGAGAAGAGGAATAGGGGGAGACGAGAGACATAGAAGAAAGGGGAAGCTGGGAGAGAGAAGAGGAATAGGGGGAGACGAGAGACATAGAAGAAAGGGGAAGCTGGGAGAGAGAAGAGGAATAGGGGGAGATGAGAGAGACATAGAAGAAAGGGGAAGCTGGAAGAGAGAAGAGGAATAGGGGGAGACATAGGAGAGGGGGAGACGGGAGAGATGGAGGGGGAGAAGGGGACGGGAGAGGGGGAGACGGGAGACAGAGACGGCAGAGGGGAAGAGGGAGAGGGGAAGACAGATGGGAGAGGGGGAGAGAGAGGGGGGGAGAGGGGGAGAGAGAGGGGGGGAGAGGGGGGGAGGGAGGGGGCAGAGGGGGAGAGGGAGGGGGGGGAGAGAGAGAGACGGGAGGGGGAGAGTGAGATGGGAGACGGAAGAGGGGGAGATAGGGGAGGCGGGAGATGGGGAGATGGGAGAGGGGGAGACAGAGACGGGAGAGGGGGAGACAGAGATGGGAGGGGGGGAGAGGCAGAGAGGGAAACAGGAGGGGGAGAGGGAGATGGAGACGGAAGGGGGAGAGGAAGACCGAGATACTAGAGGGGGAGAGTGAGGGGGAGGGGAAGACAGATAGGAGAGTGGGACAGAGATAGGAGAGGGAGTCAGAGATAGGAGAGGGGGAGAGGGAGACGGGAGGGGCATACATAGGAGAAATAGGGGAACCTGGGAAAGAGAGAGAAGGAATAGAGGGAGACAGGAGAGACATTGGGCTCGATTCAATTCAACGCAAATTCAATAGCACCGGAAATGAGCTCCCGGAGCTATTTAATCCATTGCGCCACTAAGCCTGCCTAAGGATTTCTTCTCGCATCCCTCCTGGGATGCAAGCAAAAATCCAACAAAAGTCCAGGTGCAATGCTGTTTTCTGCCCTTAGCGCGGCAGAAACATCATCGCGCCGGGAGGTTTAGTCAGAGAATGCCCGTTCTCACGACTAAACACCTTGTTTAAAGCGCGAGGCACAGGAGAAGGGCATTCTTCAACCTAACAACATGCAGACTTGAATTGAGCCCATAGGAGAAAGAGGGGGAGCTGGGTGAGAGAGGAGGAATAGGGGGAGATGGGAGATAGAGGGTGGGAATAGGGGGAGAATGGAGACAGGAGGATTAAAGGCAGGCAGCAGAGTTTAGGAATAGGGGGAGATGAGAAGGGAATAGGGGGAAACAGAAAAAAGAGAGAGAAGAAATCAGGGGAGATAGAAGAGAGAATAAGAGGAGGAGGAATAAGGTGAGAAGAGAGAGAGACAGAAGGAAATGAATGGCGGAGATGGCAGAGATACCTGATGCAGTTTTGGTGTGCAGAGGTTTTACCAAGGTTGCTGCTTCTAGACCTAACCATTTTACCAACTCACCATATGCAGTCCTCTGTGAAGCAGCGTCCTGCTGTACAGTAGCTAATGCCCGGAACCTGGAAGTACGGCTCCTATGAATGGTATGTACTCCTCGTTCGGCTCCGCCTCCTGGGCAGCAGACTGTCTGCATAGCGCTGCCCCAGATTCCTTCCCACTGACCCCAATCCCATGGGGCTTGGTCGCGGTAGTACAACCTCCCGTACCTCGCCTTGCTCAGCAAGCAGATTTCAGGAACGCGCAGCCGCATCATGACGCGGCCACGCATTCGTGCAATCTGCTTACTGAGCAAGGCGCCGCCGGGAGGTTGTACTGCCGGGTGAGCCTGTGCTCAGCCAAAGCGGCCCATTTGGCCTTCGGCCCTTCTTGCATTTGCCAGAAGAGCCCGATGGCCCGTCCGGCCCTGGTGACCACCCACATCTTGTGCGAGCGGCCTGGAGATGGTCGCGATTATCACGACCATCGGGCTTGCGGCGAGACCCTGTGGTAGGGTCTCGGCTCCTGCAAGCCCGAGTGGACTTCCTGCTCTAATAGAGCAGGAAGTCCACTACTGACATCACTGGTGATGTCAGTAGGGCCGCCTACAAATGCCTGGAGTTCCAAAGGGAACGCCTGCATTTGCCTAACCACACCCCCTCTCCGCCTACAAAACGGGCGCGATGTCACTTACCGTCGACAACCTCCCTGTCTTGCAGCGAGCAACGGAGCGACTGAACTTCAATCGCTCGCTGGGGCTTGCATATGCGCACGCAAACATCGACCCGCTTGCGAGCACTGTGTGCTTGCGAGTGGGTCTGAATCAGGCCCTTAAAGCATTAATATGTATAACAGCCTACTGAGCCTAGATTACTAAACACATACAGTAGTTAATGTGCGGTGACGTGAGGAAGGTGAGGCAGAGCCTTTCCTGTCATACTTAGGTATACTTCAAAGTTTTGACTATAAAAATTATAAGAAAAATTAAAAGAAAATATTATAAATATCTTCTTTGTATTAATCTAGTCATTTTTATAGTCAAAACTCTGGAGCAAAAAGTGTATGGCAGGTGAGGCACTGCCTCCCCTGTCTATCTTTTCCGCACATCCTTGATCAAAATGCACCAAATTTGTAGCACTATATACTGCTGCACGTTTGTATAATGCCCACATGAACCCTCAGCTTCATATGTGTATCTGTAAATCTGGCTCTGAGACTAGCCAGTGCCTCACCAGCCATTTACCTCACCGCATATCACTGAGTTAAAGGTATGCTGACTTCAAGTTCTCAAGGGGATTTTAGAGAAAAGTTATTCAGTAAAATCCATTACAGCATCATTAAACTGTTTGCAAACATTATGACTAAAACAGTGACTAAAATTAGACTAAAATGAAAACTGAGATACACTGACTAAAAATAGACTAAAACATAGCAAACTAGAGTCTAAAATGTGACTTTAAACCAACTACAATCTTAAATAAGTGACTAAGACAAAAACTACATTTAAAATCCTCGTGAAAATGAACAGTGGGTCCCACAGCAGTAACCTATGGGACAATGTTAGGCCACAGCTGATGCTTCCTGCGCATTCTACCTTTCCTAGCGGCCTGACTGCACAGGTTCAGGTCATATCAAGACACAGATTTCCTCATAGGAAAATTAATGTTCCTCCCTGACTGTTTTAGGGACTTCACTTCCATTTCCTGTCAATTCCTGCTGATTCCACTATTGAACATTTTCTTCCTCTCCTCAGATATGACACACACACAGCAGACAACACAAAAAGGGGGGGGGGGACAATAACGACACACTCACAAACATAAAGTACCCACAAGACAAACAAAAAGGCACACAATAGACACAACGCAGACCAAAAATATACAAGACAGGAAAAAAAACACTGAACATCTTTCAACAATTAAATAACACCTTCACTGGCTCTTCAACTAACTCCCCTTCCTCTACTAAGAAGCCTCACAACCCTCAAAGGGCATGAGGAAGTCACCCTTTATACAGCTTCAGTTTCTACCCAATAGAAAACCACCACGAAATAAAGACCTTCGAAACAGCAGCAAGGAGTCCGCCGCCTCGATTAAACACTCCCACTTGTCACTTTCTGATCCAATAGGCATTGACAGCCATTTTGATAAATTCAGACATCCCATTAGTAAATAAATACAGTGGTTTAAACAACTAAACAGCCATCAAGCAGCCGGCAAAGCAGCCCCTCAGTTTTAGCCTATATTATCAGTATTCTGCTTTCAGGGGACCCTAGATGTATTTTCCATGTCCGGGTGCTTTTCGCCATATACCCCAGCAACCATGATTAAAAGTTTATAAACCCGTTTCTCATATAAGGGAAGATGTATCAAGCCTTAAAGACAGATAACATAGAGAAATTGCCCAAAGAACCAATCAGCTTCCAACTACCATTTCAAAGACTGCGCTCTATAAATGACAGTTTGAAGTTGATTGATTGCTCTCCGTCTTCCCATGTTGTTAACAAGCTGATATCTCTTCACATATATTCTACTCAAGTCAGTGACATTGGAAATGGGATGGACTATCCCACAATAACTGATAAATCATTTTGAAGAAGAAACTGACCAGGAGTTACAGCCACATTTTGAGGGGACTCTGCAGCAAGCAGCTCATCTACTACAACACAATTTCCAAATGCTTATAATATCATGTATATGTTTCATAATTTTATTGCACTTTAATATTTTCAAAATCAGATATTCATGTGAAAGCCATCCAACAAAATAATGGAATATGCTGATATTTAAACCCAAAATGGCTTCTTCTTATGTACATTTGTCTCAAATTACCCATTAACATGTAATTAATATCACAGGCCTTTGTAATTTAATTTTCTCCTATGGGATCAGTGGTTCTATTTTACAATAAAAATGTTTTGGTTTTCTCATCATCTAACATTTTCCCATTATTGAAACAAATAGTTTAAAATGGAAACATGGGGCGTCATGTCTCCTGTGTGGGAACTGTGCAAAATACATTAAGTAGCCATGTTTACCTAACACAAATATTAATCTGTTTTAATTATTTTGATACTAACATTGTTCAGAGCGGCTCTTGGTAAAATGTAAAAAGAGTAGCTCGGAAGTCTATGTTCTCTCATGATCTCAGCACGATCTCCCCGGCCAACATTAATGGCTCTGGAGGGCTCCACGTCAGCCCACTCAGTTCTCTAATACATGTCTGACTGTCAGTTGCTGGAGATACTGCCTACAGGTGGATATAACATTTTGGGTAACCCTGATCAAATTGCATATTTCGTATCACATACTATATACATTACATATCTCACTAAGGTGTCTGTTTTCAGGAGGTAGTTCAAATACCAACTGTCAGGATGCCAGAGGGCAGAATGCCAGCGCCGGAGTCCCGTCACCAGTCAGAATCGTGGCATCGGCATCCAGACCACCGGCATCCTGATGACAAGTATTGGGGTTACGGGGAGGGTTAGGGGTTAGGGTTAGGCACTAGGTGGAGGGTTACAGTTAGGCACAAGGGGGAGGGTTAGGATAAGGCACTGGGGCGGTAGGGTTAGGATACTTACCGACAGGTGTCGGTATCCTAACCCTGTTGGGATGCCGGTATCGGGATTCTGACCCCCGGGATCCCATGCGCCAGCATTCTGTACCCAACTCTATGTACTAACAATTTTTTTTTTCTGACCGCCTGATCCCTTCCGGGTATATGGAACACGGAAGATTACCACTGGAACGCTTAGCTCATGTGCATTAGTGGACAGCTGATAATCTAAAGTGGATGAAACGGTATTTGTTAGGAGGCAGAGGACTATGGCCCTCATTCAGAGCCACTCGCAAGCGGGCGCACGTACGTTAGGCGTACGTACAAAAATATTTAAATTCAAGGGCTCGCTCGTATTTTCGATCGCATCTAAAAATTCTCCCCAAACTCAGACGACCCCTCCTCTAACTAACGAGCGTGCGAAATAGCGAGCGTACATCCCCGAAATGGCTTGAAGGGAACGCACGCACAAGTATAAACCGGAAGTGGCCATGTCAGATGTCGATTACCTTCTCCTTTATTCTGCCTACCTCCATCAATCGTATCATGCCAATCAATGTATCAATTAGCTTAATGTTTTTTTTTTTTCAACACAATGCAAGAAACTTTACTCTTGTCCGTGTTTGTGTTTACCCGCAGAATACGTACGGCTTAAACATTCGCTTTTATTGCTCAAAAAACATGTTAGCCACAATGAGACAATTGTTCTATTGCTGTGGATCCCCGCATATTTTCCGGGGTTCATTTCTTTATTTAAATTTGCTTACGCATGTCACTGCATCAAGCCTATCATAACTCTCCAGAGATTTCTGGCCCTGTCGAACACATGACTCATACACTAACCAATCAAATTGCTCCTGTTAATTTCCAAGCTACATTAGCCAATCAGAAATTTTTGGCACACTTTATCAAAAATTAATTTTAAGAAAAACACCATTGCCATCATGAGAGCCTCCGCATTCACCATGCGCGAGCTGCTGGTGCTAACGGAGGTGATGGATCGGCGTATCACAGCCAGCCTCCACCCATCACCAACCGGCAGAAGCGTTCCGCGTATGCGGAGGCACGGGCCCGCCTGCGCTCCTTCGGCTCACGCCGCAACATCGGCCAGCTGGAGCGCAGGTGGTCTGACCTGCAACGGCGAACGCCCCGCTTGCTGGCATGCTTTCGCATGCAGATAGTGGAAAGTAAGTGTTATGTATTGTGGTTTTCATGTTTGTCTTTGTGGGGCAAACTGCGTGTGCATGTTTTCATGTCTGTCCTATTTTTTCATTCTCATCATATCTGCGTGTGCATGTTTTTATGTCTGTCCTATTTATTAATTCTCCTCATATCTGCATGACCATGTTTTCCCTCTATTTCTGATATATTCATTCTACTCATATTTGCATGTTTTTTGTTGGTGGTGGGTGATTTTAAAATGTTATTTGGGCAGGATTTGGCCAGAAACTAACCACAATTTGTTTGACATCTTTTAGGGGGACAGGCAAGACTACGCCGTCACCGTCCGGCCAGACGGCGGTCCCGCCCACTCTCACCCACCCCCAGCCAACACTCCACCCCAAATAATTCCCCTATTCCCCCCTCCTCCCAAGCCTTCCAAGACCCTCTCCCGGAACTGTCGGGCCTCCTTCCCCTCCGTCCCCCTTCCCCCTCTCCTCCAACCACCCCTCTTCCAATTACCCCCTCCCCGGAGTCCGTGATAACCCCGCCCCGTTCTTTGGGGAATGAAGGCTCCTCCGAGGATGAAGATGGAGGGACTTCGGGATCTGCCGTTTTGGCTACCGGTATGTTTTTCTTTTGCGTTTTTTTTAACCACAAACTGTTTGTATGTAATCATGTGTCGTTCCTTTATTCGTGATTTTTGGGTTCTTTTTTGGTGATTTAGCAGTTTGCCTT
This sequence comes from Taudactylus pleione, assembly GCA_031769625.1. Classification (NCBI taxonomy): domain Eukaryota; kingdom Metazoa; phylum Chordata; class Amphibia; order Anura; family Myobatrachidae; genus Taudactylus; species Taudactylus pleione. Next base: position 13,093,176 of record JAUIMM010000091.1, read on the forward strand.
TACCTCTTCTTGCTGATTTCAACATACACATATCACACCTGTGGGTATTTCTACATAGGCCTTGTAATTTTTGCAGCACCCCTTTTTTTTTAAATTTTGGTTTTGGAGTGATTTCGTTGTGTTTTTGTTTTTTTAATGTGGATTCCTTATTGTTTGATTAATCCACACACTTTGCTCACCCACAGAGGAACAGAGGCGTCGGCAAGAGGTCGAACATTGTGTGGCACACATGCGCCAAAATGTAATTGGGGTGCTTGTGGCCCTTGACCGGCTGTCTGGCATCCTTCGGCAGTAGTTTTTTTTTGTTTTTATCTTTTTCAAAATAAATTGTTTATTTCTAATATACGTTCTGCCTCATTCGTTTTTTCAAAACCAAAGATAGTTAACCCTGACATAAGTAGACTGTTCCTGCAAGGTTTTGCATTTTTTAAAAATTAGATTGGGTTTTGTATTTGTATGTAAAACACCCTCAAGAAACACATAACAGTAACAATGTCATTTCCCTTTTTGTGTGTAGTGGCAATTAGATATTTCTACATTTTACAGGTTCCTAGTTGGTGGGCAAGCTGCTTAGGCGAATCTTACAAAGCCAAATGATTGGACAGGCTTCCTTTTGGTGTGGGTTGGGAACCTGAAAACATATTTCATTTTTGCTCAACTGGCGTCAGTACTGGATTACCCCTTAGTCAAATGTAAGGTGTGTTAACCTGGTTAAACTTGCTGGTAACGTCCAAAAAAAGGAAGAACATTTAACTCTCCAAACATTTATTCACAACATAACTGAGAAATCAAAGTGGTCACTCACAAAAAAAACACACAGTGAGAATCTCAAATACAACACATACCCAATAAAAAAAAAACCAAAAAAAACAAATCAAGAACTGGTTGAGGAAGGACCATGCCAAAATGATTCCACAAACATGGCGTTGCGATATGGGTTCCAGAATATATTCCCAAAATGAGCAGATCCAGGTTTGGTAAGGGTAGCATGAAGTAGTGAGCGTTGTAGTGCCAAAGATTATGTGAACAAACCGAAGATGTTGAAAAAAAGAAAACAAAATTAGATGTTCGCAAACAAACACAAACACATTAGGTTAAAACACTGTTTTGTTCAAACTTACCTAAAAAATCTGGCCACCACATCATCGCGTATGGCCCCCCCCACATACTGACCTCCGACCAACCTCGGGGGGGCCATCCTCAGGTAAGGCATCCTCTGGCTGCATTGGGACACCACTCCTTATGGCGATGTTGTGAAATATCCCACACAGGACCACAATTTTCAACACCATATCCGGCAAATACATGAGCTCGCCACCAGAGCGGTGGAGGCATCTGAATCGGCCTTTTAAAAGGCCGATACAGCGCTCCACCACTTGCCTGGTGGCTGTAAGTGCGGAATTAAATGCACTTTGTGGGCCTGGTGTGGGAGCCAAATAAGGAGTGAGCAGCCAGGACATGCAAGGATATCCACTGTCTCCTATGGAAAAGAATTGACAACATCAGGAACACTGTGTATCAAGCTTAACATTGTTATGTACTAAAGGTCTCCACTTACCCAGAAGCCACGCATCACCAGCTTGTAGGTTGGTTAATTTGTGCCATATCCCTGATTGCCGGATGATGAAGGAGTCATGTGCACTTCCGGGTAATTTAGCATTCAGGGACAGGATCTGGAGGGAGGCATCACATACCACCATTACATTCAGGGAGTGATAGTGTTTCCTGTTTCTAAATATGGCCTCCAGACGGGCTGGAGGCTGAAGTGGTATGTGAGTACCATCCACAACCCCTATGATGTGTGGGAAGGCAGCTATTTGGTAAAAATTGGCCTTGGCCACACTAAGGGCACCCATATCCAAAGGCATTTGAATAAAATGATGGAGGTGCTTGAAAAGTGCCTCCATCACTGCCCTCAAGATCCGGGAAAAGGAGGATTGGGAGATGCCCGCCACTATTCCCACCGTTGTTTGAAACGATCCTGAGGCACAGAAATGTAACACCGCCATAAATTGCGTAAGTGGTGGTATTGCTGTTGGACTGTCAATTTGCTGCTCAAGATCACTTTCTATTAATGAGAGAGTGTCTATGATGATTTTGGGAGGTAGACGGTAGCGTCTTAAAACCTCATCATCGGGCATTCCAAAAAGGGTGACACGTGTTCGAAATATCTGGGGCCTTGCATGCCTACGATGCCTACGCCTGGGACGAGATTGAGGTTGGTCGGCTTCCGGGAGCATGGCCAGAACAATCCGCCCCAGATCAACCTGAAATTCAAAGATTTTAAAGTAAGGCTTTTGACCCACCCCAAAACTATATTAAAACAACTTAGCTTGATGATACCATCCATTGCTGCTTACATGCCGGGGTATTGTCATGATACGTCCAAACTGAAAATAAACACCAAAATTACTTGACACATTTCACTCTGTGCATTTTTGTTTACAAATTTTGTGCTAGACCAAAGTTAAAATATGCCAAACACCCATTTAGCAAAACAGCAAAGCGACATTTAACACAGTACATCAAAATGGGTCGAAATGTTGGCACAAAAAGCGAAAGAGAAACCACCAAAAAGTTAGAATGATTATTAAGCTGTTAAAAATGCGCTAATTAGTTCGCTAATACAAGTCACAAGAGTAACTACTAAAAATGCGCTAATTAGTTCGCTAATACAAGTCACAAGAGTACCTACTAAAAATGTGCTAATTAGTTCGCTAATACAAGTCACAAGAGTAACTACTAAAAATGCGCTAATTAGTTTGCAAATACAAGATAAAAAATGGACTTACCAAGAGCAAATATATAAGAGTCAAAATCAAAAGGTCTTTTGGGTCGAAAATAAACAAAATCTAAAATAGAAGAAATTATGGATCCAAAATTTACAAAAAATAAGAAACACAATGAAACAACAATTGAACAAAAGTTAGACTTCACAAAACTTACCAAATCAAGAAATGAGGTCCCAAAAATATAAACCAACAAAGATAACGGAAAAAAAAAACGCAAATCTAACCAACAAACGAATCTCCAACCGCCAACTCCTTTCTACGCAATCAATAAACTCCAGCCAAGATAACCTCCAACAATCCAAAAACGCCACCTCGACTTGAGACACACCAAGCCATAAATAGTGGTTCGTTTCCCGCACAAATTAAGGAGGGATCATAGGGCCGCACAATCAATGATGCGGCCGCAAAATAAGGACGCATGTATAAATACGTCACGAAAACACATTCAAATTCTGGTGTATTTCTTGTTTGGACCTCAGACATGGCGACAGACCAGGGAAAAAATGCCCAAGAGTCAGGCGGTAAGTCTTTCATGCATTTTGTATCAATGATTAATTTGAAACATAAGATTAGGCAAGTTGTGATTTTGTGAATTCTGTAAATTTACACAAATAGGTGAGGAGAATGACATGGAAGAGGCTGCTGGGCCCAGTATTCCGGCCAAAACGGCCAAAAAAAAAAGGCAGCCACATTTCACAAGAAAGGAGATGGAGGTTTTGATCCAGAAGTGTGTGGACATCCTGCCACAGGCAGACAGGAATATGAGTGTAAGCCAGAAGTGGAGAATGTGGGAAGAGGTAGCCGTTGCTGTCAATAGGGTGGGTGATTATGTCCGTCTAGCCCGGGATGTCAAACGGCGGTAAGTAAACCCTAGCCCCCCCTAAAAACAAACCCCATTTTAAACCAAAGGATAATGGCTTCCATTTTTTCCCACAGATGGGGCGACTTCAAATATCGCTTAAAACAAAAACTCGCGGACAGGGCTAGGCATGCAAGGGGGACAGGTGGGGGTCCCACCCCTGTGTCATTGGAGTTGACGGATTTAGAAGAGCTGGCACAGGGGTGTGTGCAGCCTGTGGAGGTGTTTGGCGTGTCCAACATGGATACGGACATGCCAGACTTTGCGGCTCCTCATGTTGTCCCAGGTAAATCTTTGGATGTCATCAACTCTGAAATGTTATTGTGCCAATATGTAGATTGTAATGTGAGGCTTTTCTCTTTTTTCCTAACAGAGACACAGGCGGATGAGTCTGCTCCAGAGGGGAGCCTTGGCCGCCGAATTTCTGCTGGCTCTGCAGGGGAGGAACCAGTACATCCGGCTGAGGACCCAGCAGAAGCCAGTCCAGGGCAATCCCCCTCGCAGGCAGTGGCCCTCCTCACAGAACTCAATTTCAAATCGGATTCCCATACGGAGATTCTGCAGAGGATGGACGCCAGTCTGCTACGGGTGGCTGAGGCCCTGGAGCAAAATGCTGCGGCCAACGAGACCATTGGTCAGGCCCTGGCGGAAAATACCAGGGCCAACATCCGCATCGCCAATGCCCTGGAGCAGCTCGTTCGCCAGCACATGGTGGAGCCGACCTCCCTTCCTGCCGGAACATCAGGATCCTCCACCTCTGGCACAACATCAGCCAATCCTCCAAATGTGCCTAGCCCTGTGCCTAGTCCAGAGGCCACAACATCTGCCTCTGGACAGGACAGCCCGATGACATCCCGGACCAGGTCTCGCGCCCTCCCTCCCCCATCCAAACGGGTGAAAAAACGGTGACAGCAATGGTGACTTTTCCCACAATCCTTCTGTGCTTGGCTCATATTCCTTTTGGGTCAAAACTTCCCTCTCCTTTCTTGTGAAATGTTTTTATTTTTTTGATGTATGTTTATGTCAACAGTTATGTTGGGCCAATTTGTTTGATTTGGAAACATATCTTTGGGCAAAAAAGATGTCCCCAAAATTTTTAAAATAAGTTTTTTTGTTTGAGCAATAAATTGGAAATTAAACAATGACATTGGATTGTGAAATTATTGTACAAATGGGTTACATTTAATCCTGGGCCAAAAGGCAAAAACTCGGCCCAAAAAAAAAAAAAAGGGCTCTTTAAGGAACGTTTAAAAATTCATATAATTCGGCAAATTCAAGAGGCACAAATAAAATGGTGCGAAACTGAAAACATGATGAAATTATTGTTACAATAGGCCCTAACCACCAAATTGCTGCCCAAATAAACCCCCCCAAATGTACGCAAATTGACTGTGTCATCCTGACATTAGCAGCTCTGAGTTCCACCTGCGTACGTTTTGTGCTATCCCAAAAAACTGATTTCAAAACACATACCAAGCCGGTACTCAATCCAACACTAATTGCTTTTCTGCCCGCCCGCGATTAATCGCAACAACATCGTGGAGTCCAGGGACGAGGAGAAGGCCATCGCCAATGTCGTCGAGTAATCCAGACCCTAAGCTGTGCGAGCATTTGGAAGGGAAAGAGGATCATCCAGTGACGTAGGAGTCGGTCCGTACACATTTTACGCTCGCATCTGCTAATGTATGTACGCCCCAAAAACGCCTCGCCACGCCTGCGTTTTTCCATCTCCACCCTCGTCAACACCCTAAAACGCCCTGTTCTGTCAATCACATTTGACATGTCACTTCCTGTACGCTATTTTAGGAACGAGTCCAAAAAAACTCGCAATCTGCAGTACGCACATGCGCAGTGTTACACCGACGCATGCGCGGTTATTCAACATCGGAACGCAACGAGCGTACTGCTGTTAACGAGTGGCTCTGAATGAGGGCCTATGTTCATCTTTTCATGGAATTTATTGAGATGATTATTAGATCTTGAAATGCTTGTGGATGATAATATTCCATCGCCTAATATGCATGCATGCTTATCAGAATATTACTAACACTGTAGCTTGCTCGCAAAGTCTAACAGCTTTCAGCAATAACAAAATAAGAGCTTTCATACTGACAAACTAAACTGACTCCCTTCTGCTTTTTTAAAAGACTGTCTGCTTGGCATTTTCCCTATTCCCGATTACAGCTGAAGGCTATTTCAATTACATTTGTTATACGCTATTGAAAATGAAGTTCTGGACTAACTAAGGGCCAATTAGCCGCGAAAAGCCGAGGTCAGCGAAAAGCGTGCTGATTTCACCTCATTCACCTGTTTGGATGCAATGTTTTTGCCATGCGCGTCCACGCTTTTCTTCCTATTCAATTCCAAAACAGGCAAAAATGCGGATAGGCGATTGTAATTAATAATGAAACTAGCGAAAGGGACAGCATATTTTGGGGAAATCAGTCTGTACCTCAAAAAAAGCCTCACTGACCCTGGAAATCAATATAGAAGAGTATTACAGGTTGAGACTCCCATATCCAAAATGCTTGGGACCAGGGGTATTTTGGATAACGGAATATTCCGTATTTTGGAATAAGTGCATACCATAATGAAATATATTGGGGATAGGACCCAAATATACACACAGAATGCATTTATGTGTGTTATACACCTTATACACACAGCCTGCAGGTAATTTTATACAATATTTTCAATAATTTTGTGGCTCAAGCAAAGTTTGTGTACAGAAATTAAATTAATTTATGTTTCATATACACCTTACACACACAGCCTGTAGGTAATTTTATACAATATTTTTAATAATTTGTGCCTAAAGGTGCATACACACTAGACGATATGCTCCCTTAGCGATATCGTGTAGTGTGTCCCCGGCAGGCTGTGCTCAATGTCGTTCATGACATTGAGCACAGCTGCTGAACGATATCATTAACGATATCGTTCAGCACCGGGTTCTCTCCCCCATTCCCTGACATGCAGCAACCTGACGACATCGTCAGGTTAGCCTGCATGTCAGCCCGATGAACGATGATGACGAACGACCCGCGGGAACGCGCGTCGTCGTTATCGTTCATCTTTTTGGGCTTAAAAATGGACGATAAAGTGGACGACTGAACGATAACGATATCGTTGTCGTTCAGTCGTCCACTTTATCGCCCAGTGTGTACGCACCTTTAGACAAAGTTTGTGTACATTGAACCATCAAAAACAAAGGTTTCATTATCTCAGTTATGCCAAAATAATTCCGTATTTCGGAATATTTGGATATGGGAGACTCAACCTGTAATAACCCTAATAAAAGTATTTAGTGATCTTAAAATGAGTCAAAGGGCTGTTATATGCATGTTTGCATAAGTGTGAAAAAAATATATAATGCTATTTTTTTGAGAAAAATAAGTACCGCAGTTAAATTTGGGGTACATGGAAATGGGTGCTAGTATATTTTGGTGTCTCTAAAGTGAAGATTTAAAAAATCTCAAAAATACACCTGCTGCAGCCTCCTGCAATCTTAAAAACACCTGTCTCAACCTTATAGCCCCCAAATTACCAAGCCCCCTACTTTAACCCCATTTTCCAGCACTTTTTAAATTTTCGCCCCAAAAATGACATGTCGTTTTTTTTAGGTGAATTAAGATGTTTTTTTTTTTTTGCCTAATTAGTTATTAGGGGGGTTGTCCAAAGGGTTCTGAACTAAGTGCCCACATTTGTATCCCAAAATATTTTCGTTTGTTTTTGCCAAGGTGAAAACATCCTGGAATTGAATATGGAGATATACTAAAAACAGACGAAAAGCGCAAATCGGCGAAAACCTTTCGCCGATCGCAGCTTTTCGCCTCTAATTTAATTCGGCCCTTAATCTTTAAAAATTGGGGAGTCATAAAGTGATACATGGGTATAATATATCAAGCATATCTATGCACTTTGGATTGATGAATAAGCAGAGAATAGTCTTATGCTGGCCATACACCTGTACGATTTTGGGCCGATTGTCCGATTTTCGATGAGTCATAAGATGGATCTTGTGAAAATCGTGTGTTATTTTAGTAAGATAAGATCCGATGCACGCTCCCACAGCTCCTATGATCGGATCTTATGATCAGATGTGCAGCCCATATGTTCCATCGTATCGTGTGCAGATCGTGCCGTTTATTTTGTTCATGCGATCCATCGTGCAGCAATTCAAGTCATTTCAATGACTGTTTCCCTTATGAGCCTCTGAGACACAGGATCGATCTTACGACAGATCCTGTGCTAAGAAAAACAACAAACATGCTGCCGGGACTGCCAGGGAGCTCCGAGGAGTCGTAGGGAAATCGTATGATGAATCTTATCTTATGCTGCTCGTGTAAGTGTATGGGCAGCATTATATTGATTTTTTTTAACATTGTTTTTGTTGCATCTAGTTTTTATACCGGCTGGTGTATCAATATTTATTAAGGACTCTAGATTCTAACCTCTATACACTCCTGCCTATACCTTCTAATTTCCTGCCTATAAACCTCTAAGGTTGACGCAATTTGCGTACACAGTCATACATTAAATAAAGACTCCAGACCTTGAACCTGTGGTTCCAAAGCACAAAGTATTATTCAAGTAAAAGTACAGTCAGTTACACGTTATGATCTAAGTACAATTTAGCGCAAAGAAATTATACAAACCCAAGTACAGTTATACATACGCAGGCGCTCTGGACCAGATCCCGGCATCAGCAAGTTAACCTCCGTCAATCAGCAAGAAGACTAGAAACCCAGGGTCAGAGCACACATATTTATACCCCCCCCCCCCAGAAATAGACAACACAATAGAAAGGCTTGTTGCTGATGCCATTGGTTCCCAAGGGGGACGCATCTGTTACAGAGCATTTAACAGGTTGGTTCAAATGGACACAGAACAGCCTCTAACAGCTTGTTGCCTCCTCTATTTCCCCTGCATGCACAAAAATACATTTTGGTTCTTTATGTCTTTACGGTCCATAAGGTGCGAACGCATGTTCCGATCTTCACACCGTTGATACCGGGAAGCTGTGGATAAAGTGTGGATCAGTATAATATCAAACACGGCTTACTTATCATGTATTAAACCTTAGATACCAAAATAGTCTTTATTTCACAGCATTTGTAATAAATGAATAAAACTTTAATCTTTTACTTTATAGCTATGGAACCTTTTGTGTAAGTGTGCATTATGTAAGTATTAGGGATATGAGAAAAGACGCTAGTTAGGTTTATCTGATTTGGGGCAGATGTGCATGCATGCAACTAATAAACAGCGTTCGCATGCAGGATATTGTGCATTCGCTACTGAGCATCATGTTAGCAGCTCAACTGCGTAATGGGCCTGATTCAGAGCTGAACGCTCTGACCAGAGCGCTCGCTCTGAATCAGGGCCCTCCTCCATGAAAATGGAGCGGCCTCCGGGACGCTCGTATAGCTGTGGGTGACCACCCACAGCTATAGCGAGCGTCCATGATGATGGTCGCGATGGTCTTGACCATCGCGACCATCAGACTTGCGACGGAGACCCTGCGGTAGGGTCTCCCTGCCACAAGCCCTGGAGTGATTTTGGCTCTATCAGAGCCAAAATCACTCCCACTGACATCACTAGTGATGTCAGTGGGGCCAGCTTCAGACGGTAGGCGCTCCCATGGGAACGCCTCCGTCTGGCAGGCACGCCCCCGGCACGCCCACCAAAGGGGGCGTGCTGTCAATCAACATCGACAGCACCCCCCTTTGGTGCGAGACCCGGAGCGATGGAAAGCCCGTCGCTCCCCGGGTCTCGCGCATGCGCACGACGGAGCTCCCTCCGTCGTGCGCATGCGCAGTGGGGAACATCGACCCGCTTGCGAGCATACTGCCGCTCGCGAGCGGGTCTGAATGACCCCCTATGTGCTGTGTTTATGCATGAGATTCTGTCTATGATGGACTTAACATATATATATATATACATATACATACACACACACATATATATATATATATATACATATACATACACACACACACACACACATATATATATATATATACATATACATACACACACACACACATATATATATATATATACATATACATACACACACACACACATATATATATATATAATATACATATACATACACACACACACACATATATATATATATATATATATATATATATATAAAAATATATGGGTGGTTTTTGGACTTCCTTTTGGGTAAGCTACCCCAGCAATTTAACTATGAGGACGTGAGTGTGGACCAACCCGAACTATATATATATATATATATATATATATATCTCAAAGAACAAAGCTGCGGCACTCCAAAGAAGTTGCTGTAGAAAAAGGTATGTATTTGGCAATACTCTTGCCGACGTTTCAGAGCTGGGCTCTTTTATCAAGGCAGCCAAATATGCAATATAAACATCAACACTGACAAACACAACAAATGAATAACACTCACCTTAACTAGGAGGTGAGAAACACTAGTCTGGAGCAGACCGGGGAGAGCGTGCCCATGTTGCTGCCGGGTCCCGCCGCGATGACGTCAGTCTGCCGCGACGAGGTTACCTAGCAACTACACCTAACTCCGGAGGCCAGGTCTCATCGCGATGACGTCAGTCCGCCGTGACGGGGTTACCAAGCAACCACGTTGGGACAAAATAGCGTCTCACCGGTCTGCAACACAGACCAAAGTGATTGCAAACTTTAAAAAAACGCCATATTACTATCAATAAAGGGTGCCCTAGATACATGTCAGGCAAAACATTGCTATTCACATAACTGGTGCGTTGAATATATATCTGCGCACCACTGTATATACATGTAACTAGACTCTGAATAAGCACATAAGAGTCAATGCAAATAGATATAGATACCAGGAAGATAAATGAATAGAGGTAGCTTCCAATCTATGCAAATCAGGCATCTCCAATAAAGCACCATGGCACTGAGCTATGCATATGAATAATACTATACACATAAACACACTAGATAATGCACAGCAGGTAAGAACTAGACTGCATGTATCAATAGGATGATATGAAGATAAATCCTAAATCTGAAGGTCTTAATCGGAGGCATCAAGGACCAACTACAGGGTGTTCCAAATGATTTTCTCATTAAGTCCCTGAGGGGCAATAGTCCCTAACTGACAAATCCACCGTGCCTCCAGACGCAATAGGTTGTTTTCGCGATCACCTCCTCTGATGGAGCCAATAGGGTTGAGCATTCCCCTATTTTTGATAGCAGCTGTGTATGAAAGCATCATTAAATAAAGCAGCCTCCCCATAAGGGTTAACTTACATAGGAGTACATAGAGTGCTAAGTCTTATTTTTTACTTTTTACTATCCCTATGTACTAAGCCTTGGAGTGAGATAAAGTGGATGGAGAAAAAGTACCAACCAATCAGCTCCTGTCATTTTTCAAACACAGCCTGTATAGTGACAGGTAGGAGCTGATTGGTTGGTACTGTATCTAGATCCACTTTTATTCTCTCCAAGGCTTAGTACACAGACCTGAATCTGTAAATGAGTTGACACAGTTTCGACAGGATATATATTTAAACATGACATATTTCTGCATATTTTAACTAGGGGTGAGCGGGTTCGGATTTCTGAAATCCGAACCCCCCCGAGCCCCCCCGATCCGAGTCCGATCCGAGTCAGGCTCGACTTTTCCCGCCTGACTCGGATCTGAAATCGAGGCAAAACGTCATCATCCCGCCTTCCGAGTCTCGCGGGTTTTGGATCCTATATAAGGTACCCGCGTCGGCGCCATTTTCTCACTCGGCTGTGGACAGTGAAGAGGGAGGGTGGGAGTTAGGGCTGTGTAGTGTAGTGTAGTGTAGTGTAGTGTAGTGCTGCTGTTGTCCACTACTTCAAAGTCCATAGGGGCTGGCTGTGTTGTGCTGTGCTGCTGTTGTTAATAGGGGCTGTGTCCACTACTTCAAAGTCCATAGGGGCTGGCTGGACTGTGTTGTGCAGTCAGTTCTCCATAGGGGCTGTGTCCACTCCAAAGTCCTGTGCAGTGTCCCAGTCCTAAAGGAGTGCTGTAGTGTTGTCCAGGGGGTGCTCTGTCCATCAGGGGTGCTCCCCCCAAGTGCTAAAAAAATAATATATTTTCTGTGTTTGTGAATTGTGTGCGCAGTAGCCGCACGTGCATCAACAAAGTAGTGCCAAGCGTGCACCTGTGTCATAAGTAAAGGGCCGGCTGGCTTGACCGTTAAAGGGTGCTGTAACCCCCGAAAGTACACTCCAGTCCAAACCAAAAAAAAATTATTTTCTGTGTTTGTGAATTGTGTGCGCAGTAGCCGCACGTGCATCAACAAAGTAGTGCCAAGCGTGCGCCTGTGTCATAAGTAAAGGGCCGGCTGGCTTGACCGTTAAGGGTGCTGTAACCCCCGAAAGTACACTCCAGTCCAAACCAAAAAAAAAATTATTTTCTGTGTTTGTGAATTGTGTGCGCAGTAGCCGCACGTGCATCAACAAAGTAGTGCCAAGCGTGCGCCTGTGTCATAAGTAAAGGGCCGGCTGGCTTGACCGTTAAGGGTGCTGTAACCCCCGAAAGTACACTCCAGTCCAAACCAAAAAAAAAATTATTTTCTGTGTTTGTGAATTGTGTGCGCAGTAGCCGCACGTGCATCAACAAAGTAGTGCCAAGCGTGCACCTGTGTCATAAGTAAAGGGCCGGCTGGCTTGACCGTTAAGGGTGCTGTAACCCCCGAAAGTACACTCCAGTCCAAACCAAAAAAAAAATTATTTTCTGTGTTTGTGAATTGTGTGCGCAGTAGCCGCACGTGCATCAACAAAGTAGTGCCAAGCGTGCGCCTGTGTCATAAGTAAAGGGCCGGCTGGCTTGACCGTTAAAGGGTGCTGTAACCCCCAAAGTACACTCCAGTCCAAACCAAAAAAAAAATTATTTTCTGTGTTTGTGAATTGTGTGCGCAGTAGCCGCACGTGCATCAACAAAGTAGTGCCAAGCGTGCGCCTGTGTCATAAGTAAAGGGCCGGCTGGCTTGACCGTTAAAGGGTGCTGTAACCCCCGAAAGTACACTCCAGTCCAAACCAAAAAAAAATTATTTTCTGTGTTTGTGAATTGTGTGCGCAGTAGCCGCACGTGCATCAACAAAGTAGTGCCAAGCGTGCGCCTGTGTCATAAGTAAAGGGCCGGCTGGCTTGACCGTTAAGGGTGCTGTAACCCCCGAAAGTACACTCCAGTCCAAACCAAAAAAAAAATTATTTTCTGTGTTTGTGAATTGTGTGCGCAGTAGCCGCACGTGCATCAACAAAGTAGTGCCAAGCGTGCGCCTGTGTCATAAGTAAAGGGCCGGCTGGCTTGACCGTTAAAGGGTGCTGTAACCCCCAAAGTACACTCCAGTCCAAACCAAAAAAAAAATTATTTTCTGTGTTTGTGAATTGTGTGCGCAGTAGCCGCACGTGCATCAACAAAGTAGTGCCAAGCGTGCGCCTGTGTCATAAGTAAAGGGCCGGCTGGCTTGACCGTTAAAGGGTGCTGTAACCCCCGAAAGTACACTCCAGTCCAAACCAAAAAAAAATTATTTTCTGTGTTTGTGAATTGTGTGCGCAGTAGCCGCACGTGCATCAACAAAGTAGTGCCAAGCGTGCGCCTGTGTCATAAGTAAAGGGCCGGCTGGCTTGACCGTTAAAGGGTGCTGTAACCCCCGAAAGTACACTCCAGTCCAAACCAAAAAAAAATTATTTTCTGTGTTTGTGAATTGTGTGCGCAGTAGCCGCACGTGCATCAACAAAGTAGTGCCAAGCGTGCGCCTGTGTCATAAGTAAAGGGCCGGCTGGCTTGACCGTTAAGGGTGCTGTAACCCCCGAAAGTACACTCCAGTCCAAACCAAAAAAAATATTATTTTCTGTGTTTGTGAATTGTGTGCGCAGTAGCCGCACGTGCATCAACAAAGTAGTGCCAAGCGTGCGCCTGTGTCATAAGTAAAGGGCCGGCTGGCTTGACCGTTAAAGGGTGCTGTAACCCCCGAAAGTACACTCCAGTCCAAACCAAAAAAAAAATTATTTTCTGTGTTTGTGAATTGTGTGTGCAGTAGCCGCACGTGCATCAATAAAGTAGTGCCAAGCGTGCGCCTGTGTCATAAGTAAAGGGCCGGCTGGCTTGACCGTTAAAGGGTGCTGTAACCCCCGAAAGTACACTCCAGTCCAAACCAAAAAAAAATTATTTTCTGTGTTTGTGAATTGTGTGCGCAGTAGCCGCACGTGCATCAACAAAGTAGTGCCAAGCGTGCGCCTGTGTCATAAGTAAAGGGCCGGCTGGCTTGACCGTTAAAGGGTGCTGTAACCCCCGAAAGTACACTCCAGTCCAAACCAAAAAAAAAATTATTTTCTGTGTTTGTGAATTGTGTGCGCAGTAGCCGCACGTGCATCAACAAAGTAGTGCCAAGCGTGCACCTGTGTCATAAGTAAAGGGCCGGCTGGCTTGACCGTTAAGGGTGCTGTAACCCCCGAAAGTACACTCCAGTCCAAACCAAAAAAAAATTATTTTCTGTGTTTGTGAATTGTGTGCGCAGTAGCCGCACGTGCATCAACAAAGTAGTGCCAAGCGTGCGCCTGTGTCATAAGTAAAGGGCCGGCTGGCTTGACCGTTAAAGGGTGCTGTAACCCCCAAAGTACACTCCAGTCCAAACCCAAAAAAAAATTATTTTCTGTGTTTGTGAATTGTGTGCGCAGTAGCCGCACGTGCATCAACAAAGTAGTGCCAAGCGTGCGCCTGTGTCATAAGTAAAGGGCCGGCTGGCTTGACCGTTAAAGGGTGCTGTAACCCCCGAAAGTACACTCCAGTCCAAACCAAAAAAAAATTATTTTCTGTGTTTGTGAATTGTGTGCGCAGTAGCCGCACGTGCATCAACAAAGTAGTGCCAAGCGTGCACCTGTGTCATAAGTAAAGGGCCGGCTGGCTTGACCGTTAAGGGTGCTGTAACCCCCGAAAGTACACTCCAGTCCAAACCAAAAAAAAAATTATTTTCTGTGTTTGTGAATTGTGTGCGCAGTAGCCGCACGTGCATCAACAAAGTAGTGCCAAGCGTGCGCCTGTGTCATAAGTAAAGGGCCGGCTGGCTTGACCGTTAAAGGGTGCTGTAACCCCCGAAAGTACACTCCAGTCCAAACCAAAAAAAAATTATTTTCTGTGTTTGTGAATTGTGTGCGCAGTAGCCGCACGTGCATCAACAAAGTAGTGCCAAGCGTGCGCCTGTGTCATAAGTAAAGGGCCGGCTGGCTTGACCGTTAAAGGGTGCTGTAACCCACAAAGTACACTCCAGTCCAAACCAAAAAAAAAATTATTTTCTGTGTTTAGCCGCACGTATATATCAAATCGATATAACATAAATGGAGGACCAAACTTTCTCCGATAAAAATTAAATAGAGAAAGATCAAGAACCACTTCCTCCTAGTGCTGAAGCTGCTGCCACTAGTCATGACATAGACGATAACATGCCATCAACGTCGTCTGCCAAGGCCGATGCCCAATGTCATAGTAGAGGGCACATACAATCCCAAATGGCAAAGTTCAGGAAAATGACCTTGAAAAAGACATTTAAATCAGCTGAAGAGAAACGTAAACTTGCCAATATGCCATTTACGACACGGAGTGGCAAGGAACGGCTAAGGTCGATCCCTAGTATGTTCATGACTAGTGGTTCAGCTTCACATGACGATGGAAGCCCTCCTCCCACTAAAAAAATCAAAAGAGTTAAGCTGGCAAAAGCACAGCGAAGAACTGTGCTTTCTAAGAAGATATCACAAATCCCCAAGGAGAGTCCAAGTGTGGTGGTGGTTGCGATGCCTGACCTTCCCAGCACTGGATGGGAAGAGGTGGCTCTTTCCACCATTTGCACGCCCCCTGCAAGTGCTGAAAGGAGCACCCACAGTCCACTTGCTGATATGCAAATTGAAGATGTCACTGTTGAAGTACAACAGGATGAGGATACTGGTGTAGCTGGCGCTGAGGAGGAAGTTGGCGAGGAGGATTCTGATGGTGATGTGGTTTGTTTAAATCAGGCTCCAGGGGAGACAGTTGTTGTCCGTGGGATGAAAAAGCCCATCACAGTCATGCCTGGGCAGAAGACCAAACATTCCACCTCTTTGGTCTGGCAATATTTCTATCCAAATCCGGACAACAACTGTCTTGCCATATGTACCATATGTAAAGGTGAAATAAGTAGGGGTAGGGACGTCAACCACCTAGGAACATCCTCCCTTATACGGCACCTGCAGCGCGTTCATAAAAAGTTACTGTCAAGTTCAGAAACTTTGGCTAAGACCGTAAGCAGTCCAGGGACACCTAAATCCCGTTGTCCTGTTGTATCCAAGCGCCTGCAAACCACACCGTCAACTCCCTCCTCGTCAATTTCCTCCTTAGTCAGGATCGGAAGTAGTCCTGCAGGCCATGTCACTGGCATGACTGACTCTCCTATCCGGGATTCCTCTGGAGGATCCTGCATTGCTACGCCTACTGCTGCCGCTGCTGCTGTTGCTGCTGCTGGGAGTCGTTCATCATCCCAGAGAGGAAGTAGGAACACCACTACTTTTACTAAACAATTGACCCTCCAACAGTCCTTAGCGAGGAGGATGAAGTACGACAGCAGTCATCCTGAAGCAAAACGTATAACTGAGGCCTTGACTGCTATGTTGGTGTTAGACGTGCGTCCGGTATCCGCCATTAGTGCAGTGGGATTTAGACAATTGATGGAGGTAGTGTGTCCCCGGTTCCAAATCCCGTCTAGATTCCACTTCACTAGGCAGGCGATACCGAGACTGTACAGAAACGTCAGAAAAAGTGTCCTCAGTGTCCTGAAAAATGCCGTTGTACACAATGTCCACTTAACCACGGACATGTGGACAAGTGGAACAGGGCAGACTAAGGACTATATGACTGTGACAGCCCACTGGGTAGATGTATCACCTTACGCAGCAACAGCAGCAGCGTCACCAGTAGCAGCATCTCAGAAATGCCAGCTCGTTACAAGGCAGGCTACGCTGTGTATCACCGGTTTCGGTAAGAGGCACACCGCTGACAACCTCTTAGAGAAACTGAGGGAAATCATCGCCCAGTGGCTTACCCCACTTAGACTCTCCTGGGGATTTGTGATATCTGACAACGCCACCAATATTGTGCGGGCATTACATCTGGGCAAATTCCAGCACGTCCCATGTTTTGCTCACACAATAAACTTGGTGGTGCAGAATTTTCTGAAAAGCGACAGGGGCGTGCAGGAGACGCTTTGGGTGGCCCGAAAAATTTCTGGCCACTTTCGCCATTCAGCGACTGCGTGCCGAAGACTGGAGCACCAGCAAACACTCTTGAACCTGCCCCGCCATCACCTGAAGCAAGAGGTTGTGACGCGGTGGAACTCAACCCTCTATATGCTTCAGAGGATGGAGGAGCAGCAAAAGGCCATACAAGCCTATACATCCACCTATGACATAGGCAAAGGAGGGGGTATGCACCTGACTCAAGCGCAGTGGAGAATGATTTCCGTGTTGTGCAAGGTTCTCCAGCCCTTCGAACTTGCCACACGTGAAGTCAGTTCAGACACTGCCAGCTTGAGTCAGGTCATTCCCCTCATCAGGCTTTTGCAGAAGCAGCTGGAGAAAGTAAAGGAGGAGCTAAGACGGAGCGATTCCGCTCGGCATGTGGGACTTGTGGATGAAGCCCTTCATTCGTTTTGCCAGGATTCCAGGGTGGTCAATCTGTTGAAATCAGACCACTACATTTTGGCCACCGTGCTCGATCCTAGGTTTAAAGCCTATGTGGTGTCTCTCTTTCCGGCTGACACAAGCCTGCAGAGGTGCAAAGACCTGCTGGTGAACACACTGTCAGCTGAAGCGGAACGTGACACGTCAACGGCTCCTTCTTCATTTTCTCCCGCAACTGGGGCTGCCAGGAAAAAACTTAGCTATCCTAAGCAACCCGCTGGCGGTGATGCAGGGCAGGCAGGACCAAGTTTGGACATCTGGTCCGGACTGAAGGACCTGGCAACAATTTCTGACATGTCTACTGTCACTGCATATGATACTGTCACCATTGACAGAATGGTGGAGGATTACATCGGTGACAGCATCCAAGTAGGCATGTCAGACAGTCCATACCTGTACTGGCAGGAAAAAGAGGCAATTTGGAGGCCCCTGTACAAGCTGGCTCTATTTTACCTGAGTTGCCCCCCCTCCAGTGTGTACTCCGAAAGAGTGTTTAGTGCAGCTGGGAACCTTGTCAGCGAAAGGCGTAGGAGGTTGCTTCCACAGAATGTGGAGAAGATGATGTTCATCGAAATGAATTATCAGCTCTTCCAGGGAGACCAGCCTCCAGAAGGTACAGAGGGACCTGTGGTGGTGGATTCAAGTGGGGACGAGTTAATACTTTGTGAGGATGAGGATGTACACACTGAAGAGGGTGAGGAATCGGTGGATGAGGAGGATGAGGATGACATCTTGCCTCCGTAGAGCCAGTTTGTGCAGGGACACATTAATTGCCAGCTTGTTTTGTGGGGGCCCAAACGAACCAATCATTTCAGCCACAGTTGTGTGGCAGACCCTGGCGCTGAAATGATTGGTTTGCTAAAGTGTGCATGTCCTGTTTATACAACATAAGGGTGGGTGGGAGGGCCCAAGGACAATTCCATCTTGCACCTCTTTTTTTTCTTTGCATTATGTACAGTTTGGGGCCTAGTTTTTCAAACTGCCATCCTGTCTGCCACTGCAGTTTCACGCCTAGATGGGTCACGTGTTTGTGCCGCCCACTCGTGTCGCTTAGCATAGTCATCCAGCTACCTCGGTGCAACCTTTTGGACATAAAAACACTATTGTGAGGTGTGAGGTGTTCAGAATAGACTGGAAATGAGTGGAAATTAAGGTTATTGAGGTTAATAATAGCATAGGAGCAGAAAAACCTACAAATTCTGTGATTTTAGCTGTTTTTATGCTTTTTTTCAAAAAAATACAGATCCAAAACACAAAACCCAGAACCCAAAACACTGAAGGGTGGTTTTGGCAAAACCAATCCAGATCCAAAACACGAAGAAAGATCCAGATCCAAAACCAAAACACAAAACACGAAAAGTGGCCGGTGCACACCCCTAATTTTAACGCACTATTACTGTTTATTTGCTACTATACATTTAACAAATTGCATTTAAAGAAAGCGTGATTGTAGCATATGTAAAAGCTTGGGTACCCTATCAGTTGATTTGTTCACTGTACTTCATTTATTTGGTCTTATATTCTTTCATTCATTCATTCATTAAATGATATATACAGTTAAATGAACTGTTTCCACTGTAAACCTTCATTGGTACCCCAGCAACTAGGCAGTGACTCTACCCAGTCACAGCCCAAATCAGCACTGAGCACTTGCTGTGGAAACCCTTATGGGCCCTCATTGTTTGTTAGAGGGTGAAATTTTTAAAAACAAATTTGACTGGATGTATCCTTTAAAAAAATCTAAAGGCCCCCATACATCAGCAATTGATTGCAGCAATCGTGCAATCTGCAATCGATTCTGAATAAAAATCTTTCCCTTTTTCAATCGATTGCAGATTACAGAATTGCCACAATCGATTGAAAAAGGTAAAAGATTTTTATACACAATCGATTGCAAATTGCACGATTGCTGCAATCAATTGCTGATGTATGGGGGCCTTAAGTAGTGGAGGACACAAAACGGCCTTTCCAACAATCTCAGTTCAGTCCCAGCACAAAGATTGTTTTATAAGAGAATAGCGCCCGTGGGCATGTGCAGTCTCCATGCTGGACCCCCCACAGCCGGATTTAGACCTCATGGGGCCCTAGGCAAGATACTAGTTTGGGGCCCCCTCCCTCAAACAATACATAGCACTATATGTGAGTTCCCGAATCATGCCCTTACATCATTTTTTTGTTTTCCCTCCTTATATTCAACTTTTTAAAGCTTTAAACATTATGAACATTAAAACATTAAGACCCGTATTCAATTATAAGCAAAAAGTCCATTGCCGGACTCCTCGCCGTCATTGCTGGTTTTAGGTGCGAAAAAGTATTGCGTTCGTCCCCGAGTATCCCCGTATTCAATTCCAAATCGGCGAAAACGGGACCCAGCGAAACTCAAACAGGTGAAAAGTCCTGTTGTTTTTGGGGAAATCAGCCTGACTCCCCCCAAAAGAAGCTCTGACATGGGGGTTCACTATGGGTACCCCCGATTAGCCCTGCTGTAGGTATTTGGGGTCTTTGAATGGTCTAAATAGGCGCTATTTAGCGTCTTTGGGACAGGGGTGAAGAATAGCATTTAGTAATTATTTTTTGGTAAAATAAGTATTCCCATCAGATCTGGGGTACATGAAAATGGGTGCAAGCATATTTTTAAGTTGCTAAAGTCCAGCATTAAAAAGCACCAAAAACGCACCTTCAGCAAACGCCTGGAATCAAAAATACACCTCCCCCATACTTCCAGACCCCAAAAGTTATTTTGCTAGTTTTTGAATTTGTACCTGACTTTGATTTTTTTCGCCCATGTTTTCAAAGTGCTTTTTTGGGGTGTCCTTTGTGGAGTGTTTTGATGGAGTTAGCATCAGGGGGGCTCCAAAGGGTGCAGGATTTGTCCCGCAACATTGCACCCCAAAACCCCAATTCCGCACTTTTTTTCACCGGGTATTCATAGGCTAAACTTTTTTGCCTATTACATTGCATTGCGTTATCGCGGCGGCGGAAAGACGCTACAATTGAATACGGGGATAAGTTGAAACCGGCGAAAATGACGTCATCTGCAAAAAAGTATCGCCGAAACTGACTTTTCGCTTCTAATTGAATACGGCCCTATAATGGAAAATTAAAAAACAGTGCAAAAATTATCTATCTATCTATCTATCTATCTATCTATCTATCTATCTATCTATCTATCTCCTATCTATCTATCTATCTATCTATCTATCTATATATATATATATATATATATATATATCTCAATGGGAATGATCCATTTCCTATATATGTATATGTATATATATACATATATATATATATATATATATATATATATATATTGACATTGTAAAAGCTGTGCATATATCCAGTAGGTGTCAAGTCTTGAACTAGTGACCCCTACTGGATACATAGTTTTTACAATACTAGAAGAGAAAATAATATATATATATAACTATTCCCACTGACATAGATGCACATTTTTATATATATATATATATATATATATATACACACACACACATATATATATATATATATATATTATATATAGTGTGTATATGGCAGCTCATGAGGGTAATTGGTAATTAATACAGGTCCCTACCTGGTCTTGGGTGCAGCACTGCTGCTGTTTTCTGCTCTTGGGCTGCAAAGGTCCTGGAAGGCTGGCAGAGTGGCTGCTGGGGCGGGCCGCGGCGGGACTAGCTGGATGAAGATGAAGGACAGGGCGGCGGGGCCCCAGTGAGTTACACTGTGCAGTGTGCCGCTCACAAGCGGCCGGCTGCACACACTCAGTCTTCCCACTTCTAGAAAGCACCGACAGCCATGTGGGACACTCCTGGAGTGGAAGCAGAACCGCGTGACGCCATGACGTCGCGTGGTACTCGCGCAGTGCTCCTCTGGGAGCACTGTGATCGGGTCATATCTTAAGGGAAAGGGGCCCGTCCACGGGCCCCTTGGGTCCTGCCAGCCCCTAGACGAGTGCCTAGGATGCCCAGCGGGAAATCCGGGCCTGGGACCCCCTCGTGCCAGCGCTTGCGCTAGTAAGACTCTGGCACTGTGCCTACTGCACACAAAGATATCTCCAGGAAAATGGTGTCAGTGAAGGCTCCAGAGGTGGGGCTGCAGTGCAGTTCAAAATTCAATTAGGGGTGCCACACCAACTGCCAGTCATGTTTGACAGTGTTTGAAAGGGCAGTTGGTGTGGCTCCCCTATTTGAATATTGGACTGCGCTACAGCCCCACCTGTGGATCCGCCACTGGTGTCATCCCAATTTTCCCGGGGATTCCTCTTCTGTACATGTGCATATCTCTGGGAAAATGGCAGCTCTACCATTTTCCGGGTGTTTTCTGCAGCTTTGACTGAAAGGCAAGTATAGTCAACGGGTGAGCGGTGCGGTCCCCAATTGACTCAGTGCCCATGTGCAGCGGACATCCAGCCCCCATATAGGTAAGCCACTGCCCAGCAGCCACATTTGCTAATAATTTTGGTTTTAGCTATGCACTGTATCCTAACTATCTAGAACTGCAGAGCACTGTGGCACTGTGCAACTCAATCACAATCATACCAATATTAAGAGTGAAAATTAAGCTGTTCAAAAGAAGAAAAAAAACATAGTTGCTGTTTTCTTAAAACCTGGTGCAGAATCTGACTCTCCAGAATGTCGTGTAACACCTTTCAAGATTTCATTTTGGGATTTCCCTTCTAAAGTTGTGAAGCTCATAGAGGCTTGGCAAATTCACCTGCATGAATTTATTACTAGGTCGCTGGTAATATCTAGGTGGGTTCCTCACAGTAAGTATTTTCCATTTCATTAATCTAAACATATGAACTCTCTTCCAGCTCTAATTGAAAATTTAATGTTTTTCTCCATCTGTGCAGTTTATAGGAGCTGGAGAAAAGATACTAAATCTTACTGTAAATCTCTACAGGTTTAATCCTAAATTGAACAGTTTAGATAAAAATATAAGAGAACTTTCTTTATGACAAAGTTCCAGATGTTTACCGTCCATCTAGATGGATAGAAGCTCCATAGAGAAGATAGATATACTGTACACAGACAAACTTCCGCTAGAAATAGATCATTTCCATACAAAGTAGGGGTGTGCACCGGCCTCTTTTCGTGTTTTGTGTTTTGGTTTTGGATCTGGATCTTTCTTCGTGTTTTGGATCTGGATTGGTTTTGCCAAAACCACCCTTCCGTGTTTTGGGTTCTGGGTTTTGTGTTTTGGATCTGTATTTTTTTTTAAAAAAAGCATAAAAACAGCTATAATCACAGAATGTGTTGGTTTTTCTGCTCCTATGCTATTATTAACCTCAATAACCTTAATTTCCACTAATTTCCAGTCTATTCTGAACACCTCACACCTCACAATAGTGTTTTTATGTCCAAAAGGTTGCACCGAGGTAGCTGGATGACTATCCTAAGCGACACGAGTGGGCGGCACAAACACGTGACCCATCTAGGAGTGACACTGCAGTGGCAGACAGGATGGCAGTTTGAAAACCTAGGCCCCAAACTGTACATAATGCAAAGAAAAAAAAGAGGTGCAAGATGGAATTGTCCTTGGGCCCTCCCACCCACCCTTATGTTGTATAAACAGGACATGCACACTTTAACAAAGCAATCATTTCAGCGCCAGGGTCTGCCACACGACTGTGGCTGAAATGATTGGTTCGTTTGGGCCCCCACAAAACAAGCTGGCAATTAATCTGTCCCTGCCCAAACTGGCTCTACTGAGGCAAGATGTCGTCCTCATCCTCCTCATCCACCGATTCCTCACCCTCTTCAGTGTTGTGTACATCCTCATCCTCACAGAGTATTAACTCGTCCCCACTGGGATCCACCACCACAGGTCCCTCTGTACGTTCTGGAGGCAGGTCTCCCTGGAAGAGTTGATAATTCATTTTGATGAACATCATCTTCTCCACATTTTGTGGAAGCAACCTCCTACGCCTTTCGCTGACAAGGTTCCCGGCTGCACTAAACACTCTTTTGGAGTACACACTGGAGGGGGGGCAGCTCAGGTAAAATAGAGCCAGTTTGTACAGGAGCCTCCAAATTGCCTCTTTTTCCTGCCAGTACAGGTATGGACTGTCTGACATGCCTACTTGGATGCTGTCACCGATGTAATCCTCCACCATTCTGTCAATGGTGACAGTATCATATGTAGTGACAGTAGACATGTCAGAAATTGTTGCCAGGTCCTTCAGTCCAGACCAGATGTCCAAACTTGGTCCTGCCTGCCCTGCATCACTGCCAGCGGGTTGCTTAGGATAGCTAAGTTTTTTCCTGGCAGCCCCAGTTGCGGCGGAAAATGAAGAAGGAGCTGTTGATGTGTCACGTTCCGCTTCAGCTGACAGTGTGTTCACCAGCAGGTCTTTGCACCTCTGCAGGCTTGTGTTGTCGGCCGGAAAGAGAGACACCACATATGCTTTAAACCTACGATCGAGCACGGTGGCCAAAATGTAGTGGTCTGATTTCAACAGATTGACCACCCTGGAATCCTGGCAAAGCGAATGAAGGGCTTCATCTAGCCTGCCTTGGAACGAGCTGGCGTTTCTGAGATGCTGCTACTGGTGACACTGCTGCTGTTGCTGCGTAAGGTGATACATCTACCCAGTGGGCTGTCACAGTCATATAGTCCTTAGTCTGCCCTGTTTCACTTGTCCACATGTCCGTGGTTAAGTGGACATTGGGTACAACGGCATTTTTCAGGACACTGAGGACACTTTTTCTGACGTTTCTGTACAGTCTCGGTATCGCCTGCCTAGTGAAGTGGAATCTAGACGGGATTTGGAACCGGGGACACACTACCTCCATCAATTGTCTAAATCCCACTGCACTAATGGCGGATACCGGACGGACGTCTAACACCAACATAGCAGTCAAGGCCTCAGTTATACGTTTTGCTTCAGGATGACTGCTGTCGTACTTCATCCTCCTCGCTAAGGACTGTTGGAGGGTCAATTGTTTAGTAAAAGTAGTGGTGTTCCTACTTCCTCTCTGGGATGATGAACGACTCCCAGCAGCAGCAACAGCAGCAGCGGCAGCAGGAGTCGTAGCAATGCAGGATCCTCCGGAGGAATCCCGGATAGGAGAGTCAGTCATGCCAGTGACATGGCCTGCAGGACTACTTCCGATCCTGACTAAGGAGGAAATTGACGAGGAGGGAGTTGACGGTGTGGTTTGCAGGCACTTGGATACAACAGGACAACGGGATTTAGGTGTCCCTGGACTGCTTACGGTCTTAGCCAAAGTTTCTGAACTTGACAGTAACTTTTTATGAATGCGCTGCAGGTGCCGTATAAGGGAGGATGTTCCTAGGTGGTTAACGTCCCTACCCCTACTTATTTCACCTTTACATATGGTACATATGGCAAGACAGTTGTTGTCCGGATTTGGATAGAAATATTGCCAGACCAAAGAGGTGGAATGTTTGGTCTTCTGCCCAGGCATGACCGTGATGGGCTTTTTCATCCCACGGACAACAACTGTCTCCCCCGGAGCCTGATTTAAACAAACCACATCACCATCAGAATCCTCCTCGCCAACTTCCTCCTCAGCGCCAGCTACACCAGTGTCCTCATTCTGTTGTACTTCAACAGTGACATCTTCAATTTGCATATCAGCAAGTGGACTGTGGGTGATCCTTTCAGCACTTGCAGGGGGCGTGCAAATGGTGGAAAGAGCCACCTCTTCCAGTCCAGTGCTGGGAAGGTCAGGCAACCACTACCACACTTGGACTCTCCTTGGGGATTTGTGATATCTTGTTAGAACGCACAGTTCTTCGCTGTGCTTTTGCCAGCTTAACTCTTTTGATTTTTTAGTGGGAGGAGGGCTTCCATCGTCATGTGAAGCTGAACCACTAGTCATGAACATAGGGAAAGACCTTAGCCATTCCTTGCCACTCCGTGTCGTAAATGGCATAGTGGCAAGTTTACGTTTCTCTTCAGATGATTTAAATGTTTTTTTCAAGGTCATTTTCCTGAACTTTGCCATTTGGGATTGTATGTGCCCTCTACTAAGACATTGGGCATCAGCCTTGGCAGACGACGTTGATGGCATGTTATCGTCTATGTCATGACTAGTGGCAGCAGCTTCAGCACTAGGAGGAAGTGGTTCTTGATCTTTCTCTATTTTATTTTTATCGGAGAAAGTTTGGTCCTCCATTTATGTTATATCGATTTGATATATACGTGCGGCTAAGGCGCACACAAACACAGAAAATATTTTTTTATTTTTAATGGAGAGTAGTGCACTTTGTGGGTTACACCACCCTTTAAGAAATGAGCCAGCCGGCTCTTTACTTATGGGACACAGGCGCACGCTTGGCGCTACTCCTTTGTTGATGCACGTGTGCCTACTGCGCACACAATTCACAAACACAGAAATTTTTTTATTTGGTTTGGAGTGTACTTTGGGGGTTACAGCACCCTTTAACGGTCAAGCCAGCCGGCCCTTTACTTATGACACAGACGCACGCTTGGCACTACTTTGTTGATGCACGTGCGGCTACTGCGCACACAATTCACAAACACAGAAAATATTTTTTTATTTGGTTTGGAGTGTACTTTGGGGGTTACAGCACCCTTTAACGGTCAAGCCAGCCGGCCCTTTACTTATGACACAGGCGCACGCTTGACACTACTTTGTTGATGCACGTGCGGCTACTGCGCACACAATTCACAAACACAGAAAATATTTTTTTATTTGGTTTGGACTGGAGTGTACTTTGGGGGTTACAGCACCCTTTAACGGTCAAGCCAGCCGGCCCTTTACTTATGACACAGGCACACGCTTGGCACTACTTTGTTGATGCACGTGCGGCTACTGCGCACACAATTCACAAACACAGAAAAAAAATTTTTATTTGGTTTGGAGTGTACTTTGGGGGTTACAGCACCCTTTAACGTCAAGCCAGCCGGCCCTTTACTTATGACACAGGCGCACGCTTGGCACTACTTTGTTGATGCACGTGCGGCTACTGCGCACACAATTCACAAACACAGAAAATATTTTTTTATTTGGTTTGGAGTGTACTTTGTGGGTTACAGCACCCTTTAACGGTCAAGCCAACCGGCCCTTTACTTATGACACAGGCGCACGCTTGGCACTACTTTGTTGATGCACGTGCAGCTACTGCGCACACAATTCACAAACACAGAAAATATTTTTTTATTTGGTTTGGAGTGTACTTTGGGGGTTACTGCGCACACAATTCACAAACACAGAAAATATTTTTTTTATTTGGTTTGGAGTGTACTTTGGGGGTTACAGCACCCTTTAACGGTCAAGCCAGCCGGCCCTTTACTTATGACACAGGCGCACGCTTGGCACTACTTTGTTGATGCACGTGCGGCTACTGCGCACACAATTCACAAACACAGAAAATATTTTTTTATTTGGTTTGGAGTGTACTTTGTGGGTTACAGCACCCTTTAATGGTCAAGCCAGCCGGCCCTTTACTTATGACACAGGCGCACGCTTGGCACTACTTTGTTGATGCACGTGCGGCTACTGCGCACACAATTCACAAACACAGAAAATATTTTTTTATTTGGTTTGGACTGGAGTGTACTTTCGGGGGTTACAGCACCCTTTAACGGTCAAGCCAGCCGGCCCTTTACTTATGACACAGGAGCACGCATGGCACTACTTTGTTGATGCACGTGCTGCTACTGCGCACACAATTCACAAACACAGAAAATATTTTTTATTTGGTTTGGACTGGAGTGTACTTTGTGGGTTACAGCACCCTTTAACGGTCAAGCCAGCCGGCCCATTACTTATGACACAGGCGCACGCTTGGCACTACTTTGTTGATGCACGTGCGGCTACTGCGCACACAATTCACAAACACAGAAAAAATAATTTTTTTTTAGCACTTGGGGGGAGCACCCCTGACGGACAGAGCACCCCCTGGACAACACTACAGCACCACTTTAGGACTGGGACACTGCACAGGACTTTGGAGTGGACACAGCCCCTATGGACAACTGACTGCACAACACAGTCCAGCCAGCCCCTATGGACTTTGAAGTAGTGGACACAGCTCCTATTAACAACAGCAGCACAGCACAACACAGCCAGCCCCTATGGACTTTGAAGTAGTGGACACAGCCCCTATGGACAACAGCAGCACAGCGCAGCACAGCACAGCACAGCACAACACTACTCTGCACTACACTACACTACACAGCCCAGCCAGCCCTAACTCCCACCCTCCCTCTTCGCTGTCCACAGCCGAGTGAGAAAATGGTGCCGACGCGGGTACCTTATATAGGATCCAAAACCCGCGAGACCCGGAAGGCGGGATGATGACGTTTTGCCTCGATTTCAGATCCGAGTCAGGCGGGAAAAGTCGAGCCTGACTCGGAATCGGCCTCGGATCGGGGGGGCTCGGGGGGGGTTCGGATTTCAGAAATCCGAACCCGCTCACCCCTAATACAAAGCCGTTAACATATAGACCATCACTGAGAACATTAAGTTACTTCTCTTTTTCATAATGTATTTACTTCTTATAGCAATAATTTGCAGACTAATCATTTACTCAACTGTTGTGGGACTTGCAGAACATTGGAGCTCATTCAGACCCGAACGCTAAGCTCCGCTCTCACGCAGCTAAAAGGGGCCGGGTATGCAAATGCTGCGATAGTACTGTCTGGTGAATGGACGCCCTCTATGCCTTAGAGAGCAACGGCAGTGAGCGCACGCCGAAGTATAAAGCCGCCCACCTTTCTTTCATAGCACACGTCATCTCCAGGAATTGTGTGATTAATCGGTGACATCGGGAGCCATCGGAGCTGCATGCAGCACTTAAGGTAGACCCTACCCCACCGCAAGCACTGCGATCACTGCAGACTGAAATACATCCAGGTGACGTGTACAATGATGCTTCTTTGCTAATTATGCACACCCATAAAACTCAGTTTGGACAGCCAGACACGCCTGCGTTCACATCACCACTCCCCCGTTCACAAGCACCTTTCCCTGTTACCACCCACAAACGGCGCTATCTGTCACTCAAAGGAGCGTCCAGTCTGTGTACTACGAGTGCACGATTCCCATCCGCAGTGACTGCTTCACGTATGCATAGTGTGACGCATGCGCAAATGTGCGATAATCGCCCATAGTGTGTGTTCACAGCTTAACGGGTCTGAATCAGGCCACTTGTCCTGTTCCAGCTACCCCATTGTATATGTCAAAATGACTTTCTCCGTTTTAAAAGAAGGTATAATTGTAACATTACATTTACCTTATTGTGACCTTTCATGCTAATGGCGTATGCAGATTTGGTCAGCCGAGTGTCCACATTGGCTAAACAGTATTATATGCAGCCTAGAAAAATCATGAAAACACCCGAAAGGTCACCAGCAGACCCAGAAATGGTAATCACACAATTAAAGCAAGTTCTACATCACATTTAAGTTATTTGGCATGATGCAGAATAACTGGATCTGTGTGTTTTGGCTCAACACAGGTATTACTTGGCATAATGACCAGTCTAAAATGTAAAGGACGTTTTACTTACATGAGTGTCTGCCTCTTTAAGCACACTCCCATTTACTTCTTCTAGGAACTTTCAGGCAGAATTGCAGACTAGGGGGCCAATATCATGGAAAAACCCACTGAGACAGCTCTCTTCCAACACTGGCCAGCAATAATAAAAGTAGTCTTACTGCTCACCCAGCCAGTTACTTGTTAAACAGTGCATGCATGCGCCAAAATGGGAACCTAGACTTATGGCATATGTGATGTTGATAAACAGGTCCCCAAGGATCTAGGCACCAATGAAAATCATAGGTCAGTATTCCAAATTTGCTGATATTCATTTTCTATACTAATCACCATTTACAAAATTGACTTTGAGCTATGTGAGTCAATAGACATATACACTGTACACCATATCATCTGCTCCAAGCTACAGTATATTGAGTCTCCACTGCTACTGAGATAAGTATCTAATGTTATCAATATAATTTAATAATTAGATCACATTGTGATAATTTACTGTATTAGAGATGTGTGTGGACCCCCATGTCTTGGTTTTGGTTCATATTTAGCATTATATTTTGGTTTTGGCAATGCCACCTTCAAGTATTTTGGTTCGGATTTGGTTTTAGATTCCATAAAAATCAATAAAAACAGCTAAAGTCATGTATTGTAATTTAGACCTGTTTCAAGCAAACCAAAACCTGAGTTTGATTTTTAAATCCGAGCCCCGAACTGTCAACAGACCCGAGCTGGTACTTGGTTCCACTCGGAAAACACCAAAGTGATTCCGAATTGGGACTCAATTCGACCCGGAACCCCTAAATTCAGGTGTGTTCATATTTCAGGACAACCGTATGCTCTGTTTCCTTTTCTGCTTGTATCAGGAGAGAGCTGGGGACTGTTGGCAGTAATAGAGGAGGTAGAGCCAATGAAGATTTAGCTCTCCTTAGCTCCTCCTCCAATTCCTCTATTAGTTATATGAAAGCTCCTCATTAAATGTAGCAGTAAACAAAGTAGCATTTGTCTCATGTGCTCCCTCTTGCAGTCACTATATGAGGAGCACAAGATCTATATATTATGGGAACCAATAAGATTTTACTATCAGTGTAAAGTACCTCCCACGAGGAGCAGTGAGCATAATCAAAAAATGGGTTACTACCTATAAACACCTATTCTGTGAATTTCAAATATGTAAAAGTGTGTATGATATAGTGTCTTTACATAATATAAATGTGTACACACTGTACATGTTTACATAAACATTAAAATATTATAATGAAAACCAATAAGATTTAACTATCAGTGTAAAGTACCTCCCACGGGGAGCAGTAAGCATTCTCAAAAAAATTAGTTACTACCTATAACCACCAATTCTGTGATATTCAAATATATAAAAGTGTGTATAATATAGTGTATTTCCATAATATCAATGTATGCTTACTGTACATGTTAACATAACATCAAAATATTATAATGCCTTTCATAAAAATATGTCTTTACATAGACCTTTGCAGAAATCTCTGCAAGTCACGTGAGTATTGAAATCAATGCTTCTGCAGTCTACAGAGACTGTTTTATGGGTCACACTAAGCAAATGTGTCTAAGGGATTAGACCGTGAAAAATGTGTTTGTTTTTGAAGTACAATTGATTACATAGTCAACAGTAAAACATAAAAGGAAGTCTAGTCCTGCGAGAGTGAGGTCCTAAAGTCCTAATTATACACACGAAAATCCACAGGGAGCTTGATGAGTGTATAATAGTAAGCATGCTTGGCACTGTGCAATTGCCTACACAGGGTGGAGAATTCTTACAATAAAGCAAAGTAATGATAAAAGTGAGCCGTGTTTATAAAATAAAGTTATTATCACATTATCTTTCAATGTTGCTATTGCATTGATCTATCTGAGTCGTCACAAAGCGTGTGAGTTAGTGTGATGAATCACACAAGTTTTCAAGGTAAAGTAAACATATTCTCTGTTTATATAATTACGTTGAAGGTCACATTTTGATCATATGCTACATTCTTGCTCGATAATACAAAACTGATCCACTTCAATAGTGACATTGTTGTACTATAAGGCTCTGTGCTTTTTTTTTTCTTTTTTTAAAGATCCACTTGCATTGTACTATAACTATACTAATATTATCTTTAATGAAAACATGATATTATTGGGCTATACAATAATGATGTTACTATATATTGCACACAGAATACAGTATAAAAGTTTCTTTTCTTTATCGTTATCCAAATGCATTTACACAGTAAGCTTTTCACTTAACTCACCTACACATTTTTATTCATCCGCAAAACACAGGGACAGACAATAAACATGTGACAATATAATGGTTAAAAGATATGAAAGAAAGTTGCTACCAATGGTTAACAAATCAATGTAAAGGAAAGTACAGAAATCATAATCATACATTTATACCCCGGTTCTTGGCTTAATCTGTTTTGGCTGAGAACCAGATTGCCTATAAATTAGCTTTGCAAACCATTGTTCAGTTGCTAATTATTGATGCACTTACATTTAATTACTGTAGTGTTTGTACACAAATAAAATATACCATTATTAATAAATCTAAAACATAGGGAGTTTGGAAGTTGTCCATATAAAAAAAAATGTGAAATATAATTAATCCCTAGTATTATTACTAGGGATGTGCGCCGGACCATTTTTTGCTGGATTTGGATTTGGCTCTGATTCGTCATCTTGCTTTGGATTTGGATTGGCCAAACCAGCTGTGACTGGTTTTGGATTTTTTTTTTAAATTGCCAAAAATTGCTAAATTGACATAATTGGACTTTTTTTTTGTTCCTATTGTATTATTAACCTCAATAATATAAATTTCCAGTCATTTACAGTCAATTAAGACCACCTCACAGCTCACAATATTGTTTTCACCATTATTAGCCAAAGGCTGCAGTGAGTTGGCTGGTTACTAAGCGACAGAGTAGCGGCACAGACACCGTAGTTTAAAGCACATCTATGAAACATTGCCACTCACTGCGGAGTCACAGTACTTGTCTGTTATGGACACACAGAGGACTAAGGCCCAAGGAATCATGGTGCTTTTATACACAGAGGGCTACTGCCCAAGGAGTCACGGTGCTTTTATACACAAAGGGCTACATCCCAAAGAGTCACACTGCTTTTATACACAGAGGCCCAAGGAGTCATGGTGCTTTTAATTTATACATAGAGTACTAAGACCCAAGGAGTTATGGTACTTGTATACATAAAGGGCTAAGGCGCAAGGAGTCACAGTGCTTATATACACAGAGGGCTACTGCCCAAGGAGTCACAGCACTTGTATATACAATGGGCTACGGCCCAAGGAGTCACAGTACTTGTATAGGCAGTGGGCTACAGCCCAAGGAGTCACAGTACTTGTATACACAGTGGGTTACAGCACCAAAAAATAAGTTTTTTGGGTTTTTTACTTTTTAAACTTTTAACTTTCTTGAAAGTTTTCTTTACTTTTTTAAACTTTTTTTTTGTACACACAGCCACTTGTGAGTCTCGACACAGCCACTGTAATCAGCAGAGTATAGCCACAGCATACATCAGCGTGCAGAGTGCTCCCTATACACAGTCACTTTGCCAGCACAGCCACTTGTAAGTCTGGACACAGTCACTTTAATCAGCAGAGTATAGCCACAGCATACATCAGCATGCAGTGTGCCCCCTATACAGTCACTTTACCAGCACAGCCACTTGTGAGTATCTGGACACAACCACTTAATCAGCAAAGTATAACGCAGTATACATCAGCGTGCAGTGTGCCCCCTTACACAGTCACTTTACCAGCACAGCCACTTGTGCATGGCCGGCTGCAGGATTCGGAGCACCCTGTGCCAGCCCTCGAGATGTGGACCAAATTTGGGGGTGTGGCCTAATTACCATAGGCCATGCCCCCTATGTGACGTTATTTGGAGGCGTGCCCGCATGGCATGCCTCCAAATAACATCAGGCTGGGGGTAAAGCCCAGCACTCCATCACTGGCTGGGCTTCCCCCAGCCTCTTCCGTCAGTGAATGGTTGCCGCGCGCATCCATTCACTCTCCAGGGGTCCGGCACCACCGCACAGCTGTGGCGGTGGGGGTCCCCAGCCTCCCGATTTGGCCACCCGTGGGCCACTTCGCCTGCGGGTGGAACAGCAGGACAGTACTGTCCCACTGAAATCGGGATGCTGGGGAGGGGTGCCGTCCCTCTACGGGTGGCGCCCCTGTGCAACCGCACTGGTCGAACACCCCTAGAGCCGGCCCTGCACTTGTGAGTCCCTGTACACAGCCACTTGCAACAGAGCAGTGCACAGCGTGTGGAGCATGGGAGTGAAATGGCACCGAGTCCCGGTCTCGGCGCCTTATGTAGAGACGAACTCTCATGAGAATCCGACGTCAGGAGCATGACGTTCGGCCTCGCAGTGGGATCCGAGTCAGGTGGGAGCACCCGAGCCGCGGCTCGGGTGGACTCGGATCCCCAGAGTCTTAACCGCTCATCCCTAATTAGTATTAGTTGAGTAAACAGTTGCTTGGCAAAAAGTGTAATGTGGCGACCCAGTCTAAGGGGTATATTGACTAAAGGGCGGGTTTTTAGAAGTGGAGATGCTGCCCATAGCAACCAATCAGATTCTAGCTATTATCTTCTAGAAGGTGCTAGATAAATGTTAAGTAGAATCTGAATGGTTGCTATGGGCAACATCTCCACTTCTAAAACCTCTCACTTTAGTAAATTGACCCCTAAATCTCAGCGCAGGATTTAATTTGTGTATTTTATATGTTGTTTTATATGACACATTATTTTTCTATATTTCATATAACTATAGCTTTGTTATTAAATTGCCCTGATTCCCCTGTACACTATTTTCAGTTGCGCCATTTAGACCCTGTTGGCGCCAGGTCCCACGCATCTTGGCCGTGCCAAGCATCTTTTTTGCTAAAAGATCTGCATCTTATGTGATGCTACAGCTTAGGGGGCACTGCAAGTGATCTCGCAGTACAAGATCTGCCCGATGCGCAGATTAGTAATCATCGGAGATGTACGCAAGCATCTGTGAATCAGGCCCATTGACCTGGGTCTGCGCCATTAGTACAGGACTTCTGTGTGTGACTGAGTCTGAATCTGTGCAAAAAGGGCTCCGGTGCGAGTGGCCGTGGCTTTTCCTCACTCCAAGTTCCGTTGTGGTTCATCTGCAACTTTGAACATGTGTAAAACCAATTCCTGCACAGTTGACGTTGCAGCCTAGGGTCTGTGGTACACTATGAACTGCTTTTCACTGAGTCTGTGATGTGACTAAGATGCAAAATGTAAAGAATAATACAACATGCTACTTCTCTCGGAGTGTCTCAGTGGCTTAAAGACACCCAGTGTACAATATGAGGACACACCTCTGTGCTTCTTTATACATGCAGCCGCTACAACTCATGGAGGTTTATAGCCTATTAATAGGGACCATCATCTGAACTGATTGTCCCTTGTTTGAGCCATGAACGATCAATAGTCTGGAGTATATACTTATAGCTAATAAGCTATATTTACAATGTTAAATTATCATACAAAGAAAACACTATGGGGTCTATTTACCAAGCAGTGTTAGGAGACAGAGTGAAAGTGATAAGAAAGTGATAAGGTGCCTGCCAATCAGCTCCCAACTATCATTTTTCAAACATAGCCTGTGAGATGACAGTTGGGAGCTGATTGGCTGGCACCTTATAATTTTCTTATCACTTTTCACTCTGTCTCCTAACATTGCTTAGTAAATAGAATCCTATATTTGTGTGCTGTACAATTTATAAAAACAGAGCAGTATCTATATAATAAAATTGTGTACTGATAAAAATTGTCATCACTTTGGCCTGCAATGACTGTTTGTGTGAACTATGACTCCTCTCATCTGTGTCAGAGATGCACAAGAGACTGTCAGGGGGAGGTGATAGAGAGACAGTGGGGGAGGGAGCAGGAGAGGTGGGGAGAAAGTTTTGGGATGAGGAAGAGAGAGAAAAGGGACAGAGAGTGAGATGAAAGAGAAAGATACAGTAGAGGTTGAGAGAACGAGAAACTGGGAGTGAGAAGGAAAGAGGTGGACATTCCAACTATTACCTAATAAATATATAACCCGATACTATACCTACATAATATTTTGGGGACCTTATATAAAAGGAAACAAGTAAAACTCTCTTTAGACCAGTTTATGAATGGTTATGATAAAACCAATGTACTGATACTTAAATCTTTTCTGTACATGATTTTTGCTGTTATACTGTATCACAAACTATAACTTACCCAACACATAGTTGTGACTGAATATATCACTCACACACTGTTCATATCAATAGTTTATTATCAAAAAGGATACACTTTTCTTTTTAATCTTTTTAAATCTAAACTTCTGACATTTAAACAATTCTACTTTATTTTAGCTTATTTTTTTCTTTTCATATTATTGTTCTTACATAAAATAATAAAAGTTACATTTTATTGTTTCATATTATTTTTTGTTCTAGTGCACTACATAGAAATAATCTTTCTTTCTTCTGGTATACATATAAGTACTGTTGTCTCTAGGGGCACTCCTTACCTCATATTTTGGTCACCATTTACTGTACTTTGGTAAAATAATAAAAATACATGTACTTATGTGGTTTCATTCTTTTCCTTCAAATGATTTTCTAGTGCAAGTGGTCAACTTCTCCTTTTACATGCACAAGCTTAGCAAGTGAGAAAAGCTTGAAAGCAGGACCCTCTTACCTCTTTGCCTGTCTGTTATTACCCAGTCTTGTTCTATTACTGTTTTATTATTGTTTTTTTTCCAATTGTCAAATGGAACGGAGTAAGTGTTAATAAATAATAAATATAGGATGAGAGAGTAAACTTAAAGTTAAGGAAGTTGACAAGAGAGTGCAACTTCCTCCAGAGTCAAGCAGATAAAGAAGCTCAGAAATGCGTCCCATGGTTGTGGAGAGTACCATAGAAAATTGATGGTAACAGCTATGGCAGTAGTTATGGCATTGTCATAGAAGAAGACAGCTTGGTTTGGGTAGGTGATGGGAGTAATGGGATAGCAAAGGGAGTCTAATGAGGATGAGAAACTGGTGAGGTGAAGAGCATCATCATTCTACCTAGTAAAATTGGTCTTAGTGAATGGGGGTAGTTTAGTGGAAGGGTAATGCTTAAGGAGAGTAGGAAGTGGTCAGAGAGGTGGAGCATGGAGTTGTTAAAGTCAGTAACAGTATGGAGAAAAGAGGAGACCAGGTCAAGGAAGCGGCCTTTGATATGAGAGGGGGAGAAAGTGCAATTGGAGAAGTGAAATGAGGTGGAGAGATAGAGAAATCTAAAGATAGAAGAGTTGGAGAAATCATTGATCTGGATGTTAAAGTCCCCCTGTATGAGATAGGGCAGGTCAAAGGGGAGAAAGGTGGATAGCCTGGCAGAGACGTTGGTGGCAATGTGAAGGTGGATAGGATGGAAGATGTGGATTGAGTTGACCTCCTTGTAGATAGTTCAAGGAGAATTACATTGAAGATGCAGTTGGGGGATAGGTGGATCCCATTACTTCCACCATGATGGCTGTCGAGTGGGGGTGGGGAAGTAGGAAAATCCCCTAATAACATGGCAACTGGAGAAGGTGTCATAAGCAGATAGCCAGTTTTCCATGACAGCAAAGAGGTTGAGGTACTTACAGATGAAGAGGACATGGGTGTGAACCAGCTTGTTGCCAAGTGACCTGGTGTTCCAGGGGGTGCATAAGGAGGGGAGAGAGAGAAGAGGAGAGATGTGGGTGAGGTTAGAGGAGTTGCAGAAGCATTGGGGAAATTAAAGGGTGAAGGGAAGGAGAGAGAGATCTAATCACGAGATTGTTAGTCACGAGGAGGCAGCATAATACTGTAACTAAATGTAGTGGCAGTATTGCGCAGAATACAGTATATGACAGTAATTACACTGTAGGTACGACAGTAAAGGGACTAAATTAATCAATAATCAAGAAAGTAAAGCTGGGTACACACTAAACGATGTGCACCGTGAACGATTTTGGCTGGCAATTTCCCTTGAACTTCCCGGACAAACGATATAGTGCGTACATACTGAACAATTTTAGAAACGATCAAATGATAAATCGTTCGACACTTGAGCTTTCCAAATTGGTGTTTATCTGGCTAATTTAAATACTGGACAGGTTTCAGGAGGGGTGGGCAGGACTTTCAGGAGGGGATAAATAGCCGGCGGCCATTTTAACTCCTTGCATTTATGCTCTGTGACTAGTTTGGTTAGGTTTATACCTGCTGAACACTGTTACATTGCTAGATTGCTCTGCTTTGTTTTTGGCTTGCCTTAACAAAAGTGTGTTTACTACTTGCTCTTGTGATAGATCCTTTTTGTTATCGAATTATGTCATCATATACTAAGGATGTGATGTTAACTCATAGGGAGAGGGCTCAGAAGAATAGGAGAAGGCTGAGATCATGCTAGATGAGGGAGTGGCTGTGATGATATCCATGTTGTTCATCGTTCATCATTCATCTTTGTAGCGTACACACTGGACAATATGCATCTAGTCAATAACGATATTTTCTGAAATGACAGACGACCTCAATAACAACACGCATGATAGTGTTCACTCTAGGACCAGAGCCGGGCAGGGTGCCGGACCTAGAGAAAGGGCACATCTGTGCAGATGTGCCATAAAAGGGGCGTGGCCAAGGAAAGGGGGCGTGTCCTTAAGACACTCTTGCCCTTTTCGTCACTCTTGGGGGCGTGCCCGGCACTTACAGACATGCCGGGCTGCCCCCAAGTGCTGCTGTGTATGTGCTTAGATGAAGTGACCGCTACACCGCAGTTTTCCCCACCCATGGGACACTGCGGGCCTGCAGGTGGGGACGGCACCCGCATGTTATTTTAGTGGGGCACCACACCAGAGGGCAGGGTGCATTTTGCCCTTTAGAAATAGGGCAGAGCGCGGCACGGCATCCCGCTAAAACAGCCTAACGGGAATGCTAGTGTGAGTGAGCATCATTAAAGATATAGGGCCTGATTCAGACTTGGGAATAGAGTGAGATATCTCTATCATATAATCATCTTGGTGAAACCATGCTGCACCTCAGGTGGGGCAGATTTAAAATGTGCTGAGAGATTTAGATTTGGGAGGAGAGTTTCCAAACTGACATCTAAATTGTAGAGTAATAATAAAGCTGTGCAGTATTTGTGGGCTACATGCAAAAGCAGCCAGTATTTACCCCACATGTAAAAAAATTTATGTATTTACACCCCTTGCATTGCAATATGGTTTGTTCAGGTTCACAGTTGAGAGAGATATCTCACTCTATTCCCAACTCTGAATCAGGCCCATAGTGCGTACACACTGGACAATAAAACAACATTTTTGTAACGATGTGTCATTATCGGCAATATCGTTTAAAATATCGTCTAGTGTGTACGCACCTTTAGTGATGGAGGTAGAGAAAAGAAGGCTACAGTAAGTAGTATAAACTGAAGCATACATTTAGCAATAGTACTCACAGTAAGGCCACCTTTCATAATCCTGGCATATCTGCACTTGTTACTTGCATGGGGAGCGAGCTGCATCTGTTACCTATGCAGAGTCAGTCGCATCTCACTTCTGTGCTCAACTTAGAATAGGTAGCAAATTGCTATTTTGTTTCTATGGATGCCTCCTATGTTTGCGTCTAACTCTGAATGAAGTCCATATCATGGGCTGCATACAATGCAGTCAGCAAATTAGCTTTTGTGTCACTATTAGAAATTTTTGATAGAATAGGGGCCTTTATCATATTACAGATTGGCTGCTGTTAGCCACTTATTGCTGCCTAAACTACTATGTCAAGTACTGTACCCACCATGAATTACCAGAACATACAGTCAGGTGCATAAATATTGGGACATTGACAGAATTTTCATATTTTGGCCTCTATTCGCCACCACAATGGCTTTGAAATTAAACAAACAAGATGTGCTTTAACCGCAGACTTTCAGATTTAATTTGAGGGTAATTACATCCAAATCAGGTGAACGGTGTAGGAATTACAACGGTTTCTATATGTGCCTCCCACTTTTTACGGGGCCAAAAGTAATGGTGTAACACCCCCAATTTGGTGGGATGTCAGTGAGTGGATCGTACCTGCTTTTCTTCTGGAACCTGCTTGGGCGTAGATCAGTGCAGTTCCTCTTTCAGTCTCCTCCTATCACAGCAGAGAGACAGGAGAACCCCCAGAACCCAGTGCAGAAACCAGACCAATATAAAGAAATGGGGGTTTATTACTCTGAATCACTATTCTACTAGGACAATTCTAAATGAACATTAGAACATGCAATATTGTTGCAATGCAAAAGGTACACACACATGATATCACATTAATAAGCTTAGGTTCACTCTATACATACTGTATACTTCTAATAAAACCTCATGCTAAACATATGAATGCCAACCTGCTCCCTCTATGTGTTAGACATAGTTGAACTAAATATACCACGTTGCAGTTGTAGTTGGCAGAATCTCAAATGGTTCAACTATAAATTCAATAGATAGAAAGCACAATGTCCCTGTGAGTACTCAGAATTCACTGTACAGCCTCTCGTTGGTGCACAAACTTTATAGATGACACTGAACTGTATTACTGGATCCAACATGGCGTCACTGTCTGTTCTGTGTTATGCACTACTGCTGTATATCCTGCACAGTTCTGTGTTATGCACTACTGCTGTATATCCTGCTGCAGGCTTCTCTCACTGTACAGCAGTAAGCTGGATGCCCTGAGATCACAGACTGCTATGTGCTGACTGATCTCAGTC
This sequence comes from Taudactylus pleione, assembly GCA_031769625.1. Taxonomy (NCBI): domain Eukaryota; kingdom Metazoa; phylum Chordata; class Amphibia; order Anura; family Myobatrachidae; genus Taudactylus; species Taudactylus pleione. The sequence continues at coordinate 13,132,825 of JAUIMM010000091.1, forward strand.
TTTACTGTGGTGCTTCTCACTTGCCATGTGCTATAATGCTTGGGGTACCTGTCCAGATGCCAGGACTTGTCTGCAGCATGCACACTCTCTCCACTCCTTTGGGCTGCAGCAGCTTTAATAGATATGTGTCCTGTCAGCTTCTCTTGTCCTGCTGCCTTACATGAGAGGGGTCTTCTCCTCACAGTTACCCCGATCAGCTGCTGATCCCTGCTCTCTGTGCCCTCAGTCACAGCACTCTCCAGCACACATCATGGCTCCTGCCACGCTCCTCTCTCAGTCTTGTGCAAAACTCACTGGGCTTCTCTAGCTCCACCCCCAACAGCCTCTCTCTAGTTTCCCTCCTTAAGGCTGGCAGAACCATCTCCAGGGGATCAGCAGGGTCCCAACTCCTGGCCATTAACCCCTTCCATGCTGGAGAAAACACTGCAGGTTTGGGGGTATCACAATGGGACAAACTAAACAATCCTAAATCTAACTTTCACTTTTTAATACTTTGTTGCAAATCCTTTGCAGGCAATTACAGCCTGAAGTCTGAAACGCATAGACATCACCAGACACTGGGTTTCATCCCTGGTGATGCTCTGCCAGGCCTCTACTGCAAATGTCTTTAATTCCTGCTTGTTCTTGGGGCATTTTCCCTTCAGTTTTGTCTTCATCAAGTGAAATGCATGCTAAATCGGATTCAGGTCAGGGGATTGACTTGGCCATTGCACAACATTCCACTTTTTAGCCTTAAAAAACTCTTTGGTTGCTTTTGCAGTATGCTTTGGGTCATTGTCCATCTGCACTGTGAAGCACTGTCCAATGAGTTCTGAAGCATTTGACTGAATATGAGAATATAATATTGCCCAAAACACTTCAGAATTCATTCTGCTGCTTTTGTCAGAAGTCACATCATCAATACAAGGGAAACAGTTCCATTGGCAGCCATACATGCCCACGCCATGACACTACCACCATCATGCTTCACTGATGAGGTGGTATGTTTTGGATCATGAGCAGTTCCTTTCCTTCTCCATACTCTTCTCTTCCCATTACTCTGGTACAAGTTGATCTTTGTCTCATCTGTCCATAGGATGTTGTTCCAGAACTGTAATGGCTTTTATAGATGTTGTTTGGCAAACTCTAATCTGGTCTTCCTGTTTTTGTGGCTCACCAATGGTTTACATCTTGTGGTGAACCCTCTATATTCACTCTCGTGAAGTCTTCTCTTGATTGTTGACTTGTTGACTTTGACACATATACACCTACCTCCTGGAGAGTGTTCTTGATTTGGCCAACTGTTGTGAAGGGGTTTTTCTTCACCAGGGAAATAATTCTTCTGTCATCCACCACAGTTGTTTTCCGTGGTCTTCCAGGTCTTTTGGTGTTGCTGAGCTCTCCGGTGCGTTCTTTCTTTTTAAGAATGTTCCAAACAGTTGATTTGGCCACACCTAATGTTTTTGCTATCTCTCTGATGGGTTTGTTTTGATTTTTCAGCCTAATGAATGCTTGCTTCACTGATAGTGAAAGCTCTTTGGATCTCATATTGAGAGTCGACAGCAACTGATTCCAAATGCAAATGTCACACCTAGAATCAACTCCAGTCCTTTTACCTGCTTAATTGATAATGAAATAACGAGGGAATAGACCACACCTGTCCCTGAAATAGCTTTTGAGTTGATAGTTCCATTACTTTTGGCCCCTTAAAAAGTGGGAGGCACATATAGAAACCGTTGTAATTCCTACACCGTTCACCTGATTTGGATGTAATTACCCTCAAATTAAATCTGAAAGTCTGCAGTTAAAACACATCTTGTTTGTTTCATTTCAAAGCCATTGTGGTGGTGAATAGAGGCCGAAATATGAAAATTCTGTCAATGTCCCAATATTTATGCACCTGACTGTATAAGATCTTATACAGTAGAACCCTGATTATCTGGGGTAAATGAGGAGAGAGGTTGCCTGGATTCTCTAAATCATTGTTAATCCAAAAATACACGTCCAATAACCACTGTCTTCTTAATTATTTATTTATTACCAGTTTTTTTTATATAGCGCACACATATATTCTGCAGTGCTTTACAGAGAATATTTGGCCATTCACATCAATCCCTGCCCTAGCGGATATTACAATCTATATTCCCTACCACATGTACACACACATACACAATAGGGTTATTTTTTTGTCAGGAGCCAATTAACCTACCAGTACATTTTTTAAGTGTTTGAGGAAACCAGAGAGTGTCTGTAGGAAACCCACACATACATTGGGAGAATATACAAAATCCACACAGTTAGGGCCAGGGTGGGAATTGAACCCAAGACCTCAGTGCTGTGAGGCAGTAATGCTATCCTTTACATCATCTGTGCTGCCTCATTTTTTGTTTGGAAGTAGTCCTGGTTATACTGTGCATGTTGCTTTGGCTCCACAGAGTGGCTCAGGCATAGGCACTGCAATTGTCTTTATTTTTAATATTAGTGGTAGTACTAGTAGTATTATTATTATTATTATTATTATTATTATTATTATTAACAAGGTAAAAATAAATTATAAAATGAAAGCAAAATATGTAATAACATAAAAATTACCTAAACAACAAAAATGATCAATAAAACATAAAGGGACTATAGGGAAGAGGTGGGTGAGATGATACCAGGTTACAGCAACGCGTTTCACAGAACCACATCTGCTACTCAGAGGAGACCAGTTGAAAGGCTCCTGCCATTCCTGGCTGCAGGTCTTTCACCTCACCTGTTCCCCAAGAAATACCTGGTGCCAGTCACCTACATATTAATTTACTCTCATAGGGCCAAGTCAGCTACAAGTGCAGAAGCATTGTGTGCTTCGAGATAAGTGCTGAACATTGCCTGTAATCAGAGTTGACTGCATTTTTGCACCCACACAGCCCCTATTCATACACTGGTGGAAGTAGCCATCATCACTGTCAGTGCACACTTGCATTGTCAAGTCAACTATACCTGGTGCAAGAGATCTGTCTCCTTACACACAATGTGGTGTAGTCCATATTAATGAAGGACGGAGAGAGTGATCGTTCCATCCTTCATTACATCGCTGTAATGTGTACCGGCAATCATGCGATGACCAGGATGTCCCTGGACATCGACAAGATTGCCGGTCGCTCAAGTGTGTACCCGGCATTTGTCTTCTGAGACCTTTGTTCTGGACATGACTCACATCAGGCAATGCTGCCTCTGAACAGCAAACTCAAAATTTATAGGGTGAGGCAACTCTAACCAACACCTCCAAACGTGTCTCATTGATTGGACTCCAGGTTAGCTAACTCCTGATGACAATATTCTTTATTTAAAATTCATTAGCCTTGGGGCTCTCATACTTTTTAAGACCTATACTTTGAATGTTAAAAACATGCATCTAATATGGACAAGAAAAGTACTGTAATATGTGTGCTATTAGTTTAAGCAGGATCTGTGTGTCTATTCTTGTGACTTAGAGGAAGATCAGATCACATTTTATTGTATGATCAAATTATGCAGAAATCCAGATAAATTGAAAGGGTTTGCATACTTTTTCTTGGCACTGTAGATGGTCCATTCCTATAATGACAAAATGAGCAAGACAAATAGTTATGTACCAATTAAAAGTCAGAGGGGAAAATGTATTAAACCTTCTAAAGAGTAGACAAGTAGAGAAGGTTCCCAGTGCAACAAATCATCTACGAGGTAGCATTTATCAAGTGCATTCTAGAAAATTATAAGTAGGATCTGATTGATTGCTATCATGGGCATATCTGTAATGGGTGCAGGGAGTTTGGTGCACAGGAAGCCCACTACCACACACAATGCTCCCACACATTATATTTACCTTTCCAACACCACAGAAATCAATGGGAAAATGGCATGGACACCATTTTCCCGAAGATCAGCACATGTGCAGTAGAGAAATCACTGGGAAAATAGTGTGGCTGACTTTTTCCTGTAGACCTGCACATGACACACTGCCATAGTTTACTCATCAACTGTGCCAATGAGAGAGGGTGCAGAGAGACTGCACATAGATCCCTTCCTTTCTTAAACTGCAAAGGTTGATATGGGTAACTTCTACGATTGTCCTCTATTCCACTGTTTGGTAGGTTTGAAACATCTTTCCAAGCTTTGTCCCTGAATTCAGGTGAATTGGCACAAATAGAATCTCAATTTGCCTAAATACACTTAGGTTTCCAGAGCAAGAAGGCCACATTTGCGGAGGAGTAAGAGTCTGCACAGGTAGTTGAGCAAGAGTTGGGCACCGTCAAAGCATTCCCACTGGAGTATGGATCAGATACATCTGTGTGCCTCACTATGCCAGGCAGTGCAGAAGTGAGCTTTTATTCTGCTGTCTATAAACCTCCTATTGTCTAAGGCAGGCCTGGCCAACCTGTGGCTCTCCAGCTTTTGTGAAACTACAATTCCCAGCATGCCCTGCAAAAGTTTTGCTATTAGGGAATGCTAAAACTGTGGCAGGGCATGCTGGGATGTGTAGTTTCACAACAGCTGGAGAGCCACATGTTGGCCAGGTCTGGTCTAAGGGATGTCCCCTATGCCAGCCACATGATTTATCTTACAACCTTAAATAATACATACTATAAGCTTAATGTACTAAAATAAAGACATAACTTTGACAGAAAATGGTCAGCTATTTATTTATTATGTACTGAAATCAGTTACAACTGTAAGATGGCATAGAAAGGATGGCCAGAACTGAGTATAATATACAAACTAACAACAACACATGGGTTAAATGTGTTTTCTGTCTAAAACAATGACTTTATACAGTTAGCCTGGCATTTGATGATATAACATATCTAAATTAACCATCTACTATCTGCTAACACTAGAGAATTCCGCATGTGTCAGCCTATGGGAAATTTATATACAAGTTAGTGCCTAGCAAACTAACAACAAAGCTAAAGGTAGACAATTAGGAGTTTTAGGGAGGCAGCCACATCCAGATTTAAGCTCACATCCTAGACAGGCTAGTTTCAAAATATCAAAATAAGTCATTATATTGGGCTGGTGTGCAGGTGGTCAATTTTTGTTTTAATTGAAAACACTAAAAAGAATAATCAGGATGCAGGGTTTTTTTTAATACAGGGAAACAATTTGCATTGACCTTAATATGTTGCAAGAGAATACAGTTAATGAAGGGGCTGTTCTAAATGTAAATGTCCAACATTACTTCAACCTTAATGCAAGTTATTAAAAATCCTTTGTACAGCACGAAGCAGAGGAAGAAATGTAACGCAGAGAACATTTTTCAGATGAAATTGTACCTAATTTAGTGCACACCACCTACATAAGGGCATGCAAAATTGTATTCATCCGACAGTTCATTTATTTTGTAAATAAGTGCACAATTCAGTACAAAAAGGTAATTATGGAAATATAGGCACATGGTGTCAAAAATAATGGAAGAATGGCTTTACCACCATCGATGTGCATTTTATTTTTCACATTCATAAATGCCCTCCATCTTCGATCCTACATAAAAATTAGAGATGTGTTCTGGTTTTGGTTTTGGATCTGGATTTATCTTCATTTTTGGTTTTGCAAAACCACCTTCTCAAGTGTTTTGGTTTTGTATTCAGATAAATATCGATGAAAAATTTATAAAAATTTACAAAAATAGCAAAAATGTCCGAATGCAAAACCTGAGTTCATTTTTTAAACCCGAGTTCCCAACCAGCAACAGATCCAAACCGGGACTCTGTTCGAACCGGGCCACAAAAGTGAATCTGAACCTTGACCCGGTTCTACTCTGCACCCTTAAATTCAGGTGTGTTCGTATTTCAGTTCATACCCACACATCTCAAATAAAAATGTCAATATCGTGTGTTGACAATCTCTCAAAAATATGTTGTGTTGTAATACTAGTAATAAAAATGTGTATTTATATTTAACGCAAATATTGGCATATAAAACTGTTCAGTTTGGTCATGCCTCTTACGACAGTCTGAGATTATCGACCTAGGTGCTATATCTGTACAAGAAAAAGAAATATTGTGTAAATATCCTTGATGGATTTTTTTATAATATCTCAGCGAGTTATCAAGTTGCCTGAGGCTGCACACAAGTGCTTTATACACAGTATATATTCATGAAAGTACAGAAATAAACTTGACAGCGTTTTCTTTCCCCCCCTCCCTCAGGAAAATTTTCATCATTGTCACATAAAAAAGCCAAGAGTAAAATATTATTTTTGTCCTAGACTATGAAACAATTCTCGGTAACTATGGAGATTATCTAACAAGTGGTTTACTTAATACCCCTAAGCTGTCAGCGCATACTGTTTAATTTATATAGCTACTTGAATCCTCCTTGGAAAAAAGTCACCCATATTTCTCGCAACAAAACTTTGATTTATTTGTCAGTGTCGGCCAAGGCATAACATTTATTATGATTCACCTTAACATGATGACATTTCATTTGTCTTGCAAGAGAAGCTATTCCTACAACAAGGAGATGAACATCCCCTCAGCCTCCTGAATATCACATAATAAACGTGTGTCTGCTTTTCCTCACTGCCTCAATAGGACGACATGTTTATGTTACAGGACCAAGCCCCCATTGAATATTTACAAAATTTGGTGCAGAGGTGTTGATACATAAATCTAAAGGCTGAAACCTACATGAAATAGAAGTGGTGGAGAAGCCATAAAACACTTTACAAAGAGAAAAAGCATAGCTCGATTTTTATTCTCATGCTCCTTTATTAATCGCAGGCTATTCCAGGCTTAAAAAGATATGATTTATCATGCAGCATTTTTTTTATTTTATTTTATTTTTATTTTTTTTACTGGTTATAGTTTTATCCACAGTTTGTAGAAATATAAATACACGAGAATACATATATAAATCCAAGGAACAGACTGCACTCCAGAAAATTGCAATAAAAATATTAGTTTATTTCTTTTCAGAAGTGACGTTTTACAATTGAATTAGCTGCGATAAGCCGCTTTTCGTGCAAATTTGTACTTATCATGCAATTCTATTCAGGGCCGTAACTAGGGTGGTGCGACATGTGCCATGGTACAGGGCACTGCATGTAAGGGGGCACTGTTTGGGTCTTTCAATTTTCTATTTATAATCATTTTCACTTGTAGCTTCCTTTTCTTTTATCCCTGGCATCTCCTGGCCTCCCCTATCTCCTCCCTGGCCAAGCCCACTCCATCTAGGCCACCTCCCCAAACCGTCAATAAAAAAAGTTTTATTTTTTAAGAAATATAAATGCACTCACCATTTACTTGTGGGTGATAGGCGTTGGACACAATTTTCACCATGGTCCTGCTGTGGTTGCAAAATGCAATGCAGACCTGGATACCTTTGGGTCACTCCATAGATGGTGGAAAACAGATATGACAAGCTTCCATAGTGCAAATCAGTAAACCCAATACAAGGTCCTACAAGGTTAAGTAGTATACTCACCTTGAATGGGGTGTGATGGAAGCCTTGGACATATGTATTTTAAAACCGATGTCCATTGGTTTAGTTAGCGTTTGTTGAGCTTTATGTAGATATTTAAATCCAAAAAAATTTGCTTGCACAAATCCAGTAATCAAATAATTTATAGTTTATTAGTCTATAATGGTGTCTATAATGGTATATATAAAACGAATGGATATCGCTTTTAAAATACAAATGTCCAAGGCTTCCATCACACCCCATTCAAGATGAGTATACTACTTAACCTTGTAGGACCTTGTATAGGGTTTACCGATTTGCACTATGGAAGCTTGGCATATGTGTTTTCCCCCATGTATGGAGTGACCCAAAGGTATCCAGATCTACATTGCATTTTGCAACCACCGCAGGGCCACGGTGAAAATTGTGTCCAACGTTTATCACCCACCGGTAAATGGTGAGTGCATTTATATTTCTTAAAAAATAAAACTTTTTTTTGGACTTGGGTATTATACGATATTGCCATTCTGTTTTTTACATATCTCTGAATACATCGAGAATACCATCAAACAAATTTATAAGATAGAAAGTGCTGGAACTAGGGGTGAGCGGGTTCGGATTTCTGAAATCCGAACCCCCCCGAGCCCCCCCGATCCGAGTCCGATCCGAGTCAGGCTCGACTTTTCCCGCCTGACTCGGATCTGAAATCGAGGCAAAACGTCATCTTCCCGCCTTTGGATCCTATATAAGGTACACACGTCGGCGCCATTTTCTCACTCGGCTGTGGACAGTGAAGAGGGAGGGTGGGAGTTAGGGCTGTGTAGTGTAGTGTAGTGTAGTGTAGTGTAGTGCTGCTGTTGTCCACTACTTCAAAGTCCATAGGGGCTGGCTGTGTTGTGCTGTGCTGCTGTTGTTAATAGGGGCTGTGTCCACTACTTCAAAGTCCATAGGGGCTGGCTGGACTGTGTTGTGCAGTCAGTTCTCCATAGGGGCTGTGTCCACTCCAAAGTCCTGTGCAGTGTCCCAGTCCTAAAGGAGTGCTGTAGTGTTGTCCAGGGGGTGCTCTGTCCATCAGGGGTGCTCCCCCCAAGTGCTAAAAAAATAATATATTTTCTGTGTTTGTGAATTGTGTGCGCAGTAGCCGCACGTGCATCAACAAAGTAGTGCCAAGCGTGCGCCTGTGTCATAAGTAAAGGGCCGGCTGGCTTGACCGTTAAGGGTGCTGTAACCCCCGAAAGTACACTCCAGTCCAAACCAAAAAAAAAATTATTTTCTGTGTTTGTGAATTGTGTGCGCAGTAGCCGCACGTGCATCAACAAAGTAGTGCCAAGCGTGCGCCTGTGTCATAAGTAAAGGGCCGGCTGGCTTGACCGTTAAGGGTGCTGTAACCCCCGAAAGTACACTCCAGTCCAAACCAAAAAAAAAATTATTTTCTGTGTTTGTGAATTGTGTGCGCAGTAGCCGCACGTGCATCAACAAAGTAGTGCCAAGCGTGCGCCTGTGTCATAAGTAAAGGGCCGGCTGGCTTGACCGTTAAGGGTGCTGTAACCCCCGAAAGTACACTCCAGTCCAAACCAAAAAAAAAATTATTTTCTGTGTTTGTGAATTGTGTGCGCAGTAGCCGCACGTGCATCAACAAAGTAGTGCCAAGCGTGCGCCTGTGTCATAAGTAAAGGGCCGGCTGGCTTGACCGTTAAAGGGTGCTGTAACCCCCGAAGTACACTCCAGTCCAAACCCAAAAAAAAATTATTTTCTGTGTTTGTGAATTGTGTGCGCAGTAGCCGCACGTGCATCAACAAAGTAGTGCCAAGCGTGCGCCTGTGTCATAAGTAAAGGGCCGGCTGGCTTGACCGTTAAGGGTGCTGTAACCCCCGAAAGTACACTCCAGTCCAAACCAAAAAAAAAATTATTTTCTGTGTTTGTGAATTGTGTGCGCAGTAGCCGCACGTGCATCAACAAAGTAGTGCCAAGCGTGCGCCTGTGTCATAAGTAAAGGGCCGGCTGGCTTGACCGTTAAGGGTGCTGTAACCCCCGAAAGTACACTCCAGTCCAAACCAAAAAAAAATTATTTTCTGTGTTTGTGAATTGTGTGCGCAGTAGCCGCACGTGCATCAACAAAGTAGTGCCAAGCGTGCGCCTGTGTCATAAGTAAAGGGCCGGCTGGCTTGACCGTTAAAGGGTGCTGTAACCCCCAAAGTACACTCCAGTCCAAACCAAAAAAAAAATTATTTTCTGTGTTTGTGAATTGTGTGCGCAGTAGCCGCACGTGCATCAACAAAGTAGTGCCAAGCGTGCGCCTGTGTCATAAGTAAAGGGCCGGCTGGCTTGACCGTTAAGGGTGCTGTAACCCCTGAAAGTACACTCCAGTCCAAACCAAAAAAAAAATTATTTTCTGTGTTTGTGAATTGTGTGCGCAGTAGCCACACGTGCATCAACAAAGTAGTGCCAAGCGTGCGCCTGTTTCATAAGTAAAGGGCCGGCTGGCTTGACCGTTAAAGGGTGCTGTAACCCACAAAGTACACTCCAGTCCAAACCAAAAAAAAAATTATTTTCTGTGTTTAGCCGCACGTATATATCAAATCGATATAACATAAATGGAGGACCAAACTTTCTCCGATAAAAATAAAATAGAGAAAGATCAAGAACCACTTCCTCCTAGTGCTGAAGCTGCTGCCACTAGTCATGACATAGACGATAACATGCCATCAACGTCGTCTGCCAAGGCCGATGCCCAATGTCATAGTAGAGGGCACATACAATCCCAAATGGCAAAGTTCAGGAAAATGACCTTGAAAAAGACATTTAAATCAGCTGAAGAGAAACGTAAACTTGCCAATATGCCATTTACGACACGGAGTGGCAAGGAACGGTTAAGGTCGATCCCTAGTATGTTCATGACTAGTGGTTCAGCTTCACATGACGATGGAAGCCCTCCTCCCACTAAAAAAATCAAAAGAGTTAAGCTGGCAAAAGCACAGCGAAGAACTGTGCTTTCTAAGAAGATATCACAAATCCCCAAGGAGAGTCCAAGTGTGGTGGTGGTTGCGATGCCTGACCTTCCCAGCACTGGATGGGAAGAGGTGGCTCTTTCCACCATTTGCATGCCCCCTGCAAGTGCTGAAAGGAGCACCCACAGTCCACTTGCTGATATGCAAATTGAAGATGTCACTGTTGAAGTACAACAGGATGAGGATACTGGTGTAGCTGGCGCTGAGGAGGAAGTTGGCGAGGAGGATTCTGATGGTGATGTGGTTTGTTTAAATCAGGCTCCGGGGGAGACAGTTGTTGTCCGTGGGATGAAAAAGCCCATCACGGTCATGCCTGGGCAGAAGACCAAACATTCCACCTCTTTGGTCTGGCAATATTTCTATCCAAATCCGGACAACAACTGTCTTGCCATATGTACCATATGTAAAGGTGAAATAAGTAGGGGTAGGGACGTCAACCACCTAGGAACATCCTCCCTTATACGGCACCTGCAGCGCGTTCATAAAAAGTTACTGTCAAGTTCAGAAACTTTGGCTAAGACCGTAAGCAGTCCAGGGACACCTAAATCCCGTTGTCCTGTTGTATCCAAGCGCCTGCAAACCACACCGTCAACTCCCTCCTCGTCAATTTCCTCCTTAGTCAGGATCGGAAGTAGTCCTGCAGGCCATGTCACTGGCATGACTGACTCTCCTATCCGGGATTCCTCTGGAGGATCCTGCATTGCTACGCCTACTGCTGCCGCTGCTGCTGTTGCTGCTGCTGGGAGTCGTTCATCATCCCAGAGAGGAAGTAGGAACACCACTACTTTTACTAAACAATTGACCCTCCAACAGTCCTTAGCGAGGAGGATGAAGTACGACAGCAGTCATCCTGAAGCAAAACGTATAACTGAGGCCTTGACTGCTATGTTGGTGTTAGACGTGCGTCCGGTATCCGCCATTAGTGCAGTGGGATTTAGACAATTGATGGAGGTAGTGTGTCCCCGGTTCCAAATCCCGTCTAGATTCCACTTCACTAGGCAGGCGATACCGAGACTGTACAGAAACGTCAGAAAAAGTGTCCTCAGTGTCCTGAAAAATGCCGTTGTACACAATGTCCACTTAACCACGGACATGTGGACAAGTGGAACAGGGCAGACTAAGGACTATATGACTGTGACAGCCCACTGGGTAGATGTATCACCTTACGCAGCAACAGCAGCAGCGTCACCAGTAGCAGCATCTCAGAAACGCCAGCTCGTTACAAGGCAGGCTACGCTGTGTATCACCGGTTTCAGTAAGAGGCACACCGCCGACAACCTCTTAGAGAAACTGAGGGAAATCATCGCCCAGTGGCTTACCCCACTTAGACTCTCCTGGGGATTTGTGATATCTGACAACGCCACTAATATTGTGCGGGCATTACATCTGGGCAAATTCCAGCACGTCCCATGTTTTGCTCACACAATAAACTTGGTGGTGCAGAATTTTCTGAAAAGCGACAGGGGCATGCAGGAGACGCTTTGGGTGGCCCGAAAAATTTCTGGCCACTTTCGCCATTCAGCGACTGCGCGCCGAAGACTGGAGCGCCAGCAAACACTCTTGAACCTGCCCCGCCATCACCTGAAGCAAGAGGTTGTGACGCGGTGGAACTCAACCCTCTATATGCTTCAGAGGATGGAGGAGCAGCAAAAGGCCATACAAGCCTATACATCCACCTATGACATAGGCAAAGGAGGGGGTATGCACCTGACTCAAGCGCAGTGGAGAATGATTTCCGTGTTGTGCAAGGTTCTCCAGCCCTTCGAACTTGCCAAACGTGAAGTCAGTTCAGACACTGCCAGCTTGAGTCAGGTCATTCCCCTCATCAGGCTTTTGCAGAAGCAGCTGGAGAAAGTGAAGGAGGAGCTAAGACGGAGCGATTCCGCTCGGCATGTGGGACTTGTGGATGAAGCCCTTCATTCGCTTTGCCAGGATTCCAGGGTGGTCAATCTGTTGAAATCAGACCACTACGTTTTGGCCACCGTGCTCGATCCTAGGTTTAAAGCCTATGTGGTGTCTCTCTTTCCGGCCGACACAAGCCTGCAGAGGTGCAAAGACCTGCTGGTGAACACACTGTCAGCTGAAGCGGAACGTGACACGTCAACGGCTCCTTCTTCATTTTCTCCTGCAACTGGGGCTGCCAGGAAAAAACTTAGGTATCCTAAGCAACCCGCTGGCGGTGATGCAGGGCAGGCAGGACCAAGTTTGGACATCTGGTCCGGACTGAAGGACCTGGCAACAATTTCTGACATGTCTACTGTCACTGCATATGATACTGTCACCATTGACAGAATGGTGGAGGATTACATCAGTGACAGCATCCAAGTAGGCATGGCAGACAGTCCATACCTGTACTGGCAGGAAAAAGAGGCAATTTGGAGGCCCCTGTACAAACTGGCTCTATTTTACCTGAGTTGCCCCCCCTCCAGTGTGTACTCCGAAAGAGTGTTTAGTGCAGCCGGGAACCTTGTCAGCGAAAGGCGTAGGAGGTTGCTTCCACAGAATGTGGAGAAGATGATGTTCATCAAAATGAATTATCAGCTCTTCCAGGGAGACCAGCCTCCAGAAGGTACAGAGGGACCTGTGGTGGTGGATTCAAGTGGGGACGAGTTAATACTTTGTGAGGATGAGGATGTACACACTGAAGAGGGTGAGGAATCGGTGGATGAGGAGGATGAGGATGACATCTTGCCTCCATAGAGCCAGTTTGTGCAGGGACACATTAATGGCCAGCTTGTTTTGTGGGGGCCCAAACGAACCAATCATTTCAGCCACAGTTGTGTGGCAGACCCTGGCGCTGAAATGATTGGTTTGTTAAAGTGTGCATGTCCTGTTTATACAACATAAGGGTGGGTGGGAGGGCCCAAGGACAATTCCATCTTGCACCTCTTTTTTTTCTTTGCATTATGTACAGTTTGGGGTCTAGTTTTTCAAACTGCCATCCTGTCTGCCACTGCAGTTTCACGCCTAGATGGGTCACGTGTTTGTGCCGCCCACTCGTGTCGCTTAGCATAGTCATCCAGCTACCTCGGTGCAACGTTTTGGACATAAAAACACTATTGTGAGGTGTGAGGTGTTCAGAATAGACTGGAAATGAGTGGAAATTAAGGTTATTGAGGTTAATAATAGCATAGGAGCAGAAAAACCTACAAATTCTGTGATTTTAGCTGTTTTTATGCTTTTTTAAAAAAAAATACAGATCCAAAACACAAAACCCAGAACCCAAAACACGGAAGGGTGGTTTTGGCAAAACCAATCCAGATCCAAAACACGAAGAAAGATCCAGATCCAAAACCAAAACACAAAACACGAAAAGTGGCCGGTGCACACCCCTAGCTGGAACCATCCTGTATTTCCACAATTTCTGATGGCAGCCCTGAATAAAGCCACCAATTCCCAACCCAGGTGTTACCAACACACATCGAGTACCTTTGCCGGTGAGTGTACCATGCACAAATCTCCCTGCCACTGATATTTGCTGCATATACAGTACACTACAAGTAGCACTCTTTCTATACCTTCAGTCGGTGATCTACACAGCCTGGTCCAGGCTTGTGCACTGCTGATGAAAAAATCCTGCTGCAGATGCAGCTTTACCAGTGCTCTCCTACCTCTAGAGGTGTTGAGTTGTATTACATACTTATTGTGTATCATCACTGCAGCCATTGGATTCACACTGTATTTGGCAGTGACTCCTGGATAACAGTAGTATAACGGGATTGGTACCCCTTCACAATCTAATGGGACTAAACAGATTTGTCTTGCCCCTTCTCTGAGGCCACACCCCTTTGTGGGGCACACCTCTAATGTCCCTATTTGAAAAATGTGGGAGGGGGCACCAGTGCTCTTTCTGGCACAGAGCACCAAAAAGTCTAGTTACGGCTCTGATTCTATTAGCCGTGACTTTTTGCTGGTGAAAATTCTCCATGCCAGTTTTCACCATCTCCAGTCAGTAGGTGAAAAGTTGTGCAAACCCCCTATTTTTGGCTAAAATGTTGGGACTTTATTTAACTAGCATAAATTGGCCAATAATGTCATGTTATTTTTGAGGTGAAAAAGTACAAAATGCAGCAAAGTGGGTTAATTGATGTGGAACAGGTAAATGGGGGTGCTATATGAGTGGGACAGGTGTTTTTAAGATTGTAGGTGGTCGTTAGAGGCGTATTTTGAAGATTTTTTAAAAGTGTCTTTAAATTACACAATATCTACTTATAGGTAGAGATGAGCGGGTCCGGTTCTCTGACAATATTCATACACGTATTGTTTGTGACACTGTAAGTGGTAGCGCAGTGTATAATAAATATAGTGACACTATAAGTGGAAAACGCAGTGTATTTGTTAACAATAATGTGACACTGTAAGTGGAAAACGCAGTGTATTCATAAAAAATCTTGTGACACTGTGTCACAAGCCACCTCTGTGCCTTCTCTGTCAATGGTGGTTTGGGTGGTTTTCTCAGGCCTGTGGCTAGGAGAAAAGAATGCCGGGCTGCTTCTCCACAAGGTCTTCCTACCTGACTGTTCTGTCTCTGCCTCCCTGCGCTGATTGGATCCTGCATTGAATAAGTTACATCCAGCCCTTCTATTAGCCGTGACTGTTTGCGGGTGCAAATTCTCCATGCCAGTTTTTACCACCTCCAGTCCTTAGTAGGTGAATAGTTGTACAAACCCCCTATTTTTGGCTAAAAATGTTGGGACTTTATTTAACTAGCTTAAATTGGCCAATGTCATGTTATTTTTGGGTTGAAAAAGTACAAAATGCAGGAAAGTGGGTTAATTGACGTGGGACATGTAAATGGGGGTGCTATATGAGTGGGACAGGTGTTTTTAAGATTGTAGGAGGTCATTAGAGGCTACTTTGAAGATTTTTTTAAAAGTATCTTTAAATTACACAATATCTACTTACACTGTAGGTAGAGATGAGCGGGTCCGGTTCTCTGAGAACCAGACCTGCCCGAACGTAGCGTTCCGTGACGAGATCCGAGTCCGACTCAGGGTTTACTACCTTACTTGGATCCCAAAACGAGGCAAAACATCATCCTCCCGCTGTCAGATTCTAACAGGTTTTGGATGCTAGAAAGATACCTGGTCATCTGCGCCATGTCACTCCAGCTGTGGAGAGTATAGTGAACAGATGTGCTGTGTCCATCCAAGGGCTACTGTATCTGTCCAAGGCAGGACCTGCTGTGTCCATCCAGGAGTTGCTGTGTCCATCCAGGGCAGGGACTGCTGTGTCCATCCTCGGGGTGCTGTGTCCATCCAGGGGCAGTGCCTGCTGTGTCCATGCAGGGGCTGCTGTGTCCATCCAGGGGGTTGCTGTGTCCATCAAGGGAAGAGGCTGCTGTGTCCATCCAGGGGTTGCTGTATCTATCCAGGGGCAGTGGCTGCTGTGTCCATCCAGGGGCTGCTGTGTCCATCCAGGGCAGGGGCTTCTGTGTCCATCCAGGGGCTGTGGTGTCCATCCAGTGGTTGTTGTGTCCATCCAGGGGCAGTGGTTGCTGTGTCCATCCAGGGGTTGCTGTGTCCATCCAGGGGTTGCTGTGTCCATACAGGGCAAGGACTACTGTGTTCATCCAGGGCAGGGGTTTCTGTGTCCATCCAGGGGCAGGGACTGCTGTATGTAAAAGCTAAAAATATAATTAATAAAAAATAATATAAATATATATTTTTTTGTCCTGTACCCCAGTGTACTATATAATTATTATTATTTTTTTACTGTGATGCTGCTGGTCAGACCGCAGTGTAATATTCATACACGTATTGTTTGTGACACTGTAAGTGGTAGCACAGTGTATAATAAATATTGTCACACTATAAGTGGAAAACGCAGTGTATTCATTAAAAATATTGTGACACTGTAAGTGGAAAACGCAGTGTAATATTCATACACGTATTGTTTGTGACACTGTAAGTGGTAGCACAGTGTATAATAAATATTGTCACACTATAAGTGGAAAACACAATGTATTCATTAAAAATATTGTGACACTGTAAGTGGAAAACGCAGTGTAATATTCATACACGTATTGTTTGTGACACTGTAAGTGGTAGCACAGTGTATAATAAATATTGTCACACTATAAGTGGAAAACGCAGTGTATTCATTAAAAATATTGTGACACTGTAAGTGGAAAACACAGTGTATTCATAAAAATCTTGTGACAATGTGTCACAAGCCGCCTCTGCGCCTTCTCTGACAATGGTGGTTCGGGTGGTATTCTCAGGCCCGTTGCTAAGAGACAAGAATGCCGGGCTGCTGCTCCACAAGGTCTTCCTACCTGACTGTTCTGTCTCTGCCTCCCTTTCGCTGATTGGATCCTGCATTGAATAAGTTACATCCAGCCCTTCACTCCATGCCGGCTATAGCGTTTGTTGTGGCTTCCGGTTACAGTGAGAGGTTATCCTTCTGTGTGTTCCACTCCTCATGCTCAGTGTCTCTGATCTCCCTGCAAGTTACTTCTAAGCAGTGGCTGCCACTTCGGAGCGTGTGTTTGATTTATCTGCAAGTGACAACAGAGCAGTACCTGCCACACCTCAGTGTACGTGTGGATTCCCAGCAAGTACATTTTAGCAGTGTCAGCTGCACTTCAGTCTTATGAACTTTATGTTTATTCATAATAGCACTCTCAGCAGTTTCTCTGTATCTGTGTGGCTAATCAGCTAATAACACCAGCTGTCTGCACTACTATTCTGTGCTATGTGCACAATCTCCAATTTACAACTCCTCAATTTCAGTTGCAATTCATTGTCTGTATATTCAAGCAAGCAATAACTTTTACAGCAATTCCTGATATCCCTCAGTGCATACCAGCTATTCAGGCTGCAACTAGCCAAGCGCATACGAGCTATTCAGGCTGCAACTAGCCAAGTGCATACCAGCTATTCAGGCTGCAACCAGCCAAGTGCATACCAGTCCACAAAACTGCAACTAGCCAAGTGCATACCAGCTATTCATGCTGCAACTAGCCAAGTGCATACCAGTCCACAAGACTGCAACTAGCCCAGTGCATACCAGCTATTCAGGCTGCAATTAGCCAAGTGCATACCAGTCCTCAAGACTGCAACTAGCCAAGTGCATACCAGCTATTAAGGCTGCAACTAGCCAAGTGCACACCAGTCCTAAAGTCTGCAACCTGCCAAGTACATTTCAACTACGATCCATCTTGCCCTCACAATCTATTATCAATTGACTCTTGATTAATCAACTCACTACATCTTATAGAGCTTCCTTTTCCTGATAATGGTTCCACAGTGAATTTCCAAGAGGTTCATAACACACTGTAAGTGGTAGCGCAGTTGTTATTCTTTTCTTATTCATAAAAAATATTGTGACACTGTAAGTGGAAAACGCAGTGTATTCGTTAAAAATATTGTGACACTGTTAGTGGAAACAGTGTATTCGTAAAAAATATTGTGTCACTGTAAATGGAAAATGCAGTGTATTCATTTAAAATATTGTGACACTGTTAGTGGAAAATGCAGTGTATTCATTTAAAATATTGTGACACTGTTAGTGGAAATGCAGTGTGTGAGGATACGGAGTTCTCTCAATCACCCAAACACCGAGCAGATGAAACCAACGTGATGGTTTATTTTTCCACAGCACACAGCATCAGAAAATATGTATGGACAAGAGGTAAATACAGTGAACAGGCAATAAACAGGTAGCAGTCCAGACAGAGGCAGTCCCAGTAGAGTATAACCTCCCAGAACAATTCCACGAAATAGCTAGAGACCCTCAGTCCCACAGTAGAAACTATCACTGATCACACTTGCAGTGAATAGCGCATAAGTCCACTCAATCGTTTCCAGGACCCCACACGTAGAAACTATCAGAGATCACACAGCAGTGATAGTCCCTAGGCCCAACCAAGCATTTCCAGGATGCCATACAGTAGAAGCTAATCACAGAACACACAGCAATGAATAGCGTATAGGTCCTTGCAGAATTTCCAAAGTATAAATCCACATAGAACTGGTAATGCGTTCCACTAGCACCTTGGCAGAGCGAGGCCTCTTAGCAAAAGTCAGCGACTAACATGTGGAGTTGCCTTCGGTGACCTGTTTTGAAATCTTCCAATTTCCCACGATATTGTGACCACCCAGGGGGGTTGCACCATTTCCTGATTGGTGCATGTCCCTTATCTCCTACCTCCCCCAGATATTACTTCCCTGACGAACACCTGCTGGGTTGGCTCCGTGGAGTCTGCCAGGCTCCCGTGAAGCAAAAAAGCAGGCCAATGCAAGGAGGAGTAAATCCTGAGCGTCCCCTGGGGAGATGGGAATTAATTTAGAGGGTCTTTTGTTCTGGGAGGTGTCACCTTGCTCTAGTGGTTATGAATAACACAGACATATGGACCAGGCTAACATCAAGGCTTATCCAGTATTAAAAATTACAATTACTTACATTATTACAGTACATAATATATCCCTGCCACTGCAAAAGTATAAGTCATGTGAATGATCACACATACATTTAGCAGACGGATGGGGGAACACACAGGGCTAAAAAGTAAATTAAATGTTGCGAGGACTGAGATGCGGCAAATACATTTGTACCACACATCTCATGTCCTCACATTGTGTATTCGTAAAATATCTTGTGACACTGTAAGTGGTAGCTCAGTGTTTTACGCATAAAAATCCTGTGACACTGTAAGTGGTAGCGTAGTGTAATAGTCCACTTTTCACTTCTTTCCTCAATTGTGAATAAATGTTTAGTCTACACACCCACTACAAGACAACAACAAATTGCTTAATAACATAACATAATGACATCACTTTAAGTGGCAGCGCAGTGTGTTTTTCTTTTCTTATTAATAAAAATCTTGTGAAACTGTAAGTGGTAGCGCAGTGTGTTATTGTATTCTTATACATAAAAATCTTATGTCACTGTAAGTGGTAGCACAGTGTATTATTATTTTCTTATTCATAAAAAATCTTATGACTGAAAGGCATATTGCCAATTTTATGTCCTTCTGCAGCTAAAATTGTCAATATGCCTTTGAGCACATGAAGTGGCTTTATTTATGACTGGTGGTTCTACCTCTGATGATGATGTAAGCACAAGTGAACATGCTGACATAGAAATTGAGGATGCTTCTGTGGAAGTGCACCAGGATGAGCAGGATATTTGTGCAGCTGATGCTAATAAGGATGTTGTTGATGAGGATGTTGTTTGTGTAAATCAGGTACCAGTGGAAGAAACAGTTTTTTTCCATGATAAGGAAAAGCCCATTGTCATTCCACACTTCTTATGTGTGGAATTATTTCTACCCAAATCCAGACAACAATTGTCAAGCCATCTGTACCCTTTGTAAAGCCAGAGTAAGTTGAGGTAGGAACCTTAACCATCTAGGAATCTCCTCTCTGTTACATCATCTGCCACACATCATCCAAAAAGTTTTTTTAAAATTCAGAAACTTTGGCTAAAAAAGTACCAACAAGCATCAGCTAGCTCCCTTCTCTCTGCTAGATCCAAGCACCTGCCATCTGAACCACCAATACCTTCATCAACAATATCAATCATGAAGCGATTGGTTTGTTTGGGTCCCCACAAAACAAGCTACCAATTGGCAGCTGACATTGCTGGCAATGATCTCTATGTGAACAAACTGACTTTAAAGAGGCAAGATGTCACCATCATCATCCAATTCCTCACCCTCATCAGTGTGTACATAATTTTCACACAATATTAATTTGTCCCCACTGGAATCCACCATTACAGGTGCCTCTGTAATGTTTGGATGTAATTGGCATAGAATTTGTAGTTAATTTTGATGGACATCATCTTTTCCACACTTTGAGGAAGTAGACTCCTACTCTGATTGCTGAGAAGGTTCCCGGCTGTGCTGAAAACTCTTTATGAGTACACACTGGAGGGTGGGCAGCTCAAGTAAAGCAAAGCTAGTTTGTGCAAGGGCCTCCAAATTGCCTTTTTTTCTGCCAATAGTCAAACGGACTATCTGACATGCATATTTGGATGCTATCATTAAAAAATGTATAATAGTCCTCATCCTTTCTTTAAATGGTGACTGTATCAGATGGAGTCGTTGTAGAGGCCTCAATAATTGTAGGCAATTCATGTAGATCCGTACAGATGTCAAAACTTGGTTGTGTTGACTCATCTGCATCACCAGTGGGTTTTTTGGGAAAATGTAATTTTTGCAGATGTACTTGCTGGAGAAACTGAAGGAGGAGCCATCGCTGCATCACGTGCCACTTGAGCTGACAATTTGCTTATTAACAGCTCTTTGCATTTCTTCAGATCTGTGTTCATTGGGAAGAAAGGCACGTGTGACTTAAACCTTACATCTTAAATCTTGTATTTGCTCTGTTCAGTTTGTCCACATATCTGTGGTTAAGTGGACAGTGGGTACAATGGCATTTGGGAGGCCACTAATTATAAAAACTGGAACATCATGCAAAATGTATTGGATAGTCTAGACCATAAACTACGGTGACATTTGAAAAAAGTAATTGGATCTAAAATAACACAATGTTAATCAATCAAATTAAAATTTGAAGTAACCTCTGGCAGTGGGGATATTGTAAGGCAGTGGTTCTCAAACTCAACCCTTTAAATCATGACCTATTGGTGGTACTTGTGGACAGGAGTTGAGAGCAACAAGGTCTTCCCCAAAGAGGGGTTGAGTACGGGAAGCCTGGCACACACCAATACCGGTGCTCAGAATCCCAACACCGGACTCCCAACTGGTTTGAAAAACCGACTCCTGTAGGTAAGTACTCTATAACCCTACTCTTAGCCCTACCCCTCAACCTAACCCCCCCACCCACAGCCTAAATCTTACTCTCCCCTCCCTCAGCCAAAACCAAACCCTCCCACCTGCAGTCTAATCCTAACTCTCCCTCTTAGTGCCTACTCTAACCCCTAAACCTAACTGTAATGCTTACCATCGGGATGTCAGCGGTCGGGACCCTGGAGCCGGGATTCTGACTGCTGTCGGGATTCCGACACCTGCATTCTGATTGCTGGAATCCTGACCGTCGGGATACAAACTACATCACCTATGGAGGCTATTGTGGAAATGCTGGTGTAAACCAATTGAAAATGATACTACATGAGTATGTAACGCTAACAAAAACAAAAAACAAAAAAATAGACAGGCACAATGTACTTTCTGAGGTTGCATACCTCAAGCCTCAGCTGCCCTTACTAAGGTTTTGGTGTCTTTGAGTGCAGGAACACACCTGTATTTATATCCATTGAGACCGTGGTAACTGAAATTTAAACTACAGTATGCCAAGATTAAATTTACTTGTAAATTTACTTACGCCTCCTCATTCTCAACCATGAATACTTCCTTGCCCCAGTCTTGGTTCCCATTGTATAAAATAAATGAATGCTAAAAAAACAAAACAAAACATTAATAAGACTGCTCATGGTTATCATGGTTAACATTTATACCCCTAGGCTAGTGTGCCTCAATACATCCACATCCTCATAGCCAGCAGACATATTATACAGTACATGTAAAAAAAGAATGGACAGTTATGAAGGTCAGCATTTCTACATATCTAGATTCCTTTCACATATCTAGACCTAGTTGAAATTAAATAAATGAACATTCCTTTGAGCCTTAGCCATTGGCTGCAATCTGCTGGATGCTATTTTTAAGTTGTGTCTTATTTTGGGGACACACCTGAGTGGCCAAGTGACCAGCTGACCTTCATGCAGATCGAGCGACTGATTTGGTAAGCATACAAACTTACCAATTGGGCACTCTAAATGTCTGGCCAGACCTCTT